>CP126894.1:5200000-5800000 GCA_030440675.1 Furcifer pardalis | reverse complement strand
ACATTGTGTACGTCAACTTTGGCCCTGAGTATGCTGCTCCAGTGTGGAACACATCCACATACATGAAACAAGTTGACATCACTGTGAATGAAGCCATGCGTATAGTGACAGGATGCATCAAACCTACACCAGTTGAGAAAATATATCCTCTTGTTGGTATCGCTTCACCTAAGATAAGGAGAGAAGCAGCAGCGAACTCTGAGAGAACTAGGCAAGCGAATGACCATTGATATCCTCTGGACGGATATGTGGCTCAGGTCCACCCTGAGATCCAGAAAGAGCCTTATGGCAAGAACAAACATCCTTGAGGTACACAAGAGCAAAAGCAAGTTAGAAGATGGAGGAAGGAGCTCACTGGGAAAGGAACATCATTAAAGGAGGATATAGCTAAGGAACTCAACCTCCCCTTATGTCACTTGGAGGACACTGAATAGGCTGAGGGTTGGAGTGCCTAAATGTAAGACCAACATGCTCAAGTGGGGGCTGCTGTGTGAATGTGGAGAGATATAGAATGTGGGTCATTTACTGGTCTTCCTATGGCTGCCACAAACATGCACCAATGAAGATTTAATTTTGGCCAGCGACAAAGCTAAGAAAGTGGCTTCATTTTGGCAGTCCACAGTTTGATCCGGACATGAAAGAAAGAAAAAACCCTGAGCTCTATATAAGATTTGGAAACATGATAGAGTCTAAAAAGGAGAGTAAACCTTCCATGTTTCAGGTAACTAGCTTGGGTTGATTTGCTTGGCATCTTTAAATTTTGCTGTCTTTGCAGCATGGGAGAGAGAAAAAGTTTATTTCCCATATGATTTGATTTCTGTCCTGGATTTGAACCTATCTGTGAACATGCTTCACTTTGCCTCAGTATTTCAGGTACAATTCAACGGTTGCAAAGGTGCATGACTGATTGTACCAGACTGGCAGTGGTGGGCATCAGCAGGTTCGCACCAGTTCACCAGAACCGGTAGCAGAAATTCCGGCTGGCCCCTCTGCCCATCCAAGTTTTGAAATAAAGTAGTCCTAATTCGGGTGCAACACAGGGCTTTCCCCCTGGCCACACCCACCATACTACGCCCACAGTGTGGTAGTAAAATTTTTTTTGATCCCATCACTACAGACAGGGCTGCTTTAATGGGAGCAATCTCTCTTAAAGCAACTCTTCTCTCTGCCAGGGAGTGGCTCCAGACTGGTCCTAGAAGTAGAAACTCTACAGCCGAACCCTCTGTGTCATGTGGTTAGCAGGAAAAAGATTTCATTGGGGCATTGCACAAGCAGTCTGAATTACAATGCATTTTCCCATGCGATTGTATTCTAAATCTTGCAATTGAAACTTCATTTCAGAACACAAAGAGAAGGTATGAATCATGCCATGCCTATATCAATGGACAGACAGTGGCGTTTTAGTCTGAAGAGACATTCTATTCCAGCTATATTTTGATGCAGTACAGTTTAGCCAAAACAATGACATCTAATTGATCAGCCTAAACAAGTAATACCAGTACAAGTTATGTAGGCTCCGACCTGCCTATTAAAACCAGTAGAATAACAGAAAATAAATCAGGGGAAAATTTTGGTGCAGGGAGGAAATGAGACAATAGAAATATCTTTCCAATATGACACTTTTGGTAAAGATTATGAGGCATCTGAAATGTGGCTCAGGTGGTACCTGGCAGATGAGCCAATGGGTTCTGTATCTCTCCACATTCACACGGCATGTTGTTGTCCACCAGCAGCCCCCACTTGAGCATGTTGGTCTTGCATTTAGGCACTCTGACCCTCAGCCCCTTCAGAACCCTCCAAGTGACATATGGGAGGTTGAGTTCCTTAGCTATATCCTCCTTTAATGTTGTTCCTTGTCCAGTGAGCTCCTTCTTCCATCTTCTAATTTGGTTTTGCTCTTGAGTAGCCTCAAGAATGTTTGTTCTTGCCATAAAACTCTTCCTGGATCTGAATTGGTGGACTTGAGGCCCATATTCATTCAGAGGAGGTTGAGGGTGATTCTTTTGCTTAGTTCTTTCAGCATTCGATGCTACTTCTCTCCTTATTTTAGTTGGAGCAATATCAACAAGAGGGCATATTTTCTCAACTGGTGTTGGTTTGGGGCATCCTGTCATTATGCGCATGGCTTCATTAACAGCGATGCCAACTTGTTTTGTGTGTGTGGATACGCTCCATACTGGAGCAGCATACTTTGCTGCGGAGACACTCAGGGTCAAAGCTGATGTATGCACATGTCCAAGTGGGGGCTGCTGTGTGAATGTGAAGAGATATAGAATCTGGCTCATTTACTGGTCTCCCTATAGCTGCCACAAACATGCACCGATGAAAATTTAATTTTGGCCAACGACAAAGCTAAGAAAGTGGCTTCATTTTGGCAGTCCACAGTTTGATCTGGACATGAAAGAAAAGGGAAAAAACCCTGATAAGAACAAAGAAGGGTGATAAGAACAAACAATTTTAAGAAGGGCGTTCTTGACTGCCTTGATTGTGGCTATTCTAAAATGTCTTGCTACCCCAACTTCGACACCAGGCACTGGACAAGATGACCTTTTTTTGTTAGATGCTTGAGAGAGTTCACCTCAGACTCTTACTTTGTAACATCCTAGATCCATGATGGCGAACCTTGGCACTCCAGCTGTTCTTGAACTTCAATTCACAAAAGCTCAAGTCTCTGTGAATCCACATGAACATGTTTACTTCATGTATGCACAGTAAACCCATTTGTGTGGATTCACAGAGACTTGGTCTTCTGGGAATTGAAGTTCAAGAACAGCTGGAGTGCCAAGGTTCGCCATGACTGTCCTAAATAATTCCAGGAAGTTCATCCACTTTTCCTTATGTACCATTGAACAATTTTTCAGCATTTATTTGACTTATTTTTAGCCCACCTTTTTTCCCTCTTCACCCACTAACATAGCTGAAATAATTACCCCTCTTTCCCCCCTTATTTTTCCCCCCAAGGCTTATATTTACCTATTTGTTAAAAGGATTTCTCCTGCTGGCCTGCTGTTGCTGTGACAAGGAAACTCTGAGCGCACAGTAGGCAAAATAATATTGTATATAGCACAGCAAACCCCCTGCAATTGAATGTTAATTTAACCAATAAAGTATCAGCACAGCAATTAAGGGGAATAATCATTCCTTATCTCTTAACGGGGTTAAAAGTAGAAGTCAGATTTACCCTGTAGCGCTCATCGGCTCAGGAATTATTTCACAAGTCACTGGAGGAAGGCAGTTCCGCACCTCGGCTAATGCAAATGCCAAGATAGAAGCCCAAGTGTAGTTTCTTTGTGCCTGCTGTTTTGACATTGCTGCTGCCACCCATCATCACCTCCTTCTCCTCCTCTCCTCTCCTCCCTCCACCTCCATTTTTAGCAGTCTACACCCAAATAATATGCCAATCTACCCCAAACGGGATTATGAATGCATTCAGCCATGAATTTCTCCAGCATGTGTGCTGGCCTTTAATCTTTAAGCAACAGTACGCCCAGCTTGTCATAGAACCAAAAAAAATAAAATCATAGACTTGTACAGTCAAAAGAAACTCCAAGGATCACCAAGTCCAAACATTCTTGAGGGTACACAAGAGTAAACCAAATTAGAAGATGGAGGAAGGAGCTCACTTGGCAAGGAACATCATTAAAAGAGGATATAGCTGAGCATCTTAATCTCCCCTATGTCACTTGGAGGACCTTGAATAGATTGAGTCCCTAAATGTGTAACAGAAGGGACCTGCCATGACAAAATGGAAGAACAACATGCTCAAGTGGGGACTGCTGGTAGACAACACATGGTATGAATGTGGAGAGATACAGAATATGGCTCATTTACTGGTCTGTCAATTATTGCCAGAATCATGCACCAATGAGAAGTTAAATTTGGCCAACGGCAAAGCCAAGAAAATGGCTTCATTTTGGCAGTCCAGGGTTTGATCAGGACACGAAAGAAGAAGAACCAAATCCAACTTTCTTCCAAGTGCAGGAAATCTAGAGGTCAAGCATCTTTGATGGGTTGGCAGCCAACCTCTGGTTGGAAACCTGCAACAAAGGAGAGTCCAACAACTTTCAAAGCAGTGGGTCTATTCTGCTTACAAAGAGCTCTTGCCATTGGGACGGTCTCCTTCATGGACCAAATCCAGTGATGGGATGACAAAAATTCTACTACCACGCCATGACGTCACGGACGTCATGGACGTGGCCAATGGCATGACGTCATGACGTCACGGCCGACGTCATGACGTCATGACGTTGTGGGCGGGGCCAAAATAAAAATAAATAAAAAATAAAAATAAACATACACACACACCCCTCCCTCTCAGCCCACCCACCCAGACACAAATAAATAAATAAAATAAAAACAACCACCCACCCAAAACACAAATAAATTACCCACCCACCCCAAATAAAAACCCCTCGCTTACCTTTCTTGGGACCCGGCACCCCGATTGCTGTCCACAGCCGCCGCCGCCGCCGGAGCTGCCTGCACCCCTGTGGCGTCCTCCTTGGGCCGGTACCTTTTTAGCCCGGCTCCGGCCATGGCGAGGGGCGACGGGCAGCCGCGGCTGCCGCGCCTCCCTGGGCCGTCCCCATGCCGCACCGCCGCCGCCTACAGCTTCCTCCTCCGCAGCGCGCGGCAGCCGAGCTCAAAAGGGACCGACCCAAGAAGGAGTCCACAGGGATTCAGGCAGCGGCAGCTCCGGCGGCGGCGGGCGGCGGCTGTGGACGGCGGGTGCAGGCACCCGGCCCACAGGCGCCCGGCGGAGGCGGCGGCAGCGGTGTACCCCGCCGGGCGTCCCCAGGGCATGGGGCTTGTCAGCAGCGGACGGCCGAGGCAGCCCTCAACGTGCCGCGGGGAGGCGCCCCCCTCAGAGGGCTGCTGCCGCCGCCGCTGCCCTGAAAGTTCTAAATGTTTTGAAAATCAGAGCGAAAATGGCTCTAATTGACTGCGCATGCGCAGAAACTCAATCTGACGCATGTGCAATGCGTCAGATTGAGTTTCTGCGCATGCGCAGTCAATTAGAGCCATTTTCGCTCCGATTTTAATTTTTTTTTTCTTTCGGTCAGGCGTCCGGAACCGGACGCCCCAAAAGTGGACTTCCCCTCACGGAGAACCCTCCGGGATTGGTCTTACCGGTTCCAGAGATCCGTCTGGAACCGGTGACATCCCATCACTGACCAAATCCTGTTGCTTAGCATAGGAAATTGCACCAATGTAGGAACACAATGGCTTAGTGGTTAGGACTCTGAACTTGACAACTACAAGGTCGACGGGTGAACAGTTAGAGACCCAAGTGCTGTGCGACGGAGCCAGCTGATGTAACCTTGTCCCAGTTCCTGCCAACCTAGCAGTTTGAAAGCAAGAAATTGCAAATAGATAAAGCCTTCACTTACTGTCAGTTCTAGTTTATTCAATTTTTGCTTTAGTTATGTTGATTTGTAGTTTTTGTTCTTTGGCAGCAAAAATAACTCCTTCCTTTTCCTTTTTTTAGGATACCATATTTTAGCCATTCCCAATTATTAGTCTGGTCAGGTTATCCTGCTATGGCAATAGAGAAGACTATACTGTCAGAGACTCAATGCTGATTTTCAGGCAGCGGTTAACTAACCTGACAAACCTAAGAACTAATGGCCTTGGGTGCAGAAATCCACAGGGAAGCATGATGGTCCCCAAGGGGATTAAATCCCACTTGAATCCATCTTGAGGGAGGGCAGCAGCTTCATCAATCCTGGGCTGGGGTCGAGGAGGACTTTGTGTGCCAAATGGGCTCAGGACCAGAAAGTGACTGGATCAGTGGCACAGGGGGTCATGCTGCGATGTGGAAGGCAGATGTAAGGCCACTGCATTATATTCTCAGGTCACTCTGATCGCCATGAGGATTGTTAATATTCAGATTTTGATACAGCAGCAGCAGAAGAAGAAGAATTATTAGTCCCATCCACTTTACCTTCATTGCATTTTATTTAGTCTTGATTATAATTTCCGTAGAAACTTCAACATCCTCTCATTACTACTATGAACCTATTCACCAAAAGACCTGTTTTTGTCTTCCACCATTTGTTTGAATTGCAGTAATCCTGGTCTTCCTTTCTCCCACAGCAGAAATAATCTAACCTCGTCACTTTGCAGATGAAGAGCATGATCACTGGTAGCGTCCAGATATTTATTGCTCTTATGATATTTCTACCATTCAGTCTCAATTTCATTATTTTAAAAAAAATTCTCTCCAAATACTCTGCAGCAGTCTTTTTTTTCTTTCATTATTGCATGTTTTATGTTGTTTGCTTGTAAAATTCCCATATACTTATAGTTTTCATCATATCTAAGATTCTGTATGGTATTCCTTCTGACTCACCAAAGTTCCGCACTTTTCTATTCCAAAATTCATCACAATGTTGTTGCTAAATATTTGGACTGTGTGCACACGTGATTTGATTTTCTGCATTGTTTTCCCATGTAGTTTAAGGTCTCCCAGGGGTCCTTGATGCTTGATATCCATGACCCATTTTATTCAACGGTATTGTCAATTGTGCTATGGTCATTACTAATTGCAAAGGCAACAGTAAATCCCCTTGGAATAGACCTCTCCTGATATTGACATTTCCTAACTCAGTACCATTTGCCATCCGAGTGGTATTCAATTGTTTCATTATTCTTGCCAAGCATCTCCTGGTTTCGTTAATTCTGCAAATCTGCCGCATATCATTCATCAAAGCAATTAGTAGGTAATCAAACGTCTTTTAGTAATCAATCCAAACAACATGCAGGTTGATTTTCCTTCTTTTACAGTTCTTCAATATCATCTTTTCAATAAGTACAGTGGTACCTCGAGTTACAAATTGTCCGAGTTACAAAAATTTTGCAGTACAAATGAAAATCAATTGAAAATAATGGCTCGAGTTACGAATTTTTCCGGAACAGGTTAATTGGTTTTCAGTGCATTCTTATGGGAAACCACATTTCAAGTTATGAATTGTGGTTTTCAATGCATTCCTATGGGAAATTCGAGTTACAATTTTTTTCATACCATGAAAAATCCCTTGGAACGCATTAAATTTGTAACTTGAGGTTCCGGTGTAATTGGCCCTTTGTTTCAAGTAAATTTTGACAGTTCACTTTATGTTCTTCTGGTATAAGAATCTGCCTAGATGACAGTAGTAGCATTATTATTATTATTATTATTATTATTATTATTATTATTATTATTATTATTATTATTATTATTATTATTATTATTATTTATTGGTGGTAGTAGTAGTGTGGTATCACTAACACTACTCCCAGAATCCATGTTGACTAGGTGATTCTGGAAGTTATATATGAGAAAAGTAACTTTCCCATCTCTGATCTTCATCCAAGCATTTGTACTGAATTTGGGTTTTGGACCCAAGGCCTAAAGATTGCTGAGAACATTATTTTTTTTTTAATTAAAAAAATACAACTACCATACAACTCCCTTGTCAGCCTGGCCAATGGACAAACAGGTAGGGGATTCTACAGTTTGTAGTCTCAAAGAAGTATCATTTCAAAGTCATGTGCCAGGGACACCAACATTGTGAATGGCCTTCTAACGAAATAATGCTGAAAAATCCTGGACAGATCTGAGCAGGGCTTCGGCATTAGATTCTGGGTGAACTAGTCACAATAAGCACTTTTTGAGCACTTAGAAAAACATGATATAAATAAACACCACACAGTAATAAGGGCAGCATCAGCATATCACACTGTGTTATTGTCTGCGTTTTCCCATTTTAATCCCTTTAGTGTCTGGATTAGCTTTCCTGGCACCGGTCTTGAGCACAAAGATGACAGAAAGACATTTGTGATGGAGGAAGAGAGAGAACAGGATGGAAGGTTTCATAAAAGTATACCTGTAAATGCATTTTGCAAGCAAGAGGGATCTATTTCTGGCTTTTCCTGCCATGCCCTCCCCCAGGTCCCAAACTGAAGAAGGTTCATAGGTGAGAAGGTGGAAGGAGATAGAAAGCCACAGATGAACAGGGTCTCATCCCAAACAAAAGTGGCTTTCTTGAACATTTCAAATGGTGGTCATCCTTGACAACATGCAACCGACTGAGAGAGGACTGCTGTACTATTAGCAGAAATAATCTGCAAGATTACTATGACAACAACAGTCAAGTCCAAACCTTTGTGACCCCATGGTCCACCGCACACCAGGCACTCCTATCCTCCACCATCCTCCGCAGCACACTCAGTTCTACACCCTTTGCATCAACAATGCCATCTAGCCATCTCATCCTCTGCTGCCCCTTTCTCCTTTTGCCATTGATTTTTCCCAGCATCAAAGCCTTCTCAAGTGAGTCATCTCTTCTCATTTGGTGTCCAAAGTACTTTAGCTTCTTATTCAATATTTGACCTTCCAAGGAGCATTCAAGGGTTGATTTCCTTCTGGATTGACCTATTTGATCTCTTTGCTGCCCAGGGGACTCTCAGAACTCTCCTCCAGCACCACATTTCAAAGGTGTCTAATCTTCTACACTCAGCTTTCCTTATAGTCCAGCTCTCACAACCATACATTACTACGGGGAAGACCATTGCTTTGACTATGCGGACTTTTGTTGGCGGGTTGATGTATCTACTTTTTTATTATGCTACCTAGTTCTGAGAGTCCCCTGGACAGCGAGGAGAACAAATAGGTCAATCTTAGAAGAAATCAACCCTGACTGGTCCTTAGAAGGTCAAATTGTAAAGATGAAGCTAAGGTACTTTGGGCATCAAATGAGAAGAGAGGATTCACTTGAGAAAGCCTTGATGCTGGGAAAGGTTGAGGGCAAAAGAAGAAGATGGTATTGTAGAGACAATTGGCACAGAGCTGAGCGAGTTGAGGAGGATGGTGGAAGACAGAGGTGCCTGGCGGACAGTGGTCCATGGGGTCGCAGAGGGTCGGAATCAACTGTGCGACTGAACAAAAAAAACCTAGGTTTCTCATAGCTTGCCTTCCAATAATTAATCGCTTTTTTATTTCATGGTTGCAGTCACCATCTGCAGTGATCTTGGATCCTAACAATGTAAAGTCTGTCATTGCTTCCACCACCACCACCACCACCACCTCTTCTTCTTCTTCTTCTTTGGGGGGGGGGCTAGCAAGGGGTCTTTTTACTCCTCTAGGATACCACTCAGTGACTGATGCTGTCCAACACCCATCTGTCATTAAAGAGATGTGTCCAGCCGAGCACAATTTCCATTTATGGTATTCAACAACACCTTCGTTGATTCCGCTTTATTTTCTTATTTGTGCATTTTATTTATTTATTTTTATTTATTTATTCAGATTTATATTGCTGCCCACTCGCCGAGGTCACAAAGGGATACTTTTAGCATTGATCTTTCCATGGCTCTTACAGCTCTTGATAGTTCTTCTTCCTTGACCTTCATTAATGACCATTTTTTTTACTCCCTTGGAGAACCACAGGTAAAATTATCTTTTACATGTGCTTTAGAAGTTGAGATGGCTGGTTGTCTAGATCCCTACCTCTTCTGCTCCTTTAAAAAAAATCCCCCAAATCGTTTTAATACAAAAATGCCGTCTTTTCCACCAGATATTGTTAATATTTGCTCTAGACTGACATGGCTAGCAGGGACTCCCCCTTTCTCCCCTGATTTAATCATAGCTTTTGGGTTGCCCTAACTCAACTGAAAAGCAAAACTAATGCAATACTCACTGCGTTTTCTGCTAGGCTAGGAGTCATCAAATAGGTCATAAATAAACCGACCTCCTCCCGGGAAAGACAATGGAATTACTTGTACTCCTACTACCTCCAATTACCATAAGAGCAACAATTATAAGGTTGCACTCCTACAGCCAACCTAAGGAGAAAATGGGAGGGAAATGTTCCATTAGCCAGAGTGACAGTCGGATTTTCTCACTATTAGCCCCAATGGTGGGCCACTATCACATGAGGGAAGCCAGGATCATAGGGTAACAATTAAAGATTCTGACAATTAACCCTTCTGATGTGCATTCCTCCAGCCTAATGAGAGAATTAAAATGGGAAAGAAAGGAAAGTCCTGGATATGTGTTCACACTTCTTGGTTATCTGAGGTAGATTGGGTCATTGGCAGAATATCCTAAAGCCAGAAACCTATGTATTTAGCACCATGCAGCAAGCGCAGGGTTTTCGGCATTTTGCAATGCATGGAAAGAATTCTTTATTTTTAAGACTGCCAGTACCAGCTCCTGGTTCTGAAGATGACTGAATTTCAGTAAATTTTAGGCAGCTGAGGGTTTGGCTGCTGCTGCTGCTGTTGTTTTGTTGTGTGTGTTGTTGTTTTTTGGTGGAAGGAGGAGAATGACTTTTTGGGATTGTCTGTCCCAGTTCCTGCCAAATTAGCAGTTCGAAAGCAAGAAATTGCAAGTAGACAAACAGGTACAGCTTCAGCGGGAAAGGTAACAACATTCTATGCACTTCAGCATCTAGTCATTTGTGCCACATGACTACAGAAACGTCTGCAGACCACAGACAGCGCTGGCTCTTTGCCTGTAGACCTGCCTTCTTGACTCTTTTGGCAAATGTTCCTCATGGTCAGAAGCTGAGAGAGTTGAATGGCCCTTCTGTCTTTGCTGAAATATCAGCTACTGACCCAAACCGCTTTGAGAGCTCATGGTTCACAGGAATTTTGTCGGGAAGGGAAACAACAGACAAGGAAATCATAAGGATCATCCTGTATCTAACATCCCAAAGCCTGATAGACAAAAAACAAGATGAGATTTTGGCAGTAATGGCGAACCTTGGCACGCCTGGTGTTCTTGGACTTCAATTCCCAGAAGCGCAAGTCCCTGTGAATCTACATGAATGGGTTTACTGCACTCACTCCAGCTGTTCTTGGCCTTCAACTCCCAGAAGCCCATCCCTGTGAATCTACATGAATGGGTTTATTGCACTCACTCCAGGTATTCTTGGACTTCATGGGGTCCATGGGGTCGCAAAAGGTGGGAATCGACTATGCGACTGAACAACAACAACAAATGGTGTTTTTAGGGTGAAAGAGGAGAGTGCAAAAGCTGTCTTGAAACTCAACATCAAAACACCTCCGAAGATCATCGCCCCCTCCTCTGGGCCCACAACAACAGCCTGAGGAAGAAGACTCCATGGCCTAGCAGTGGCTGAGAACATCATTCCCTCCTCTGGGCCCACAACAACAGCCTGAGGAAGAAGACTCCATGGCCTAGCAGTGGCTGAGAACATCATTCCCTCCTCTGGGCCCACAACAACGGCCTGAGGGGAGTTAGTCTGTGTTCTGGTTTGGTTGTATTTTGTAAGGTTATATTTTATAATTTTTATTGTACAGTTGCTGTTTTGACTGTACGCCGCCTTGAGTCGCCTCGGTTAGTGGGCGGCAATATAAATTTGAATAAATAAATAAATAAATATCCAGACCCATCAATCCCTAGCAAATCGAATGGGAAGAAATGGAAGCAGTGACAGACTTTACTTTCTTGGGATCCAAGATCACTATAGACGGTGACTACAGATATGAAATAAAAAAGATGCTTAGTCTTTGGGAGGCAAACTATGGCAAACCTAGGCAGCATAATACAAAGTAGAGACATCACCCTGTCCCAATAGTAATATATGGCTGTGAAAACTGGGCCATAAAGGAGGCTGAACTCAGAAGAATAGTTGTTTTTGAACTCTGGTGCTGAAGAAGACTTCTGAGAGTCCTCTGGACTGCAAGGAGGTCAAATCAGTCAATCCTGAAGGAAATCAACCCTGACTGCTCCTTGGAAGGACAAATACTGAAGCTGAATCTCAAGTACTTTGACTACCAAATGAGAAGAGAGGACTCACTGGAGAAGACCCTTTTGCTGGGAAAGATAAAAGGCAAAAGGGGCAGCAGAGGATGAGATGGTTAGACAGCATCATTGACGCAGTGGGTGTAGATCTGGGCAGACTCTGGAGGATGATGAAGGATAGAAGAACCTGGCATGCTGTGGTCCATGTGTTTTTGAAAAGTGGGACTCAATTGTGTGACTGAACAACAATGGAGCTTTACTGTCTGCAACGTAAAATATAGGGTTCATTGTTATCTGCGGTTTCAGATATCAGTGGTAGGTCTCCCCCACAGATACAGGAGGACAATCTGTATATGCTTGCAGCTAGGAAGGAAGACCATTGCTTGTGAAAAATATACTGCCAAAACAATTTGATTTAACTTGGAATTAATGTGATACACCTTAGACTGGGCGCGTCATATTCTCTTTCACCTCAAGCAGCAAAATGTCTGAGATAAGCTCTTGTTTGCAAAAGAAATTTACTTTATGGAACAAGATTAAGGAGAAAATATAACATGTTTATAACAAAACACCACTCTTTTCTTTTCTAGTTTATTTAGCAAGTCACTTCAGTAAATGAGAAAAAGTTTAATGAATTTTGGGCCTTTAAACACACACACACACCAAAAAAAGTAATTACATTATGTTACCAATATACTCATTTGGAGAAAAAAATCATTAGATTTCTGTTTTCATGTAAATACTTCTGCCAAATTGCATTAACAAAGCCTGGCCCATTAAGGTTCATGGTTCACCTAGTATCTGAAAAGGAATAATTGTATAACTGCTCAGTGAAAACAGAGTAAATGTTCCTCCTGAGCTTCTGCAATTAAAAAATGGGAAATTAGAACTATTCAGGCTCAAAAATGCAAATATGTGATGTTTCCCACTCGCAGGAAAATAAAATGATAATATGCAGCAGAAGATGCAAAGAGTTTTGTATTGTCTTTGAAATGGTGTCTTTCCCCAGCTTGCTGGGACTTTCACAATTCAGCAGAATGCTTACCACCATTTTTGTTTTTTAATGGAGGGTAAGCATTCTGCCAAACTGTTGTTGGAAAACCTGTAAACAACATCCCAGAGTTTCTGCCGCTTGCCATGTACCGTTTATTTTGAAGACAATGTAAACGGCTGAGACTCAAGAATGATCCAAACAGATCTATCATATTTTGCCATTAGAATTTTTCTTGCAATTGTTTTCACCTCTCTCTTTTTTTTTTGTGGAGGGGGTGGGGTTTCCACAGCCATTTAAAGTGTTGGAACAAAAAAAAAACTCCAAACCTATTTTTCCAGAAGCAGAAAGACCAAAGGTACGACCAGACAGTGAAATTGTCCTGGGGAAAATGGTCTTTATCATGCTAGCCAGGTCAATTTGAGGCATAACATGTAATTTCGGGACATTCTAGCATCCACATGTAAGGACCAAATGCACGACACTTCAGGCGAACCTGTGTATTGCACGATCTAGTCCAGTGGTGGCAAACCTATGCTACATGTGCCAGAAGAGGCAATCAAGGCCCTCTTTCTGGGCATACGCACCGTCACCTCAGCAGAGAATTTGCCCCGCCCCTCTGCCCAGCAGCCCAATGGGAGTGCTTCCTCCCTCCCCCAGCATAGAATTTGCTCTGCCTCTCTGCAGCCTGGATGGCAGCCTGTTGAGTTTGGGCACTGAGTCTTAAAAAGGTTTGCCATCACTGATCTAGTCCAATCTTCTTTCCTTTTAAAGAGTAAGAAAAACAATCCCCTCACGCTTCTTCTCCATCCCTAAGCTGCTTAACAAATTTAAGAAATTGGAAGCTTCCTTTCCCACCCCCTGCAGAGGGGAAGGAAGAGGAAGTTTCCCATTAAAAAAAATATTATTACTGTTGCTAATCAGCACATCAGTGACCCTTTGACAACACTTTTTTAAAAAAAAAACAGTCCTTTCAAAGAACTCTTTTTTAATTAAAAATAAATGGAAAACTTGAGTTAAAAATGAATTTTGATAAGTTAAAAGATGAAACAAAGGAAACTTTGGAAAGGTATAAAAATTAAGATCATAATGATTTGATTAAATAAAAGGAAAATATTACCTAAAATAAACTTTTGGTTTTGGATGTTACCAATAAAATTGACAGAAGGGCGATTCGAACAATGATTATAAATAATTTTTGTAATGGCGATAAAAGACCAAGAGTTAATTTTAAAAATTGTGGTGTGTTTCTCAGAAGGAAGGGGGTTCACTTGTTTTTGTTTTTTAAATGAAAGAAAAAAGTAAAGGAAAACTTCCTCTACCTTTTCCTTGGCAAGATCGTTAAGTGGCTCAAAATTTGAGGGAAAATTTTTATAAAATGTTTTATAGATGGCATTTAGATCCGAAAAAGTTGTCAATAATGTATCCTAATTCAAAACCTAAATGTTGGAGGTGTGACTGTGAAGATGCTACGTATTATCATATTTGGTGGATGTGTAAGAAGGTTAAAGTATTTTGGATAAAAATATGGTGGATAATGCAGAAAAAGATTTTTAAGAGGCGAATTAAATTTACACCACAGTTATTTTTATTGGGGATTACTTATGAATGTACAGTTGTGGAAACAAAATTGTTATTGAACTTAATACCGGCAGCGAGGTTACTGATCGCCCAGTATTGGGAAAAGGAAGAATTGTGTACAGTGGAGGAATGGGTGCTTAAAGTATCAAATCTGGCAGAGATGGCAAAAGTCTCTGCATATTTGAAAGATCAGACAATTGATAAATATTTGTTAGATTGGAGATGCTGGATTGATTTTATACATGATAGATATAAAACAGATAAGATCCAGTTAGCTTATGAGTATTAAGAATATTTGAATGATGTGATTGGTATAATGTTTGTTTATTTTGATGTTTCTTAGATGTTAATGGGATTTGGTATGGATTATACCTTGTGTCCAGTTCTGGGAAGTCGGGGGGGGGGAGGAATAATGGGGGGAGGGTGGGGGAGGGAGGGGCTTTGGGGGGAATAGAAAATGTATACTCTTTGTAAAACTCTTTAAATAAAAAAAAAAGAAAAGTGGAAAAGTGCCAAAATGAAGCCATCTTGTGGTGAATTCATTCTGTAGTTCCTTCCATCTGACCTAGTGTAAGAAAGATTAGCCAGAATAAGCTTTAAGCTCTGGTTTAAAAGCTCTGGTTGGTTTGTGTTTGGGGTGTGTGTGTGTTTGGGCGGGTGGCTGTATTTTAATGTATTTTTTTATTTTATTTATTTATTTATTTATTTTATTTACGGGTTTGTGTTGTGGGTGGGTGGGTTGAGGTGTGTGTGTGTGTGTGTCTGTGTGTACTTATTTTAATTTTATTTTTTTATTATTTTGTATTTATTTTATTTTATTTTATTTTATTTGGTCCTGCCCATGACATCATGACATCATGATGTTAGCTCCGCCCATACTGTGATGACATCACGGTGGGGTAGTAAAAATTTTGACATCCTACCACTGGGTAGGGGTCAACCAGGGACATGCTGGTTCACAATGGAATATACACCATGTGGTCACTGGGGAAAGGAGCAAACTAGCTCATCCATAGCCTGGACCAAACTGTGGGGCAAATACCCATTTGATTGCACCCAAAAATGCAGAAGTAACATATCCTGCTTGAATATGTTGGCAATACTGTGGGTAGAGGGGTTGGAATTCTCTGTGGGTTCAGAAAATAGAAGATAGGTAAGTTAATTTAATATTTCTGCTAACTTTATGTAATTTTAGATATCCAGGGGTCATGGAAGACCGGAACTGGAAGGTCACACTCACAGATTCCCCCATGCTCAATTTGTAATTGTTGAAGAACAATCTTTGCAACATGATTGTGCCTGCATATATAATCCATTGACAATAACGTAGATCCTCCAGCTATGACGTGATAAATCGTTTCATAGAATTACTGATTTGAAAAGTGCCTTTTAGGAATCCAAAGCAAAGTAGATCCATGAGGAAAAGAAGCAAGCCTGCCTCACACAGTCTTGGTCCAAAATGCCCTTTCATCTTCTCATGACTGTGCTAATCTGTAGGGGGAGGGGGGAGGTTGGGGGGGCAGAAGGTTCAATTCATAATTGCATTTCTAGATTGGCTATACAGTAATACCTCAGATAACGTTAAGACTTGGTTCCACAAGCTTTAACGTTATCCGATTTTTAGCCTTATCCGATGCATGCACCAGATAACGTTAAAATCCTATTCAGGTGGATCAGATAACGTTAACTCCATAGAGATAAGCAACAGAGGCTTCAAGGGAAAGTCAAGGAAACATGTTGGAAACTTAAAGAACTTTAAGAAATAATTGTCTAAAGGGTAAATACATTACAGAAACATGCCAGACCACCCTGACTTTAGGGGAACAAAGCCATACAGCATTTTTAAATTTCTAAAGATTTTATAAAGTGCTGTTTTAAAAGATCTGAACAGAAGCTAGGAAAATGTTTTCCTTTAGAATCAGCCCACCTACCATTGCTGTAATAAAGGAAGTTCCCTCAGGGCTTTGCAGGATGTGAAAAGCTTAATTGCTTTGTAGGTGAAAGGTTTCAGTCTGCTTGTTTTCCATTGACAATGCATGAGGCTTGCGGAGCTACAATCTTGGGTTCAGGGGCTGTTTAGAATTTAAAGGGGAAACTTCATAAAGGTAATTGGGTCAAATTGTCTCTTTGCAATTATTTTTCTGCAAAGTGTTCTGGGTTACACTGGGGAAAGGGTCGTAAGCCTTTGCTTTGCTAAACTAGTCAGACTGGTTTTTGCAAGCCTTTGTTATTCAAATGTGGCAAGCTTGAGAGCAGGCAGCCCCTCCCTTTCTCCCAAGAGAAACTGGTGAGTCACAGCCACACCTCAGGGAATTTGAGGCAAAGATTATCTGATGGATCGGATAACGTTAACATAATGGTTAACATAATAGTTAACATAATGTTATCCGATCCAAATGTTTGCTTCAAATTCCCCAACGTTATGGGATTTTAGCGTTATCCGATCCAATCGTTATCTGGTGTTTTACTGTAACTGAAACAGGTAGCCTGGCTTGGACTTTATCAGTTCAGATTGCAGCTGAGGCATTTGTATGATGGAGGCCTCGTTTACTTGCTCTGTTGCCTAAATATATACTTAGAGCTGTATTTATTTATTTATTTATTTATTTATATTTGTTTATCACCCTCCTCCCCGAAGGGACCCAGGGCGATTTCCAACAATTTTAAAAATACTTTTAAAAATTAAAAACTTTAAAAAAGCTTAAAAACTTAATTAAAAGCTAGGTATTATAACTTGGACATCCAACTGGCTGGGGAACCATCCAACTGACTGGGGAAATTGAACCATCCACTCCCCAGACCAGACCTGCCAGCCAGGTTTTCACTCCTTTCCTGAAGTACAGCAACTCCGTCTGCAAGCGTAGCTCTGTCGGGAGGAGGTTCCACAGGGCCAGAGCGGACACCGAGAAGGCCCTCCTTCTAGTGCCAGAGAGATGTGCCTCTCTGGCTGATGGCACAACCAGAGATCCTCTCCGGTCCGCTCTGGTGGGCCGGGTAGATGTCCTCCCTGTCGTGAGGTACAGTATTAACATGTGGCATGTATTTTGTTTGTTTGTTTCTGGGAAGAAGCATTCTAATCTGCCACACAGAATGAGACAGCCCCACCACAGGTGGACCTCTTCCATGAGATCAAGGTATGGTTAAGGATGACCATGGAGGCTTAGTGGTTAAGATGCTGTGCTTGACTACCAGAAGGTTGGCAGGACAGAAGTTTGAGATCTGAGTGCTGTGTGATGGAGTGAGTTCCTGTCTCTGTCCCAGCTCCTGCCAACCTAGCAGTTTGAAAGCAAAAACCTGCAAGTAGATAAATAGGTACCAATAGGTAGCAATGTTCCATGTGCTTGCAACATGGCCATGGGAACGTCTGCAAATGCAGACAAGTGCTTGTGCTTTGGCTGTAAACAGAGATGAGCACCGACCCCTAGAGTTGGACATGACTGGCTTTCGAGCAAGGGAGACCTTTACTAATCTTTGCTACACCCTCTCAACTCACAGCAGACCATAAGCCAAGAGGCATAATTTATATTCTTCATGTGCCATCCACCATTTCCTCAATCGGAGCAGATAGTACTCTACACTGGTTCTTCAAACCATTGTCCAGGAGGTGTATTATATCACAATGAAAATGCATTCAAACACAGACCAGCGTGGTTCATGAGCCGGCTGTTTTCCATATGGAATGGGAATACCGGCTCGCTGCTTCTCTCGCTTACAGAAAGCGTAATCGCTTAGGCACAGCTGGAATAAGTCTGGATCTCATTCAAAAGTAAATAAATAGGTTTTTTTAAAAAATAATAATAAAAACAGAGTGGCAGCAGATTGTGGCTTCCTGCACTCCCTGCATTGCCATAGAAACACCACAGAAATATAAGTCAAGCGGGTTCTTCTGTGCTCTCCATTCGTTTTTGCAGTGTAATATCCAGTAGTTATTCAAAGGCTGAAAGGAAGACCAAACCAAGATGGTCCCTGGGTATAAAGGAAGAGGGTTGAATGAGCTAGTATGGTTCATTTCCAAGATACATAGAATTCTTCCTTAGATTAAATTTGCCTAGTCTGACATCACCTTTAGTCTGACAGCCCCTTTGGGGCTATTCTTAGGGACACATCACCCACCTAGGCCTGTGAAACCCAGGTTTCCTGTTGATCAGAGAGAACAGCATCCAAATGCAGTGGGTACAACCGTTTGACACATCCATTTGACATACTGTATGGTGAAAACATCTGTTGCATTTCCATGTTATGTCTTAGCTTGCATACCAAAGCAGTTAAGGCAGTAACTCCAAGGACACCTGAGTTATGAAACTATCTCTTTACTTAAGTCCTGAATCAGACTCTTCTTCTTCTTCTTCTCCTTCTTCCATGTCTAGATCAGACTTTAATCTACCTAAATGAAGCCACCTTTGAGTGAATTCAATCTGTAGTTCCTTTCACCTGACCTAGACAGGTGTCGAGAGAGATGCTCTTGCTCTGGCACTTCCAGCGGCTTCCACCAATGTTATTTGGTGTTATTGTACTATTTATTTGATATTGACTCTGCCTCAACACCTGCCGGGGTAAAAGAGGAAGCCAAGAAGAAGATGTTGACTCTCCATTTTCCTCTGGGTCTGCCCCCTGGTCTTTGCCCTTCTCCTATTTCCACATATGCCTTGTGAGGTACGGAATGCCAAGACATTCTCTCCAAATAGACAAACCACTTTATTTGTTATTGCTGGATGTAGTGCAAGATTGGTTCTGTTCCAATTATTTCCCTTATAATCTCTTTCCTGATTTTATCCCTTCTAGTCATTTCAGCAATCTTCCTCTGACATCTCATTTCTGTGGTGACCAACTTGCATTTATGTTTTGTTGTGTGTTTCCACTTTTGGCACTGATAAAATAAGGTGAAAATGAAAATGCTTTGTATGAGATGTTTCTTTGTGTTGGTTGGTATTGCCTTGTGTTGTAAGAGCAGAGCTAACTGTCCCAATATTTGATTTGCCTTATTGTATTGTAAGGGACGGTGGTGGCTTAATGGTTAAAAGATGCTGAACTTGATGACTGGAATGTCAGCAGTTCAGCAGTTCAAGACCTGAGTGCTGCATGATGGAGTGAGCTCCCACCTCTGTCCCAGCTCCTGTCAGCCTAGCAGTTTGAAATCAAGAAATTGCAAGTAGATTAACAGGTACCTCTTCGATGGGAAGGTAAACAGTGTTCTGAGTCTAGTCATGCCTGCCACATGACCACGTCTACAGACACAGACAATGCTGGCTCTTTGGCTGTAAACGGAGATGAACACCAAACCCAATAGTTGGCTATGACTGGCTTTCTTACAAGGGTGACCTTTACTGCATTGTATGTTAATCTCTTCACCCATTTGGTCATCTTCAGTGAATGTTGTTTCTAGGTATCTAAACTCTGCAACTTGTTTGATAACCTGTTCCCTCTACAGGTATTTTGATATTTAAAGTTTCCTTCCAATGGCCATTACCTCTGTCTTTTATTTATTGATTCTCATATTATTTATCTTGCATTCCTGTTTCATGGACATCAGGTGTTGCTGTAGTAGTGGTGGTAGTTCTTTAGCTGACCTTGCTATAGTTAGACTGTACTATTTCATATTGCAGGATAGACTGTAGCACTTTAGGCTCATCTTTCCCTTTGCCCTGGAGAACTCTGAAATCATTCCTTTCTCAGGGGGTGACTTTACTGGCCATGGGGAGGCTCAGGTTTTCCATTATATATTATGTTATATACAATTATATAATAGTGCTGTATAATGTACTATGGTGCAATGGTTAAACTGTTTTACTGCAGTCAGAACATTCTGAGTTTAATCCTGATGAGCTTCAGGGTTGACTCAGCTTTCCATCCTTCTGAGGAGGCAAAATGCTAATTAATCTGTGACCTGCCCAAAGAGTACACGAAGCGCTATGGGGTGGTATATATATATATATATGTATGATTGCTAATTGCTACCTACAGTGTACATCCAAAGAAACTGAAATTGATCCTGGCTCTCTCCTGCATGGGGCCCATTTTTGCAAACCACTTTATCAGATCAAGCTGTCTGAATAGCTCAGTGGTTCATGACCACTGAGTGGGAGTTCAATTCCTCCACTGTGCCTCTTGCAAAGTTTGCAACCAACCTGTGTGGCTTTGGGAAAGGGCCTCCCAGGGAAAGGGAATGGGAAACCACTTCTGCCTATTCTTTACCTAAAAAATCCTGGAAAAGGGTCACCAACAGTGCACAATTAATATTTATTATCACGGTCACATTCGGACACAAGTGCAAAAGTGATGTGCGAAGAGACAAGAGACTCAGACATGAAGCAAAATTAGTCTAGTGACTGTCTGTCTTGCTTTGTGATGTTGTGTGAGGGTTGAGATGCAGAGACTGCTGTGCAATATTGCCCTCTTGTGATATTTATGTGTTATCACACCATAAGGCACACCATTTGAGTTGACGTATTAACACCATCATCAACTACAGCATGCTGTAAGAAAAGACTCCTTTCTCACTTTTAAGTTGTATTTCTTCCACTATAGAAAAGAGTTATAGAATCATAGAATAACTGATTTGTATGGGGCCTTTTAGGCCACTGACTTCAACTCCCTGCTCAATGCAGGAATCCAAATCAAGACCTAAAGAAGCTCCTGATTAGGTTGAAAGAAGAGAGTGCAAAAGCTGGCTTTAGACTCCACATCAAGAAAACCAAGATACAGTAAAACCTCATATAACACTAAAACCTGGTTCCACAAGTCTTGGTGTTATATGATTTTTAGTGTTATCTGATGCATGTTAAAATCCTATGGGATCCATAGAGATACATTGTAACCACACAGGCTTTAGCGGTTGTTATTCGAAGCATCCCATAGGATCTTAATGTTATCCGATGCAATTCTTCCCCCCAGATTCCTTAATGTTATGCGATTTTAGTGTTATTCGATACTAATGTTATATGAGGTATTACTGTAATGGGAACAGGCCCTATCAGTCCCTGGAAAATAGATGGGGAAGAAGTAGAAGCAGTGACAGATTTTACTTTCCTAGGATCAAAGCTCACTGCAGATGGTTATCACAGCCATGAAATAAAAAAGTGACTGATGCTTGGGAGACAAGCGATGAGAAACCTGGGGAGCATAGTGAAAAGTAGAGACATCACATTGCAAACAAATATTTGCATAGTTAAAGCAATAGTATTCCCGGTGATAATGTATGGTTAGCAGTGGTGGGATGTCAAAAATTTTACTACCCCACTGTGACATCAACACACTGTGGGCGGAGCTAACATCATGACATCATGATGTTGTGGGTGGGGCCAAAGAAAAAATAAACCAATAAAATAAAATAAAAATAAGCACACACACCCCTCAACCCACCCACCCATAACTCAAAACTGTAAATAAATTTAAAAAATAAAAAATAAATAAAAATTACATTAAAATACATCCACCTACCCAAACATCCACCCACCTCAAACACAAACCCATCATTTACCTGTTAGTATAAGTGCCTGGGCAGCACCATGTTGCAAGAGGGATATGGTCATCATACCGGTTCTCTAGGATAATATGTTTTAATGTAAATGCAAAACACCTGTACCTCCTTAAGGGTTCTCCAATTGGAACAGCACAGGTGTAGCTTATTGATGAGGTAACTCCAAGACTTTGCTTAAAAACCCCAAGCCAGGCCACTAGGCCTTTTTAGGAACTGTGGTAGTACGTCAATATAGGTAAAGGTATTAAATACACATTAAAATACACACAGACACACCACATCCAAAGGTGAGTCACTTGCCCTGGGGAGCTTCAGGCTATAGGGAGCTTCAGGCTAGCAGCTTCTCTTCCTCCTCTCCACTTGGGAGGACAGCAAGGAGGCCGTGCATACGCACCAAGCACTGTAGGCGTGCATGCACACCAAGTGCTTGGCGCACATGCACAATGGGGGAACCAGTGAAAAGGTAAGCCCCGAAAGTGGTTCCCCCCAAAAGCTGCTACCGGTTCTGGAGAACTGGTGAGAACCTGTTACATCCCATCACTGGTTATGAGAGCTGGACCATTAGGAAAGCTGAACACAGAAGAATAGATGCCTTTGAGATGTGGTGTTGGCGGAGAGTTTTGAGAGTCGCCTGGACAGCGAGGAGAACAAACAAGTCGATCCTAAAAGAAATCAACCCTGACTGCTCCTTAGAAGGTCAAATAGTAAAGGTGAAGGTGAAGTACTTTGGACATCAAATGAGAAGAGAGGATTCACTTGAGAAGGCCTTGATGCTGGGAAAGGTGGAGGGCAAAAGAAGAAGGGGGTGGCCAAAAATGAGATGGCTAGATGGTATTGTAGATGCAATGGGCACAAAGCTGGGCAGGCTGAGGAAGATGGTGGAGGACAGAGGTGCCTGGTGGGCAATGGTTCATAAGGTCGCAAAGGGTCGGAATCGACTGTGCGACTGAACAACAACAACAAATCAAGTCAGATCTGACAGACGGTTGTCTATTTCTCTCTTGAAGGCCTCCAGTGTTGGAGTGCTCACCACCTCTCAAGGCAGTTGGTTCCATTGCCGTACTGCTCTAACAGTTAAGGAGTTTATCCTCATATTCAGCCCTTATCTGGCTTTCTTTAGTTTCAGCCCATTATTACATGTACTGCACTCTGGGATGACTGAGAACAGATCCTGTCCTTCCACTTTATGATTATCTTTCAGGTACTGTATGATGAGTGGATAGGGTATGTCCGCCGTATGGATGGTTCCAGGCTTCCTCATCAAATTCTTTATAGGAACTTAGTTCCAATACACGGCCTCGCAGAGCTCATTTGAAGCATTATAAGGACTAAGTGAAACAAACCATGAAGGTGACAGGTAAAGCAGCAGCTTGGGAGGCAGCAGCTGCAGATCACCCACTGTAGCACCAAACCATCACTGCTGCTGTTGATCACTTTGAAGGGGAACACCACAGACATGAAGAGGCTAAGCAACAAACACGAAAGCTTCATCAAACTCAACTACACCCTCCACCATCTATTGAGTGTAATGTGTGTGGTCGCATGTTTCATGCCAGGACCAGCTTATTGAGTCACCAGAGATACATACATCAACTGAGAAAATGACTTCCAGGAAAAATGTATGCTCGAAACAAGTAGCAGACAACAATGACAAAGAGTGCTAACATCGATTCTCCTTTCAGTCTCCTTTATTACTCATCCTCAGAAGATCAAATGTATGAACATTTTTATTACATTTATCCAGTGATGGGCAGCCAAAAATTTTACTACCACACTGTGGGTGGAGCCAAAGTCATGAGTGGAACCAACATCATGGGTGGAGCCAAAGTCATAAAAATACAAATTAAATACACATAAAATACACATTAAACACACATAAAAATACAAATTAAATACACATAAAAACACATAAAATACACATAAAATACACAAAAGTACACATTAAAAGTTTAAAACACATAAAATACACATTAAATATTCAAAAACATACACATTAAATACACATTCCACTCACCCCAAACCAAAACACGAGTCACTTACCCTGGGGAGCAGGCGGCAGGGCACTCACTGCAGCTGAAAACAGCAGTGGTGCGGCAAAAAATTAAACACACTTGCACATGCGCAAAACTTTGCACCCACGGCTGTCATAAACGTGTTTATGACAGTCATGGATGCATTTACAGCATTTTGCACATGCATGGGCATGTGGATTATTTGGATCCAGCCAGCAGGCCATAGTTTGGGAACCCCTGCCTTAGTAGGACCAAAATTCATGTTCTCAGATGTTTCTAGACTACAACCTCCATGATGCCTGACTATGGCCCAGAGAGGCTGGACCTTTTCAGAGCTGAAACCCAACAACCTCTTTGGCACTAGCAGCTGAACACCCGCTGGTTTAGAAACATGGGCCTCAATTTTTTAGGTCAACACCAAGATTTTGAAATCAGCTGAGAGACCAAGTGATTATTTTTTTAACAACAGAACATTATGATCACAATGATTTATTCAAGTTAGCAACCAGGTCATCTGAGGATTTGTCTGCACCAGCTGATCTTGTGTCAGTGTGATGCAGGAGGCGAATGGGCCTCCTGAGGTCTGGGGCGGTGGTGTGTGTGTGATTAAAATGCCATTTCACACAATCTCTGCATCTAAACAGTATTTTGCTCCTTCAGCAACCCTTGTTGCCAGTATTATACAGCCACCTAGGAATGCTGTACTACAGCCAAAATGTTGTGAGTTCGATCCTAATGGGGATCAAGGTTGTGACTAGGTCTTCCATCCTTCTGAGGTCAAATGAGTACCCAGCATGTCGGGGCAGAATGCTAATTACCTTGTGAACTACCCAGAGTGTGCGCTAAGCAATATAGTTGTTGTTCAGTCGCACAGTTGATTCCAACCCTTTGCGATCCTAGTGGTTCCCAACAAGGGGTACACAGCCCACTGGTGGACTTCAATTCCCAGAAGCCTCAGTCGGTACATTGGCTGATCAGTGCTTTGGGGAAATGACTGAGGCTTCTGGGAATTGAAGTCCACAAACCAGCATTTGGGAAACACTATATCCAGGCACCTCTGTCTTCCACCATTTTCCTTAACCCACCCAGCTTAGTGCCCATTGCATCTACAATGCCATCTAGCCATCTCATTTTTGGCCGCCCCCTTCTTCTTTTGCCCTCCACCTTTCCCAGCCTCTTCTGAACCCCGCCTGCACTCCTGGTAATTCTCTCTCCACGTGCTGCTGCAGTCTATCCTGTATTATCTTGAGCATCACCATGCTAGCGTGTGGGATGAGCACCATTGTTCAATAATTTGAATATTCTTTGGCATTACCCTTTTTTGAGATTGGAACGTATACTGATCTTTTCCAATCCTGTGGCCATTGTTGTACTTTCCAAATCTGTTGGCAGATAGAATGCAATAATATGATTCCATCATATTTTAGGGCTTTGAAAAATTTAACTGGAATACCATAATCTCCACTGGCTTTGCTGTTTGCAGTGCTTTTTAGGGCCTCTGTGACTTCACTCTCTAGGATGTCTGGCTCAAGTTCAATGTTCTCATCATTGTAATTATCTGGGGTGGTGAGGTCCTTTTTGAGTTCCTCTGTGCACTCTTGCCATCTTTTCTTAATATCTTCTGCCTCAGCTAACTCCTTGCCATTTTTGTCCCTTATCGTGGTCATTTTTGCTTAAACGTTCCCTTGATTTCCCCGATTTTTTTTGAAAAGATCTCTAGTCCTGCCTCTTGTGTTGTTTTCCTCTATTTCTTTGCACTGTTCATTCAGGTAGGTTTCCTTAGCTCTCCTTGCTTTTCTTTGAATTTCTGTATTTAAGTGATTGTATTTTTTTCCTTTCTCCTTTGCCTTTTGTGTCCCTTTTTTCCTCAGCTATTTTAAGACCCTCATCAGACAGCCACTTAGCTTTCTTATGCTTCTTTTCTTTTGGTATGGTTTTCCTTGCTGCCTCCTGCATGATGTCCCACATCTCTGTCCATAATTCTTCTGGTACTCTGTCCATCAGGTCCAAGCCATTAAATCTGTTCCACACATCCACTGTATATTCCTTAGCAATATAGAGAGGTACATAGGTGTAATTGCTACTACTAGATGATTGCTGCAATGCAACAGTGATCATCTACCAAACTTAAGAAAAACAATTACACTTTCCTTGACCATCTGCAGAGAACCCAGGAAAGTGCTGACATTCTCATGCAGCAGCTAATCACCCACTGCTGAACACTGGCAAGAAATAAAATTGTTTAATTTGTTGGTATCTTACAGGGCTGCATGCCGCTGGAAAATTAAACACTTCCCTGGACTGTCTTCCCTGATTGTCACTCTCTTTTAACCCAATACCCAGCTACCATATACACTGAGATGGGAATAAAAGAGTGACACAAAATAGTAGAGTCCCCAATGGTGCTTTGTAGCAAATTCCTCCACTCTGGTGGACACTCGAAGAAACAGCAGCGCAACCTGACCTTAAAATGCCCTGAGGAGTGAGATATGCACCAGTGTAGACAGGTTTATACTCTGCAGAATGGGGAGTTTCTGGAAACTTTTCTAAGCTAATCTCAAACACAGCAACACTCAACCTTTGCAACCTTTTGCCTCTAGTTTCTCAAGCATTTCCTGGTGGTGCAGGAGGTAAACTGCTGTACTGCAGCCAAAATGATGTCAGTTCAATCCTGACTGGGTTCAAGGTTGACACAGCCGCTTCCATCTTTCCAAGGTAGGTCAAATGAGTCCCTAGCATGTTGGGGGCAGAAATGCTAATTACCTTGTAAACTGCCCAGAGAGTACACTTAATGCTATATAAGTATGGTTGCTATTGCTATCTTCTAAGCCTGTGATGGTGAACCTTGGCATTCTAAGTGTTCTTGGACTTCAATTCCCAGAAGCCCAAGGCAGCACTCCTGTTGACCAGGGTTTCTGGGAATTGAAATCCAAGAACATCTGGAGTGCCAAGGTTGGCCATCACTGTCCTAAGCCAGTGGTTCTCAATCTATGGCCCACAGGTCAGACCTGGCACATAGCACCATTTCATGTGGCCCTCTGCCACAAGAAGCAGAGATGTTTATGTTATAAATGCACCAGTGGCTATCATAAACACGTTTACAACCAGCTGCGGGCATGTGGTATGGGAGCATTTACAGCGGGGGGAATCACCAGTCCAGCCCATTCAGCTGTCTGAAGAGGTGTGGTCCAGCCTATAGCTTGAAAAGGTTGAGAACCCCTGCTCTAAGCAGTGGCCAGTTCTGACATCACTGCCAGCTTTATGACTTCAGGCAGAGAATGTGACCTCTGCACCCTTGATCAGCATTTTCCCATCAGAAGAGCCTCAGTGTGGAGCATCAGAGGACGCCCATTTTGCAAGCCCCAGGATGGTATGAAATTAACAAGACTAGTCTTTAGAGATGTCCTAATTTATTGAACAGGCAAGCAAACGGTTTAGCAGCATTCCCCAACCTGGTACTTTCCTGTCCTGTACCATAACTCCTATCAACCATCCATCATAATGTTTGCGTGGATCTGCCATTATGCAGAGGCCAGTTAGGATGCAAGGGAGTTCTTAAAGAAGAAAAATGAGAAAGGAAGCCATTTCCTCTTTCCTTTACAAACTATTAGGGATAAGGAAGACACAAGTAAGCCCCAAGTAGCATGTTAACTACTGTCTACGATACCTTATGCCAGGGGTTCTCAACCAACAGCCTGCGGCACTATTTCATGTGGCCCGTACAGCCACTGGCACTAGAAGCAGACATGTTTTACGGCAGCATTTATGGCAGGACGAACCACCAGTCTGGCCTGCTCAGTTTTAACAGTTTGAAAAACCCTGCCTTATGCCATAATAAAAATGATCCAAAAATAGCATGTCAAAAGTTCCACTGGATATGGTTACATATATGCAAAAGCAATTGGACAAGAGATCATCATGGCTAATTGTGACTGTTTGATGAATTGCTAGATTGACAGATGTGCAATCCGGTGCACAACCGGTGGACGCAACAAATACACAACCAGCACCTCATCAATTAGCAGCAGAAACTTCTGCAATTGCTCTGTGGTGTCATAAAAATATCTTGCCAGAATTTGGCTGATAGACTCTTGTGACAAGATGCTTCTTCAGGCTCAAATGAGGGTTAAATAAGTTAAGTCCATATAAAGACAAGGGGGGAAGGTTTTTAAAAAATAATAATCAAATATTGTTTATAAAACTTGAGATGTTTCACAGATTAATTGACTTTGATAAGAGTTAGAAAGGAATAAGAAAATATGATCATTATAATGGCAATGAGGAGGGCAAGCCCAGCCCAGCCCAGCCCAGCCCTGCCAGGCTGGGCTAGCCTTCTTCCGCAGCCCATGCGGGCTGTTGATGAAGCCTAGCGGCGCTCGGGCTAGCTAGCCCAGGCGCCTCTAAGCTTCGTCCAGCAATAGCTCTGGCTGAACTAGGGCCAGGGAAAAAGCAGGCACCTGCATGCCTTTCCCCCGACCCTAGTTCACTAGCAATCGCTAGTCTAGGGTCAGTTTGACTTCAGGGGCAAACTCCGTGGTTTGTCCCTGAATTCAGGGCTCTTTTTTAAAAGCGTTTGATGCACGCATCGGACAACGCTAAAAATCGGATAACGTCATGACTTGTGGAACCAAGTCATAACGTTATCCGGTGTTCTAGTGTAAATTAAAAAGTCATAAAAGGTTGTTAGATTATGTAATCTGCTCTGCAGGAAGATGATGAAATTGTTAAAGTGCTTATTTTTTGCTTCTAGCAGGAAGATTGCTATATAATGCTAAGTGATCAATAATTGTTACATGTCTGGTCTTAAGAGTAGCTATTTGTCTATATTTTATGAGGACAATATGGGAGTCTAAAGTGAAGACTTTCATTCATGCTATTCAAGTTATATATATAATCTTTAGCAGTTAAGAACCAAATATACACAACAGTTAGAAACAACTTAGATATTCACTTTCTGCTGTTGCTACTCTACATTATATTTATTATTTCCAAAGTATAGGTGAATGGAACCAGAATATATTCTAACTAGTAGTTCTTTATATTACTCATTGATAGCCAATCTCATAATTAGATATTGTACATTAAGCTACATCTTAGTAAAGCATCTGGAACAGTTATAAATTAATTCTGTCATGGATCATAAGCAAGTTAATTAGGTTAAGAACATGGTCATGAACTTAGGGGAAAGTTAAGTTTTGATAATTGTGGAAGTGCTTATATCATGAAAGTATTTTATTGAATTATTTGTGCTTTAGAAGTTATAGAATAATACTATGTCTGGCTTCTGTAATTACACTTGTCATCTAAATGAGTTAGCTTGATGTCATTGCTATCCAATGGGTTTTGCTTGATGTCATTGCTATCCAATGTGTTTTGCTTGATGTCATTGCTATCCAATGGGCTTGCTTGATGGTTAAGGCACCCAGCTGTGTTCCTGGAAAAAGAATATAAAAAGCCAAAGCAGAATGTGGTCTTTGCTCAGTTCTTTTTGGAAACCATTTCCAGACTAAGTCCTGCTGGCTATGCATGCAAGCAGTAAATAAAACTCTTTGCTGTTTTTTCACCTATTGTTTGGTCTCTTTCATTCTTTGGCCTGATATAGCCATTACAACAACATTGTGATTGGTTAATTAAAAATGGAAAATGGATTGCAAACCTGAATTGGATAATTGGTTTGAAGCAGGGTTCCCAAACTTTTCTGGCTGATAGCCATGCATCATTTACAGCAGCATTCTGCACATGCACGGGAATGTTTTACCCTCGCTTCAAGGGGTGGCATGGGCCAGATAAATTGGCATTGGAGGATGGATCCAGCCTTAGGCTGTACCTTGGGAACCCCTGGTTTAAAGTGATATGGACTATGGCAATAAATGATAGTTTTTTCTTCTTTATGTTAACGTTCTTTGTTGTATTTTAAAGATTTTGTTTTTTCTTTTATATTTGTTTTTATGATTTAAAAATAAAACTTTTTTTAAAAAAGGTGCATATAGTAATTTATATAAGATTTTTCTTTGTTAATTTTCTTTTTTTAAGATTTTGTGGTGTCCCCCCTATATTTTGTATTTGTATGTTTTTTCTTGTTTATATTTATTTTAAAATAACATTTAAAAATAGGTGCAAGTAATAACATTATATAAATTTTTCTTCTTTTTGTTAATATTCTTTGGGGTTTTAAAGATTTTTTTTGTTTCTCTTATGTTTTGTATTTGTATGTTTTTCCTTGTTTATGTTTATTTAAAAATCAATTTGTAAAACCTAAAAAATAGGTTAAGCCCACCACCACCTCATCATTTTGTGAAACACGTATCTGCAGGCTTGTATGGCGCACACGTGTCTCTCATCCTGTCTTTGGCCTTGTGCGAGTTCTCTTTATTTATGCCCCGTCCTCACTGCGCCTGCGCCGCCCTCCCAAAGTTGCGAGAGCCCCTTTCATAAACAGAAAGCGGCCCCTTCCTTTTGCGCCGACCATAGAGCCTGTAACCATAGAGTTGCTAAAACCAAGATGGGACTAGCCGTAAAGCACGCCCGTCGCCAACCGTCGCGCGCACTTGTCTTGGAGGGAAAGCCGAGAGGGGTGGGAGGGCCAAGGGAAACGAGCGAGCCTTTTCAAGCCAAACCACGCCCCCTTGCCTTTTTCTCGTTCCTCTCAGTCCTTTCCTCATAGCCGGCCGTAAAGCGAGCCGGCGTCGGGAAATGTCGCGCTTTTCCCCTCTCTCGCGCATGCGCAGATCCGGCGGCCTGGCCTGACAGGAAACCTTGCTTTGCTTTACGGCTGCTGGATGAGGAGGAGCGGAGAAGGGGAGCGGGAGGCGCCGCGGCCGCTGCTGCTGAGGGGACTTTGGGGTGAGGAAGAGGAGGAGGAAGCAGAAGCGGAGGAGGAGGGGGCGGTTCGTGTGTTTGTGTACGTCTGTAAAGGGGGGGGGGCACCAAGAGGTCCCTTATATTCTCACGGCCCCCCTATTTTCCTTCCCTCTCTGTCTCCTCAGGACATGGCCGAGGTACCGTCCGGGCCTAGCAGCCTCCTCGCTTCGTCACCGGGAACCGCCGCTTCCCTCCTCTCGCCCTTCCCAGGAGCCACGGAGGAGGAGGAGGAAGAGGAGGAAGAAGAGGAAGAGCGACGAGGAGGAGGAGGAGGAGGAAGGCCCTGCGACGAGGAGGAGGAAGAGGAGGCTGGGGGTGAAGGCGGGCCCCTTTCCCGCCGCCTCTGCCCGTCTCGCCGCCATCACCACCACCACCACCAGCTCAACGGGTTGATCGCGGGCTCGGAGCTGAGGCACCTGCGGAGCTCCCTCAAGGGCAAGGTCTTGAACAGCAGCGAGAAGCAGCAGCACCCGCCCAGCAGGAAGGAGAGCAGCGGGGGCGGCAACGAGGGCAACAACAGCAAGGGCCCCCCCACCCCTGGCAAGGCCATGGGATACGGACAGGAGCCCCCGCCACAACAACAGGAGGAGGAGGAGGAAGGGGAGAGGGAAAGGTCGCCTTCCCCTCCTTCCCTCAGCAACCACCACCGGGTCTCCTGTCCCCAAGCCAGGACTGCACAGCCCCCACCACCACAGCAGCATCACCACCCACCCCACCACGAGGCTTCTTCTGCCCCCTCTGCTGGGGACAGGAATGGGCTGGCTGGGGGAGGGGAGGAGGAGGAGGAGGAAGGCCATGTGCAGGCCTTGGAAAGGGAGGAAGAGTCCTTGCTGCTTCTCTCCAGGTCCTTGGCTTCCAGTTGCAGTTTGCAAAAATGCCCCCAGGCCCCCCCGACAGACTCTTCCGGGGCCCTACAGCAAGGAGAGGAGGAGAAAGGGGACCTGGCGATACGATACGTCCGCTATGAATCCGAGCTACAGATGCCAGATATCATGAGACTGATCACCAAAGATCTGTCTGAACCTTACTCCATTTACACATATAGGTATTTTATCCACAACTGGCCTCAGCTTTGCTTTTTGGTAAGTGAGGGGTGGGGGTTGGGAAGAAGATGGAAAAATGTGTAATGCTATAGAGAGGGAAGTGGGGTTAAGAGTGCAGTTTGGGGAACATCAAATGGTTGGCAGAAAGTTACAAGATAAACCAGTATTCTGAAAGGTGGATGCCATTTGTCTTCTATTGATCGTTTGTGGTCAGTGAAATCAGTTCTACACAAAAGTAGGTCTAGTATCTCTTAGTAGTTCAGTTTATTTGGCAACAGATTGTAAATATGACTAATGAAGAATTCTATAAAACTCAGAAGCCTGTATATTCACAAGTAATAGGAGATTATCTTTCTGTGCCTAGTAGATCTCGGGATGCTAAATGGCTGTCATGTTCAAAGACTACTGATACTGGTCATTTGGGGGTTTGTGGGAGAAGGTGGGAGGTTAATTTGCTCCTATATTATTCACTTTTTTCTTAATTTGATTTCAGTTTAATAACCTTACTACCTCTCCTAAATGCCTAATTGTATTTATACGGCAGGCTTTTGAGAAGTGTAAATTCTAAGGTCACCATATTTTAGTCCAGATTTTTGCTAGTTTTGTTTTTTCTTGCTGTAATAACAATAGCAATTCCACTTTTATGCCACCCCATAGCACTTAATACACTCTCTGTGTGGCTCATAAGGTAATTAGCATTTTGCCCTCAACATGCTGGGTACTCATTTTATAGGATTACAGTAATTTAATATTTCTGAATGGCCATTAATTTTAATCTCTAAAATGGGTATCCCATGTTATTTCATGGACCAAAATTCCCCTTGACATAGTTTCTATATAGTTATCTTGCAAAAATGATCTACATTTTACTTATATTGAAGTAAGTTCATCTTGTGTAAAACTAAAACAGACACTTCCTTTTGTCATCTTTTGATTTATTTGAAATGCCTTCTTCGTTTCCACATCAAGTGCTATCATTATTTTCTTTTGGCTTCTTTTGTTTGTTTTATAAGGACTTGATATTATTCAGTTGTATGCCAACACAATGGAAAAATGCTTCAGAATGCTGAAATGAGGTGGTGTGAAGTTAGTACAGTACTTAATATCCTTGTACGATTTTCTGCACTAGACTGGATGTAGGTCCATCTGATAAATGAAGGGCTGTGACCACAGCCTTTGGATAGTTTTCTTTTGAAGAGTAACTGTAAACAAAGAGTAGGAAGATAAAAAAAAAAAAGAAAAACCTGCAAGTTTAATCAGGCAGCTGGCTCCACCATATCAAAGATAGACATAGAAAAGATGTTCCATTGTATTACAGAAAAACAGATTGGATAACAATCTCCATGTTTAAACCTCAGTTCGCTCTATTTTTATGGGATCATGTATACAACAGTTTCAGAACTAAAGTCCTACTGTTTAGAAGGTTGTGTTTGGCTGCTTTGGATTTTTAATGGATAATTCTATATGCACATCTTGATAATCTAGTACATTACAGGGATTCTCAACCTGGGGCACCATTTCATGTGCCCTCCACCACACCAGGAAGTGCCATGTGGAGCAAGGGCAAAATGGCCATCCTGCCCCTGAAGCTGTTTGAGGAAGAGTGACCCGGCCCCCAGCTTACAAAGGTTGAGAACTCCTGATCTAGTAGACTTCTGCTCTTTTCTGGAGTGTGGTAATTACTTGTGGCTTTTGCACATCATCTGAATTCTCCCTAACTCTTATAGCCACTAATGACAGTCACATTTTTCAGGTTTTCTTGTGCATACAAAAAAGCAGGATCCAAAGATAGGCAAGTGAAAATAATTGATAGGGTGGGTAATAAAAATGGTGGCTTAAGAAAAGCCCTCAAGGTTTGGCAGTTACATCGGTATAACTGCTCATTGCTTTTCTTTTGGTATATGAATCACACAGCCCTCATGTGTAGCTGCAGGATATCTTAATCAGCTTTATTGGTGTGAGAATTTAGAAACACCCACTTTAGTGTTTGTAACAAAACTGTTCATGTTTTTGTATACTGGTAACTTCATGTTGTATTTTATCAAGGAGCTGAGGGTGTTCAGAGGCATCTGCTTTTAAGAAAAATTGTTACCGTATTTGCCAGGGTATAAGATGCATTGGCGTATAAGACGCACCTTGTTATTACCAAAAAAGCCCACTATAGGCCACTATATACAGTACAAGACACACTCCATTTTTCCTGTGTATTTTAAGGGGGGGAGTGTGTCATATACACCAACAAATACAGTAAATGTTTCAACTTAAACCAGTCAGTGTTCTAATAAGTGGTGCTTATTAGACTACAGTATGTTACTAAATACTCATTTCTACATTTGATCTTCCAGAAAGCTATACAAGCTATACTACTACACAAAAATCTGTATTATAAAGGCGTTCTAGAAAGCAAACACTGCGTGTTTGGGTCTCAGTGGTTGAAATCCTGTTATGCAACTCTACATGCCTAATGGAGATGATGTCATCATGAGTGGCAAATTTGGGATGTTTATGGTTCATGTTCAGTGCCTTCTGAAATCCTCAAATAATGGAGTAGATCAGTGGCAGTTTGCCACTGTTGCAAGAGGAGTTTAGCCAATATTTATCAGCAGCAGTAGTTCTGTGGAAATGCTTAATGTATGCCTCTGTTCTTTAGGTACAGTCACAATAATAATGTTGCAAGATGTTTAAACCATATGTTAATTACTCTCTACCAGAATTATTTTTTGTGTAGTGGATGTTAACTAGCTGTATTACAATTAAGTTTAGAAGTGTTTTGCTTCTCTGTAGTAGCAGACCTCTCCTTGTTTAAACATTTACTTAATTAATTATAATAGTACACTAGTACCTCAGATAACATTGAGACTTGATTCCACAAGTCTCGTCGTTATCCGGTTTTTAACGTTGTGCGATACATTGATCGCACAATGTAAAAAAAAGCCCTTTCCCCCTGGAGGCTGCAGCAAGCCAGAACATCGGGATTTGAATCCTGACATTTTGGCTTGCTGCACTTGCTGAGGACATCGGGGAAGCCCAGAAACAGCTTGGATCGGGTCTTCCCACCTCCCTGGACCCGGCAGGGGGGTCAGGGAGCCCAAAATTGGTAAAGTGAAAACATCCTTTTTTTACCAATTTTGGGCTCCGTGACCCCCCTGCTGGGTCCAGGTAGGTGGGAAGACCCGATGCAAGTTGTTTCTGAGCTTCCTCGACGTCCTCAGCAAGTGCAGCAAGCCAAAACGTCAGGGTTCGAACCCTGACGTTTTGGCTTGCTCCACTGGCTGGGGACGTCGGGGAAGCCCAGAAACAGCTTGGATCGGGTCTTCCCTCCTCTCTGGACCCGGCAGGGGTGTCAGGGAGCCCAAAATTGGTTTAAAAAATGGACTTTTTTTTTTTTTACCAATTTTGTGTTCCCTGACATCCCTGCCGGATCCAGGGAGGTAGGAAGACCCGATCCAACCTGTTTCCAAAGTTCCCCCACCCTCCTGGAGGCTGTAACAAGCCAAAACGTCAGGATACGAATCCTGACGTTTTGATTTGTTGCAGCCTCCAAGAAGGTGGAGGAACTTCAAAAATAGCGCGCATGGGCTCTAGGGAGGTCGGGAGACCAGATGTGCGCTAATTTTGAAGTTCTCCCACCCTCCTTGGTTGGTTCTGAGCTTGATTCTGAGCTTCTTTAACCAAAGCTGTGTTTATTTAGCTGCCTGAATAGAAACATAAATCAAAAACTCTTGTTTCCAGGCAAATTCATTCAGGAATTCGGCTGTTTACCATGTACAGGAAGAAGAGCACATGGTTACAGTTAGGTGCTCTCAGCTGGATTTACATTTGTTTCATTCTACAGTTGTTTAATCATGGTGTTGGCAGGGTATTTCACTGGCTGTTTAGGTGGAGATAGGCTGGAGCACGTAGTGTTCAGGCATCATACTAACAAACTATGGATGGAAGCTCTGGTTTAAGTTAGGTTTAATCAGGCTGGCCTGTCCACAGCATGGTAGGTGGTGCTTAGTAGCACCTCAGTATGCCCAACCTCAGAAGTCATTTGCAGTGAATTCCAAGGCTGGTCCTGCAGAGTTCATCTTGTACCAGCTTCTTAACGTATTTGCAGAACTTTTCAGATCTGGTCACCTTATCTGCACTTCATGAGCTTAGCTTCATTTCTCTATAATGTTCTGGGCAGAAGATTAATTTGCATTCCATTATGTTCTTAGCAATCCTTTGACTAGAGTGGTGTTTTAAGACATGAAATGGAACCAAATATTAACACAATAAATACCAGAATACAATATTTTATTTAAAGAAGACAACTGGAAATATCCTCTAGCATAGATCACAGGGTGGCTACGATTTTGCTGTGTAATAAAATATATTTTGCGTGCCTCTCATTCCTGAAACTTTTTACTCCCTGGAGTAAGGATGCAATTACTATAAAAAACAGTGTCACTATGAGGGCATAAAATGTGAATGGTGTTAATGCCAACATAAGCATTTTTAAGACCAATGGGCAATTGGGTTTGCCCTGCTTTTCCAGTCACTGCATATTAACAGAGCATGTAGGCCTCTTGTGCACATAACTGTGTGCACATAACCGTGAACTCACTATATGAGTATCCTTGTAAAAGATTGTAGGAGAGGTTCCCATTCATCTCAGTGGAACAGTTTAATACTTCTTACTTAAGTTTTGGGACTTAAAGAGTGCTAAAATGATTTGAATAGGTAAGAGATCACGTATTTCCCCCACTACTATCTCTGACAAAAGAATTGTCTGCACTGTTACAGAATTTTAACATAGTTTGCTCTACATGTGCGTTCACGTGTGTGTGTGTGCACGTACACACAAATTGATGTTCTGTTACCATGTTCAGCATTTGAACATTTCCCAAAGTCTTTATACAAAGTTAATGCCTGAGGCAATTTCAGTATACTGTATGTTTATTTCCACAAAAGAACATAAAAGGGAGTTCTGTATAAACCAAGATAAACTTATTACTGCTGCTTAAATATGAATAAAATAAGATCATATGTTAAGTCTAGTGTCTATCATGAACAAATAAATACAAGGATTTGTGCAAATTTGAGATTACATGGGAGGATCTTTGTGTTGTTTGGGAAATTCCAGCCTTCTGTAGGTTGAGGCAGAAATCTGAGAAGAACATGTAAATTTATCAAGAAAATATTAACCATTTTGTATTTAAATATCTCCTCTTATCTACACTGAAAAGAAATGTTTGTACATTCAGTAAGCTTTTATCATAAGTCTTAAAAACCTTTGTTTTCTTTTGCAATTTTTTTGTTTCTTGTCTCTTTAAGAATTTAAATTACATGTTTGTTACAAAGGATTGAAAACTTAAATTAAGAAAACGTGGTAAAATTGAGACTAGAGTTTAAGACTGGGTCCACTGACTGGCTAATAGCATTTTAAGAGTACATAGATTCTGATGCTGTTGTTTATAGCAGATGAGAAACGGTGTTTGTGAGAAAGGGAGTCAATGAAGTAAGTTGTTTTCTGAGGTAAGAAAGAAAAAGAAATGTATGTTTTCCAGAGTATAAGGCATTCATAATAAGAGACCTGAATTTAAACTCCTCTACAACTAAATTTCAAAATACAGTTTTAGTTATTTCAGAGCGTAAAAGGGTTTTTCCTTTCCTCACATCCCAAATTATTCCAGAATATACTTTAAAGTCCTCCCTTGGCTTCCACTTGAGTGAGTAGTAAGAGGATGTCAGGTTTTGTATAATTACTGTTCCTTCTTAATTAAAACAATGCTTCGGTTATGTACTTTCTCTAAAGATTTCATTACTCTTCATTCACGTTAAAAGGTAAACGCCGAGTATAGCATTGAATCAATGGTGCCTGATTCCACCCATCTGTAGGTATATTTTCATGAAATCTCTAAGAATTGTGGTCAGAATAAGACTTGGATTCAGCCACACGGTGTTGTGGCCTGTGACTATGGATGCTAGGTAGATGAAAGAAACTTGTGACAAGAGACTTTTCAGTCTCTTGCAAGTATTTCCCTAGGCTTGTCAAGTGAGTTTCATTTTACCTAAATACTATGGATTGGAACGTCAAAAAGCTTCCCAAATGTTTCTTTGTACAGGCTGAAATTTTTGAACTGTTAGTCCTTGTAAGCATATCACAGAGGAAACAAAACAAAAAGACAAAATTTTCATCAGACTTGATCCATGAAAGCTCACATTTAAATATAGCACTTAGTCTTTAAGGTGCCACAATGATTTTTGTCTTTATTTTGTTATGTACGGGCTGTAACCTACCTACCTCTTTTTGAGCAGATTTCACTGCTCGAACTTCCATTCTTGACTTCACCCATTCTGTTAAAATAAAGTTCCTGTAACTTTCAGAGTGACTTGCAGTATATATAAGAAGCAGAAAGGTTTGGAGGGAATGGGGGAATCTTATCCAGTCTGCTACCTGTGCAGCCTGCTGAAAATTCACATCAATGAAACAAATGTAACATTGCTTCTCTTAAAAACCAGGACTTACTAATTAACCATACAGGCCGTGTGTCCTACTGACCACTGGCAAACACATGCTTGTTCACAGCAAATACTTTCATGGATAGCCTTTTTAAAAAGTGCCTTTGTGTTGCTGGAGTTTATAACATTTGTATTGTCACCTTAATCTACAGAACTGTGTTTGGGTTTGTGTTTGGTTTTTTTTAGGCAATGGTAGGAGACGAATGCGTAGGTGCCATTGTCTGCAAGTTGGATATGCACAAAAAGATGTTTCGCAGAGGTTATATAGCCATGTTAGCGGTGGATTCCAAATACAGAAGAAAAGGCATAGGTAAGAATAGCACTTGTGTCCTCCTAGAACTCTCCTAAAAGTAATATATGGAATATTTGTCACTTCAAGATAAAGGGTTGATATGAACCCTTGTGTGTAATAGATTATTTTGATCTGCATTGTTTTTAGGGTGGGAAACTTTACTGCCTTTTAGCATTTTGTTGTTTGTAGGTGATTATTCCAGGAAGATCCACTTTCTGTTCTCCAGAAGTTATTTGATTTGTAAGTTAAATATGGATTAATTGTGGCACACACCAAAGATGAAGATGAGCCACTAAAATGACTGGTTTGTTACATTCACATTTCCATAATTTCCAAATCACATAGATTATTACGGCACAGTCTGAAAGCACATGATGAGCCCAGACCACCAGTTTTGGGTTTGTTCAGTGCCTGAAAACAACTATATGTGCTTCGAGTACCATTATGGAGGAATAGAAAAGTATTGTGTATATGTTGCAGTTTTTCCTGTTTTGATTGTAAAATATATATTCCATATTTATGAAAATGCTATGCAAATCATGTTAACTGTAAGCATTTAATGAAAATTAGCAGGCTGTTGTGTGCCAGGTGCCTAGTAGTATAATCTATTTATGCATTCCAAACAGAAGCAAATATTTCAGCAAAAAGATGAAACGAAGAGTGTGTGACATCGCCAATTTACTGTATCATCTTGATAAGTTAGCCTACTTAGATTGAGCCACAAGTATGGTTTTGAAAAGTCTGTAGCACAGTGATAGTGAACCTTGGCACTCCAGCTGTTTTTGGACTTCAATTCCCAGAAGCCCAAGTCTGTGAATCCACACGAATGGGTTTATTGCGCTTACAACCTACGCACTCAGCTGTTCTTGGACTTCAGTTTCCAGAAGCCCAAGTTCCTCCGTATGCACAGTAAATCCATTCATGTGGATTCACAGGGACTTGGGCTTCTGGGAATTGAAGTTCAAGAACAATTGGAGTGCCAAGGTTTGCCATCACTGCTAGCACATTGGGCAGAGTGGGACCCAGCGGCTACATAACAAACCCACAAGTGATATAGTTATGCATGGTGTAAGAAGATTCATGCTCACTACTATTTGTTAATTTCTGGGTTCTGTCCTTTCCTTAAACATGCCAAAACTTAATAGACAGCTGTCATGTTTTCTGCCTCAGTACTGAATGCTTGCCTTCCTGTGGGCTAATGATTACTAACTTTAATATTTAATTATTTATCATATATGTGTCTTCTTTTCCTTTAAAAATTGACACTTAAGACACATCATTACAGCAGAGAAAAAAGAAAATACAGTGGAACCTCAGTTAACGAATGGCTTGGTTAATGTAAAAAATTGCGTAATAAAAGGAAATCCATAGAAAATAGTGGCTTGGTTTACAGATTTTTTCCAGAACGGATTAATTGGTATTCAGTGCATTCCTATGGGAAATAGTGTTTCAGTTAACGTATTTTGGTTTTCAGTGTGTTGTTATGAGAAATTGCATTCAATGCATTCCTATGGGAAATTCGTTTTAAGTAAATTTCATTGTACAAAACGTCCCAGAGAACGCATTACTTCCATTAACCAAGGCTCCACTGTAGATGCCATGAAATGCTGCCACCACAATAATCAAAGCAAATAATCCATAAAACAGTACATAAGGCTGGGTTGGAGAGAGGGAAGATAGAAGCTACCATATTTGCTGTGAGTTTTTAATTTGTGATTTTTTTTAAAAAAAATATTTTTTAATCTTTTAATCCTTAAATTTTAACTCTTCTTAGATCGGTGGGTATTTTATTGTTGGTTTTATTGATGATTTTTAAAAATTGTTGTTAGCTGCCCTGAGTCATTCGTGAGAGGTTATATAGAAATATGATAAATAAATAAATTAGATGCATCACATTATTACCAAAATAGCCTGCTATAGGTCATTATATATAGTACAAGACACACTCCATTTTTCCAGTGTAATTTAAGGGGGAGGAGTGGGTTTTATACACCAGCAAATACGGTAACTATCTTCCTACTCTTGTCTTGGCACCATTTCAGAACGGGTCTCCTAGCCTTACACTTCCACTCTCGGGCTTGATTGCAAAAATGTGGTACTGCCAGCTGCCTTGTTAAGACCAGAAAACCACATGTGCTGGCTGCCACTAAGATTTGTCTCCGCCACTGAATGTGACCCCAGATAGTGCGAGGGGCTGTTTGCTAGTGCTCAGTTGTTGTGGTGCTCTATGCTAGAGGGACTCCACTTGACATACATATGTGGTGAATGGATCCATAATACCTTCAGACGATATGTTGCTGATTGAATGGTCAAAATGTTCCTCAGGTTTTTTTTTCTTCCCCTAGTAGCAACTGTGGGAGGCAACTGGGCTCCTCTTTTGTTCCACCGTGGCATTAGATGGAAAACTTTTTTGTTTGCTTAATATTCTAGCCATAGCCTATTAAAGGTTGGCATGCCTTGTTTATATGCAGTGCATCATTTTAAGTCAGCTGGTTTGTCTTTTAAGACATCTTTATGAGGTATGCAGAAGCAATCTGGGCACCAATATCTGACTACATTAACAGAGGGAATATAAAGGCTTAGTGAGCGTTAGAAACATTTTTTCCATTGTTTCACAAGCAAAAACACCAGCAAAGCAGCAGTAGAAGCATGCTTTTAAAATGCTAGAATGGTATGCATGTGCTAGGCACATTTGCTACCTCAGGCCTTCCATGGGTATAAGGTTAATTATAGTCTAGATGGCACCTTTTTCTGGAAGGTTTCTGAACCTGGTTAAGTGAAAGAAAGGGGATAAAAACCCCAAATCAGACCCATGATTTCATTTGAAATTGATAAGAGAGGGTTACATCCATCTTGATGCAGAGAGTCCAGTGTCATGTACAGTTTTTATCAGATGAAGAAGGTTTTCTAATACTGTAATAGTAATTGCATGCTGTTAAGTCAATTCTTACTCATAGCAAGCCTTGTCAGAATTTTCTAGGTAGATAAAACTCACAAGTGACCTACCCTTCCCTTCTCTGAGGGCACTCTCTTAAGGCTAACAAAGCTGGTTCTTGTCCTGGGAGGGGCAGGTGGGGAATTGACCTCCCAGCCTCTAGCTCTGCATCCAGATGCTTAATTCACCAAGCTGCCCAGCTAGCTAGACAGTATTCTACAGTAAATCATATACAATATCTCAAGTGATGATTGAGCTTGCTGTGAATTTGCCATTGATCTTGCATTGCCATTACATTTCCTTTATAACAAGGCAGCATGCATGGTAGGAACTAATTTGCATAGAAATAACCTGTACCTGTAGTTTAATTTTATTGCTTTTGTTCTTCATTCTAGGTACAAACTTGGTTAAGAAAGCTATTTATGCCATGGTAGAAGGAGAGTGTGATGAGGTGAGTCTTCTGTTCCTTTGGAGGAACTATGTCTTCATGCTTTGCTTCACTTGAAGACCATCCTTTCAAGTGCTGTTTGCAGTGTAAGCAACTCTTCATTTCAGAGCAAAACATATAGAATATACGTATTCAGAAATATGCCTTATTCTGAAAGCTCTCTGTGGTTTTAGGGAAGGTATGGAAATGTGTCTGTTGCAGTGGATTTTTGTCTATGAAGGCTGTCTTTACATAAGCAAGTGCCCCAAAAGCAGTTGAAAGTCAAGAATTGTATATAGAGTAAGGATAGTATCAGTTGATGTTTCTGGTTTGTGTAGAGTACTAAAGGATTACGTTAGCTTGACTTTTGTACGTACAAAAAGATAGTCAATTAGGTTTTATTACATGGAGTCTCATCTTTGATGCTGCCAACTTCAATATTCTTAGCAGCTCATCTGTTGTCTTGGCAATGGTTGAGACAGAAGAATGTTCCCATACAAACAACCCGTGTATTCATTACCAGCTGTTATTATTAATCTTCAGATATCTAGCAAGAAGGACTTATGAAGTGTGTATTCACTAAAAATCCCAAGAGAGAGAATAATGTGGGGATAGAACCTCTCATTACAAAATTACTTTTTTGACTTTACAAGCAAGTCTATGAGCAAATGTTTTAAGACACCTTGACTAAAATTGTATAAGTCTGTTGTAGTTAAGGACAATTACTTTAGGAAACCTATCTAATTAACCAGTTGTTAATAGAAATTTGTACAGTTAAAATTGTAATTCTTGGTTCTTTCAGAAGTACCTTTTTCATTTTTCTGTTTTTCATGCAACGACCCTTTCACTTAATTAATGAAGAGCCCTCTTCTTTTGAGTTATTCCTTCTTTTCCTCACCCACACCTCATTTGTGTTTTATGGCATTAGCTCAAAAAAGTTCACAAAAAGAATGAAGGGGGGATAACTACTTAAAAAGCAGAGCTAAAGCAACAGAGAATCAAGCTTCTTCAAGAGCAGGCAACAGTTCATAAGGAGCAAAAATCCTCATGAGAATAACAAATAAGTGTTCCAAGCTGTGCACGAATATCACCTCCATTCACATAGCCCAGTGGCACACATGTGGAATCAGAGTCCACCACCCCTTCCCACAGGAATGGATTAAAAAGTTCCCAAAATCAAAATTTTGTTCTTGTTCAGTCGCATGGTCGAGTCTGACCCTTTGCAACCCCATGAACCAGCGCACGCCAGGCTCCTCTGTCCTCTGCCATCCTCCATAGTCCACTCAGATCTACACCCACTGCATCAGTAATGCCATCTAATCCTCTACTGCCCCCTTCTTTTGCCTTCGATCTTTCCTAACATCAGGCTCTTCTCCAGTGGGTCCTCTCTTCTCATTTGGTAGCCAAAGTATTTGAGCTTCAGCTTTACTATTTGTCCTTCCAAGGAGCAGTCAGGGTTGATTTCCTTTAGGTTTGACTGATTTGATCTCCCTGCAGTCCAGGGGACTCTCAAGAGTCTTCTCCAGCACCTCAGTTCAAAGGTGTCTATTCTTCTGCGCACATCCTTCCTTATGGTCCAGGTCTCACAGCCATACATTACTACTGTGAATACCATTACCAAAATCAAAGTACAAATCCTTAAGTGAATAAATGCATAGTAAATTAGCCAGTTCAGAATGTTTTTAAAAAATCAATCAAATGGGAAAAGTTCCCATGTATGAATACGGGTGGGGAAGATAGCAGATAATTTTAAAAAACAGGCCCTCTTTCAAACACCAACAAAAAGAAGCAAGCCAATACAGTAAGAGAAAAATTGCTTCAACCCTTCCTCACCAAATCAGCTAGAATATGAGGAGAGTTCTATTCCCCGCCACCATTTGATGGTTTCTCTTGTTTGAGTCTAGGAAAGATAATGGTAAGCAGGCAAACAAACAAAGACAGACATGTGATCCATACACAAAATACATGCAGAAGGAAGGCGATACCTTTATAGGCTCACTTTTTTTAAAAAAACATTGCATGAGCTTTCGGGATTCAAGATTGCTTCTTCAGGCATGTATCAATTTCTTTTGGATAGAGTAGGAAAATTATAAAGGAAAATCCCAAAAGTTCATGGCATGATGTTCAGCCAGGCTTTGTCTCTTAGATGTGTTGGAGGGGGGGGGGGGAGACTGGGGAGGCTGTAAATCTCCTCCTCCGAAAGAAATTGGAGATGAAAGCAATAAAAAAAATCCCAAAGAGGCATATTTTTTCCTCTTTCATGTCTAGTCAAACTTAAAACTCCTAAAATGAAACTACCTTCTTGGTTTTGTTGTTGGCCAAAATGATATCTTCATACAGACATGTTACTGGTAGTAATCAACAGTCCATCAAAATAAAGAAATGAAGGAAAGGATTCCAATGGAGACATGGCACAAGGAGTTTAGCTCATAGTCATCTCACGCATAGGGAACAACCAAAGCAAAGAAAGAGCACTTCTCACTGGGTTCCAGCCAGTCTCTTTCAGAGGTTCAAAACTCCCCCTCATCCAGACTTTGTGACTGACTACTGACAGTAGATAGCAGGAGGGACTGTGATGGCTTAGTGGTTAAGATGTTGAACTTGACCACTGTAAATTCGGTAGGTCAGCAGTTCGAGACCAGAGTGAAGCATGACCGAGTTAGCTTCCGTCTCTGGCCCAGCTCCTACCAAGCTAACAGTTCAAAAGCAAGAAATTGCAAGTAGATAAACAGATAAATAAGTAGATAAATAAAGAAAACAAAGATCATGGCAACAGGCCCTATCAGTACCTGGAAAATAGATGGGGAAGAAGTAGAGGCAGTGACAGATTTTACTTTCTTGGGATCAAAGCTCACTGCAGATGGGGATTGCAGCCATGAAATAAAAAGGCGACTGATTCTTGCGAGGCAAGCGATGAGAAATCTGGGAAGCATAGTGAAAAGTAGAGACATCAAATTGCAAACAAAAATTCGTATAGTCAAAGCAATGGTATTCCCAGTGGCAATGTATGGTTGTGAGAGCTGGACCATTAGGAAAGCTGAGCACAGAAGAATAGATGCCTTTGAGATGTGGTGTTGGAGGAGAGTTTTGAGAGTCCCCTGGACAGCGAGGAGAACAAACAGATCAATCTTAGAAGAAATCAACCCTGACTGCTCCCTAGAAGGTCTAATTGTAAAGATGAAGCTAAGGTACTTTGAACATCAAATGAAAAGGGAGGATTCACTTGAGAAGGCCTTGATGCTGGGAAAGGGGGAAGGCAAAAGAAAAAGGGGGCGGCCAAAGATGAGATGGCTAGATGGTATTGTGGATGCAGTGGGAGCAGAGCTGGGTGGGCTGAGGAGGATGGTGGAGGACAGAGGTGCCTGGCAGGTGGTGGTCCATGGGGTTGTGGAGGGTCGGAATCGACTGCGACTGAACAAAAAAAAAATAGGGACCACTTCGGTGGGAAGGTGAATAGTGTTCTGTGCACTCTGGTGTCAAGGCATGCCTGCCACATGTCTATGGAAGCAGATGCAGACAGTGCTGGGTCTTTGGTTGTAAACTGAGATGAGCACTGAACCCTAGAGTTGGATATTACTGGCTTTCGAGCAAGGACAACCTTTACCTTACTGACAGTATTCGTTGAATAAAAAAAGTTCCTGGACAGTTTGACAAAGGGTGACAAAAAAGGTTAAGCAAAAGAGGGTAGCATGACAAAAAATCTTTTGTCTACCCTTTTTCATTCATACAAATAATCTGTGTTTAGGAAGTTCTCTTTCAGTAGTCGATGAAATAACATTGGGAAAGTGACAACTTTTAGAGCACCTTCTGTTAAGACATGGAAAGTCCCCTCTGTAGTTGTCAGTTGGCCATCCCTGCCTGGTATAATAGCCAGAGGTCTCAAAACATTGTCTAAGCTTCCTTATGGTGCCTTGGTCACTTGCCATAGCAGAGGTGTGAATGCTTCCTTTGATTCATGAATCTCAAGTCTTGATAAAAGCATAAAAGTTGCTGTCTTCTTTTAGCGCTAGACAAAGTACTGGCCCTGTGTCCTTGGTTCACTGAATAATTTTTCTCTCGTTAATACTTTTGGTTTTGTGTGCAGTATCCCTAAGATCAAGCAACTTTTTTGCCTTTATCTGAACGAGGAAGGCAGCTTCATCAATATGTGAAAATGTCCCCCTTTTTTATTTTCTGTTTCCTTTTGGAAAAAACTTCAGGAGTTCTTTTTACTGATATAGATAGATACAATATACTGTATGTTCTGTTTTTCTGCTAGCTGCAGGAATAAGGCTATGTACAATACTGTTCTATTAAAACATTAGGTAAAGGTAATCCTTGCTGAAAATCTAGTTGTATCCGACTCTAGGATTCAGTACTCATCTCTGTTTATAGCCAAAGAGCCAGTGTTGTCTGCGCATGCAGAGTTTTGTGGACATGTGGCATTTATGCCTAGATACCAGAGTGCACGGAACACTGTTTTTCTTCCCACCGAAGTGGTCCCAATTTAGCAACTTGCAATTTCTTGTTTTCGAACTGCTAGGTTGGCAGGAGCTGGGACAGAGACGGGAGCTCACTCCATCATGCAGCACCTGGGTATTGAACCTGACCTTCTAGTCTTCAAGCTGAGCATTTTAACCACTTGAGCTACTGCAGTCCCATTGAAACATTGTTGGCTTAATATCTTTGCCTTCGGACATGCCTTTTACAGCATGTTATTTTGGGAAACACTGTGTGAGTAATTTCTTTTTGTCTCTTCACCATTTTTCCATGCACAGTACGAGTCTCATGTTCTGACTCTTGGAATCACTCTTCAATTCTACGCTTCAGACTTGATAACTGGGTGGGTTAGGAAATAACTTAAACTCATCTGGTCCTTTGAGCTCAGTTGGCTATTTTTTTGCCTTTTGCCACAAATGATCTATAACCCACTAATTAGAATGTGTTGGGTAACTTTTGTATTAAAAGACATTGTAGTGCAAATTTTGAACATGTGAATTGGCTGCTGTAGTTCAGTTGTACAGTAATCCAATTGGTTTCTTCTATGATTACATTCTAAAATTTGACAAGCAGAAGAGACTGAAGGTAAACGTTGGGGAATTCTTATAGAGACACTGTACGTGCAGTACTAGTTAGAATTGATTGTTTAATTCTCCAGCAAGTTCTGTGAATATTTTTTGCTTTAGTATTTTTGAAAACATCTTCATTTGGAACTTGAAGAAGTGAAGTCTTTTCTGTTTGAATGAATACAACACATGCTTCTTGACTTCCATTTAATTTACTCATTAACATCACAGTTTATCAAAATCCACAGAATTAAAGCAAACTCTACAGGCCATTTTCTCTGTTGCTATTGACTAAACCACCAAATAATTAGATTCCTGTCTTATTTGAGTCATTGTTTTGACTATATGTGAAATCAGTCGTTCTTTTCATTGTGTAGTCATCTTCTCTGTGTGAATAAATATGTCATTTGACAAGTATTTCAGATGTCTTTGGGGGACTGCTTTCAATTTAAATAAAGTTCAAAAAAATTAAATTAAACTGTCAGTGTCAGGTTATCATATCAAATCATAGTTAGTGGACGCTGTGGTTTGCAAGCCCATTCCAAACCTTTTTTCATTCAGGCTCACTGGCTAGTCACATGAAATGACACCTCAATTTTGGCATAGACTCTAGCTAGTTTTCTGTTGTACTGTATTCCTTTTCAAAAAATGTTAATCCTGTTACTTGTCTTATGGCCCATTTTCCCCTATTAAATAGGGAGCCATCAAGATAACCCAGTCCAAAAATGATTTCTGAAATCATAACTTCAGGGCATTGAGTTTTTACTAGCATGTGTTGGCAAATAGCATTCTTCAAAAACCAGAAAAAGAAACCCTTGGAGTTCTCAGGATTCCAAAAAATGTCTGTTTCTACATTTAATCCTTCCTTGAGGTGCAAGCAACTTCACAGGGGTTGTCCTGAGAGTTTTCTATTGCTGATAGAAAATCAAGATTGTTCAAATAATATAGATTTGAGTTGTTGCTTATCTAGTACAGTAATACCTCGGTTAACGTTTACCTCGGATAACGCTAAAATCGCATAACGTTAAGTAATCTGGGGAGGAGAATTGGATCGAATAACGTTAAGGTCCTATGGGATGGATCGGATAACAACCGCTAAAGCCTGTGCGGTTACAATGTATCTCTATGGAGCTTTAATGTTATCCGATACATCCCATCGGATTTTAACATGCATAGGATAACACTAAAAATCGGATAACACCAAGACTTGTGGAACCAAGTCTTAGCATTATCCGAGGTATTACTGTACAATAAATATCTGTCTGACTGGACATCCCGTTACGGTAATGGTGTAGACCATACAGCCAGTGACTCAATGCTGAGTGTCAGGCGGCAGTTAATTAACCTGACTCCCTAAAAGGGACAACAGCTATGGGTGGGTGAGCTCCTTTAGGTGGGGTGATGGTCCCCCTTAGTGGACGAAATGCCACTGAAAACCATCATATTGGGCCCAATGGCAAAATGAGCAGAGGAGGAACTCTGATTCCCATTGGTCAATGAGGCAGAAGAGGCTGTGGCAGATGGATTGGCTGTGAAGGCGCACCTTGTCAATATCCTCAAGGCTGTGGAAGTCCATTGTGGTCCCAGTGTCAAATCCTGCATGTCTCATTTCATAGGTGCCATATGAGATGGCTCTGAGATCATAGTGTGTGGGTCACTTCATGGCAGGCTGGGATCCTCCTTAAACAAATTCACACCTATGGCATTTTTCCTGCTTCATGGGGGAAATGCTTTCTTGGATATGAGTTGCAGTTGATGACTTGTTTGGCATCATGTTTTGTTTTGGTGGATATTTCTTTTCCTACCATGCTAGTGTAGAATAAAGAATTGGGTAAATATTACTAACATGATGTAATTTTTCTTGCCAGAAGATCTTTAAGATTCCTGCAGGCAGAACTAAAATTGAACTCTAGCTACCAAACATCAATATACAATGACACTTAACCTCTGCCTTAGGTGGAGCATCAAAGAAAAAGTTTGTACAGTAGCAACTGGAAAATGGTCAGATGTGTTCAGTGGATGGTAATAAGTGACAGCAGAATTGGCAGAATGCAAATAGGGCCATGATGGTGAACCTTGGCACGCTAGCTGTTCTTGGACTTCAGTTCCCAGAAGCCAAACCAGAAACAGAAGTCTCTGTGAATCCACACAAATGGGTTTACTGCACATGTTCTTAGACTTCAATTCCCAGAAGCCCAAGTCCCTGTGTGTATGCACAGTAAACTCATCCATGTGGATTCACAGGGACTTTGGCTTCTGGAAATTGGAAGTCCAAAAACAGCTGGAGTGCCAAGGTTTACCATCATTAGAATAGGGTGTGAAATATGTCTACATTAAAATATTCATACTGCACCTTCTGATGCATAGACCCACAATACAGTGGTACCTCACTTAAAGAGCATAATGCATTCCACAGGATTGCTCTTTAAGCAAGTTTGCTCTTTAAGTGAAACACTATTGTAAGTGACCAATTGTGACTTCTGGCGGGGGGGGGGGGATTGTGAACACCGATTTAGTTGTTAAGCGAGTTTTTGGTTGGTTTTATTTGTTAAGCGAAGCGAACATTCAGAGAAAATTCTGCTCTTTAAGCGAGTTACTCTCTAAGCGAAGCGCTCTTTATGAGGTTTTACTGTACAGTATTTGTAAAAGCAACACAAGTGAAAAGAAGTGTCTTAGGAAGGCTTAGGAGAGAACAATAGCTGGCAAAGGCTGGATTAGGTATCATTTTTCATTCATATAATACCACCAGCTAGGTGATGGGGGGGGCTGTCTTGTGACAATGTCCACTGGTTGGTCAAAATAATGTTCTGGTCAGAATAAAGTCCATAGCAATAGCAAGTAGACTTATATACCGCCCCATAGTGCTTAGAACTGACTCCAGTGGCTAAAACGCTGAACTTGATGACTGGAAGGTCAGCAGTCACGGAGTGAGCTTCTGTCTCTGTCCCAGCTACTGCAAACCTAGCAGTTAGAAAGCAAGAAATTGCAAACATAAATAGGTACCACTTTGGTGGGAAGGTAAACAGTGTTCTGTGCACTCTAGTGTCTAGTCATGCCTGCCACATGTCCATGGAAACATCTGCATACTCAGACAGTGCTGGCTCTTTGGCTATAAACAGAGATGAGCACTGAACCCTAGAGTCGAATATAATTAGCTTTCGAACAAGGGTGAGCTTTACATTTAACTATAGTGCTCAGTGCACTCTCTGAGCAGCTTACAAGTTAATTAGCATTTTGCCTGCAACATGCTCGGTACTCATTTCACTAACTTCGGAAGAATGGAAGGCTGAGTCAACTGTGATCCTGTGAGGATCAAACTCACAATGTTTTGGCTGATTTACAGCAGTTTAACCACTGTGCCACAAGATAATCATATTTTGAAACTTAAAATCTGATAGCCTCCTCGTGACTTATTCCTAAAGAAAACAATCTCCTCTTGTTGTCTCTTCTTTCCATTCCCTTCTCTGTCACTCCTTTCCTCCAGGACATTTTTTGGCCCCTTTGATGTTTTTAAACTGCAGAACCCATCATCCTTTACCTTTGGTTATGCTTGTTGCAGCTGTTTGGGATCTGCAGTTCAACACAGGAGGGCCAACCATTGTCCACCCCTGCTCTGAAGGCTTGAAGGGACATGAAGTACACATCAATCCTGGGATGGCAGCCGTCCATCCTGGGTCTCTCTCTTAGGCTGTGTAGGGCAGCCCACGAAGGCCCTGACTGTTCAGTCTCCTGCTGCTCTTAAAACTCAGCTTCCATCCCTTTTAGAGCAGCTCAGAAGATAGAAAAGATTGTCTCTAATAAGAGAGGTCACAATGAGTTCTACCAAAGGAATTGCTTTGAACTGAGCTGTTCTCTAAAGAGCTTCTCCCATTTCAAAACATGGTGGATTAATTTGGATTTATACGTTCAAGTGTGCAACTGTTATTTGACTGGGCATTGCATGATGCAGCCAGCTGCAAGGCAGAAATAGGAGTATTCCGTGTACATCCTCTTGCCTTCTCTGTTTCTAAGCCAGTTGTTTTTAGCCTTGCCATGGGTGTCAATCCTCTCATCACTCCCGCAGTATCATTGACAGCTGAATGTGTGAGCTCTCCCCCTTGACAGGTGTTAGAGTTTTAGGTGGCAGGTAATTGACAATTGCCTTGGGTATTTGATCTGGTGTTTTTAATACACAGACGGAGTGTTTTGTGCCTCAGTTGCAGAGTAATGTCAACACAGGCAGTCTGTCCTTATCCTAGTGGTGCAGCAGGTACCAACTGGAGTGGGCACTTAAATTGGAGTAGGCACCTCGGGGCCCTTCAGGTGTAGGATCCATGCAGCTGTGATTGGCTGTGCCAACAAGAGGGAGATGGGAATTGCTATCTAACCACGTCTGGGTGGTTAAATCGTGTCCGTACCTGGCTACCTACCATGAATTCTGCTGAAGCTGACAATGTAGATAGCTCTATGAGTAATGTCAGTGGCATCTCTTTATTTAAGACGGGGGTGCCCAAACTTTTTGATCCAATGGCTGGTCACGTGGTTCCTCCCACTGGAAGCGGAAGCAACAGATATGTTTTGCAACAGGATGAGATAAATTTTAGGCTGCCATTTTCTCTGTTTAAACCAAGGGTGCCCAAACTACAGCCCATAGTTGGGCACCCCTGATTTAAAACTCATCCCATCACAGGGAATCATGGCAGGTATCATAACATTTAAAAAAAAACACACCATAGTTTGAATTCTCAGTACAGCATACCTTATTTTCAACTGTGTTTCTTAAATACAGTGTTATGCCTCTACCTCAGATTTGACAATTGTGTTGTTTTGGGGAACAGTGGCAACAAAGTGGGATTTATTTGTTTATTTTTATTCTCCGAATTTCTATTGCCGCCCAATTCGACAGTGATTCTGGGTGGCTAACAACAATTAAAAGCAACATCAAAACTAACTAAAAACCCTTTAAAACCCCATTAAAATTCGAAATAATTTACCCACACACCCAGTGATGGGATGTCAAAAATTCTAATACCACGCCATGACGTCACGGACGTCATGGACGTGGCCAATGTCATGACGTCATGACGTCATGGGCGGAGCCAACGTCATGACGTCATGACGTTGTGGGCAAGGCCAAAAATAAAAAATAAATAAATAAACATGCACACAGACCCGTATATAACTTAAAGAAATAAAATAAAGAAATAAATAAAATAAAATTTAAATTAAAGTACAACCACCCACCGAAAACACAAATAAATCACCCACCCACCCTAAATATAAAAGCCTCACTTACCTTCCTTGGCACTGACGAACCTTCATGTGGCCCGGGGCCACCCGGCAAGGCACGCTGCCCCTGACTGCCACGGCCGCCACAGCCGCCTGCAGCCCCTGCCTGGCCACCGAACTCCCACGGGCACGTTGGTGCCTGCCCGCGCCGTCCGCCCACGCTGCGCCGTCCTAGGGACTTGGGCCGGACAAACCCCCATGCCCTGGGTAAGCGCGGCGGGGCTCGCCACCGCCGCATCATCTTCCGCCGGCCGCCGGCAGCTTCCTCGGGCATGGGGGTTTCTCGGGCCCAAGTCCCTAGGACGGCGCGGGCGGGCGGCGCGGCGCAGGCGGACGGCACGGGCGGCGCGGCGCAGGCGGACGGCACGGGCGGCGCGGCGCAGGCGGACGGCACGGGCGGGGCGGCGCAGGTGGACGGCGCGGGCGGCGCGGCGCAGGCGGACGGCGCGGCCAGGCACCAACGTCCCCGTGGGAGCTCGGTGGCCGGCTAGGGGAGGTGCCCTTCTCTTAGGGCTGCCGCCGCTGCTGCCGGAGCCACTCTAAAAAGAGGCGGCTCCAGCTTCGGAAGATTTTTTTTTTTTTAAATTGGATCCATTTGGCTCCAATTGACTGCGCATGTCCAGAAACTCAATTTGACGCATGCGCAATGCGTCAGATTGAGTTTCTGCGCATGCGCAGTCAATTGGAGCCATTTTATCTCTGATTTTAATTTTTTTTTTCCTTTCGGTCAGGCGTCCGGAACCGGACGCCCCAAAAGTGGACTTCCCCTCACGGAGAACCCTCCGGGATTCATCTTACCGGTTCCAGAGATCCGTCTAGAACCGGTGACATCCCATCACTGCACACACCCCATCCATTAAAAGAGAGAGAGAGAGAGAAATCTTAATTATATAAGCCAGCAGGTGGGGGTCACCCCTCCATCGGTGCCCCACACCTGCCCTGCCAGCCAAGTTTTCAGTTCTTTCCTAAAGGACAGCAATTCCGTATTTGTTGTTGTTGTTTGTTTTTTGTTTGCATCCCTCACATTGCACAGGTCGTTCATTCTGCTCCCCTATCCTTGTTTTCCTCTCTCTCTCAGCCTCCTGCAGTGGAGGAATGGTGGATTTATGCTCCTTGAGTTGGCCAATATCTTGATTCCTGTGAATAGACGCACATTTCACAGGGAAGACTCCATCAGTGCAGCAGCCAGGGAGAACCCTTATGGCTTTGGCCCAGCAGAAACTGTGAGGGAGAGGCTAGCTGGGACCAGTCGGTGACTTTTTAATAGGGACTTTTTGATACATAGCAAATGTATCTGAGAGCAGTGAGATTGGCTCTTACTTTATAGAGTTCCTCCAAAGGCCTCTGTCTTCCCCATGCGCCCCCATGCGCATTTGAAGGGTTTGAGTAGAAGATATCGTAGTGAGAACCTGCAAATAATGGTTGTCCGCCAGCCTCAGCTGGTCTTATGCACCAGGAAGATTGGCTTTGGTAATTTAGCACAGAGATGCCTAGCTGACACGTTGCAGCTTTTTCCACACACACAAAATATAAGTGTTGTATTGGTGTCCTCCGTCTATCTGGTCCAATTCATTAAATCTGTTCCACACCTCCACTGTGTATTCCCAAGGAATGTTGTCTAGGTCATATCTGTCTGGCCTAATTGTTTTTCCTATTTTCTTTAGTCTAAGCCTGAATTTTGCAATCAGTAGGTTGTGATCTGAGCCACAATCTGCCCCTGGTCTTGTTTTTGCTGACTGTATGGAGGTTCTCCATCTTTGACTGCAGAGTATGTAATCAATCTGGTTTCGATGTTGGCCATCTGGTGATGTCCATGTGTAAAGTCTCCTTTTGTGTTGCTGGAAGAGAGTGTTTGCTATGACCAGTGAGTTATCTTGGCAGAACTCTATCAGTCTTTGGCCTGCTTCATTTTGTGTTCCAAGACCAAACTTGCCTGTTATTCCATTTACTTTTTGATTTCCTACTTTGGCATTCCAGTCTCCTATGATAATGTGTACATCATTTCTTGGTGTCTGTTCTATGAGGTGTTCTAGGTCCTCATAGAACTGGTCAATTGTGGCTTCATCTGCACTAGTGGTTGGTGCGTATATTTGGATTACAGTGATATTGAATGGTTTGCCCTGTATTCTGACTGACATCATTCTGTCATGTTTGAGATTATATCCCATTACTGCTTTTCTCACCCTTTTATTGACAATTATGGCTACTCTGTTTTTTCTGAGGTTTTCTTGTCCACAGTAATAGATATGATGGTTTCCAGAGTTGAATTCACCCATCCCTGTCCATTTTAACTCACTGATTCCCAAGATGTGCAGCAAGGAAAACCATTCAAAAAGAAAAGAAGCGTAAGAAAGCTAAGTGGTTGTCCGATGAGGCTCTTAAAATAGCAGAGGACAGAAGGAATGCAAAATGCCAAGGAGAAAGGAAAAAATACAGTCACTTGAATACAGAATTTCAAAGAAAAGCAAGGAGAGATAAGGAAACCTACATGAACGAACAGTGTAAAGAAATAGAGGAAAACAATATCAGGGGTAGGACTAGAGATCTTTTCAAAAATATTGGGGAACTCAAAGGAACATTTAAAGCAAAAAGAAAGTGCAAAAGCTGGCTTGAGACTCAATATCAAGAAAACCAAGATAATGGCAACAGGCCTTATCAGTCCCTGGAAAATAGATGGGGAAGAAGTAGAAGCAGTGACAGATTTTACTTTCCTAGGATCAAAGCTCACTGCAGATGGTGATTGCAGCCATGAAATAAAAAGGCAACTGATTTTTGGGAGGCAAGCAATGAGAAACCTGGGGAGCATAGTGAAAAGTAGAGACATCAAATTACAAACAAAGATTCGGCTAGTCAAAGCAATGGTATTCCCGGTGGCAATGTATGGTTGTGAGAGCTGGACCATTAGGAAAGCTGAGCGCAGAAGAATAGACGCCTTTGAGATGTGGTGTTGGAGGAGAGTTTTGAGAGTCCCCTGGACAGCGAGGAGAAGAAATAGGTCAATCTTAGAAGAAATTAACCCCGACTGCTCCTTAGAAGGTCAAATAATAAAGATGAAGCTAAGGTACTTTGGACATCAAATGAGAAGAGAAGATTCACTTGAGAAAGCCTTGATGCTTGGAAAGGTGGAGGGCAAAAGAAGAAGGGGGCGGCCCAAAATGAGATGGCTGGATGGTATTGTGGAGACAGTGGGCACAGAGCTGAGCGAGTTGAGGGGGATGGTGGAGGGCAGAGGTGCCTGGCGGACAGTGGTCCATGGGGTCGCAGAGGGTCGGAATCGACTGTGCGACTGAACAACAACAACAAATTGGCGTCCTCCTGAGTGGCCTGCAGGTAGATGGTAGCTTCATCTAGCAAGTGTATTTGACAGTCTGAAACGGGTCGGCAACCTACGGCCCACAGGCTGAATCTGGCCCACAGCACCAAATCATCCGGCCCCTGCACTCTCTCCAACCACCACTGTCAGAAGCGGACATGGACATGTTGGTGACTTTAAAAGGTTGCCGACCCCTGGTCTGCAGGATGTTTCATTGATTTAATGTCTGAAGACTTATAACATCTAAGAATTCGTATTCCTTCCGCATTCTGTGTGTGCATATACTGTATACAGTAAAACCTCATATAACACTAAAACCTGGTTCCACAAGTCTTCGTGTTATATGATTTTTCGTGTTATCTGATCCTCTATGGGATCCATAGAGATACATTGTAACCACACAGGCTTTCGCGGTTGTTATCTGAAGCATCCCATAGGATCTTAATGTTATCTGATGCAATTCTTCCCCCCAGATTCCTTGATGTTATGCGATTTTCGTGTTATTCGATACTAATGTTATATGAGGTATTACTGTATATTATTTGAAACTTATCGATTACATTTTTCTACTAAAGATGAAAACATGGCAGGATTTTTCCATTTTTAACTTTGTAAGATAAATCAACCAGTATACTAATGGGCACAGAGCTGGGCGGGCTGAGGAGGATGGTAGAGGACGGAGGAGCCTGGAGGACAATGGTCCATAGGGTCGCAAAGGTTCGGAATCGACTGTGTGACTGAACAACTACAACAACAACAAATACTTTGAATCTCTGACCTTACATATGCAAAGCCCGTGTTCTACCATTTTGCTGCAGCCTTTCTCTGATGATCTGTATCTCAGAAGACAGATCCTTCTCTCTTTTGCCCAGGTTGTGTTGAAATATGTTTATTTAATAGAATGAACAAGAGTCCCACGTAGTAAATGTCCAAATGGCTGGTGTAAGGGTTTTTGTGCCTGTTGTTTTTCTATTGATCTGTGTAAACTATCCAGAGTAGTGGGTGGGTGAATGAATGAATGAGGGAGAAGGGGCTGCCCATATAGAACTATACCTGAGATTCCAGCTGTTCTGGAGACAGCGTTCTGGGGGAATTTTCTGTGGCATTCTTCCAACAACACAGATTCTTTGTAAAGAACTGGAAGCTGAACTGTGATACTTTCTCTCTTTCATTACAAAGTTAGCTGTTGCTTTGATAAGCATATTACAGCTTGGTTTCATAAATTTTTGCACAGTAGCCTGGATTATTATTATTATTAATTATTCTGTCTGCAGAGTTCCTGAAGAATGCAGCTGTCCTTAAAAAAATCATGTTTTCTTTTGCAGGTTGTCTTGGAGACAGAGATCACAAACAAGTCTGCATTGAAACTTTATGAAAACCTTGGCTTTGTGCGAGACAAGAGGCTGTTCAGATACTATTTAAATGGAGTGGATGCATTGCGTCTTAAACTGTGGCTGCGTTAATAAGGGAGGACTTTCCCCCCTCAACCGACCTAGCGGAGTTGGCGTCCTTTGCATGCAATGGCAATTTGTGTGGAATTGCTTTGCAGGTGGACATCATTTCCATACCGCTCTTCTCTGTGAGTGTCCCATCGAGCGTCGCACCTAAATTGTTGCACTGTGTGGCATGGCACATTTCGTTCTGAATTTACAACAGGTTATTTCAGACTTCAGATCCTCTTGGTAACTGGGAAGACGTGCCACTAGGTAGCCAAGCGCACCCCCCACCCCCGAATCTTTTCATTTGCAAGTCTACTGACTCCTGTTATATAAATGATGAACATTTTATCCAAGAACCTGTGTATGTGGAACAAAACTTTTTTGCAGGGGGGAGGGGGGATTCAAGAGAGAGGAAAGCCAATGTAGATTGTAAAATTCTATAAGTATACTAACATTTCATACAAGATTCACTATAGGGTTTCTTTTCCTGGGGAAAATGAACACAGCTTCAACTTTAGGTTTTATTTTTTCAATATTGAACTTTCCATTCTTAAATATTGGTACCTCAGTGATTAGTGGATGAAAAAAAATGTATTTGTAGGGTGGGGTGTGTATTACATCGAGTAATGGTAATAAATTAAATCGCGTCTGCCAGTGCCTGTATAGATACGTATATTTGTCTCCACGGCTAATTTTTTGAGTGCATGCTTTTCTTTTTCTTGATTTTCTTTTTGTCTTTGCAAGAATGGCTTTTATTTAAATTCTGAATTTGGTAATAAATTATTTCATTTATCATCTGGATACGTCTCCCATTTAACATCTTAACTGCTCTTCTAGAAAGAACTATAAGCTATTTTTTAAAAAAATCAGTGACCTTCAGTAGCTGCTAAAAGGGAGTCAATGCACTTTTTCTGTAAAGAAAATGAGGAGTCTTTTAAAAAAACACCAAGAAATTAATGGAAATTAGATTTCTTTAAAAAATATATAGTTGAAATTATCACTAGAATAGCTAAAGAAGTGTTATTTTAAAGCAGATGGAACAGTTTAGATTCTGGATTCATGTTGATTTGAGTCATATTGCTTTTGTGTTCTAAAATGCTTTAGTGTTCAATTCTTGGACCTAAAAACAAATTTTAAAGTGTGCTACCATATCATCATCATTATTTTTTTTGCTTTCTCTAATTTTTTTTTTACTGAAGCCAAAACTCTTGCAATTTTAACTTTCTTCCGAATTCTTTGGCAGATGAGTGTCCAACGGCTGTTTTTGAACTTTCTTCCTTTTAAAGACATGGGTTTGTTAAAACCAACTTTTTCCCCAGCAGTTTACACCGTGTGTACTTTTGTCTGTCAGTGCAATATGTAAAACAGATCAGTTCTTTTTGTTTTTGTCAGTTCAGCAATGACAGCATTGGTATGTAAGATGTATAAGCAAATCATAAAAATGACCCTAGGTGACTTGTGGGACCGTAAATTGCTTCAACTTATGTTGAGAGGGGAAAACCTTCAGAATTCAATTTTGCCTTACTACATTGTACGTTAAGGACTCAACCTGTCATTTTGTAAAATGGTTCCATTGGAGAGGACCTGAATTCCAGTCACCCTTTGGAGGGGGAACAAGACCCATTCTGGACAGCTTAGTAAGTTTAAAAGAAGGCCATCCTTATTTTGCACAGACTTGAGCATCTCCCCCACTATGTATAAGTTGTGAATTGTATTTGGGAAAATAAAGGATTTTAATTTAAAACTGACATATCTTTCCAGGTGTATTTTGTATGTGCCCCCTTCCTCCATCTTAGGTCAATGATGCTTGAATTTGGCAACTCTTTACAGAGTGTGCTGAAAACAGGTTTTAGATTATGGTGATAACTGAGGACTTTAAACACACACAAACCTAAGATAATTGATGCTGAAAAAGAGTACTTAGAGTAGCTCTTCATGGATAAATATCACATTTTGACTGTAGGTGAAGACCATGTGCCTGGAATATCTGCTTTAATCAGTTTGTTTTTTAAAAAACTGCATGTAAGCAGAAAATAGAGTGCTCTGGTGTAGATCTCTTAAATCTCACAGTTGATCTGCATTTCTGATTCCCTATATTTAATAGGAACAGCTACCATAAATTTTCCCCTCTAGATTTGCTGCTGCTGTTGTTCAATTGCATGGTTGAGTCATCATCTGCCTCCCCCTTCTCCTTTTGCCTTGGAGCTTTCCTAGCATCAGGGCCTTCTCCAGTGCGTCCTCTCTTCATTTGGTGACCAAAGTGCTTGAGCTTCAGTGTCTGTCCTTTCAAGGAGAGTCAGGTTTGATTTCCTTTAGGATGGACTGATTTGATCTCCTTGCATTCCAGGCGACTCTCAAAAGTCTCCTCCAGCACCACAGTTCAAAGACGTCTATTCTGTGCTCAGCCTTCCTTAGGGTCCAACTTTCACAACCATACATGGCTACTGGGAAGACCATTGCTTTAACTATGTGAACTTTTGCTGGCAGGGTGACGTCTCTACTTTTTTTATGCTGCCTAGGTTTGCCATAGCTTGCCTCCCAAGGAGTCTTTATTTCATGGCTGCTGTCACCATCTGCAGTGATCTTGATCTACGAAAACTAACATTAAAATTTGACAGTTAGTCTTCAAAGTGCTACAACGTTTTTTGGTTTGTGTATTATCTGATATGTTTGTAACACAGACTAACAGGCTATTATTCCAAAAAATTCTGCAGTGATCTTGGATCCCAAGAAAATAAAATCTGTCACTGTTTCCATTTCTTCCCCTTCTATTTGCTGGGGATTGATGTAGCTGGATGCCATGATCTTGGGGTTTTTTGATGTTGAGTTTCAAGCCAACTTTTGCACTCTCCTCTTTTCCCTTCATCAAGAGGCTTTCTGCTATTAGGGTAGTGTCATCTGCATATCTAAGGTTGTTGATATTTCTCAATTTCTCACAGCAGTCTTAATTCCGGTTTGTGATCCATCCAACCCTGCTTTACGCATGATGAACTCTGCATATCAGTTAAATAAACAGAGTGACAATATACAACCTTGTACTCCTTTTCCCGTTCTAAACCTAGCAGTTGTTCATATCCAGTCCGAACGGTTGTTTCATGACCCTCATACAGATTTCTCAGATGACAGGTGAGGTGGTCCGATATTCCCATGTCTTGAAAGATTCACACAATCAAGCTTTAGGTTAGTCAATGAAGTAGAAGTAGATGTTTTCCCTTCCCCAGTGGATCGTGCTTAGTTTAAATTCTCTGCTATGGCCTGTTCATCTTGAGTAACCCTACATGCATAGCTCACAGCTTTCTTGAACCACACAACCCCCCTCACTATGGCAAGGCAATGATCTTTTGGGTGGCCCTCGAGATTACATCCCTGAGATTAAGAAAGATTGAGCAATAGAGAACCAGGAATAAACCTGTGTCAAGGTAGGCCTTGACATGGTGGTGAAAAAACCAATTTGGTAGATCACAAAAGCCTGACGTCTTTCCCTTTTCTCATGTGAGAGATATCTATGAATATAGAGCTTTTCCGTCTATGTTGTTGACTAAGGCAAGCATTCCAACATCCAGCCTCTTGTATGCAGTCAGGAACATCAGAAAAATGGTCCTGGAATAGTCCCTTTAAATATATATATATATATATAATTTATTTACTAAAACAGTTTTTAAAAAATGAAAATGCAATATATAATAATGATACAAATTCAAATACAATACAAATACATTTGTGCACCCTGGACCAGCCCCAAAGTCCTGTGTGTTTCTGGACTGCCATTTGTATGGATTCACAGGGATTGCTGGACTCTCCCTCAGCTAGCTGGGCTGAGGGAACAAGACGCAGCTGCGAGGCTGTCCGGCCGGCCACAAAAATGCCAGCGCCGCTGCCTCGACCATTGCCGGACTCTCCCTCGTCTAGCTGGGCTGAGGGAAGGAGACGCAGCTGTGAGGCCAGCCAGCCGACCGGGCATGGAAACACCACTGCAGCTGTGGGCGCCGGGGCCACTCCATCCCCTGACCAGCCAACTGGGACACTTGCGCGGTTTGGTGGGTTTTGACAAGGCTGCCATGACAGCAGGACTTTGCCACCGCCATTGCTTGAGGACTACCTGTGGCTGGGGTGGGAGGCCGCTATGGCAACCGCAATAGGACCACTTTGCCATCTGGCTCCTAGCTGAGCTGTAGGATTTTGCCACAACCGAAGCTGAACTGAACTTAATTGCAGTTGGGGCAGAGGGATTGTTTAGCATTGTAATAGTATTTGATTGTAGTGTATATTGCTGAATGGATTATTGCATAATTTTATAATTGTTGTATTGTTGTATATTCTGTATATATATAAAAAATGTAACATTTTCATAGGTTTTGGTGACATCATCATTCATGACAGTGAGTAGAAGAAGCACAGGAGATGTTTTTCAGACCTATTTGTATCTGTATTGAAGCATTTGTTTCCCCGGCTGGCTGAGAGACCATGGGAAGCATCAGTGAAGAAGCTGTTTCAGAGATGGCCAAATTGAAGCGCTGCCCCACCAAGTTTAGAGGGAGAGTTGTTGTTGCTGCTATTCAAACATACTTGCCAGGGTCTAATGTTCCTCTGGGTATAATAAAAGGAATGTGTCTTGAGCTGCAAAAAGGTCAGCATGGAGCTCCAGGAACCAACTCTATCACTATGAGGCTAAGAACTTCACTTACGTATCAGTTACAACTTGCGGCTCTTCAACAGCTGGTCATTAATGAGAGTCCAAACAACCCCACCAGCCATGTCTCCATGGACTGAAAAGAGTAAATGTAGGGCTATATCAGAGGTTCCCAACCTTTTTACGCCACAAGCTTGACCACGTGTCCTGGACAGCTGAGCAGGCTGGTCATGTGGTTTCCCCCACCATACATGCTGTTGTAAAATGTCAGCAGCTGTTGTAAAAGCATTTACGATAGCCACCAGTGCGTTTACAGAGGCACAGGCGCATTTTACTGCTGTTGTAAATGCGTCCACTTCCCGTGCTGCGGTGTTGGCAGCCCAGGCCACATGAGTCTGGTCCGCGGGCCGTAGATTGGCTATCCCTGGGCTATATCTTTACAGATTACATCCTGTGCCATGCCTTCTCTCTGAGGCTTAAAATGTAACTTGGAGCATTCAGAAACCACAGTTCTCCATTGTGTTGTTTGTGAATGCACACTTACGGGCAGTGGTGGGTTGTCAAAAATTTTGCTACCACACCATGACATCATCACAGTGTGGGTGGAGCCAATGTCGTCATGTCGTGGATGGAGCCAATGTCATGACATCATGACATTGTGGGCGGAGCCAAAGAAAAAATAAGAAATAAATAAAATTAAAATAAATATGCACACACACACCCCTCACACCCCTGGAGGTTTGACGCATGCGCAGTTCCTGGGAGCCATTTTGGCTCCAATTTTGATTATTGTTTTTTTTTTTCCGGTGAGGTGTCCACTTCGGATGCCTCAAAAGAAAAAAAAAAACCCCGACGTCTTAAAAAAAATAATAACAATCCTGGGTGGTTACTATCCTGGGAGGCCACCTCCTCAGTGGTCCCTCACCACTGTTCTCAATGCATTAACGAAGCCTCCCTTCGAACCCATGTCAACAACAGATGTAAAACTACTCTCATGGAAAACAGTTTTCCTGGTGGCCATCATGTCTGTCCATATGGCAGGAGAGTTGGGAGCCCTCCGATCTGACCCACCATTCTTGAAATTCTACACCAATCAGGTGGTCCTCCATCCCGATATGGATTTCCTTCCCAAGGTGGTTACTGACTTCCACTTGGCCCAAACCATTACCCTTCCAACTTTCCCCCCAGAACCGACTACACCTAAAGAAAGGACTTGGCATTCTTTGGATGTTAAGCGTGCTTTATTATTTTACACCAAACGCACGGCTGAGTTCAGGAAGTCTTCCAGGCTCTTCGTTGCCTATGGGGGAAAGTCAAAGGGTGAGGCCCTTTCAGCTCTGCGTCTCTCCAAATCGATTGCTAACACCATCTATTTGGCGTATCAACTGGCCTCCCTTCCACCTCCTCCACATGTCAGATTGCATTCAACTCGGTCCTTCGCAGCAGCAGCAGCAGCAGCAGCAGCAGCAGCAGCATTCTTAGAGGGCATCCCGATGGATGACATCTGCAGAGCTGCAACTTGGTCCAGGTCCTCTACCTTCACCAGGCACTACAGGCTGGACATCAGGATGGTCCCTGATGCCAGACTGGGATGTTCCATCCTTACAGCAGGCCTCCAACCTTCTTTGGGGATGACCGCCTGCCCTTAAGCCATCTCCAAGTCCATCGTGTTTCATCTCACTCTGGGCAGCCCACCATCCAAGTAAGTGAGCTTGTTGATCTCCCATAAGTGTGCATTCATAAACAACACAATGGAGAAAGACAGGTTGCATTTACCAGTAACTGTCGTTCTCCGAGTATGTTGTTTGTGAATCCACACTGCCCACCCATCCTTCCCCTCATGTGCTGCCAGGGTGAGACGTCCTCTTTCACAACCTGTGCTTAGCTTATTATTGAACTGAGGGAAAGAGGCGTGAAATGGCGCCGAAGGCAGGTGGAGATGGTGGGCGCTCCTAATTGCAAATCTTTATCCAATCAGTTTGAAAGCTCTGAAACTGGCTCCGCGCAGGCGCAGACCCATAAGTGTGGATTCACAAGCAACATACTGTAGTAGAGGATACTATAACTCCAGATGGACTTGTGTGTTTCTACCCCTGGCTCTGTTCTTGAAAGTAATATGAAAGCATTGCTAGATAGGGCAGAGAGCCTGCTTGCCCATTGCCTTAGGCAAGACAGAGGCTAATTCTCTGTACACTCTAGAAACATGTGATCATTAAAAGATTCAGAAATATGTCTGTATTAAGTCAGATGGATCCCTGACCCTGGCAGATGATTACACTGCGTCAGAAAAAAATACTATCCAATAAGATAGTTTCACACTAGAGACAAGCCCTTGGTCCAAAAATTACAAAAAAAATATTGTCCACTACTTGGTCTAATCCATGTGTCCTATACTAAATCAAGTGCACTAAATCCCAATCTGCAGTCCGATTCTGCCTAAGATGTCAGGATCTTAAGTTAATTACGCGTATCGATGCAATTGTCTGGTTTATTAACACAGCTGTACCTACTCATCTTTAGCTCAAAACAGAATCACTGTGGCCTAGCTGTACTATCCAATCAGATAGTTTCACACTAGAGACAAGCCCTTGGTTCATCTCATCTTATATACCTATTTCTGACGTCAGCAAACTGACTTGCCCAGACATGCCCAGCCACTGCTGGAACCTGCATTCCACCAGGGGATGTGATTCAGCTGAGGTGGCAGCAGGCTCAGTGGGAGCTGCAATTGGTCCCATGTAAAAATACATTACCCAATTGCTAACCATTTTAACAGCTAACAGCTATTTGAACAGCTATAGCATGCTTGTAACTAAAAATCTGCATGTGATAGGCAAATTCTGAGTTCAGGTTTGGAATCAGCAAACTCGATGTCATGTAAATCACAGGTGTTATTCCCAGTAGCAAAATTGTTGTTGTGCAATGTTATCTGCAACAATATATGGTACTTATTAGGTTTCTTTGTAACTCTTTACAGCAGGGATGCCCAAACTTTTCAGGCTATGGGCACCCATATGGGGGCACCCGTACGGTTGTGTTTTACTTTCACTTCCAGGAGTGATGAGAGCTTCGTGGGCTGGATGAATTGGCATCAGGGGCCGGATCCGGCCCATGGGCCATAGTTTTGGCACCCTTGCTTTACAGCTTCAGTATAGAAGTAAAATAAGGCATCCATAGCTGACGTTACATAGCATGTAGTTTTTTGACGTGAATTCGATGAATGTCTTAAATTTCGGTTGGGTGGTCTGGCAGCTTTTGTGATGTAACGAAAATTATGTACTTTTGACGAGCTGCCACCACAAAACTAAAGCACCCACGAAAATAATGGTTACATCAACTGAAAGCTCATCTCGGCAACTTTCAGAAATGCAAAGTGCCATTGGCCAAAAATACAAAGCAATGACATCATTGCTTCCAAAAGTTGCCTCGAAAAATACAATCTTTGCCGGGGGGGGGGTCGGCTTTCAACGGGCCAGAAACCAAACCACACAACCAATTAAGGTGACCCAAACTGCATTTGAAAGAGGAAATAATAACCTTTGTGGTGACACTATTACATTTGAAATTGGACTTTAAAAAAAACCCCTATGAAGCATTTTACAAAAAACCACTCAAATGAGGTCACAAAAACGCAAAAATAAAAGGGAAAACTTGTTAGAAACTGAATATGACAACTTCCTGAGGTGGATACAGTTTAAATACAACATGTGGAGAAGAATGACACCGAAGCAGGAATCAATAACAAAGATATTAAGGGAAAATGTGACTCATAAAAATGACATTTTTTGGGGGGGGGGGAGTGGTTGGCGGTGAGCCAGTAACCAAACTGATCAACTGATCGAAGTGATCCAAAGTGCGATTGATAGAGAAAAAAATAACCTTTCTTGTGACACTTATACAATTTGGATCAGACTTCAGAAACATTTTCTATGAAGGTTTAAAACAAAAAACTCTTTCGAACCTTCCTTCAAAAAAAGTCTCTCTCCAACTCTCACCTTCTCGTTGAATGTAGAAGTAAACAGGCTGTCAATGTTTTTGTTTCATGAAGGATGGAAGGCAAGAAAGAAAGTGCCCACCCCTGCAAAATCAGGACCTGCCCGGCAGCAAAGAGGTGATCAAAACTTTCACAAGTTCTTACTTATATCAGAACATGAAACAAAACAAAATAAAATAAAAAACACTGTAGCACTTTAAAGACTAACTGCTATATTTTTATTATTAGCTTTCGTGGATCAACTCCACTTCTTCAGACAAGGAGTGAAACTTAAAGGCATGGTTTTTATACACCAAATTCAGAGGGTCAAAGGGAGAAGGGTGTGTTCAAGCAAAATGACAAACAAGCAAGCACAGTAATACAGTTTCCCACAGCCATCAGCAACAATAGATTATTCAGATTAGCTCTAAATGTCTCCCTTTCAATCTCAAAGAGTCTGAGAAAGCCCATTCTGGTCTCTGGTCAACCTTTGACCTGCAAACAAAAACACTATACAGTTGTACCTCGCTTAAAGAGCATAATGTGTTGCACAGGATTGCTCTTTCAGCGAGTTTGCTCTGTAAGCGAAACACCATTGTAAGTTACCAATTGTGGGGGGGGGGGGATTGTGAACCCCAATTTATTTGTTAAGCGAGTTTTTGGTTGGTTTTATTTGTTAAGCGAAACAAACATTCATAGAAAATTCTGCTCTTTAAGCGAGTTACTCTTTAAGCGAGACGCTCTTTATGCGAGGTTTTACTGTACCTGGTTTGCTAAAAAGAATTGGCAGGAACGTTGTAATATATAAAATATCTAGCAGCATATAGCAATCTGTATCAAATTTGATAATGTCCCAGAAACCCTTCGCTAATATTTAATCTCCTGCAATGGGTGTCTAACAGATGAATGTATTTGATTTCTGCTGTCCCTTTCAATCCTAGTTCTGCAATTTCTCTGTTCCAGAATTGTAACTTTCAGGTCTTGGATAGAGTGTCCAGTTAGATTGAAGTGTCCAGTTAAATTGAACCAAGTTCTCACTTGCGTCTGCTGCTTCTGGCTTGCCTTTTCGCTGCCGGGTGGGTCCTGATACCCACACACACACACACACACACACACTTTCTTTCTAACATTCGTTCAAAAAAAGTATCTCTCCAACTCTCGCCTTCTCGCTGGATGTGGAAGTAAACAGGCTTGAGAGCGGCGGAGCAGGCTCTTTGTAGGCACCAGCAAAGACTCAGCTGTGGTTTGAATTCATGAAACAAATCACCTGGCAGTAGTGTCCTTAGACTCTACCTGCCACTTTTTTAAGCTAGTTTTCCCCCATCAAAACAGCATTAGCAATAGCTTCATTCTTAAGACTGCATGAATTTATAATTAGTGCAAAATAGAGGAATCAGCTCTGCACACCACCCTTTAATGACTCTAAGCTGACTTTTATTAAGAATAGCTTATTATGGGGCAGTATATACGTGTGATTGCTTTGCTTTATTAACAAGAAATGTTTACTTCGCAAGATAATAGTAATTGTGCGAGAGCATGCAAACATGCATTTACAGTTCCTTTGCCAATCCCATTAATAAGGTTTCCAAGACAGCCAAAGAGCCAGCGCTGTCTGTGCCTGCAGATGTTTCCGAGTTCATGTGGTAGGCATGACCACATGCTGTTACCTTTCCTGCCAAAGCAGCACCTGTTTTTTTGTTGTTCAGTCGCACAGTCGATTCCGACCCTCTGCGACCCCATGGACCACTGCCCGCCAGGCACTCCTGTTCTCCACCATCCCAATCAACTCGCTGAGCTCTGTGCCCATTGTCTCCACAATACCATCTAACCATCTCATTTTTGGCCGCCCCCTTTTTCTTTTGCCCTCCACCCTTCCCAGCATCAAGGCTTTCTCAAGTGAATCCTCTCTTCTCATTTGATGTCCAAAGTACATTAGCTTCATCTTCACTATTTGACCTTCTAAGGAGCAGTCAGGGTTGATTTCTTCTAAGATTGACCTATTTGTTCTCCTCGCTGTCCAGGGGACTCTCAAAACTCTCCTCCAACACCACATCTCAAAGGCGTCTATTCTTCTGCGCTCAGCTTTCCTAGTGGTCCAACACAGCCAAGTGCTTCCTGTGTCTTGAGAACTATTGGGTCTTTTTACCATGCCAGTGCTGTGCCTTGAAAGTAACATCCTGGGCAGCTATAAATAAATCAAGTTGGGATGCTTTTTTCCTTTGCTACTGACACTCAGTCCTGGACACTTTAATTCTGTGTCACCCCACCCACACACCCATCCACACCCACACACACACACTCGCGTGCGCATGCGCACACACGCATGCACACGCACGCACGCGCGCACACACGCACACACACGCGCGCGGTTGCTATGTTGTAGTCACCAATGTGCCAAGACCTATCTGAGACTCTGTCGCCTCCAATAATTATCTTCTAAAATAACTGGGAAATTCTATCACAGAACAAAGTTTTATTGGTTGAGGACTGGAAAAAGAAATGTATTAATAACCAAATAAAAGAAGAAATGTATGATAAGCTAAATTTAAACTGGTTTCAAAAAATTCAAATGAATAAATGGGATAAAAAATAAGATATTTTAGAATTACAGAGCAGCAATGAACATTAATGGAAGAACTTATATATGAAATAAGAAACGGGTTAAGAAAAAACAAGGGAATAATACATATAATTTATCAAGAACTTACAAAAAAACAGGAATACAGGAAATATTGAGACAACAATGGGAAGAGGAGTTAAAAATAGTAATAACAGAAGATAGTTGGGAAAAGAAATGGAAACAAAGAATTATGAGATCGTTGTCAATTAAGGAAAAGGAACATAACAGCAAACTTTTGTGGAGGTGGTATATGACTCCGGTCAAATTGCACCAAATGAGTGACATGACCCCTGATAAATGCTGGAGATGTAAGTTTGAAAGAGGTTCATATATACATATGTGGTGGGAATGTCAGATAATAAAAATTTTTGGGGATATGATAGAAATAGAAATTGGAAAAATCATGAATAAAAATATTAGATTAACTCCCAAATTAGCATTATTGGGTGAAATAGAAGAAATCACAATTGAAAGCAAAAATTTTTTATTATTAACGTTGTTGACTGTGACAAGACAATTAATAGCCTAACACTGGAAGGAAGTAAAAATAATAAAAGCAAATGGTATAGTGCAGTGTGGCAGCTGGCATTAAATGAGAAATTTACTATGGAACTGAACATAATGAAAGGACATAAAACCAAGAAAAGTTTCTGGGAAATATGGAGTACTTTTTTAGAGTTTGCATTAACGAATGAGCATGGTACAAAACTGGGCCCTGAAAACAGGAAATTTGGGGGATATTGAGAAATATGGAAAGAGTTTAAATTACAAATTCCCTTGTATAGCACAGGTGTTGTTATATGTTTTATGTTATGTATTTCTGTTATGTAATAAAACCTTAAAAATAACTAGGAAAATAAGGGAATGTGCTAGCTCAATGGCTAAGAAGCTCACCTTGTTAGCTGGAAGGCCGGCAAGTTGGTAGCTCGAGACCTGGGTACTGCATGACGGATTGAGCACCCCCATCTGTCCCAGCTCCTGCCAACCTAGCAGATCAAAAGCAATAAATTGCAAGTAGATAAATAGGGACCACTTCGGTGGGAAAAGATCTTGAGGACATGAAAGGAGCCTCATTTGGGTATCCTCTTAGCGGAATTTCTCCAGCAAAAATCCTCTCAACCCAGAATAATTTCTAACCAAAATTATTATTATTATATTGAAAAAATAATATGCAAATAGCTCTGCTCTTTGGTGGTTAAACTGCTGTACTGCAACTAAAATGTTGCAAACTCAATCCTGATGAGGATTGAGGTTGACTATTCCTTCCATCCTCCTGAGGTCAGTAAAATAAGTACCCAGCCTTTTTTTTTTTTTTTTTGGGGGGGGGGGAATGCTCATTAACTTGTGAACCACCAAGAGAGTGTAGTAAGCACTATGGAGTGTTGTTGTTGTTGTTGTTGTTGTTAAACTTATATGCCGCTCTACTAGCCTCGCCGAGGCAACTCAGAGCAGCTCACATAACATAGGCAACATATACAGTATCACAATCTCAAATATAAATACAGCATAATATAAACATATAACAATAAATGCAGCACAAATAATGCAGTCAATAATTTTTTCATAAAAAGAAAAAACAATACAATAAAATACAGTGTAAAAAAATACGGTACAGTCAGGAGAGACAGCAGTCTTTGGCCAGCCGGTCAGTCCACAGAGCTGCCCCCGTCCGACCAGCAGGGACAGCTCTGCGATGCTCCGGGGTGGTCGTGGAGGCAGGAGCAGCAAGGTCTATGGATAGGCTGGCTAGTCCACACAGCTGCCCCTCATTCTCTCCGTCCAACCAGCAGGGACAGCTCTGATGTTCCATGGGTGGTATAGAAGTCTTATTGCTATTGCTAAAAACATACGGTATATAAGACCTGGTCTACCTAAGTCCTAAGATGCTGTTTCTTCACTCACACACTGCCACACAACCCATATTATCAAATAAAATAGATTCCTTTTACTTGGGCGTTGTAAGAAAAAATATGGGGTCAAGAGTCTCCAACAAGCCGCCGAGAGTTGGGTTTCGACCCAATTGGGGCGGGATAACAAGTTGGAAATAAATAAATAAAATAAAAACAAGTGAGATAGATCAGAACTCTTGTGTAGATCAGTGGTTCCGCCCCACAGGGGGTACTTCAGTCCCCAGAAGTCTAAGTCAGTATATTGGCTGGTCAGTGCTTTGGGGAATTGACTTAGGCCAGTGGTGGCTAACCTGTGGCATGTGTGCCAGAGGTGGGACTCACAGCCCTTTCTGTGGACACATGCGCTGTCACCCCAGGACAGAGTTCTCCCCGTCCCTCTGCCCAGCAGCCCAATGGGAGCGCTTCCTCCCTCCACTCAGGACAGAGTTCACCCTGCCCCTTTGTTTGGGCACTCGGTCTCTAAAAAGTTCACCATCACTGACTTAGACTTCTGGGAACTGAAGTCCCAAAACCAACAGTTGGAAAACACTGGTGTAGATGTATTTCAAAAACTGTGATGTATTCAAGTGTTATACCATTACTGCATTATTCCGGTATGCAGTTACCAGGCGTGCGTCTCACTGTGGGCTGACATAGCTCTCTGTGTTGAAGAGCCAGGAGTTCAAAATCCCTATCTTTGCCTCCCTGGTGAGGATCCAGGTGAGATTACAGGAGACACATGTGACTGATGGGATTACGTGTCCTTCCAACTCTGCAGCTTTACGCAGGCTACACAATGGCCTCAGAAGGAACAAGGTAAGGTAGGCCAGGGATTGGTGAACCTTATCTAACTCTAAGTATTATTGTCTGTTGCCAACCAAACCCCAGTGGTGGATAGGGCCCATAGAGAAACAAGGCCAGCAGGACAAACATCTTGTTGGGGATTCATTGCCTTAGCCCAAGGGAGCCCAAACATTTCAGGCCATGGGCCGTTCACGTGGTTCCACCCACCAGAAGCGGAAGTAAAATGTGCCTTGCAATCTGTTTTGCAACAGATATATTTTGCAACAGGATGAGATAGATTTTTAGGCTGCCATTTTCTCTGCTTAAACCAGGGATGCCCAAACTATGATCTGCAGGCCAGATCTGATCCCTGACGCCAATTCATCTGGCCCACACCGCCCTTGTCACTCCCGGAAGTAGAAGTAAAACGTGCCTGTATGGGCACGTTTTACTTCCGCTTCTGGGAGTGATGATGGCGGCGTGGGCCAGATGAATTGGTGTTGGGGCCCATCTGCCTTACCGATAAGTAAATAGATAAATAAACAAATACATTAATTAAATAAATTAAATCTCCACTGTGCACCTGACAGCATTCAAGGTATAGAAGATTTTTTTGCCTCTATCCTCAGGCCTCTATTTTCTGGGAGGCTTGTGCTAATTTTAAGCCAGTTGTCCACTAAAGTCAACTGAGGATACAAAATGCATAGAGAAGCGGAAACTAAGCCGGCTATTCTTGAAGTCTCAGCTATGCATCATTTATAGGGCTGTTGCAGCTCAAATTCAAGAGGCAGCCCTGCCAAAAAAAATCCCTTGAATGAAGCCCCTGAGGCATGAATGAACCTCGGTCAGGAAACAAATTTACTCATGAGTAGGACTTCTGCCCACAACTGGTTGGTTCCTGCTTCTGAGCTGCTGCCCCTCTAGCTTAGCAAAGCAGGTGTGGGACACCAGCAATGGAGTGACCCCTCTCTGTTGGCTGATTTAGTAAGAACACTCTCTCCCTCTTTTAATCTCTTTTATTCTGTAGGGATCAGAGTGATTTTGGGTGGTGATTTTAATGGGGGTTTTATTGGTTTGTAAAATGTGATTGGTTTTATTTTCTGTGAGCCAGCCAGAGTCTTTGAAGTTGGGCAGCAATAGAGATCAGAGGGGGGGAAATTAGCTTAATGCAAATAAGGTAGCGCATAGCCAAGTAAACACTCCAGTCATCTTTGGGTATTTTAAAAGTACATTGTAATCAGCGTAAGTTACAGAAGAAAGTTTATCAAAAGTTCAAAAAGCACATCATAGCAAAGAGAGCTTCTCTAATTGAGGAAGCCCAAGGTGGGTGGGTGGGTGGGGGGGCCTCTTCTAGCTTAAACCCCTACACGTTGGCTCACCCACAGCATGAAGCGTCAGATTCAGAGAGCGTCTTGGGCCCTCCCTCTAGGCTTTATCTCCTCCCTCAGGGTCCACATCCTTGCCATTCCCCTACAGCAGGGATCTACAAACTTGGCTCTCCAGATGTTCTTGGACTTCAATTACCAGAAGTCCTGATCACCAGGCATACTGACTTGGGCTTCTGGTAATTGAAGTCCAAGAACACCTGGAGAGCCGAGTTTGCAGATCCCTGCCCTACAGGAATCCAGCCAATGATCATACAGTATCACATGTCCATCACAAATTAGGTTTCCTTTCTTCTAACTTAGGAGGCAAGCATGTTTTTAAATTCCAGTCTCTCTAAGGTATGTGCTATAGGTCCTCCCACACGTGGAAATCTCCATCTTGGAACGAGGCTGAACCAGGACACAAATCCTGCCCTAACAACCTCTTCCAACTGGCTTGCAATTACAAACTTTACTTACAATAGTGAACCCACTTCAATCATGTGGGTTTTAGCAACTAGCAATCGGTACTGGTGGTGGCTTAGTGGTTAAGATGGTGAACCTGACAACTGAAAGATCAGCAGGTCAGCGGTTCGTGACCCGAGTCACGACTGAGCTCCCATCATCCGACCCAGCTCCTGCCAACCTAGTAGTTCAAAAGCAAGAAATTGCAAGTAGATAAATAAGCTGAGTGCAGAATAATAGACGCCTTTCAACTGTGGTGCTGGAGGAGACACTTGAGAATTACTACCTGGACTGCAAAGAGATCAAATCAGTCAATCCTAAATGATATCTGCTAAATGGTATCTCTGACTGCTCCTTGGAAGACATGGAAGCTAAAGCTCAAATACTTTAGTCACCAAATGAGAAGAGAGGACTCACTTGAGAAAGCCCTGATGCTGAGAAAGATTGAAGGCAAAAGGAGAAGTGGGCGGGAGAGGATGAGGTGGATGGATGGAACTGTTGATGCGATGGGCGTTAATCTGGCTGGGCTGCGGATGATGGCAGAGGACAGAGGAGCCTAGCGTGCTGTGGTCCATGGGGGTCGCAAAGGGTGTGACTGAACAACAACAACAACAAATAGCTACCACTTCGGTGGGAAAGGTAAATATGTTCCATGCGCTCCGGTGTCTACTCATGTCTGCCACATGACAACGGAAATGTCTGCCGACGCAGTCCTAGCTTTTTGGCTGTAAATGGAGATGAGCACTGAATCCCAGAATTGGACACGACTGGATTTCCAGCAATAGAGACCTTGACTCTGACACTATTATTTATGCATTTGCAAGGCACATTCATACAGATATTTCAACCATCGTTGGAGCAATGCAAGCCAAAGGATCCTTTTAGTACTTGAACAACATTTGAAACTGAACTGCAACACATGGCCTATGGCAGTGATGGCAAACCTTGGCACTCCAGGTGTTCTTGGACTTCATGTCATGTCAGCATTCATGCTGATCAGGGCTTCTTTGAATTGAGGTTCAGGTGCAGCTGGAGTGCCAAGGCTCGCCATCACTGGCCTATGGGCTAAATGCAGTGATGGGATGTCACCGGTTCTAGACGGATCTCTGGAACCGGTAAGATGAATCCCGGAGGGTTCTCCGTGAGGGGAAGTCCACTTTTGGGGCGTCCGGTTCCGGACGCCTGACCGAAAGGAAAAAAAAAATTAAAATCAGAGATAAAATGGCTCCAATTGACTGCGCATGCGCAGAAACTCAATCTGACGCATTGCGCATGCGTCAAATTGAGTTTCTGGACATGCGCAGTCAATTGGAGCCAAATGGATCCAATTTAAAAAAAAAAAAAATCTTCCGAAGCTGGAGCCGCCTCTTTTTAGAGTGGCTCCGGCAGCAGCGGCGGCAGCCCTAAGAGAAGGGCACCTCCCCTAGCCGGCCACCGAGCTCCCACGGGGACGTTGGTGCCTGGCCGCGCCGTCCGCCTGCGCCGCGCCGCCCGTGCCGTCCGCCTGCGCCGCGCCGCCCGTGCCGTCCGCCTGCGCCGCGCCGCCCGTGCCGTCCGCCTGCGCCGCGCCGCCCGTGCCGTCCGCCTGCGCCGCGCCGCCCGCCCGCGCCGTCCTAGGGACTTGGGCCCGAGAAACCCCCATGCCCGAGGAAGCTGCCGGCGGCCGGCGGAAGATGATGCGGCGGTGGCGAGCCCCGCCGCGCTTACCCAGGGCATGGGGGTTTGTCCGGCCCAAGTCCCTAGGACGGCGCAGCGTGGGCGGACGGCGCGGGCAGGCACCAACGTGCCCGTGGGAGTTCGGTGGCCAGGCAGGGGCTGCAGGCGGCTGTGGCGGCCGTGGCAGTCAGGGGCAGCGTGCCTTGCCGGGTGGCCCCGGGCCACATGAAGGTTCGTCAGTGCCAAGGAAGGTAAGTGAGGCTTTTATATTTAGGGTGGGTGGGTGATTTATTTGTGTTTTCGGTGGGTGGTTGTACTTTAATTTAAATTTTATTTTATTTATTTCTTTATTTTATTTCTTTAAGTTATATACGGGTCTGTGTGCATGTTTATTTATTTATTTTTTATTTTTGGCCTTGCCCACAACGTCATGACGTCATGACGTTGGCTCCGCCCATGACGTCATGACGTCATGACATTGGCCACGCCCATGACGTCCGTGACGTCATGGCGTGGTAGTAGAATTTTTGACATCCCATCACTGGCTAAATGTGACCACAGCATTCCTGGAGGTGCCTCTACAGGCACGGAAAATTACTAAACTTTTTTTTTTTAAGGGTAGGAATGATCTTGAAAAACCATCTGGTACCCTCTAAGGAAGGTAGGAACAATGATCCATGAGAGGTGACACATTCCCAAAATGTTAAAACTGTTGTTTTACTGACCGGTGCAGGGCAAAATGAATGCAAAAAAAACTTTGTATAATAAGAAATGTTGAGAAGGGGAGCACAGACATGTGTGTGATAAAAAAATGGGTATATTCTGTCCTGCAGGCTTTGGAGAATGTCCACCCTTGGAGTTAAGTATTATGTAAGTATTGATTTAATAAATAATAATTGTGTACAGTCAAATTATTTCTGGCTTATGGCGACCCTTTTCAGGATTTTCTAGGTAGAGACTATCCAGCCATGCCCTTCTTCTAGTGACATTCTGGGATTGAGCAGCTTGCACAAGGCCATGTTGGCTGACTCTTGGGAGGCACCATGGGGGATCGAACTCCCAACCTCTGGTTCAGGAAAAAACTACATAGACTGGATTAGGCCCAACTAGTAACCAGATCCAACCGTTTTGTCTAAACATTTGAAGAGCAGCCATTGTGTCAATGCCGAAGAAGCAAAGAAGCAATCTCTGCCATCTTGGCTTTCTCTCAAGTATTTAGCCTCTGGTCTCTTATCTGATGATGCGTCTGGTGTCTTGCATCTTTCCTCGGGGGCCGTGTTACTAATGCCTCTTGCAAGAAAAGGAAATGACTTTTTGGCCTTAGATACGTATTTATTGATCCGCTGAAATGAAACTCCATTCCTCCATTCTCTCCTTTTCTAAAGCAGGGTCTTGCCTTTGCCAGCCATTTGGAAGAAAGTAAATCTTGTGCATTCACTTGTGAACTGGCTTCTTTCAACCTTTCTAGAATAACAATAATTGTGTGCCACTGAATCAATTTTGGCTTGCGACAACCCTTGCCCATGTTTTCTAGATAAAGTTCAGAAGTGGTTTACCACTCCCTTACTCTATACTTACTCTAGATCCTGCTATGGTAGTGGAGTGGACCGTAGAGCTAGCAACTCAATGCCAAGTGTTGTGTGGCAGTAAATAACGTGACTTCCCAAAGGGGTCAATGGCAATGGGCAGATGAGCCCTTTTAGGTGGGGTGATGGTCCCCTCAGTGGAGGAAATGTCACTGGAAACCATCCTGTTCGGCCCAAGGGCAAAATGAGCGGAGGAGGAACTTTGATTCCCAATGGTCATGGAAGTGGAAGAGGCCATGTCAGATGGGCTGGCAGTGAAGGCACGCTTGTCCATACCCTCAAGGCTGTGGCAGTCCATTGCAGTCCCGGTGTTAAATCCTGCATGTTTCGTGTTTCATGTATGCCGCAGGAGATGGCTCCGAGATTATAGTGGGTCACTTCATGGCAGGCTGGGATCCACCTTAAGCAAGTTCACATGGCATTTTTCCTGCTTCATGAAAAAAAATGCATTCTTGGATATGAATTGCAGCCAAACAATGACTCTAGATTAGAGGAAGCTCATGGAAATGTGCAGCTTGGCCAAAGCTGCAGAGGCTGGCTCTTCTCCTGGTAGACACAGCAGGGAATCAAACTCCTAACCTCTGCCTCTGGACCCAGATACTTAAACCACTGAGCTATCCAGCCAGCCAACCCTTTCTACAGTCAAACTGTTTTGTTTTGGTTTTGCTAAGTGCTATGGGGCAGTATAGAAGTGTGATTGCCTATATCCTTGCTAAATATAATGTCCTAATTATGGTTTATTTCCAATGTCTATTTCGGCCCCTATGCTCTGTCAAGGTCTTCTTTGTAGTCTGTGAATCCACACAAATGGGTTTACTGCGCAGTAAACCCATTAGTGTAGATTCATAGGTGACCATGAAGAAGAACAGCAGTTACAGGTAAGCAACCTGTCATTATAGAGCCATTGTGATGCAGAGGTTAAACTGCTGTACTGCAGCCAGAAGACTGTGAGTTTGATCCTGACCAAGGCCCAAGGTTGAATCAGCCTTCCATCTTTCCATGGTCAGTAAAATGAGTCCCCAGCATGTTGGGGCAGAAATGCTAATTAACTTGTGAACTGCCCTGAGAGTGCACTAAGCACTATGGGGCAGTATATAAGTGAAGTGTGATTGCATTACATCAGAACTCTTTATCAAAAAACTCGTCAAAAAGGTTGATTCTTTCTGTCTTCGTTCTCACCAAGGCAGGTTTCCGGCAAGGATACTTCCAGTTATCTGAGTCTGTGCTTGAGGCATCAGAAGAAGATTTTCTTCTTGACTGTTGGTTCAACAACCATGCCTCCACTTTGCTCCTCTGTCCAAGATGGGATTCAAGGGGTCCGCGTTCTTTAAAATGTCTTGCACTCCCCAGGTCAACTGATAAAGAAAGCAGAAGAAGACTCCCATGGGTTGGATGGCTAGTCAAAGGAAACATGCTAACGCTTGGCTCAGTTTGGACTGCACTGGTTTTAAAACTTCTGTTTTAAAACTGCCTTAGACAGCTTTGTAACCTGCACTGAGATCCTATGCGTATATACAGCAGGGTATAGATGTATAAAGGGGCTGCAGTGGCTTAGTGGTTAAGACACTGAACTTGACGACTGGAAGGTCGGCAGGTCAGCATCTTGAGATCCGAGTGCTGCATGATGGAATGATCTCCTGTCTCTGCCCCATCTCCTGCTAACCTAGCAGTTCGAAAGCAAGAAATTGCAATAGGTACGACTTGGGTGGGAAGGTAAACAGCATTCCATGCACTTTGGTGTCTTCTACTCATGTCCGCCACATGACCACGGAAACCTCTGCACACAGACAGTGCTGGCTCTTTGGCTATAAACAGAGATGGGCTCTGAACTCTAGAGCTGGAGGCAGTGGGCTTTCCAGCAAGGGCGACCTTGACCTTGACCTATAATGTTTAAATAAACAAATAAAAGATTTGAAGACAGCTACCCTTTCACTTTTCAGTCTTCTCCAGGTTAAGCCTACCACATTCCCTCAACTGTCCCTTGTAGGGCCGGTTTTCCATTTCCTTTATCAGCCTGGTGGCCCTTTTTAGGCACATTCTATTTAAATCAATAGCTTTCTCAAAAGATCATGCCCAGAACTGGGTTCCATGTGGCCAGATGAGAGCTGACCACAGCAGAAGAGTGTGTTACTAGTCGTTGACAGAACTTACCATGGTTTCTATGAAACATTTGCTCACCATCTATGGCAAGCAGATCTTCCTCATCAGAGCTATTATGATTACCCTGCGTGGGTCCCAATGGTCTGCGCATGTTGAGATCCGGAATATGGAGCTGATTAAATTGTGCCTCTTCTCGCAGACGCCGCTTCAGTTCTGCCTGCATTTATAAGATACTTGTCACTGGAGGTACATGGCTTAGTGGTTAAGATGCTGAGCTTGGAGACTGGAAGGTCAGGGTTTGATACCCGAGTGCTGCATGACAGATCATGGGGACATGAAAGAAGTCTCATTCAGGCATCCCCTGAGCGGAGTTTCTCCAGCAAAAATCCTTTCAATCCAGAGTAATTTCTGACACAAAAATTATTTAGCAACACACATCAAAAGTGGTGAACAATCATTCCCTCCCCAGGTATGAAGGTAAGAGCTGTTGGTTCAGTGAGTTATCTCTGTTCTCTGTATTTTAGGATTCTTTGAGGGAAATCATCACAGTTGAGTGGGAGGAAACAAAATTAGAATTGCAGATAGAATTTCAACCGCTTCCCTGTTACCTCTTTTCTTATTTCCAGCATCTTCATCTTGAGTACGTATTGCCGCCTTCCACTGGGGTGTGTTACAGCTTGCCCACCTTTCTCCAGATCCTTCAAGGTAGGAGAAGGTAGAAATGATAAACAAACATTGTATAAGACAGGTTCGTGATTTCATCAGCATTGTATCCAACTGTGCATCAGCCAGACATTTAAAGAAGATTTGTAATTGGGATCGGGGTGGGGGTGGGGGGGATACACAGAAAGAGCCTCCTCGAAGATTGAGGTATTTAGAACCACAATCCGGTGTACCCTGGGCAACAGTAAACTTGTTGTGCTGGCTAATCTTTCCCACACTAGGTAAGGCAAAAGGGACTACAGAATAAATTCACTCAAAGGTGGCTTCATTTAGGCAGTTTGAAGTCTGACCTAGACATCAAAGGAGGAGGAGGTGTGGATAAAATAGGGATATAGGAAATGAATCATTAAACCAGCGGTGCCAAAACTTTTCAGGCCACAGGGCAGTCATGTGGTTGAGCAGGCTGGTCACATGGTTCCTCCTACCAGAAGCAGAAATTAAATTCCAGGAATTTCACCAGTCTTAGAAGTAGAGGATTTTAATAATTTTCCAATAAAAATAGATAGGAGGATTAGGGATATTTTGTCAGAAAACGGGGTTTTATTATTGAAGGATTGGGTAAAAACTTGCAGAGACCAAGAAAAAAGAAATGAGCTATATTTGCAATTGGAATGGAGTTGGTTTAAGATCCTCCAGATGAACAATTGGAATAAGAGTTTTTTACTAGAAGATGGTTTAGACAGGGAGAGCACGGAATTTGAGACACTGGAGGCCAGAGTAAGAAATGGCGACATAGGAATCAAGGGGATAGTAAGCAAAATTTACACAATCTTGAATAAAGGTGGAAAAATACAAGAGTTGTTGAGACAAAGTTGGGAGCAAGAACTTAACGTAATAATTACAGGAAAAAAATGGCAGAAAATGTGGAGGAGAAGGATTATGAGAACTATGTCAGTGAGAGTAAAAGAACACAATTACAAGTTGATTTGGAGGTGGTATAGAACTCCAATGGGGTTGCATCAAATGTATAATAATTTGAGTGATATATGCTGGAGATGTAAAAAAGAAAAAGGATCATATGAGCACATGTGATGGAGTTGTGATTGCTTAAAAGGATTCTGGGGGGAAATAGAAAATGAGATTAAGAAAATACTGGATATGCAACTTGAATTGGAGTCGGAGACAGTTTTGTTAACGGAAGTAGATAAATATAAAATGAGTAATGACAACAAGGAGTTGATGTCTATCATGTTATCAATGGCCAGACAGTGTATAGCAAAAAATTGGAAGAATAAAGAAAAGTTAAGAATGCAGGATTGGTATAAACAAATGTGGGATTTGGCTCTCAATGAGAAGCTTACATGGGAATTAAACCTTAGAAAGGGCAAACTGCAAGGGAATAGCTTCTGGAGGATCTGGAAACCTTTTATTGAGTATACCTTGGTTAAGAAAAAAGGCATGGCCCTTGCTCCAGAACAAAATGATTTTTGGAAATTATGATAATTCCTCGGACAATGTATATAGCACAAAGGTGATAATAATGATGTAAAATGTAACAGTGTAAGAGAATATAATGTATTAAGGGGGGGAAAAAAGAGGATGGATTTTGTTAATGTATGATTTGGTACTTTTGTTTTCTCATTTTGTAATTGAAATTGAGTGACTTTTACTTATGTTAATCATATGGGTGATGTATTTTTAATATAGTACTGTTACTTTAGTTACTTTATTTTTTGATTTTTATGAATGCATATATATCTGTATCTGTTTTTTTTATATACTTAAATGTGCATGCACATGTGCGAAACACTGCTGTAAATTTACTCGTGGCTGTCATTAACACGTTTTGCTCATGCATGGTCATGTTTAACTTCTGCTTCTGGAAGCGGCAGGGCATTGCGGGCCAAATTATTAGGTGCCATGGGCTGGATCTGACCCACAGGCCGTAGTTTGGGCACCCCTGTATTAGACCAACAAGGAGGTCTAAGAAGCAACGAGCTGCTGCTGTGGAGGCAATCACTTGAGTCTTAAGATAGACTTTCCCAGAAATGGTTAAATATTGAGTCATTGCTTGCTTGCTTGCTTGATTTATTTGTTTGTTTGAATTTATATTGCCACTCCCTCACCAAAGCGACTGGGTGACTCACAATCACCATAAAAACATTCAAATATAAAACATCCCCTGTAACAAATCACACACAAAAAATAACGTTTAAAAACCATTAAAATACCCTCCCAGCCACAACAAGTTCAACAACTGAAACTAAAAACCTGAACAGTCTTCACATAAGCCAGCAGGGTGGAGGGGTGGGGCTGCCTCACTGGGAGCACCCCACACCTGCTGTGCCAGCCAGGTTTTGAGACCTGTCAGTAACTCTGCCTGGAGGCACAACTCGGTGGGCGGGAGGTTCCACAGGGCCAGAGCAGATGCCAAAAAAGGCCCTCCTCCTAGTGCTAGAGAGGCGACCCAATGGGACCATTAGGGAGCCCCTCCGGTCTGCTCTGGTGGGACAGGCGGGTATCCTTGGGGTAATGTGGTCTCTTAGGTCAGAGGGTGATAAAAGTATAAGAAGTTCAAATATAGTTGACTTTGATCCCCCATCACAAGGTGGACACAAACATTTATGCTGTGTTATATAGATCACTAGGGACTGCGGTGGCTTAGTGGTTAAGACGCTGAACTTGACGAACAAATTGCTGCGTTTTGCTTTTTACATATCTTGGTATGTGAGAGGCTACGGTGGCCTTAGTGGTTAAGAAACTGAACTTTGAAAGGTCAGCAGTTCAAGACCCGAGTGTTGCATGACAGAATGAACTCCCATCTCTGTCCCAGCTCCTGCCAACCTAGCAGTTCATAAACAAGAAATTGCAAGTAGATAGGTACCATTTTGGCAGGAAAGGTAGCAGCATTCTATGTGCTCTGGTGTCTAGTCATGCCTGCCATGTGGCCACAGAAATGGCTGGCTCTTTGCCTGCCAACAGAGATGAGCACGACCCCCTAGAGTTGGACATACCTAGTTTCAAGCAAGAGAGACCTTTACCTTTATTAGAGATACTTAATGTAGCAACTAATTTGATCCTAAGATTCACTGTGTTTATTTCCCCGCTTATTATTGTTGAAACCCATACCTTTGCTCGGTGTGCTGTGACTCCACCTTGCATGCTCCAGTGTTTATCTGGAAGAACATCTTTGGTCAAAACGAAGGGCTCCAGCTTCTACAAAACCAAGAAGAATTAGATTCATTTGTCACTCAGCAGATGGATGCTATTTTGCCATCTGGGGCAGGTCTCTGCTACTACAGCTCCACACACTGCCTGAGCATCAAAAGAAATCTCCCAAGAATCATGCAAGACTTCACTAAAGTCTTATGAAATGTTGGTCAAATATCAGGGCAGGAACAGCCATCATTAGAAGATGGCTATTAAATATTATAGAACCATAGAATCACTGAGTTGACAGGGGCCTATGAGGCCACAGAGTCTAACCTCCTCCTCGATGCAGGGATCAAAAATCAAAGCAGATCTGACAGATGGTTGCTTTCCAGTTCTTTCTTCAATGCTTCCACCTCTCGAGGCAGCTGGTTCCACTGTTGTACTGCTCTAACCATTATAAGATTTCCCCCAATATTCAGCCTATATCTGGCTTGCTGTAGTTTGATCCCATTAATACATTTCCATACAGGCACATTTTACTTCCACTTCTGGGTGGCACAGGCCAGATGAATTGGCATCGGGGGCCGGATCCAGCCTGCAGACCATAGTTTGGGCACTCCTGGTTTAAGCAGAGAAAATAGCAGCTTAAAATCTATCTCATTCTGTTTCAAAACAGATTGCAAGGCACATTTTACTTCCACTTCCAGTGGGAGGAACCATGTGATCGGCCCACTGAACCACATGACCGATCCACGGCCCGAAATGTTTGGGCACCCCTGCTTTAGATGTTGTCCAGCTAGTCCTGAATAGAAGTCGACTGGTAGTACCTCGCGGGTTTTGGAGACTATATTTCTCTTAATGCAGCCTAAAACAGCAATGGCCTTTTCTTGCAACCACATTGCAATGTTGATCCATATTTACCCTCGGCCCACAATAATTTCAAGTTGAAATTTTGAAATGGTGGACTTGATCCATGAAAGCTAACATTAAAATACAGCAGTTAGTCTTTAAAGAGCCATGGTTGGTTGGTTGGTTGGTTGGTTGGTTGGTTGGTTGGTTGGTTGGTTAGTTTGTCTTCTTGGTTTTTTTTTTAAACTTTCTGATAATCCCAAGATCCTTTTTGCTCTAATGCATTTTGCTTTTTACATACCTTGGCTTAGTGGTTAAGAAGCTAAACTTGACGACTGAAATTTTGGCAGGTCAGCAGTTTGAGACCTGAGCGCTGCACCAGGAGTGAACTCCTATCCCTGCCCCAGCTCCTGCCAACCTAGCAGTTTGAAAGCAAGAAATTGCAAGCAGATAAATAGGGACCACTTTGGTGGGAAGTCAAACAGCACCTCGTGCACTCCGGTGTCTAGTCATGCCTGCCACATTGGCCACGAAAATGACTGCAGATGTAGATAGCCCTGGTTCTTTGGCTATAAACAGAGATGAGCACTGAACCCTAGAGTCAGATACAACTGGTTTTCGAGTAAGTCTGACCTTTACCTTTACTTACCTTAGTACTGTATGTACATTACATAGATCTGCTTCCAACTGTTCTGGGTTGGGGGAGCCATGGGTAATGACCACCCCTACTTGGACCTTAGGCTTCTCTTTCTTGCCATCATCCCCTGCTTTGATCACCTCATGTTTGGATTGTGGCATTGCCTGCTCCGATTTGAACAAAAGGTCAGGCCTCTACTCGGTCGTGCTGTTGGGTGTGCCAACCCATGGAATGCTGCTGCCAGCTGGGCTGGGTTGGGCTGGGTTCAATCAGCAAGGCAACAGCTGCCGTGGCAGCCGCACACTGCCATGTACATTAAGCATGCAGCATGGCACTTCCAAGCAATTAACCATGTCCAGGCTCATTATAATGTTAAAGAAGAGTGTACCCCTTCCTGGAGTCTCTGGTTTGACTGCCTGCACAGGAGCCTGTAGGTTTGTTTTCACCTTTCTACTGTATTTCATTTTGCAAATAAAACAAATGCCATTTGTGAGATTTTTGAGGACTTGCACATTCAATTAATGTTTACACTACTATGCATAAATAGACACATGCATTATATAGATAAATAACTGCACTGGGTTGGATGTTGCACTTGCAGAGCTTGGAAAGTTTGGGTTTTTTAAGGTGTTTTTTTTAAGGTGTTTTTTTTTTTACAAATAATTTGTTATGTAACTATTTGTAAAGCTCCTCCAAGTAATCCACAGTAACTCTTCTTTAAAATAGTGGTTACTTGTTATGGCAGCACTATTAACTGTTTATCATACTCCTTATGATTTTCAAGGGAGCCATCTAAAATGGTGATTGATTAACATTAGATTTGGAAGAAGTGTCTAAAAATTGATTGATTGATTGATTGATTGATTGATTGATTGATTGATTGATTGATTGATTGATTGATTGATTGATTGAATTTCTATACCTTACATCTGGGATATTTTTCCTCTCTCCAGAAAGTTATTTATCTCCTCCAGTAATCCCTTCCTTCTCCACCCAAAGGATACCAGAAACTGTTACTCATTGAAAAATACTACTGTTAGGAATAGCCATAGCAATTCCAACTATATACCACCCAGTGGTGGGATGTCAAAAATTTTACTACCCCACCGTGATGTCATCACAGTGTGGGCGGAGCTAACATCATGATGTCATGTCATGGGCGGGGCCAAAGAAAAAAAATACAAAATAATAAAAATAGGGAGCTTCAGGCTATAGGGAGCTTCAGGCTAGCAGCTTCTCTTCCTCCTCCCCATTTGGGAGGACAGTGCCAAGGAGGCCGTGCATACGTGCCAAGCACTAGGCGTGCATGCACACCAAGTGCTTGGCGTGCATGCGCAGTGGGGGAACCAGTGAAAAGGTAAGCCCCGAAGGTGGTTCTCCCCAAAAGCTGCTACAGGTTCTCTGGAACACTGGGAAAAGTTACTACCGGTTCTGGAGAACTGGTGAGAACCTGTTACATCCCATCACTGATACCACCCCATAGCACTTAAAACACTCTTGGCAGTTAACATGTAATTAGCATTTTGTCCCGGAAATGCTGTGGCCTCATTTTACTGACTTGGAAAGGATGCAATGCTGAATCAACCTTGAGACCATCAGGATCAAACTCAGATCGCAAGCAGAGTTTTGGCTGCTTAACCCTTGTGTCAAAAGGGGTCGAGGTTGTTGCCTTAGTCTTGCTTTTCCTTTTTATGAAGGGAATTATGGCTGGATAACATAGTGATTTAGAAGCCAGAGTTTGGGAGTTTGATTCCCCATTGTGTCTCCTTGCTGGAAGAAAATCCAGTTTGTGCAAACTGCACAGTCCCAAGAGCTCCCCCCAGATGAAGGGAATGTCAAAACCACTTCTACATATACTTTACCTAGAAAACCCTGGGAAGGGTAGCCATAACTCAGAATGGACTTGACGCTTCCCAATTATTATGTATTGTGCCTTCATAGCTACCCAGAAAAAAGTAGGAACACAGTATGCTTATAATAAATCAGCCCCTTGATCTTTGCGTTGTGATCATTCAGTGGCAGATGTGGCCAGTCTGACCAGGTATTCCTGCTATGATAATAGAGTAGACCATACTGCCAGCAACTCAATGTTGAGTGTCAGCCAGTGGTTAACTAACCTGACAACCCTGAGGACTAACGGGCTTGGGTGCCAAAGTCTACAGGGAAGGGTGATGGTCCCCAAGTGGATTAAATCCCACTTGAATCCCTCTTAATGCAGCGCAGCAGCTTCATCAATCTTGGCCTGGGGCTGAGGAGGACTTTGCATGCCAAAAGGGCTTAGGACCAGAAGGCGATTTGTGGAACTGGATCAGTGGTATGGGGGTCATGATGTGACAGATGAAAGGCCACAACATATTGTTCCCAGGCTAATCCTCATGGCTGATCAATATTTGGCCAATATTTGGATTTGGATACGGCATTGGCAGCAGGATCAGCAGAAGAAGCAGCATAAAAAGGAGGAGGAAGAGGAAGAGAAGAGAAGCAAGCAAGCAAGCAATGGCAGATGCTCTCAAGATCTTTCATCAGGCAGAATATTTAGTGGGTGGTCTCCCATTCATTAAGTAATCAGGCTGGATCTACTGAGCATCCAAAAACAGACCCAATTTTGTTTATTGTTCAGAGCAGCCTAATAGTACATGTCACACATTGTGTCACTGTTTAAAATGCATGATTTCCAAGCTCTGCATGTTTGCTTGAAATAAAAACTGCTTCCCCTAAATTCTCTCTAGTGTTATTAAGAGTTCGGTGTCTTGGCAATTGCTTTTAGGCTTCTTGTTTTTCCTCTTCTTCAAGTGTTGTATCCCACTCAAAACATTGGCTCTCCTCATGGTGATCAGCCATGAAAATTGTACTGGGAACAATATAATACAGTGGCCTTCGATCTTTCTGCATTGCAGTGTGACACACATACCACTGATCCACTTTCACAATCACTCTCTGATCCTGAGCCCTTTTGGCACACAAAGTCCTCATCATCAGCCCCAAGCCAGTATTGATGAAGCTGCTGCCCTCCATCAAGATGGATTCAAGTAGGATTTAATCCACTTGGGGACCATCACTTTTACCTGTGGACTTTGGCACCCAAGACCATTAGACCTCAGGGTTGTCAGGTTAGTTAACTGCCACCTGAAGATTGGTGTTGAGTAACTGGCAGTAGGGTCTAGGTAAAGGGTAAAGGTCGCCTTTGCTCAAAAGCCAACCGTATCCAACTCTAGGATTCAATGGTCATCTCTGTTTGTATCTGAAGAGCCAGTGCTGACTGTAGCTGCAGATGTTTCCGTGGACATGTGACAGGCATGCCTAGAAACTGGAGTGCACAGAATGCTGTTTACCTTTCCACTGAAGTGGTACCTATTTATCTACTTGAAATTTCATGCTTTCAAACTGCTAGGTTGGCAGAAGATGGGAGAGAGACAGAAGCTCACTCTGTTGTGCAGCACTCAGGACTTGAACTGCCGATCTGCCAACTTTCCTGCTGTGAAATGAATTGTCTTAACCACTAAGCCACCACAGTCCCATAGGAGGGTCTACTCTATTACAATAGCAGGATAATAATAATAATTTTGTGTCAGAAATTATTCTGGGTTGAAAGGATTTTTGCTGGAGAAACTCCGCTCAGGGGACGCCCAGTTGAGGCTCCTTTCATGTCCCCAAGAGCTGGGACTGAGACAGGCGCTCAAACCATCATGCAATACCTGAGTCTTGAACTGCCAGTTTGCCAGCCTTCCAGCTAACAAGGCGATCTTCTTAACCACTGAGCCACCACCACAGCCCCTAATAGCAGGATAACCTGGCTAGACTGCTACCGGTACTACTGCTTTTAGTATTTCTAAATAAAAAGTGCTATTTTCAGTGTGGTCATTAGATGGCAGTAAGCAACACTACATGCTAAGCATGCTGCACATTTTTCTTTTATTGCCTATCCATCTTGAGCTTTAAAGAAAAACAGAAGCTGACTTTAGCTTCCATTCTCTCCAGAGATGGCTGAAATCCAGGAGTAAGCTGCAACTAAAGTAGGCTCATTGAATCAATAACATTTATGGAGTAACTGTATTATAGATGCAGATGCATGCCTGTGTGCACACTGTCAAGTTAATTCCAACTTATGGCAAACTTTTCCAGGGTGGCTCTTCTCCCAGGAGGCACAACAGGGAAATTGAACCCCTAAACTCTGGATCTGAAGCCAGGTCTCTAACCTCCTAACCAGCTGGTGTATTTTAGATGTACAGTTGTACCTCGCTTAAAGAGCATAATGTGTTCCATAGGATTGTTCTTTAAGCGAGGCACTCTTTATGTGAGGTTTGACTGTACACCTGAAAAAGTTACAAGAATGAGATAAACAGGGGTGTGTAGCAAGTGCTCTCATTAAAGCGTTGAAGCTCAATGAGGATAAATCTGGTTTTGGGAGATGGTGCCCTTTTGCACATTACCCAGAAGCAGTGGTGGGCATCAGCAGGTTCACACCAGTTCGCCAGAACTGGTAGCAGAAATTCTGGCTGGCCCTGCCCATCCAAGTTTAAAATGGTCCTAATTCGGGTGCAACGCAGGGCTTTCCCCCTGGCCATGCTCACCATACCATGCCCACAGTGTGGCCGTAAACATTTTTGAAGCCTGCCACTGCCCAAAAGGAAGATGAAAGGGGACAGTGATTTAGCAAATTAAACATTAAAAAAAAGCTGAGCTACACTCACTCAGTGGTGTAAGACCGTCTGTTTCCTAAACCAGCCTGTGGGTGGAGAGCTTTTGAAATCGGTTGACAGACTCAAAGGTTGACAGACTCAAAGCCCATCATTCAGCCTTGTGTTGCATGCCAACAGCACTGGAAGCTGTTGGTGGAAAAGCTGTAAACCCTAGTAGCTGAAACACAGATTAATTAGTGTTCATGAGCCTTGTGTTTTTTATGTCTGGGTTTCCACCACAGGGCCTCAAAAGGCCCCCAGATGTCCTGAATTCTGGTGCAAAAATTGCACAAGGCAGCAGATTGGATGAATAAAAGTACCATTGGGTGACCTGTATCTCCTGACTTGCCCCCAATATGCTCCAGGTGTAAGCATGGCTCAGTTCCTCTGCTCCCTATTTTATCATCACAACAACCTTTCAAAGTAAGCAAGGCTGGGAGAGCGTGAGTGGCCTAAGGTTGCCTGTTGAGTTTCATGGCTCAGTGGAGATTTGAACTCGAATCTATGGAATCCTCATTTAAGATCCTGGCTGCAGAAAGTGAAAAGTGTCTTTCTTCAGCAGAAGGCAAGGCAGAGGATAGGTTGGACTCTCCAGCAATGAGAAGGTCTTGGGAGGGACACAGCCAGGGTGGCTTAGTGGTTAAGACACGGAGCTTGATGACCAGAAGGTCAGCAGGTAGGCAGTTCAAGACCTCTATGGGCACGTTTTACTTCCACTTCCGGGAGCAACGAGGGCAGCGCGGGCCAGATGAATTGCAGTAAACCCATTCATGTGGATTCACAGGGACTGGGGCTTCTGGGAGTTGAAGTCCAAGAACATATGGAGTGCCAAGGTTCGCCATCACGGGACTAGAATTTGTAAGGGGAAACACAGTTGGATCACCTTGAAAGCCATGTCGGGAAGGAGCCTTAATGAAGACTTCTGTTTCTTAGGTTGCATGGGAGCTCTCTGAGCCTAAGGACAGGTTTCACTTACCAGTAACTGTCGTTCTCCGAGTATGTTGTTTGGGGATTCACACTGATGGGTTCTGCGCCTGCGCTGAATCCGGAGCGGAGCTGGAAAGCCGATTGGATAAAGAGTTTTGAATGTGGGACCGCCCACCATGCCCAACCCCTTTAGGCGCCATTTCGCGCTCTCCCCTCAGTTTGATATTAAAGCTGCCCGCTAAGCCTAAGGCCATCTCAGGCCGGCAGCCCTGAGGGGAGGCAGGGTTGGGTTGTGTGAATCCCCAAACAACATACTCGGAGAACGACAGTTACTGGTAAGTGAAACCTGTCCTTCTCCTTCGTGTTGTTTGGGGATGCACACTGATGGGTGACTAACAAGCTCACTTACTTGGATGGTGGGCAGCCGGCGTCCTGAGATGTAGGAGAGCGCGATGGCATCATGGATGGGCGGTCATCAGCGAAGAGGATCGGAGACCAGCCGTCAGGATGGACCTGCCCCGTCTGACATCAGGGGCGGACCTTGTATCAACCCGGTAGTGGGTGATGAAGGTGGAGGACCTGGACCAAGTGGCAGCCTTGCAGATATCCTCCATCGGGATGCCCTCTAGGAACGCAGTGGAGGAAGCCAGTGTCCTGGTGGAGTGAGCCCGGACATGGGGCGGAGGTGGCAGGGATGACATCTGATAGGCCAGGTAAATGGTACCTGAGATCCATTTAGATAGTCTCTGGGCAGACAGAGGCTGTCCCTTAGTCTTGCCACCATAAGCCACAAACAGTTGTTTTGCTCTCCTGAAGGACGCAGTCCTCTGGGTGTAAAACAGCAAAGCCCTCCTGACATCCAACGAGTGCCACACTCTCTCTTGTGGAGACGAGGGATTCAGGAAGAATGCTGGAAGCGTGATGGCTTGGGCCAGGTGAAATTCAGTCAGGACCTTGGGCAGGAATGTCAGATCTGGGTGCAACACTGCCCTGTCAGGGTAGAACTTGAGAAAAGGAGGGTCAGACCGAAGGGCTGCCAGCTCCCCTGCCCGTCGGGCAGAAGTGATAGCTACAAGGAAAGCAGTCTTGTAGGAGACAAACTTAATGTCCACCGAAGCCATGGGTTCAAAGGGTGCCTTCGTGAGTGCGGTGAGCACTGTAGTGAGGGACCACTGAGGGGGTGGTATCTTCACTGGAGGATAGGCGTTGCGTAGCCCTTGAAGGAACCTTTTAACAGTTTTGTCTCTGAAGGCGGAGGACAATACTGAAGAAGGTGGGGCCTTGGCGACCACAGCAGCTAGGTGGACCTTCAATGATGAATGTGCGGATCCCAACTCGGCTAGGTGCAGGAGGTAGGACATGACATCCTGCAGGGATGCGGAGTCCACGGTGCGGTCGCTGGATGCTAGGAAGTCAGTGAAGCGACGGTACTTGGCATCGTAGGACTTCCGTGTGGAAGGTTTCCTGGACAGATCAAGGATCCGTGCTATGTTGGGCGGATAAGCCAGGCCGTCAGGTGTAGGCTCGGCAGATCCGAGTGAAGGATCCGACCGTCTTCCATGCGGAGGAGATTCGGATCGGTGGGTAGGCGGAGACGATCGCAAGCCAGGGTTTGGAGTAGTGGGAACCACGGCTGGCGCGGCCAGGACGGGGCAACCAGGATCGTCCAGGCGTTCTCCGCACGGATCCGTATCAGGACCCGTTGGATGAGAGGGATCGGTGGAAACATGTACAGCAGTTCCTGGTGCCACGGCACCATGAAGGCATCGCCCTCCGATCCGTGGCCGATCCCTGCTCGGGAGCAGTAACGGCGGCACTTGGAGTTGGTCTGTGACGCGAAAACGTCTAGGGTCGGTGTGCCCCACCGTCGGCACAGGCGGTCGAACACCGATTCGTCCAGTTCCCACTCGTGCATTGCCGTCCCTTTGCGGCTCAGGGAGTCTGCATCGGAGTTCAGGGTGCCCTGGATGTGGACACCTATGGGGAACACATGTACCTTCAGGCACCACTCCCACATCTGGACGGTCAGGTAGAGGAGGGAGAGAGACTTGGTCCCTCCTTGCCGGTTGAGATAGGCTAGTGTCGTGGTGTTGTCCGAGGCGATCTGCACCACACTGCCCGCGATCGACGGTCTGAAGGACCTCATCGCCTTCCACACCGCTAGCAGCTCGAGGAAGTTGATATGGTGGTCGGCTTCCTCGGGCGTCCATATGCCGTGAATCCGTAGTCCGCGGCAGCACGCACCCCATCCGTGGGTGCTCGCGTCGGTGGTGACTTGGATGGACGGTGCGGGAAGGGTGAAGAGTCTCCCCGCGGTCACATTCTGGTCCATTGTCCACCAGTTTAACTGGTCTCGGAGTTCGGGAGTCGGTGTGAGCCACTTCCCGAGGTTGTCGTGGGTGCCGTTGAAGGAGGAGAGGAACCACGACTGGAGGGAGCGCATCTTGAGTTTGGCGTGCGAGACCACCGCCGTGGTCGACGCCATGAGTCCTAGCAAACGGAGGGCGTCCCTCGCACGGACCCGACGTCTGCCCTGGATCCGTGCCACCACTGTGCGGATGTCGAGCAGACGTTTGGTTGGGGCGTAGGCTCTTAGAGCCAGAGAGTCTAGAACGGCTCCGATGTATTCTATTCGTTGAGTGGGGGTCAACTGGGATTTCTTGAAGTTGACCCGCAGACCGAGGCTCTGCATAAGGGCGAGGCAATGTGCAACGTCGTCCTTTGCTTTTTGTTGGGTCGGGGAGCAGATCAACCAATCGTCTATGTACGGGAACACTTGGACGCCTTGCAGTCGCAGATGAGCAGCCACCGGTGCCATGCACTTCGTGAATACCCTCGGAGCGGTGGAGAGGCCGAAGGGTAGGCATGTGTACTGGTAGATGTTGCCGCCCACCTGGAATCGGAGGAAACGACGATGTTCCCTCCTGATGGACACGTGAAAGTAGGCGTCCTTCAGGTCGATGACGGTGAACCAGTCCCCGTGGTTGATCAGCGGGAGGATGGAGTGAAGGGTTACCATCCGGAACTTCCTCGCGTCGATATGGTTGTTGAGAAGACGGAGGTCCAGGATGGGACGTGCCCCCCCGTCTTTTTTGTCCACAAGGAAGTATCGGGAGAAGAACCCTTCGTGAGACTCCGACGCTGCGACCGGCTCTATGGCGCCCTTCTCTAGGAGAGCTGTTAGTTCCTCCTGGAGCGGTGGGGATGGATCGGTGATGCGGATCCGTCCGACAGTAGGGCATCTCTCGAACTCGATCGCGTAGCCAGAGTCTAAGATGGTTAAAACCCATCGGTCTGTGGTGATGGCAGACCACGCCGATAGGTAGTCGGAAAGGGGGCGGTAGGGTAGAGTCTCGGTCACGGAAGAGTCAAACACGTTGTTTGCCCTTCCGTTCCGTACGCTTGCCAGTCTGAGGCCGTTGCTGGTAGCGTGGACGGTTGGGTTGTTGGCGCTGCCGGTAGGGCTGGTACCGGGAGTAGTCCCCTTGTCTCTGTGGCGGGCGAGGTTGATAGGATGGGCCCGCCTGAGACGTCGACGGCTGGTCCTGATGGTAACGGCCGGACCCACGGTGTGGAGGGCGGAGCTGTTTTATCGTGGCGTAGTCCCCTTTCAGCTCCCCCAAGGAGGTGTCGGTCTCCTTGGCGAAGAGGCCCTCGCCATCGAAGGGAAGCTCCTCCACGAGCCGCTTGACATCGTCCTGCAGGTTAGCCGAACGGAGCCAGGCGTGGCGACGGAGCTGGATGGCGGAGGCCAAGTTTTTTGCCTCCGACTCGGTGACGTGGCGGCCGGTGCGGATTTGCTGGAGGGAGAGGTGGTTGCCCTCCATGCAGAGTTTTTCAAAGTCCGCTTGTCGATCAGGTGGCAGCAGGGACTTGAACGACTCCGCTTGCTCCCAGAGTCGACACTGGTAGCCTCCCATGGCCGTCGCGTAGTTGGACGCACGGAAGGACAAGGAGGCATTGGCGTAGAACCTCCTGCCCAGTGCGTCCAGCTTCTTCCCCTCTTGGGTCGACGGGATGGGAGTGCTGCTGATCGGCGTCCGGTGTTGGGAGCCCTTGACCACTCGGGAGTTCGGTGCCGGGTGAATGTGCAGAAAGTTGGAATCGTCCAGCAGTCTGTACATAGAGTCCACTCTGTTGGATACGGAGTGCGAAGAAACCGGCTTCTTCCACACCTCCTTGGCCGCTTTCGCAATCTTAGGGAGCAGTCCGAGGCGGACGGGGACCAACTCCTTGCGGTCGGCCAAGCCACAGACGACATCCTCACAGTCGTCCGGGGGAGCCTCCGCCCGAATCCCAAGGGTGGATCCGAGGCGAGTGATCAGTCCGGTGTAGGTCTTCAAATCCTCCGGCTGGGATCCGTGGACGGCGCCGATGTTGTCGTCCGGGGACTTGTCGACCGCAACCGGCGGTGGCTGATGCTGCTCCTCCTCCTGATCCGACGAGTCGGAGTCTCCTGACCGCTCCGAGACGCTGGGCGGTGGCAGGTAGACCTCGGGGTCCGAGTCCGACCAGTACGGCCTGGCGGATCTCGGATCGCTCCCCGGCAAAGGCAGCTGGTACGGAGGGAGAGAGGCCTCCGACCGCGCCTGTTCCACCCTCTGCCGCTTCGGTGCGGGGCCCTCCTCACGGAGCGGTGGTGCTTCCGTGGCTGGTGGTGAGGGCAGAGGGCGCTCCCACGGTGTCGTCTGCGGGCCGTAGAGCTCGGTGTGCAGTTTCCGCACCATCGCCTCGATGTACGGGGCGATGAGGCTCAACTGGGGCGGCGGTTCGGTAGCCGGACCAGGAACCACGGAAGGACTGCGGAGGGAGGAAGACCTGTGCGGTGGTACAGGTGGAGGAGTCTCCGGCGGCGGTGGAGGGCTGTGGGCCCTCTCCGGCGTGGCGTCCCGGGCCTCGGTCGACATCCTACCCGGCGTAGGTGGAGCTGCGACCGGGGCGGATGCTAAGGAGCGTGGCGGCGAAAGTTGAGCCGGTGCCGGGGTCGGAGGAAGAGAAGACGAAGAGCTACGGCGCTTCTTTTTCTCTTTTTTATCTTTCTTCTTCTTCTCCTGCTCCTTCTTCCGCCTGAACAGTTCAGAGGCCGAGGGCCTGGAAGAAGAAGCGGAGGTTGAAGGAGCAGACGTGGAAGCGGCCTGCTCTGGAGCTGGGGGAGCCGGTGGTGCCAGTGCGGCCTCCATGAGGTAGGCTTGAAGGCGGTACTGGCGCCTTGATGGCGGCCTTCGAGAAGCCGCGACAGACTTCGCAGGTCTGGACCTGGTGACTCTCCCCGAGGCAGCGAAGACAACGCACGTGCCCGTCCGAGCTAGGGAACTTTCTCTTGCAGGACGGACACTGCTTGAACGCTGCCGCTGAGGCCATCCACCGAAGTAGATGGCCGAAGAGAAAAAATTATCCCGGCCGGGAGGCCCCGACACGAGATGTTGGTCTTTTTTTTTTTTTTTTTTTTTAAACGGCGGCTGAGGGCGAGCCCCAGCCACACGAGGACCAAGGGAACAAGTCCCCTAGTCCGAGAAAAATTGTAAGGTAGGAAAAATTGGAAGATTCTGAGACAATCTCAGCAAAGTACTCACAGCTTTTTTTCCAGGCTCCTGCTTGCGCAGCGGAAAAAAGCAAACTGAGGGGAGAGCGCGAAATGGCGCCTAAAGGGGTTGGGCATGGTGGGCGGTCCCACATTCAAAACTCTTTATCCAATCAGCTTTCCAGCTCCGCTCCGGATTCAGCGCAGGCGCAGAACCCCATCAGTGTGCATCCCCAAACAACACGAAGGAGAACTAAGGCTTCCTGAGGTTTTCTGGCACCAACCCAGGTTCTCTCCCAAACTAGTCTGAACAAGAAATGCCGGCTGACACTGGCACAGCAGTCTAAAGAAGAATCGGAAATGAACCAAAACAATGGGCTCAGACATCATGCTCTTATGTGGTATTTTTGAACAAAATAAGTGTCAAAATAATGATTTAGCCAGAAGGGACACCTTCAGTCTCGAGGGAGAGAAGCAACCTTGGTGAAGAATAGTCCAAATCCCAATCAAAACCAATTACTTCTTCCTTCGTGTCCATTGATCTGGTGTGAGAAAGATTAGCTGGCAAAACAAGGTTGCCATTGCCTGGGGGTACTCCTGATTGTGGTTCTAAAATGTAAAAAATATCCACAATCTTTGAGGAGGATCTTTCTGTGTACCCCGGGTCTTTTACTAATAGCATAGTACTGTGATGATGAACCTTGGCACTCCAGATGTGCGTGCAGTAAATCCATTATTGTGGATCCACAGAGACTTGGATTTCTGGGAATTGTAGTCCAAGTACACCTGGAGTGCCAAGGTTTGCCATCACGGTCTTAGGTCTGCTCAATGTAGGAATCCGAATCAAAAGCACATCTGAGCGAGGGTTGTCCAATTCTCTCTTGAATGCTTCCAGTGTTGAAGAAGACCTATGCAAGAGTGAGGCATGGTTGCCTGCATCTGATTTCTTCCCAGAGAATTGCTGGCGAGCTTCCCCATGTGTTAGGATGCTACCTGGGTTTCTTGATGAGACTACTTGAGAGAATACTTCTCAGGGCGCTGGTTCCTATCTCTGCCCCCACCCCACCCATCTTCTCGACATCAAGACTTTCAAAGCCTGAAGAACGAGGCCAGGGAAAAGATTAACAACCCAGCTGAAAGTGTCCGCCAGGATTACACATGACAGCAGGAACGAGCCCTGGGCTGTCAGACAAGACAAAGCAAGAGCTAGGCTGGAATTGGAAGGAGGCAGCTCTTCAAGGTGATTTTGTCAGGTCAAAGGCTGATAACACAGATCCCTGGGGATGGAGAGATGGATTCTCACCAGGCTCTGCTAATAGTATGGCTTGAAATGCCAAGAGGCTTCTTCTTCTTCTTCTTTCATGTCCTAATCAGATCCTGGACTGCCAAAATGAAGTCACTTTCTTCACTTTGTCATTGGCCAAACGCAAGCCCTCATTGATGCATTCTCTGGCAGCAATTGGAAGACTAGGAAATAGGCTGGGCTCCGTGTCTGTCCACATTCACACTGTGTGTTGTTGTCTGCCAGCAGCCCCCACTTGAGCCTATTGGTCTTACATATAGGGACTCCAACCCTCAGCCTATTCAGGCTCCTTCAGGTGACGTAAGGGAGATTGAGATCTCCAGCTATATCCACTTTTAATGATGCTCTTTTCCCAGTGAGCTCCTCTTCCTCCATCTTCTAATTTGGTTTTGCTCTTGTGTACCCTCAAGAATGTTTGTTCCCACCATAAAGCTCTTCCTGGATCTGTGCTGGTGGACTTGAGGCTCAGGTCCATTCAGAGGATGCTAGTGATCTAAACGCAGAATCCAGACTGGGGTAAATAGCATTATTGGGTCAACGAAGACGCATAAAAAGTGTCCAAGCTTCTGATGTCACTGCTCTCTTCCTCTGGCCAGATGTTAAAAAAATCAGAAGAGAGAAATGGAAGGAGAAAAGGGCTTACACTTAAGTCCTTGTGATTTGCATGACAGACAGGTTGAAATGTAATGGAAGAAGGTGGGTGTAAAAACATTTAAGTGGGATTGATTCAAAGTTCTGTATTTTAATGTTAGCTTTCGTGGATCAAGTCTATTTTGTCTTGTGTCTGACGGAGTGGACTTTATCCACGAATGCTAACATTAAAATATAGTAGTTAGTCTGTAAGATACTACAACATTTTTTGTCTTTTTGTCTTGTTTTGTTTTCTCTTTGATATGCTTGCACAGACTCACACAGCTACCACTTAGCAATAGCAACAGCAGTTGCATTTCTATACCACCCCCATAGCCTTTATTAAACTCTCCGGGTGGTTCACAAGGTAATCGGCAATTTTGCCCCCAACATGTTGGGTACTAATTTTACCACCCTGAGAAAGATGGAAAGCTGAGTCAACCTTGATCCTTGGTCAGGATCGAATTCATAGTTTTTTGGCTGCAGTACAGCAGTTTAACCACTGCACCACCAGGGCTCCTGCTTCTAAAAAAATACAACGTTGTTGGAATTCACCCAACATAGGTCATAGATTAGTGTAGTATGGATTTTGGAAGCAGTGTTAAGGCTGACATGCCTACCTTTGCTTGTCTTGAAACCTGGGTTCGAGAGAAGCCTTTTTAGTCTTTTGGCCAAATTAGAAAATACAAACGGCACGCTATGAGAAGCAGGTGGTGATCCAGAGAGATTCACGCCTGAGCAACCAGACTTGCAAATGACACCAGTCATAAAACAAAGCCAACCAATTAACAAGATTCTGGGGGTGTCACAGTTCAAACTAGGATGATCAGGTGGTTTTCAGCACTTGGTGAGTTTTTGCACATCACCACAGGCTCAGAATGCAGCTTACCTGCAGCCTACGTGGAGGATGTTGCTTGATGATGCTTGTTTCTTGTCCTTGTGTTGTGAGGTCTGGAGGAACAGGCCTGGACTCTTGAAAGAAAGGAAGGGAACTCCATTGAACAGGAGTCTTTCCATGCATCTCCTTTTACTCAGCTATTCTAAAATGTACGTACAGCACTTTAAATATCACAATAGAGCAGGAGTGCCCAAACTATGGCCCATGGGCCGGTTACGGCCCGTGGTACCAAATCACCTGGCCTACACCACCCTCACCTCTCCTGGAAGCAGCGAGCGTGGGGAGGGCCAGATGATTTGGCACCATGGCTGGATCAATTTATGACAGTCATTTACAAGAGCCATTTACGGCAGCAGTATGTTCATGCACGGGTGCGTTATGTGTATGCACGTTTTACTTCTGCTTCCGGTGGGAGGAACCATATGACCAGCATGCTCAACCCTATGACCAGCACTGCAATAGAGGGAATGAGTATAAAACAAGTGGCAGAGTTCAAATACGTAGGAACAACATTTACTGAAGATGGCAAAATGGATGCCAGGGCCAAGGTGCCTGGAGGACAATGGTCCATGGGGTCGCAAAGGGTCGGGATCGACTGTGCGACTAAACAACAACCAAGGCAAACTAAATATTGGGACAGTGAGCTCCACTCTTATAAGACAAGGGAACACCAATCAACACAAAGAAACACCTCATACAAAGCCTATTCATTCTCACCTTATCTTACCAGTGCCAAACACAGACACTTACAACAAAATACACTAGTACCTCGGATAACGATGAGACTTGGTTTCACAAGTCTTGTCGTTTTCCAGTTTTTAACATTGTGCGATGCATTGATTGCACAACGTTAAAAAAAAGCCCTGTTTCCCTGGAGGCTGCAGCAAGCCAGAACGTTGAGATTTTTGAATCCTGACATTATGGCTTGCTGCAGCCTCCAGGGAGGTGGGGGAACTTCAGAAATAGCGCGGATTGGGTCCCCTGACCTCCCTGGAGCCGGCAGGGGGTCAGGGAGCCCGAAATGGGTAGAAAAAATTGGGTTTTTTTTTTTTACCAATTTCAGGCTTCCTGGCCCCCCTGCCAGTTCCAGGGAGGTCGGGAGACCCGATCCACAGCTGCAGGGTGGCTGGGGAAGCTGACGGGGACTCCCCATCAGCTTCCCTAGCCGCCCGCCCATGCCTCTGCAGCTGTGGGGTGGCTGGGGAAGCCAACGGGGGAGCCCCCGGTTGGCTTTCCAGCCACCCCACCCCTGCCTCTGCAGCTGCAGGGTGGCTGGGAAGCTGAACGGAGAACCCCATTCAGCTTTCCAGCCACCCTGCTGCTAAGAACGACTGCATCGGATAACGTTGACAGATCGTTGTCTGATGCAAAATTTCTTTAGAAATTTTGCATTGTTATCCAATGTTAGCGGTATCCAATACAGTTGTTATCCAAGATATTACTGTATAAGCAAAGGTTGGTCACCACAGAAATGAGATGTCTCATTGATGCATTTGAAAATAGGGTCTTGGAGGAGAGCCCTGAAGAAACCTTGGACTGATGGAAAGACTAACAAAGGGGGTCCCAGAGCAAATCAAGCCTGAACCATTTCTGGAGGCAAAAGTGATGAAACTGAGTCTGTCCTACTTTGGGCACATGATGAGAAGAAAGCAAGACACTCTGGAAAGGTCAATTATCCCAGGAAACAGGGAAGACAGCAGGAAAAGAGGAAGACCAAACGTTAGATGGATTAACTCAATGAAGGAAACCACATACTCCAGCTTTGTGAGAGCTGAGCAGGGTTGTTGAGGGCAGGACATTTTGGACATCTCTCATTCATGGGGTCTCCATAAGTTGGAGAAGACTTGATGGCAAACACCAGCAGCAGCAGCAGGGTTCCAGCACTTTAAAAACCAGCTGTTTCAGGATCATCAGCATGCCAAAAAATGTGATGTTGAAAGAGAAAAGTTGAAGTCACGTGGGAAAACCTTTTCCATGGTACTTGACAGGAATTGGCTTTTCATTATTTTGCCAAACCCAGGGCTTCGTGTAAGTACTTCTGCCATCATAAAATGCTCCAGATGCCTAGAACTCATTTATATTCACAGCAGAGTCTCCCAGCTCAGGAAAGGCACCTCTTCTCGAAATGGAGAGGAATATCCTTTCATGCACGTAGGCTAGCGATCGCCTGCAAGACAGACCCAGAGGGACAATTTCTCTACCTTATGAGCTGAATTAATGTTCTTTATATGTTCATAGCCTTATTTTGCATGGTCTGTATTCCTATGAGCAAAGCAGTCAGACAGAAGCTGATGAATGTAAGACACAGGCTGGATCGGTCTCCTCTTTGACCCAAATGTCTTTTCTTATCAGCCTCATTTGACCCAGGCCCATAGTTGGGGAAAATACTTTTTGACAGGTTGTGTGTTGTTAATTTCTTCTTCTTCTTTGAGTGCTTTATCCGATTCTGAAAACTGTGATCATCATGGTGATAATCATAATGTTCCTGGGAACAATATAATGCCAGTGGCCTTTCACCTGCCTTCTGGATCACATCATCACCCCTGTACCACTGATGCAGTTCCATGAGTAACTTTCTGGTCTTGAGCCCTTTAGGAACACAATGTCCTCCTTAGTCCCAGGACAGGATTGTTAAGTTGCTGCCCACCATCAAGAAGGATTCAAGTGGGATTTAATCCACTTGGGGACCACCACCCTGCCCTGTGGACTTAGACACCCAAGGCCATTAGTCCTCAGGTTGGTCAGGCTAGTTAAGTACCGCCTGATGGTCAGTGTTGAGTCACTGGCACTGTGGTCTATTCTATTACCATAGCAGGATAAGTTGGCCAGACTGGAGTGGTCAATTTGCATCTGACAAATACCAACCCTAACAAGTCTTCCAAGGTATAAGAGCATCGTTAAGGAGTGGTTATATCAATTCCAAACATCCTGCTAGTTTCCATCCCAAAGTGGAGATTGGAGCTCCAATCCCCTGAGTCCTAATGTGTCACTCTGACCACTGCACCACATGGGTTCATCAGCTATGGCCCTGAGCGTCTCTGCAGCAGAGTATGCTGCTCCAGTATGGAGTGCATCCACACACACACAAAACAAGTTGACATCACTGTTAATGAAGCCAGGCGTATAGTGACAGGATGCCTCAAACCTACACCAGTTGAGAAAATATGCCCTCTTGTTGGTATTGCTCCACCTAAGATAAGGAAAGACATGGCAGCAGATGTCAAGAAAACTAAGACATCTTGGATCCCGGAAGAGTTTTGTGGCAAGAACAAACTTTCTGGAGGGTACGTAAGAGCAAAACCAAATTAGAGGATGGAGGAAGTAGCTCACTGGACAAGAAACAAAGCAAGGAGGATATAGCTCAATCTCTCCAACATCACTGACATTTGTGTGCAAGAGTGAGCATTATAAAGGTCACCCATGCTTGAAAGCCAGTCGTATCTGTCTCTAGAGTTCAGTGCTCATCTCTGTTTATAGCCAAAGAGCCAGCACTATCTGAATTTGCAGACATTTCTGTGGACATGTGGCAGGCATGACTAGACACCAGAGTGCACAGAATGCTGTTTACCTTTCCCACCAAAGTGGTATAATTTATCTACGTGCAATTTCTTGCTTTCAAGCTGCTAGGTTGGCAGGAGCTGGGAGAGAGAAGGGAACTCACTCTGTTGTGCAGCATTCAGGTCTCAAACAGCTAACCTGCCGACCTTCCAGTCATCAACTTCAGTTCTTTAACCACTAAGCCACCACAGTCCCTTGAGAATGGTAAACCATTCCTTTAATATCTCATATACTGTACTTTGAAAGATCTACTAGGGTCACCATAAGGCAGAATAAAGTTGATGGCAGACAACAAAAGTGTTTGAAGGGAAAATTTAAAGAAGGAAGAAAACTCGTTACCTGTGGAATATCTTCCGTGCCATGTTTCTCTCAGTGGTGGAAGATGCCTTTCCAGTATTGCGTTTCTTCCTGCCTGGGAGGCAAATGAGTTCAGACTTGTCTCTCGGATCGGACTGTGGAAAGTGTAGACTGCCCTGTTGCTTGTAGGTTTCTCCTCTTTGTTTGGCATTGGGGCTACTTTGGTCACCTTCCTCTGAGCTTTTGAGGAATTCAAGCCCATCTCTCCAAGTTTGGATGAGTTGCTTTCAAAAAGAAACAACAGCCAGACCGGCCAAAGATGAAAATAATGTATATCCCCTTCATGGGAGAGAAAGGCAGCAGAGAAATGAAATGAAATAAATAAAAATCTCTTTTAATCCTCAGACTAAAAAAAATGTGGAACGGCAGCCTTGAAAATGGAGTAGCATCAAGAAATAGATTATATTATAAACTAGAAAATTTTTGGTGCACTTCTGATGAGTTGTGAAGCTGCTGATCAGAAGTTCCAAAAGCAGAAACAAATTAAAGACGTCCCTCAAGCAGAAACGATGTTCAGAAAAGGTATGTGTTCACATTCTGTGTTTTCTTCAGATCCATTTCTTCAGGTCAAACTTTAAACTGCCACAATGATGCCTCCTTCTGGGCTTTGTCGTTGGCCAAACTTCAGTCCTCATTGGTACATGTTTCCAGTCCTACGTTTCTTCAGTCACCTTCCAGGATGAAACTGGTTGTAACCACTAACATTCTTCCATGGGTGTTTTTCTCTCAAAACACACACACACAAACATACCAGGAGTCAAATGGCCGTTCATTCCCATGGTAACCCTCTCTCCTACCTTCTGACTTGACAAGGTCCAGTTAAATATTGACGTGAACTGGGAACTTCCTCAAATAAAAGAAATTAGTAAGTTGGGCTGCCATTGAACATTAAACTGGCCCGGAGCATTCTGTGAGACCCATGTTAAGCATTAAATACAGTAACAGGATTCTGAAGGCACTTCCCTCCTCTTTGACAATGAGTCACAATTAACCATTAACACCTCCTTCATACTCTAGTTGCTCCTATCCCTTGAATTGCATTTCTTTATTTGCCTTGGTTTTTATGGAGAAACTAGACAAACCATTAATGCATTTCTGCTTTCATACTTTTTCTTATTGACAACGTTTAAGCCCCAAAGTCTGGAACCACTTGGTGATAGATTGTATAGTTATCTGTAACTAGTTATTTCTGAATTTGTTGGCATAGTAGCTGTGTTATTTCAGGCAAAATATAGTAAAAAATATAGCAGTAAAAATATACCAGTTAGTCTTTAAAGTGCTGCAGTGTTTTTGTTTTATTATTATTTTTTGTTTTTGTTTTCTAATCGTTATTTCTGAGCAATGAGAAATGCAACTAGTATTCACAAAGTTGCTTTTTTAAGAGTAACACATAACATTCCCAACTTTTAGGTAAAATGAGTAACATTATAGCTACTTTCAAGTGACATTTTAAGGTATTTTTAAAAAAGCATTTTGACATTTTTCCCCCAGCTTTTTATCTCTCAGACATATTAAAATCAGTTTTACTTCTTTTAGATCTTCGTCCTTTATCCTACTTTGCATTGGTTTTATACACTGCAAGGCTTTATGCTCTGTTGCCGTGTTTGTCTTGCTTTTATATTCTATATTAAATTATGTTGTTTTATTGTGTTTGTGCATTTTGATTGTAGCAGATTGTACTCTTTATCAGACAACTTAGCTTAAAGGGAAGTTTAAAAGTCTATCAAGCAAACAAAATAAAAATGAGAAGTAAAGAAACCCTACAGGCAAAGCCTTATTGGGATTTTATGCTGATATAATGCAGGTATAATGGTACAGTGTGGTACACAGGGTGATCCAGTGGAAAGACAAATGGGCTGAGATTCAGAACTGGGTTCCAGTCTTTGCTTGGCCATAGAAACTCACAGTGGGAGTGGGTGGAACTGGCAAATACAGTACTGTGCAAAAGTCTTAGGTTACTACCTGTTGGTTTAGGGGAAATTCACTGAGTAATTATTTCTTCTTCTTCTTCCATGTCTAGAGCAGACTTTAAACTGCCAAAATGAAGCCACCTTTGAGTGAATTCATTCTACAGTTCCTTTTGCCTGACCTAGACACAGTACTCTAGATATGGTCTGACAGTGCTGAATAGAGGGGAACAAGTACAGTACTTCATAGGATTTGGAAACTATACAGTACTTCTTGTTAAAGTAAAAGCAAAGATCTCCCTTGCTTGGAAGCCAATCATATCTTGCTCCGAGTCTAAAGGATGATGTTAATCTCCGTTTACAGCCAGAGTCAGTGCTATCTGCATTTGCAGACATTTCCATGGTCATGTGGCAGGCATGACTAGATGCTGAAGCACTGTTACCTTTTCTGCCAATTTATCTCCTTGCAATTTAGGCTCATATTCAGCTTGTGATCTACACCGACTCCAAGATCCTTCTTCTGCGTGCTGTTACTTATCATCTTATAATTGTGCATTTGGGTTGTTTTTTCTCCCTAGGTATAGAACTTTGCACTTACCCCTGTTAAATTTTATTATGTTGTTTTCCTCTCAGTGTTCAAGATATTTTTGAATTTTGTTTCTATCTTCCAGGGTTTTAGCTATTCCACCCACCCTGTTGCTTAGCATATGGCAGATTGCCACTTTTGGTCCATTTCTCCCCATCAAAAAATTGTTCCTCTACAATTCCTATTCCATGGTGGAGAACATTGGCACTTCAGGTGTCCTTGGACTTCAATTCCCAGAAATCCTGATCAGCAGGAGTACTGACTCGGGCTTCTGGCAATTGAAGTCCAAGAACTGCTGGAGTGCCAAGGTTCACCACCACTGGCTAGGTCATGCCCACGTGCTCCATTTGCAGGGTGCAGTCTTTATTTCCTGGGGAAGATTGTCATTACACGTTTAGTGGAGAATGAATAGCCTCATATTAAAAAGTGAACAACAACAAAAAAATGCTCACCCACCCATATCCAGTTTACAAGTTTTCCCATCTCTGAGAACACTTTTGCAGTCTGGTGCAACTTCTTCCTTCCTTACCACTTTTGATAAAAATCATTGGGAAGAGTGTCCTGCAAAGTTCAGAAGCAGAGTTTTATTATTTATTTATTTATTATTTAATTTATTTATTTATTTAGATTTATATTGCCGCCCACTCGCTGAGGCGACTCAGGGCGGCTTACAGTCAAAACAACAACAGTACAATAAAAATTATAAAATGCAACCACATAAAACAACCAAACCAGAACACAAACTAATGCCCAACACAAACTAACACACATTAGTGCTGCTCTGTAACACCCAAAGTGAAGAAAGTGAAGAAGACCTAAAGAGCCTCTTGGTGAGGGTGGAAGAGGAGATTGCAAAAGCTCGCTTGAAATTCAGCATCAAAAAAAAAAAAAAAACCTCAAAGCCATGGCATCTTCTGGCCCCACCACTCCCTGGCAAATAGAAGGGGGAGAAATGGAAGCAGTGACATACTTTACCTTCTTGGGATCTAAGATCACTGCAGATGGTGACTGCAGTCATGAAAAAACTGCTTACTTCTTGGGAGGCAAGCAATGGCAAACCTGGGCAGCATAATAAAAAGGGGATACATCATCCTGCCAACAAAAGTCTGCATTGTTAAAGCAATGGTCTTCCCAGTAGTCATGTATGGCTGTGGGAGCTGGACCCTAAGGAAGGCTGAGCGCAGAAGAATAGACACCTTTGAACTGTGGTGCTGGAGGAGACTCGTGAGAGTCCCCTGGACTGCAAGGAGATAAAATCAACCCTAACCGCTCCTTAGAAGGATAAATACGGAAGTTGAAGCTCAAGTACTTTGGCCACCAGAAGAGAGGACTCACTGGAGAAGGCACTGATGCTGGGAAAGATCAAAGGCAAAAGAAGGAGGCGGCAGAGGATGAGATGACTAGACAGCATCATTGACACAGTGGGTGTAGACCTGAACGGGCTACAGAGGATGGTGGTTGACAGAGCCTGGCATGCAGTGGTCCGTGGGGGTCACAGAGGGTTGGACTCGACTTTGTGACTGAACATAACACCCCAATGAAACCTGAGCAACATTTCTCAGTGCAGCTTATTCACCCAAATGGAAACTCTGTTCATACATCATCAACTTAATATTTATGTCAAGGAGCATTTACTCTGGAAGGAGCTCATCTCCCTGAGAAAATGATATTACTTACAGGAAGAGCAAGTGAGGAAAGGAGGTCTAAATCATTGGCTACAGGATGGGAATTATCAGAGGCTGCTCCATCTTCAAAGAAGAATCCTGCAATATTTCAGAGCCTGAAAATGAACATTAAGCCAGAGCTCAGAGAAGGTATAACCGCGTTGCTTCATATCTCTGATTTTATTAAGGTTTTCCTATAAGGACTGCAATGGCTCAAGTGGTTAAGATGCTGAACTGGCAGTCGGCAGGTCAGCTGTTCAAGACCTGAGTACTGCAGGATGGGAAGAGCTCCTGTCTTTGTCCCAACTTCTGCCAACCTAGCAGTTCAAAAGTAAGAAATTGCAAGTAGATAAATAGGTACCACTCTGGTGGGAAGATAGTGTTCCTTGCACTCCAGTGTCTAGGCATGCCTGCCACATGTCCACGGAAATGTTTGCAAATGCAGACAGTGCAGGTTCTTTGGTTATAAACAGAGATGAGCGTATCTGGAGTCAGATACGACTGGCTTTAAAGCAAAGGTGACTGGTATTGGTGGCAGTCTGTTCAGGGGAGATAAATTTCAACAGCAATAACTGGAATGCAGATTTCCTGCTGCTGCGAGAGGCATTCCCTGCTTCTTTCCTCCGGATTTTGAAATGCTGTGTTTTCTGGGACATTTCTCAAGCTGCCATTATTCACACCAGGTTTTGTTTTCCTGCCCAAGAGAGAGGCTTGATTGCCTTTTTACAAGCTGAAGCTGCCTCGTTTGTCAAATTTTCATTTTCGCTTCTCCCCCGCCCCACTCCTTTCCTTCTGCTGGGCTCCCTGAGGCAGTTTTAGTCTGACAAAAAGTAAAAAAATTAAGTTAGCAGCACTTCTGCATGAGCCACAGTTGTCTGTCTGCCTGTCTAAGAGGGTTTGTGTTGTAATCTTGCTCTCCCAAAGGGGAATTAAACCCATTGAATTTGAGCTGTTACCACCTCAAGCTCCAGATGGAAGGCTGTTCACAGATACATCTCCTCAAACCAGACACCATTCATCTCTAAAGGAAGATAAAGGGTGGGGAATGGGGGGGGGAGGGGAGAGGGAGGCTTTTCCGCATCAAACTACACGTTAATTTATATCGGCAAGCATAAAATGAGGATTATTGTCATTGAGGTGCTTCCTACCTTTCCTACCTGGTGGAATGTTTTCCCCTCAGAACATCAGCCCACATCACTCATTCCTCCTAGATGGCACAGCTCCAGGTGCCGACCCTGAGATTAGCAAGAAAGACCGTGACTCAGAGAAGAGCCTTCTTGGTGGCGACACCAACTTTGTGGAAGCATCTGTAGATGCAGACAGTGCTGATTCTTTGGATGTAAACAGAGATGACCACTGTCTCCTAGAGTCAGACACAACTGGCTTTCAAGCAAGGGACACTTTTACCTTTTTTAAAAGCCACGCTACCTAAAGCTGCATGTGAAGTCCTTATCTGGAAAGCTTTTTCTTGCTGGAGGCCACGTCTTCCATCCAGAATTGCTCCAAAGAAGAGAAGTGCTGCTGATAAATCAAAAGGTTCTAGCTTGAGCACGAATCAGGACTGGGCTGGTTTGCAATTCCCTGCATGTCATGTGGTAGCCAGAAAAATAGTTTGCACTAGACCAAGTCACCCAGCAAGACAAATTACTCTTCAAAATTCACTTCCCCAGCTTGGATGACTGGAGATTCTTCTAGTGCCAAATTGTTCCCAAATGTAGGAGTGGGGTGGCAATTCCTTCTCCTGCCTTTCTGCCACTCACTCACACACACACACTCTCTCTCTCTCACACACACACACACACACCCCATAGATGATAAGGGGTTGCCACAGTTGCACATACGTGTACTGATTTCCCTCCATACCCACAGGGGATATGTTCCAAAGCCTTCGGTGGATATCTGAAAATACAGATAACAGTGAACCCTATACAGTAATACCTCGGATAACATTTACCTCAAATAACGCTAAAATCACATAACATTAAGTAATCTGTGGAGGAGAATTGGATCGAATAACATTAAGGTCCTATGGGATGGATCGTATAACAACCGCTAAAGCCTGTGCGGTTACAATGTATCTCTGTGGAGCTTTAACGTTATCCGATCCATCCCATAGGATTTTAACATGCATCGGATAACACTAAAAATCGGACAACACCAAGACTTGTGGAACCAAGTCTTAGTGTTATCCGAGGTATTACTGTATTTAACATAGAAGCGGGGAAGGGCTTTCACATGCCTCCATCATTCTACATCAGAACTACCAAAATATCTGCTTCCTTTCCTTGTAAACATTACATTGCAGACATTGACCTCCAGTGGCCACCCCATAGAAGTATAAATATATATTTCAAGGATTTTTTATTGAATAGTTTTACACCCAAAAATATTTACCAAACTTGTATTCAGCTTGATAGCCGCCACTTGTTCAATGAACCTGTACTTTTTGTTGCATATGACAAGGGCCACATCATGCTCCCAGGGGCTCAAATATTACCCAACCCAAGATTCCCTGTCCTCACATACATTCACCCCAAGTTTTTTTTTAAAAAAGAAAGAATCTACCACTTCCTGAACTTGCCCAGCCCTGACCTAGAACTTTTATGTGGCACCCTACAGCCAAAATGTATTTGAACAACTTAGAATACACAAATGCTTATGTGCATATCTACACACCCAAACACACATACATATGACTAGGAAAAAAGAGTATGAATGTTTTGTTGTTGCTGCTGTGTAGTATAAATTGCTATTTTAAAAAAAATATATCTGTGTGGTTTTATATTGGTGGAAATATTATGGTCTGGTAACAATAATTTTGTGTCAGAAATTATTCTGGGTTGAATGGATTTTTGAAGGAGAAACTCAGCTCAGGGAATGCCCAAATGAAGCTCCTTTCATGTCCCTGGGTTTTGAACTGTCGACTTGCCAGCCTTCCAGCTAACAAAGTGAGCTTCTTAACCCCTGAGCCACTGCAGCCCCTTATTATGGCCTGGTTGGTTAAGTAGACTCTCTGTGCCTTGGTCTGAGAAGTTGACAGACAAACACTGTTGAGGAGAATTCTGATTTCCACACAACACACACATTTCAGCACACCTTTAGTCACTTTTACTGAGAAATACCGGTAACTCCCACAGACTTAATTGGACTTATTCCCCCCTGCAACTGGATAGCCAATGTTGTCTCAAGCTGTCAAAAATCCATGGTGGACACAAAACTATGTTTTTCACCTTCCATGGGGTTTGTAACTCATACAGAAAGACCTCATCCCTGCCAATCCCCTTTAAAAATGACGCAAGACGTTTCCTTTTGTTTTGTTATATTTTTTTTTAATAAAAAGCAGTTTATTGTGGTTCTTTTCACCTCCTCCTGATCCAGTGTATAAATGAAAATGTTTTTTATGCACTGATGTGTTTAGCATTGAATGTACAATCTGCCCCTGGTTTTAAAATAATGACAGTCATTTTTTTAGCATTACAGGTGGGGCAAGGAAAAAAATAGTTACTAAATCATATTCACAGAATATACATATGGCCGTGCAAATTAAGCAGTCACCAGCTTATCTAAGCCAGTGGTATAGATACTGTCCCGTTGGCTCGACTCCTGCTCCGGAAGTAAACGCCAGAATCGGTGTTATCCTCCACGTGGTCTTCGCTCTTCTTTTCTTTCAAGCTATTGATGAATCTCAGCGTGATTTCGTCCCATTCTTCGGGAAGGAGAAGCAGAAGGAAACCGAGACAGATGATCAAGGTGGCCCCCAAGCGGACGACGCTGAAGATCACTTCACGCTTGAGAAGGTCAACAGCTTCATGGAGGAAACGGAGGAGAAGAAAAGAGATGAATTAGATCAGCGTTTCCCAACCTTTGGTTTTTGGACTTCAATTCCCAGAAGCCTAAGTCAATTCTCCAAAGCACTGATCAGGCAATGGACTGACTGAGGTTTCTGGGAACTGAAGTCCCCCTGGGGGGCCAGAGCCCCACCTTGGGAACCAATGAGTTAGAGCAGTGTTTCCCAAATGCTGGTGTTTGGACTTCAATTCCCAGAAGCCTAAGTCAATTCCCCAAAACACTGATCAGCCAATGTATTGACTAAGGTTTCTGGGAATTGGAGTCCACTTGTGGGCTTGTTGGGAACCCCTGAGTTAGAGGACTAAACAAAAACAACTTCCCTATACAGTAAAACCCTGGGTAACGATGGAGGTCTGTTCCAACAGTCTCCGTCATAACCCGAAAAAATTGTACATTGTAAACCAGGGAAAAAAATACATTAAAAATTATGATCTGGGATTTGCCATTGTAAACCACAGCAAACTTAAACTGAGGTGATTGTAACCCAGGGTTTTACTGTATTTCAAAAAAAGTAGAGAGATCACCCTGCCAACAGAAGTCCACATAATAAAAGCAATGGCCTTCCCAGTAGTAATGTATGGCTGTGAGAGCTGAATCATAAGGCAGGCTGAGCACAGAAGAATAGATGCCTTTGAAATGTGGTGCTGGAGGAGGCTCTTGAGAGTCCCCTGGACTGCAAGGAGATCAAATCAGTCTATCCTAAAGGAAATCAACCCTGACTGCTCCTTGGAAGGACAAATACTGACGCTGAAGCTCAAGTCCTTTGGCCACCAAATGAGATGAGAGGATTCACTGGAGAAGGACCTGATCCTGGGAAAGATCTAATGCAAAAGGGGAAGGGGACACCAGAGGTTGAGATGGCTAGATGGCATCATTGACGCAGTGGGCATAGATCTGGGTGGACTCCGGAGGATGGCAGATGACAGAGGAACCCAGCATGCGGTGGTCCATGGGGTCACAAAGGGTCAGACTCGACTGTGCAACTGAACTATAACATATTCCGCCGCCATATTTAAGAGGCCAGGAGGGACAAAATGTAGACCTCCACTTTGGCAGTTTCTCAAGAGTTTGGGGGGCAAATTTAGGAATGGAGACAAACCCTGTCCCCACTAGCATTGTCTTATGTGGCAACTACTGGCTGGTGACCACCATTTTGTTGTCGTCCCCCCCCCAAAAAAAAAAAAAAAGCCAGTAGAGATGAGCCAATCTTATCAATCTCTTGTGGTAGCAGGAAAACAACATTATGGGAAGGACTAGGGATCTTCTTGTTCCCCAGAGTATCACTCTGAATCTTGCTACTTGAAGATGTTGCATCACTCTAAGAGGCCACATAGGAAAAACAAATGGCAGAGTCTTAACCGTATGGGCACGTTTTACTTCCGCTTCCAGGAACGACAAGGGTGGTGCAGGCCAGATGAATCACAGTAAACCCATTCGTCTGGATTCACTGGACTTGGGCTTCTGGGAACTGAAGTCCAGGAACATCTGGAGTGCCAAGGTTTGCCATCACGGACTTAGGGTAAGCCCTCAACCACATCACCTTTGAAAATCCACTTTAACCATTGGCTGATTTTGCCATAATCACTGTGGATTGTTCACAGATGTTCTGAATGCTTACACAGCAAGGAACAGAATATTAGCAAACAGCACAATGTCTGTGCAGAGGCGAGGAAGAAAAATTACTTGACAGAGAATTTGGGGTTTTAAAAGGGGAGTGTGTGTTATGAGCTGGGGAGTGGGGTGGCTTTTGAGGCTAAAGTCCAGAGAACCAAGTCAAAGAAGTAAGGATAGGGTAATAATTCCATGTCAGAAATGATTCTGGGTTGAAAGGATTTTTGCTGGATAAACTCCACTCAGGGAACGCCTGAATGAGGCTCCTTTGACCTCTCCAAGAGCTGGGGCAGAGATGGGCACTCAATCTGTCATGTAGTACCTGGGTCTCAAACTGCCAATTTGCCAGCCTTCCAGCTAACAAGGTGAGCTTCTTAACCACTGAGCCACTGCAGCCCAGGATAGGATAACAATTACAGGCTGATTTGAAGGAGTAACTCAAACCTTGGCTGCAGCTCTGAGAACTACTGACTTTATTAGAGCCAATTTACTCTCAGCAAGGGATAAAAGCAATTAGCTTTGTTTCCCCATCTATTTAGCCCATGCTCTCAACTATAGTTGTTCTTCTTGGTTATCCTTAGTCATCCAGAAGCTGTTTTACCATAAGTTCAGGATACTGAAGTGACACAGAGGGAACAAAAATTCAGGAGATTCCCTTAGGCTTTTGGCAAAGTTACTTTTTGAACTACAACATTCAGTTTCCTTTAGCCAAGGAGATTCTGAGTGTTTTAGTCCAAGAAAGCAACTTTTCCAAATTTGGATGGATGGATGGAAGAAGTTTCTCCTCTGTGTCCAGGCCAGATGTGAAACTGCCAAAATGAAGGCACCTTTTGGTGAGTTTATTCTGCAGTTCGCTTGACCTAGTGTGAGAAAGATTAGCCAGCAGCACAAGTTTATCATTCAGGGTACGCCAGATTGTGGTTGAAAAATACCACAATCTCTGAGGAGGTTCTTTCTGTGTACAAGGATGAAGCTATGGACAGACGGACAGGAGAAGCTAAGGAAGGATGAAGTTAATGATGGATGGGTGGGAGGGTGGATGCGTGGCTGGGTAGATGGATGGATGGATGGATGATGATAAGGAAGGATGAAGCTAATGACAGATGGATGGATGGAGAAACAAGGCTAATCTGCATTTTCTGAATGGACAAAACACACAAGGAAAAGGATTAATTAACTCTGCACTATATTTTGTCTCCTTCCTCACATCAAGAGGCATTACAGCAGTTTCCCCCTTCCGACTGTTGCTCTTCTTGTATGGACAGCAATCACAGAAAGGTCAGGACTGTTGGGCACCTCCCACAGACACAGTCCATTGAACACAGTTGTGAACACCTGGTTAGGGGGATAAAGCTATGGGAACACTGAGACACAGAAGCAGAAGTGCCTTATCTCTACCTGCATTGCCAGGAACACTGAGCACCGTCCCGATAGAGATCAAGATGGGGTACGTGAGAACGACACCAACATTCACCAAAATATTGAAAGCTACAAAAGAAAAGAGAAGAGAATGAGAGTCTAGGGAAGTCTTGTTCTAGGCCAACTGGATCAGAATTTGAGAAGAAGTGTATTTTTTTAAACCTGAGGTAGGCAGTCTCTGGGGATCATTTTATCAGATTTGGCAACAGCCTGAAGGTAAATATATCAAAAGGGGGGGGGGGTTGTAGAACTGAGGGAGAGATATGACCAAAACAGCTAATTTACAAACCCATTTGGTAATAATATATTTAGATAAAGGTTGCTACAATGGGGTTTTGTCAACTTAAAAGAACTTTTAACTGAAAGAGCCCCCTTGTACTCTTTAGTGCAGTGATGGCGAACCTTTTAGAGACCGAGTGCCCAAACAGAAGGGCAGGATGAACTCTCTGTGCTGGGGAGAGGGAGGAAGCGCTCCCATTGGGCTGCTGGGCAGAGGAGCAGGTCAAACTCTGTGCTGGGGTAAGGGAGGAAGCCCTCCCATTGGGCTGCTGAGCAGAGGGTCAGGGTGAACTCAGAGCTGGGGGAGGGAAGAAGTGCTCCTATTGGGCTGCTGGGCAGAGTGGGGCAAACTCTGTTCTGGGGGAGGGAGGAAGCACTCCCACAGGGTTGATGAGCAGAGGGGTGGGGCAAAGTCAGTGCTGGGGTGACAGCGCACATGCCAACAGAGAGGGCTCTGAGTGCCCCCCCCCCTTGGCATACGTGCCATAGGTTCGCCACCACTGCTCTAGTGGAATATTAAGAATTTGAACAGCTATGGAGGGGCTGTTGGGTCACTCAAAACATAGCAAATGTACCAGCTATTGTTTCCAGGGTCATAATCCTGGTATGCTATGCAGTGCCTATGTTGCACTTCATTCTGTGCGTGTGTATGCCTTAGACAAACTGTTTAGAAGTTCAGTTAAAATGTGTAGTATCTTAGGATAAGATAGAATGTTAATAAAGTAGTTATAAGTTTAACTTGCCTTAGAGCTAGAAGGTAGAATTGTGTGTATTTAGTTCACTTGCTTAGGAGTAAAGTAAAATGTTTAGTTAAGTTGATAGTTAATCACTTAGTTGCTTTCTTAGGTTTAAATAGATTGAGAGACCTCATGCTTTGCATTCCTGAGAGAGAAAGTAACCAGCAGGTGTTTTTCCACCATAAATGCTGAAGGAGGAAGGGAACTTTTCAACCCTTTCTCAACCTTTTCACTTCTGGCCCTTGACCCTTTACATCACAGGTCCAAGGTGGAAGGAGCGAGAGCAGAGGTACGGAGAAAGGGATGATGGGACCCCCACCTGTGAGAGACCAGGTATTTCTCAATTACCTAAAATGTTCCATTACCCAACAATTTCCTAAAGGGAGGGAGACACCTATGAGAACAGGGACTTTCCCATGATGTCAACACATTCCTAAGCCTAGGGAAGGAGAAGCCAGGTGCTCTTCCATTACCAAATGTATTCCATTACCTAATGCATTCCTAGGGGGAGGAAAAATACTCATTTTTGCCTTTATAAACTGACGTTTTTTGCACCTCAGATCAGTTCTCTAACGGACTGCTGAAAGGCTCTCTCACTGGCTGAACTGAGATCCTGAAAAGGACAAATTGGCAGGATGAGCCCTGTCGAGGCTAGGATATCTGGACATTGATTTCCCTGCCCGGATGCTAATGGATTATTGGCAATGCCTTGCCAGGACTTGTCTGGACTTTGCTGGATTTCCCTGGGCTATGCCATTTTATGGACATTGCTGATACTTTGCCATTTGATTGACTGATGGACTTTGGGTATTGGGTTTTTCTTCTTTACAGGAACATGGACTGTTTTTCCTTTTACAGGTCTAATGCTTTGCCTTATGGATTATAACATGGATAAATAAAAGTTCTGTTTTGGGACTTACAACTTTTCTAGGTTGGCAACTACTTGGGTATAGCTTTGGCACTCTTCTCTCTGCTTCAACTACACTGCTACATCCATGCTACTATTGAGACTACTGCACTCTCTGTGACTTGGTGAGTTAACAACCCTGGGTCTTTGGGAGAGGCGGCAGAAGCTGTAAATAAGGGAGTTGCAATGGACTACCACACACACAGGACTCTGCCACAACCAGTGCCTCTCAAGACCCAGTGACGGTTGTTACATCCAGAAGGCGCAAGAAGGTTATCTGAGTATAAAAAAAACCCACATTTGTACATTATTATTTTAATTTTAAAATGTAGGCATTGAAGGATGCTGGGGGACCTGGGGATGTAGAAGATCTTTAACTGCATTTTCCCACATCTGTTCAAAACAAAATGCGCTAGATCTGCAAATAGTACATGATATGAATCCTCTCTCCTACTTTCCTATTCCCATCTTCTGTTCTCCAAAGGTCTATTATCTCTATCTGCTGGCTCTCTATTTAGCTGTCATGCTTAGTTCTTCTTCTGTGCCTAAGACAGACATGAAACTGCCAAAATGAAGGCACCTTTTAGTGAAGTCATTCTGCAGTTCCCTTTGCCTGACCTAGAAAGATTAGCCAGCAACACAAGGTTGCCATTACAAGGGTATGCCTAATTGTGGTTAAAAAAATACCCCAATCCTCGAGGAAGCTCGTTCTGTGTACCACGTCATGCCTAGTAATTAGCAACATCCCTTTGTCCTCCAAACAGGTCTAACCTTTTCTTGAGGCCATCTAAGCAACTGACTATCATTGTGTAGTACTTTGTGTACTTGCAAAAACATATTCGGTGCCTTTTGTCTGGTTGGCTTCTCATGGCATTTCAGAGCCGAAGACTCTAAATCCTAATGCTTTGTATGAGATGGAAACAAGCATTTCTATCTTTTCTCCTGGTTCCACACCTTTTTAAAACCATGATAGAGAAGACAATTGAACATCTGAAGGATCAGATTGGACAAACAGGCTGATCTAATATAAAACAATCCCCCCCCCCCCCAATACCATCCTCCTGGCCTCTCTTTAAAATCCTGCAGCCTTCCCGTATAGTGGAATTGCTCCAGTCCTTGATCACTCCATTGCTCTTTGCTGGCGAGACAGGCAAGAAATTAGTTCCAGTACTGTCTCTTATGCAAATTTAATAAATCCACATTTCCTGAGCCCATAAGGAAAGCCAACACACAGTCCTGTACCAAAACTGGCATGTTCCCTTGCTTGATGAAGCAGCATGTAACAAGTCAAGTACAAATAAATAAATAAATCTGCATATTCTTGAAAATTGCATATCTGAATGGGCATATTTAGGATTATTGTCCCCTAAACTGCATCACATCAATGGGAAGTTGACTACATTTAGAAAAATATGTACAAAGGTTCCCATACGAATTTTGCAAAGATACATAGAAATGGGATGGAAACATCTGAATTCTGCAAAAATCTGACAGTCCCTGCAAAAATAAAATTACATCCTTATTCTGTTCCATGTCTTCTAGCTCCATGTTCAACTTTTTTCATATGGACTACCTAGAACTATATGTAGCATAGCAGCCCTGACAACTCCAAGTTATATGTCCAAGTTATAATACCTAGCTTTTAATTAAGTTTTTAAGCTTTTTAAAGTTTTTAATTTTTAAAGTGTTTTTAAAATTGTTGGAAATCGCCCTGGGTCCCTTCGGGGAGGAGGGCGATAAACAAATATAAATAAATAAATAAATAAACTCTCCATCTCCTAAATCAGGGGTGACCAAACTACAGCCTGTGGACTGGCCCCGGCCCATGGCCCCATTTCATGTGGCCCGCTGCCATCCTTACCGCTCCCTGAAGCGGAAGCAGACACATTTACAATAGCCATAAAATGTACCCACGCATGCGTAAACGCACCCGTGCTTGCTTTAAACACTGTCATAAATGCACCTACAGCTGTCGTAAATGTGGTAGGAACCATGTGACCGGCCCACTCAACCTCATGACCAGCCCACGGCACAAAAGGTTTGACCACCCCTAAATCCATGTCAAATGAATTATGTGCTCTCAAACCCATTCTGATTCATGGCGACCCTTTTGAGGGTTTTCCAGGTAATGAGTATCTAGAAGTTGTTTTACTATTCCCTTCCTCTAAGGGAAGCCCTGGGACAGTGCAGTTTGCTCCAGGTTACAAAGGATGGCCTGTTTGGGATGGAAAAACCCTGCCCTTTTGAATGAGTTGAAGGGCTAGAATAGTTTGTTTGTTTGCTAATTAAATGTACATCCTGCCCCCTAGAGTCAGATGCATGCAAGTAGCTTTCAAGCAAGGACAGCCCCTACCTTTACCTAATGCAGCATTTTCCAGATTTTGGTTTTTGGACTTCAATTCCCCAAAGCACTGACCAGTCAATGTACTGACTTAGGCTTCTGTAAATTGAAGTCCACCAATGTTCCGTTGGGAACCAATGACCCAATGTAACTGGTGTAAATCTCATTGGCCAGCTGCCTTAAGTTGACTAGTAAATGTAAGTATTTACTGTTCTCTACTGAGTCACATATAACTTGGCATGGAAAAACAACTATCCATGCTAATTTCTTATTTCGGCAGCCAAATAGTGGTCAGCATTAGCTAGTAGGCTTTTGGCTATGAAAATACAAAGCTTGAAAAGATCCCAAAGATCATCTTGTCCAATCCTCAACCTACACCTCAAACATCCTTAATGGGCAGGCACAATATTCATTCATTCATTCTTTTCTTGCTTTTGAACTGCAAGGACGGCAGGAGCTGGGACAGAGACAGGTGCTCATTCTGTCATGCAGTGCTCAGTTCTTGAACTGCTGACTTGCTGACCTTCCAGGTAACAATGTGAGCTTCTTAACCACTGATCTGATCAGCCAATGTACTGACTTAGGCTTCTGGGAATTGAAGTTGCCCTGTCAGGCCTATCTATCTATCTATCTATCTATCTATCTATCTATCTATCTATCTATCTATCTATCTATCTATCTATCTATCTATCTATCTATCTATCTATCTATCTATCTATCTATCAATCAATCAATCAATCATGTTTATTACATTTATCTTCTCTCCATCTGGGCTATATTCCCAATTTGGGTGGTTTACAACAATTAAAAACCATCATATGTAGCACTATCTAGTACAAAAATAGTGGAAAATAATCAGAAATAACTATGTCAGAGGATGGCGAATCAAAATTTGAGCAATTACTAGCTGGCTATAGGGAGAATGTCATTAAAAGCCTCTTTAAAGAGTGCAGTTTTAAGTAGTTTCTTAAAGATGTCAAATTCTAATTGTCTCTGGGGTGATTCCATGGGACTTCTCTACACTCCCTAACTCCTTGCTGTCAGAGGTGAGAAGAACATGAGGTGGGCAGATCAAAATTCTCCGTATATATGCCCTGGACAACACTGTCAGAATGGAGGACCAAGATTTTAATCTTGCTGCTTTTGAAAAATGCACAACAGAGAAAGCCTAGCAGGAAGGCTGGCTAGATCCTTTCTCTGTTTATGCCTGGGATAGGGAGACCTCTCATGATTCTCTTCCAAACAAGATGTGCATGGCTGTTGAAGTCTTTTCCTGCAATACGTACCCAGCCAAAGGCCTGCGATTCCACACAGATAGCCCCATGGCACCGCTGTAAAGGGCGACCAGTGTTCCACCTTTGTAAAATACAGGATGATGGGTGTAAAAGACAGGAAGATCAGGTTGAAGAAGCCAAGGGTGGAGATGAAGTGGGCCGCTTCCCCGAAGTTGGCACTTCCAAGGAACATCTTAAATAAAACCTACAATGGGAAGAGAAAAAGAGATTGAGGATGGTTGCGGAGTGTAACACAAACGGACGTTTGTAATATACCCCCAACATGACCAAAAAAAAAGGTACAGCAGAGGGCTATTCTCAGTATAATAGGCTCAAACTAAAGGAAGACAGATATGGACTGATTTTTTTTAAATAGTAGCTGTGTTAGTCTGTGGTTCAGGCATATCAGAAAACAAAATAAACAAAACAAAACAAAAAAACACTGTAGCACTTTAAAGACTAACTGCTGTATTTTTATTGTTAGCTTTTGTGAATCAAGTCAAGGTCTGAAGAAGTGGACTTGATCCACAAAAGCTAACCATAAAAATATAGCAGTTAGTCTTTAAAGTGCTACAGTGTTTTTTATTTTATTTTTATTTTATTTTGTTTATTTTCAGATATGGACTGAATAGCAGGAAAAGTTTTTTAACTCTTAGAGTAGTACAACAATGGAATCGATGACCTCAACAGGTGGTGAGTGCTTCAACATTGGAAGCATTCAAGAGAGAGTTGGACAACCATCTGTCAAATCTGCTTTGATTCAGATTCTTTCACTGAGCAGGGGGTTGAGCTAGATGGCCTCAAAGGTCCCTTCCAACTCCATTATTCTATGATTCTGTGATTTCTGCAGGAAACCAGATATTCGGGGACTCTGGTTCTCTCAGTATGGGGAGAAGATGGACTGATCCACACTACAGCCCTACCTTGCATAACAAAAACAATTCATTCTGAGAGGCTGCTCACTATGCGAGGTTTTTCCCCGCATAGCAAAAATTGCTATGGAAAGACTTGCATAGCGAAAAATTTTCATTATGCAAGTTTTCCCATAGGGAAAGTCCGACTTGCATAGGGAAAATTTTCGTTATGCGAGTCGGATCGCTTTTTGGAAAACCCGCCTATTATGCGAGTTTTTTGCTAAGCGAGTTGCTCGCTAAGTGAGGTTTGACTGTAGTTTGAATCTGAGCACAGTGTCTAGACCAGTGGATCCCAACAAGGGGTACACAGCCCACTAGTGGACTTCAATTCCCAGAAGCCTAAGTCAGTACATTGGCTGATCAGTGCTTTGGGGAAATGACTTAGGCTTCTGGGAATTGAAGTCCAAAAACCAGCATTTGGGAAACACTGGTCTAGACAATACTTGATGCTATATGTTTGGCTGAATTATCATCACTGAACGTGAGAACCTCTTTACCTGTCATCTTGTATTACAAAGGATAATCAACATAATTTGGGTATTTATACCAGGGTTTTCCTTTGATGCCCTTTGAACAGGTTGGCAGTTTAAGAAGCTAAGCCTTATTTAGAACAAATAAGGTCCAAAATCAAATTAAGAATTAAAAAAAAAACCCCAACTACAGACTCTAGAATGCTTGGACTGTTTGTTCCCTCAATCCAACATGGTGATGACTCTTCTTATTTTATGGGCCATATCTAATTTTAGCCCCAAACAGAGCAGCACCTCAATGGGACTTAAGGCAGTCTTTTGAGCAAGTCTCCTTCATTTCAACTGATCTTCACTAACACAGGCTAAAACTTAGTCAAGTCCTTATGTCAGTGGTGGTGAACCTATGGCATGCATGCCAGAGAGGCCACTCAGAGCCCTCTCTGTGGGCACACACGCTGCTGCCCAGCACAGAGTTTACCCCACCCCTCTGGCCAGTGATGGGATGTCACCGGTTCCAGACGGATCTCTGGAACCGGTAAGACCAATCCCGGAGGGTTCTCCGTGAGGGGAAGTCCACTTTTGGGGCGTCCGGTTCCGGACGCCTGACCGAAAGAAAAAAAAAAATTAAAATCGGAGCGAAAATGGCTCTAATTGACTGCGCATGCGCAGAAACTCAATCTGACGCATTGCACATGCGTCAGATTGAGTTTCTGCGCATGCGCAGTCAATTAGAGCCATTTTCGCTCCGATTTTCAAAACATTTAGAACTTTCAGGGCAGCGGCGGCGGCAGCAGCCCTCTGAGGGGGGCGCCTCCCCGCGGCACGTTGAGGGCTGCCTCGGCCGTCCGCTGCTGACAAGCCCCATGCCCTGGGGACGCCCGGCGGGGTACACCGCTGCCGCCGCCTCCGCCGGGCGCCTGTGGGCCGGGTGCCTGCACCCTCCGTCCACAGCCGCCGCCCGCCGCCGCCGGAGCTGCCGCTGCCTGAATCCCTGTGGACTCCTTCTTGGGTCGGTCCCTTTTGAGCTCGGCTGCCGCGCGCTGCGGAGGAGGAAGCTGTAGGCGGCGGCGGTGCGGCATGGGGACGGCCCAGGGAGGCGCGGCAGCCGTGGCTGCCCGTCGCCCCTCGCCATGGCCGGAGCCGGGCTAAAAAGGTACCGGCCCAAGGAGGACGCCACAGGGGTGCAGGCAGCTCCGGCGGCGGCGGCGGCGGCTGTGGACAGCAATCGGGGTGCCGGGTCCCAAGAAAGGTAAGCGAGGGGTTTTTATTTGGGGTGGGTGGGTAATTTATTTGTGTTTTGGGTGGGTGGTTGTTTTTATTTTATTTATTTATTTGTGTCTGGGTGGGTGGGCTGAGAGGGAGGGGTGTGTGTGTATGTTTATTTTTATTTTTTATTTATTTTTATTTTTGGCCCCGCCCACAACGTCATGACATCATGACGTCGGCCGTGACGTCATGACGTCATGCCATTGGCCACGCCCATGACGTCCGTGACGTCATGGCGTGGTAGTAGAATTTTTGTCATCCCATCACTGCCTCTGGCCAACAGCCCAATGGGAACACTTCCTCTCTCCCCCAGCACAAAGTTCATCCCTCCCCATTGCGGCCTAGATGGCAGCCTGTTGAGTTTGGACACTTGGTCTCTAAAAGGTTCGCCATTACTGCCTTATGTTATTTAAAGCTGTGCTTTTGATGTGCATTTTTATTATTAGAAACCCCTCGGAGCTGCCAGTAAAAGTGGTACAACAAAAATAAATACAGGTCAACTCCAGTAACTGTGGGTTTAGTATCCATTGTTGCAGTTCTCTGTGGGTCTAAAAATATTCAATTAAAAAATCATTAAATACATAATATATATGCATTTCTATACCAGACGTGGCCACTAGAGGCCACTGTCTGCAATGTAATGTTTACAAGGAAAAGAGGCAGATATTTTGGCTCTCATAGAAATACTCAGATAAATTGCAATAGTAATTTGCACTCGGGTGTCTAGTCACGCCTTGTCATATCTTAACATGCCTCCCTGTTACCCCCCACCATTTTACCTTCTTACCAGCAGTGTCTGCCCTTCCTGTTGGGACAATCTCCCCCCCCCCCCTTTTTATGAGTTCCCCTTGGCTTCGCTTGGCCAAGCTAGTGAGAGTGCAGGGAATCTGAATTAGGTAGCTAGATGTGGCCACAATTGAGTGGTCCAGTCAACCCCAGTCCCAATTCAAAAGACACAAAGGGTCTCTGGTTAATTAAATTTATTAAGAAATTAAAGGAAATGAGTATAGCATAAGGAATCAAGGTTGCAATAATAGTCATTCAAACAAAGTACACAAAAATAAAGAAAGCTTAACTGGTTGCTTTAGGCGCCTTGACCTTTATCTGACTCACAGCAACATTGTGTGAGGCTCTCCCACAGCTGGTCCACGGTGAAAGAGAGAGATTGTTTCCTGGACAGTGATTTTATTACCCTGGTATCATTTTTCCCACGCGGGAACAATTAGGCAATAGTGATTTATTTACATACTTCAGAGTCACATTGGAATGTATGTACTGACCTCCTACACGTATCCATTCTCCATTTTGAGGGAACAAGCACATGGTGAAACAGAGATCAGAGAAAAGCACATTTCAAATGGGACTTTCTATGACACGCCTGGCACATGTCCACAGAAATGTCTGCATATGCAGACAGCACTGGCTCTTTCGCTTTAAACAGAGATGAGCACTGAACCTTCGAGTTGGATACAACTGGGTCTCGAGCAAGGTTGACCTTACCACCACATAGTGCTTAGTGCTGAGCAGTTCACAGAGCAATTATCATTTTGCCTCCAACATGCTGAGTACTCATTTTACTGACCTCAAAAGGATGGAAGGCTTACCTTGAGTCCCATCAAGATAAAACTCATAATGTTTTGGCTACATAACATAGCCTCCATGGAGACAGAGGGTTCTGTCTACAGTATTGTCACAGGTATGGATTAATATGACTGCATGACAGGAATAAATTTCTTGCTGTTGTTCGTTAGTTCAGAAAATGATTGTAATAAAGAACATCTTCCACGTATGAGACTTTCTGTCTCTAAATTGTTTAGCAGCAGGGTTGGGAACTTATTTTAGACCAGGGACAGACCCAGTTTCAGAGAACTTCTCAAGAGCTTCTCTTAAAAAAGCACCTGGGAGAGTCGAAGTGAAGAAGATGGAACCAGAAAACCAAGGACATTTTAATGTAAAGCTCTCATTGCTTGTCAGACGCTAGGCCAGTGCTTCTCAACTTTGGGTCTACAGACGTTCTTGGTCTACAGATCCCAGAAATCTTAGCCAGCCAATGGTGAAGGCTCCTGGAAGTTTTAACCTAAGAACAAGTCTGGGAACCACTGTTCTAGACCTTAGGAGAGGAATGTGGCATTTCTTAATGGCAACGACTTTCTGAACTAACAAACAGCAGCCCATACATTTCCCGTTTTCTCCATAGGATAAAAATGGGTGCTGGAATCTGAATCTGTTAGCTTAAAAACTTGAAAATACCTTACAAAATTTTTTATTTACAACCCTAGAGTTCTGGTGGGAAGAATTCCTGCAGACTTCTAGGGGATGTTAATTCTAAAATTCAAAAAATCCCACGCCTACTAGGGAGCACCAGCGAACCAACCAGATGGATGCTCCAAATCAGCCAGATTCAGATTCAAGACATGAGTTTTTCCACCTCTGTTTAGACCAGTGGTGCCCAAACTAAGGCCCGGGGGCCGGGTGCGACCCCCGACGCCAATTCATCCGGCCCACGAAGCCCTCGTCGCTCCTGGAAGCGGAAGTAAAACGTGCCCGTACGATCCAACGTTTGGGCACCTTTGGTTTAGAAGAAGCATTCCTCTTGTATATTAAGCATCTTTAAGGGAGAAAGTAGTTTAGGAAATAAATCCCTCGTCTCCTAAGATGGAAGCACTATTAGCAGATCTTGGAAATGACATGTTGAATTTGATACATCAGCACTCAAATTATTACTTCAAGACGAGTAAAGTGATGCATCTATTTTTTTTTAAAGAATAGCAATGATTTTCTTTTTAAATGATTGGATGCAGAAACTGGTTCGTCTTCCTGGCTAAAGCAGAAACTGCAATTTTAATGCCTCTTTTCTAATCTATTCTTTCCAAACGGGTTCCTCCTTCCAACCGTAGGAGTTATCATTAGCACTTAGCATTTCCTTCTGGGCTCCTGTCGTGACCCCTTCTCAAACAAAGTCTAAAACACACACGTGGAGAAAATGAGAAGGAAACCTTTAGATGTTTATCTCGCCGCCGTGGAATAGCAGAGTTTTCATTAACACTCGATAAACGGATGCCTCGATGGCCAGAAACTAATTATCTCAGCTGTAACTTTCTCCCGACGGCACCTGGCTCAGAATGTAAATGAGGCATCCTAGGAAAAGGAAAGGGATGATACACTGCAGGACTCGCTTGGCTTGTGAGTGGGTCTGTCTGTGTTTTTTTTAAAAAAAAACCCACAAGGAATGCCAGTGGCCTAGTGGTTAAGATGCTGAACTTGGCGACCGGAAGGTCGGCAGGTTAGCAGTTCAAGACCCAAGTGCTGAATGACCAAGTGAACTTCCGTCTGTGTCCCAGTTCCTGCCAACCTAGCAGTTCAAAAGCAAGAAAATGCAAGTAGATAAATAGGTACCACTTTGGTGGGAAGTTAAACAGCATTCTGTGCATAGTTATGCCTGCTACATATCTATAGAAACATCTGAAGAGCGGATAGCTCTGGCTATTTGGCTATAAACAGAGATGAGCACCAAACCCTAGAGTTGGATATGACTGGCTTTCAAGCAAGGGCAACCTTTACCTTTAGAAAAACACAACAACTTACCTTATAGAGCGCAGAAGCCGATGCAGAACCAACAGCGTACGCAACACCAATAATTGAATCACCATGGAAACCATCTGCATATGCCATCATTACGATCCCGGTGATAGCCATTATTGCTGCAACTATCTGGGTAAAGCCAAAAAAAAAAACATTTATAGTGACTCTATTACCTGAAAAGAAATGCAGTGATGAAGTTCCTATTAAAAATGTGATTTAAGAACACTCGTAAATGGAAGCAGATGTGATGTCAACAACAGAAGATGTTTGTAGCTGACCGCCTTCTCATGAAACTCAAACAAAGTGTTTCTCTTGACGATTTTAGATTTAAAATCCATCTGGGTGTGATTCTGCCTGGATTGTGTCAGTCTTCTCCATAAGTTGTGGTTTTTTAAACTACTTTTTGTACTTTGCAGTAGGGCAACTGAACTTATGGTTCCAGGCAGGGAGAAGGAACGAGGATGGAGACTTTCCCCATCACACATGAATAACAATATTTCTGATAATGTGGCCTTTTGTGATGGCTTACTTATTTTTAAAAAGCATCAACTTAAAGATGTAATTGTCAAGCCAAAAAAAGAAAAGAAGCATGTCTGTATGATCCATGTGCAAAATCCAAAAAGCAGAGTAACAATTATATTGTACTACTTAAATGTCATAAATATTTTAATTTTTTTAAATATAAAATATTTTTAGAATATTTTAACGGTCCAGTAATGACATTTACCCATTTACCAACTCTGATTTTGGTAACTCTCATGGTCTCTGTACACAGAGGATAACATTTAGGGACAGAGCATGTGGTTCATAAGCAGCTTCCTAATTTTGTCACTTCTGATAAAATACTGAACCACAGTTAAACCCAACGATTAGGAAAAAAAACTACTGCTTTGCAGCATAGCCATCAGAATCTGGAAGCCACAATGGATCACCACCCATATTTATGAATTCAGTATCCACAGTTTCAGTTTTTTGTAAGACTAAAAATATTCAAGTAAAAAATTCCAAAATACATAATATATAGTAATACCTCGGATAAAGTTTACCTCGGATAACGCTAAAATCGCATAACGTTAAGTAATCTGGGGTGGAGAATTGGATCGAATAACGTTCAGGTCCTATGGGATGGATCGGATAACAACAGCTAAAGCCTGTGCGGTTACAATGTATCTCTATGGAGCTTTAACGTTAACCGATCCATCCCATAGGATTTTAACATGGATCAGATAACACCAAGACTTGTGGAACCAAGTTTTAGTGTTATCCGAGGTATTACTGTATATGCATTTTTGTGGCTCATTACAAGAGCTGGACACTAGAGGCCACTGTCTAAAATGTAAAAGATAGGATTCACTGTTATCTGCAGTTTCAGGTATCCATGGTAAATATCAGAACATATCTTCTTTGGCTATGAGGGTTGATTTGTTTCCAAAAATAGATAGTCTATTTCTGTCTATTATATAATGGCTAGGGAAGAAGAAGTCAGGGCAGGTTGAGGACTTTGCCACCCCTCCCCTTGTGCCCACACCAACGGCCAGGGAAGAAGTCAAAGCAGGTTGGGGACTTCGCCGCCCCTCCCCTGAGCCTACACCAGGGATCTGCAAACTTGGCTCTCCAGGTGTTCTTGGACTTCAATTCCCAGAAGCCCAAGTCAGTATGCCTGCTGATCAGGACTTCTGGGAATTGAAGTCCAAGAACATCTGGAGAGCCAAGTTTGCTGATCCCTGGCCTACACCAATGGCCAGGGAAGAAGTAGCCAGGGCAGGTTGAGGACTTCACCGCCCCTCCCCCTGTGCCCACACCAACGACCAGGGAAGAAGTCAAGGCAGTTTGAGGACTTTGCCGCCCCTCCCCCTGAGCCCACACCAATGGCCAGGGAAGAAGAAGCCAGGGCAGGTTGGGGACTTCGCAGCCCCTCCCCCTGTGCCCCATCAACATATTGTATTGTAATTTAATGTATTGTTTGTAAGCCACCCTGAATCGCTACGGCGAGTGGGTGGCAATATAAATTCAAACAAACAAACAAATAAATAAATAGCAAGAATTCTGATTTCCAAAAGTCATGGAGGCAGAAGAGGCCATGCTAGATTAACTGGCTGTGAAGGCACACCTTGATCATATCCTCAAAGATGGGAGCTCATTCTGTCCTGCAGTACTCGGGAATCGAACTGCTGACCTTCCACCTCCGTGTCAGCATCTTAGCCACTTGTGAATGAGATTTATATAAGCTTGCTGACTTTCCATTCAGCAATTGATTCAATGTGTCTATTCTCTAGTTAAGGCAAGTAATTCTTTCATGTCCAAATCAAATTTTGGACTGCCAAAAAAAATGAAGCCACTTTCTCGGCTTGGTCGTTGGTCAAAATTAAATCTTCACTGATACATGCCTCTGGTAGTAATCGGCAGACCAGCAAATGAGCCAGATTCTGTATCTCTTCACATTCACAACTGCAAGTAATAGGATTCTGCTTTATTTTAGCATGAGATTTCATGGACTCTTTCCAGTGAAGCAGGAAACAGATGCAAAAATGATTACTTTAAAGCGCAAACAGCATTATTAGCACTGTGGTGGCTTAGTAGTTAAGATGCCAGAGCTGGAAGACTGGAAGGTCGGCGTTTGATACCCGAGTGCTGCGTGACGGGTCTTAGGGACATGAAAGGAGCCTCATTCGGGCACTCCCTGACCCTGAGCAGAGTTTCTCCAGCAAAAAATCTTTTCAATCCAGAGTAATTTCCGACACAACATTTATGTATAACACCAATAATGAACTTCTGAAGACATGAACATCTTGGCCATTAATTAGAGAGACTGAACTGTATACCAATTAAGCAAAATTTTGACTTTCGAAGGCTTACTTTCTCCTATGCTGCCTTCTGATTCTCTAAAATATATGACCTTCTGGGGACAATTCAAATAAAGTGAGAAGATTGCAGTGGAGAGCAGATGGAAATAGTTATTGCAATAAGGCTTTGTTTTTCTGTCTCTGTTACAATTGCCATCAATTAAAACTTGTCCTCACAGATTAAAGTTGCTGTCTATTGATTAATTAACTAAACCCTCTGTGGATTCATCTGCTGATTAAACCCACTTAAGCGGGATGTGCAGCTATTTATTTCCTGATCCCTTTTTGTCCAATTTACTTTACTCTTTAATGCACTTTAATGCAGACATGAATTAGAGGAGGGAGACAAACAGGCATGAAGTTTCCATTGTGAGCTAATGGAGAAGGACAAAGACTTCCTAAACCTCCAGGCAGGTCTAGGCCAAGAGCAACTCACGGGGCCCAAATGCAGGCCTACCAGAAAGCAATCTTTTGTCCCCATTCTTCCAATATTTAATGTATTTTTATTCCCCCCCAAGAAACCCCCCTTTCTTTTAGGGGGTATCTGGGGACAACCAGAATGGTTATTAATGGGGTTGTAGTGGATGTTTCATAGGGCTGTGCTGGAGCAAGTGGTTAAGATGTTGAACTCGATGACTGGAAGGTCAGAGTTCAATTTCCGAGTACTCCACGATGGAGTGAGCTCCTGTCTCTGTCCCAGCTCCTGACAACCTAGCAATTGGAAAGCTAGAAACTGCAAGTAGATAAATAGGGACCACTTCAGTGGGAAGGTAAACAGCCTGCCATGCATTCCAGTGTTGAGGCATGCCTGGTACATGTTCATGGAAACGCCTGCAGATGCAGACAGCGCTTGCTCTATGGCTATAAACAGAGATGAGCGCTGAACCCTAGAGTCAGATACGACCGGTTTTCGAGCAAGGGTGACCTTTAACTTACTGACATTCAGCCCATTCAGCTACTATATTTATAAAACTGTTGTTCTGTTAACTATTAAGAGGTTCAGGCATATCAGAAAACAAAACAAAATAAAAAACACTGTAATACTTTAAAGACTAACTGCTATATTTTTATTGTTAGCTTTCATGGATCAAGTCCACTTCTTCAGACAAAGAGTGAAACTTACAGGTGTGGTTTTTATACACAAATTCAGGGGTCAAAGGGAGAAGGGGTGTGGTCAAGCAAGATGACAGACAAGCAAGCACAACAATACAGTTTCACACAGCCATTAGCAACTATAGATTATTCAGATTAGCTCTAAATGACTCCCTTTCAATCTCATGGTTGCTGAGAAAGCCCATTCTGGTCTCTGATCAACCTTTGACCTGCATGTCCGAAAACAAACAAAAACACTGTACCTGGTTACTTTCTGGTTTGCTAAAGAGAATTGGCAGGAAGGTTGTAATATAATATATAAAATCATATAGTAATCTGTGTATCAAATTTGATAATGTCCCAGAAACGCTTCACTAATATTTAGTCCCCTGCGATGGGTGTATTTGATTTCTGCTGTCTCCCTTTCAATCAGTACAATCCCTTTCAATCCATACAGTGTTTTTGTTTGTTTTCTGACCCCCTGAATTTGGTGTATAAAAACCATGCCTGTAAGTTTCACTCTTTGTCTGAAGAAGTGGTCATGATCCACGAAAGCTAACAATAAAAATACTGTATAGCAGTTAATGTTTAAAGTGCTACAGTGTTTTTATCTTATTTTTATTTTGTTTTGTTTATTCTATTTTGTTTTCTGATATGCTTGAACCACAGACTAACATGGCTACTATTCAAAAAAAAATTCTATTAAGAGGTTTGTACTGATACAGTATTCAGCTCCTGTTTAGGAGCATACCCATCTGCCAATTCAATGTCTCTGGGATGGGCTGCCTTCTGGAGTCTGTTTAAACCAGGGGTTCTCAAACTGTGGCCCACGGGCCACACCCGGCTGACGGCACCATTTCATGCCACCCATGTTGCTGCCACTGGTAGAAACATGCATTTACGACAGCCATAAATGAGTTCCTGGTTGTCGTAAACGCATTTACAACAGCTGTGGATGCGTTTTACAGCAACGTTAGTGGTGGGGGGAACCACCAGTCCAGCCCGCTCAGCTGTCTGAGGGGGGCATGGTTTAAAAAGTTTGAGAACCCCTGGTTTAAACCACATCAGGGCAACCTTGGGAAAACCTCAAAAAATCCCATCAGTCTCCTTTTGCATTTTATATGTTTTATTGGTCTCTTTTGGGTTTTATGGGCAATTGCATCAGATTTTGGTACTGTCTGTCATTTTTATTGCTACTTCTGCCATTTACTAATCATCTTAACTTTTGCTATGTTATCATGTCATTGGGTCATAAGCTGCTTTTGCTCTTAAAGGTTGCTTCGAAACATTTAGACAGGAATAGAATAGAGTAGAATACTCTTTTTTGTTGTTGTAATAGTAAAGGCACTGAGCTTGACAATGAGAAGATTGGTAGGTCAGCAATTAGAGGACCAAGTGCTTTGTGATAAAGTGAGCTCCCGTCTTTGTCCCAGCTCCTGGCACCCTAGCAGTTAGAAAGCAAGACATTGCAAATAGATAAACAGGTACCACTTAGGCAGGAAAGGTAACAGTGTTCCATGCACTACAGCATCTAGTCAAGCCTGCTACATGGCCACCGAAATGTCTGCAGACACAGACTCTTTGGCTGTAAATGGAACTGAGCACTGGCCCCTAGAATCAGAGACGACTAGTTTTCAAGCAAGGGAGGCCTTTACCTGCTTACTATTGCCCTTTAGGTAAAGGGTAAAGCTCACCCTTGCTCGAAAGCCAATTGTATCCGACTCTAGGGTTCAGTGCTCATCTCTGTTTATAGCCAAAGAGGCAGTGAAGTCTGCGTCTGTAGACGTTTCCATGAACATGTGGCGGGCATGCCTCAACACCGGAATGCATGGCGGGCTGTTTACCTTCCCACCGAAGTGGTCCCTATTTATCTACTTGCAATTTCTTGCTTTAGAACTGCTAGGTTGGCAGGAGCTGGGGCACAGATGGGAGCTCACTCCGTCATGCAGTACCTGGGAACTGAACCTTCCAGTCAGCAAATTCAGCATCTTAACCACTTGAGCCACTGCAGTCCCTTTAAAAAGGTACATTTATGCTTCTCGAACGCAAGCCTATTTCCCCCTGGCTTCAACACATCTTGGTCAAATCCCGGATGGCGCTTTACACACAAAGGGGTGAAGGTCTATAGCAAAGAAAGGACTTGACTTTCAATGGTCCCATTAAGTTGTCTGCAACAGGCTGAAATCTCGGATATAGCTAGGAGGCAAAAAGCCAGCTCTCCCCTGAAATTTGGAACAAAGGTTACTTCCTACCAATACGATACTGCCAAAGGTCCCCTCTTTCCTTTCTTCTCTACTGAGGCAATGGGGGCTCGGTGGCGGCGGACGGCCCGGGCAGGCCTCAACCTGCCCGTGGGAGCTCGGCGGCCCCAGGGGAGGTGCCCTCCTCTGAGGGCCACCTCCGGAGCCGCTCTGAAAAGCTGCGGCTCTGGCTCCGATTTTTTTAAAAAAAAATGTGCAATGCGTCAGATTGAGTTTCTGCGCATGTGCACTAAATTGGAGCCATTTGGGCTTCAATTTTTTAAAAAAAATTTCCTGCCGGTGAGGCGTCCGATCTGGACGCCTCAAAAACGGCATTACCCCCACGGAGAACACTCCAGAAATCTTCCTAACGGTTCTGTGGATCTGGTCAGAACTGGTGTCATCCCATCACTGGACACACCACATCCAAAGGTGAGTCACTTACTCTGCGGAGCAGGCTATAGGGAGCTTCAGGCTAGCAGCTTCTCTTCCTCCACCCCACTTGGGAGGACAGCAAGGAGGCCGTGCATACGTGCCAAGCACTGTAGGCGTGCATGTACACCAAGTGCTTGGCGCATATGCACAGTGGGAGAACCAGTGAAAAGGTAAGCCCCGACGGTGGTCTCCCCCCCCCAAAAAAAAAAAAAAAAAAAAAGCTGCTACCGGTTCTCCGGGACACTGGGGAACGTTACTACCGGTTCTGGCAAACTGATGAGAACCTGTTACATCCCATCACTGCCCATGAGGATTGAAATCAATGACAACTTTTGGGGAATTCTGCCTTGGATCTGTGCGGGTGGGCTGCCTCTCTACTGCATCACAAGAAATGCAGGGCTCAGGAGATCTAGGAATTTGGTAAAAAATAGCTTCGAAAGTTGACTTCTGGGTGAGATTTTCCTGCAAATAAAACGGTTCACATAAATTCTGTCCAAATGTTCATAACCCGAAAACCATTGACAAATCCCAAGGCAAACATTTCCTCCTTTCCCCACAAAGCTAATAGGAAACATATGAAGGTAGCAGGCAATTCCTGGATGATGGGAGATGAAACTGATTAGAAAGAACGGTGACGGTCTTTACCCTTACGCCCATGAACCTGTCTTTCAGAACAATCCAGGACAGCAGGAAGACAAAGGCCTTGTTGCAACAGAAGAGGGCAGAGGCATCTGTAGCTGTCAGCTTCTTCAAAGCCAGCAAGTAAAGGTAATTTGTCAGAGTCCAGAGTATGGAAAACGGGGCTGTCCTTTTAAGAAAGAGTTTCAGAGTCAGACCATCTTCGCCAAAGATACGACTACATTCCCTGTAGAAAGAGCAAAAAGCATGAAAAATTCAGGGTGTGGACAGAGGCAGCATAACATGGTAAAACTGGGACTAAAAATTTTTGAATGTATACCAGGGGTGCTCAAACTATGGCCTGCAGGCCAGATCTGGCCCCTGACACCAATTCATCTGGCCCACACCACCCTCATCGTTCCTGGAAGCAAAATGTGCTCGTACAGGCGTGTTTTACTTCCACTTCTGGGAGTGATGAGGGCACGCGGGCCGGATGAATTGGTTTTTGGGGCCAGATCCAACCCATAGGCCATAGTTTGGGCACCGCTGATGTATGCTGATAAGTTAAAACTCTTGAGGCAAAAATAAAGGTAAAGATCTCTTGTTCGGAAGCCAATTAATGGGGGTAAAAACAGGGTGAAACTACGGGAAGTCATATATGGGCTGAATGTCAGTAAGGTAGTCACCCTTGCTTGAAAGCCAGTCATATCTGAGTTTAGGGTTCAGTGCTCATCTCTGTTGCCAAAGAGCAATCGCTGTCTGCATTTGCAGATGTTTCCGTGGACATGTGGCAGGCATACCTAGACACCGGAGTGCACGGCACACTGTTTACCTTCCCACCGAAGTGGTACCTATTTACCTACTTGCAATTTCTTACTTTCAAACTGCTAGGTTAGCAGGAGCTGGGACAGACATGGGAGCTCACTCTGTCAGCTATCGAACTCCGACCTTCCAGTCTTCAAGTTCCGTGTCTTAACCGCTAAGCCACTGCAGTCCCAAATGAATAGCAGTACACACCTCTTAATGGTTAGAGCAGTACGACAGTGGAACCATCTGCCTTGAGAGGTGGCAAGCGCTCCAACACTGGAAGCATTCAAGAGAGAATTATACCACCATCTCTCAGATCTGCTTTGATTCAGATCCATGCATTGAGCAGGAAGGGGTTGAACTCAATGGCATAAAAGGCTCCATTTATTCTATGATTAATTCATGGGGTGACCATAAGTCAGAAGCGATGTGATTGCACAGAACAGCAGTTTTTTTGAATGTCATATTATCTACCCTGTTTTTGATGTTAGCCCAGTTTCCTCCCAACCTTACAGTTCATTCATTTATTTACATTTACATATTGGTTTTCCTTCCTTCAGTTCTGGGTGGTTATCATGGCTTCTCCCCTGCAACGTATATCAGGATGACAGAGAATGGCAAGCCTGACCACCCCCACCCCCACCACCCCCAGTGAGTCTCACAGCTCAGTAAGAAGAGAACCTGCATTTCCCAAGTTCTAATCTCCAATGGCCCAATAGCAATCATACTTGTATACTGCCTTAGTCCATACTCTGGACGATTCACAAGATAATTAGCATTTTTGCCTCCAACACTGGGTACTCATTTTACCAACTTCGAAAGGATGGAAATTGGAGTCAACCTTGTGCCTTGTCGGGATCAAACTCACAACATCAGTAGCAGTTTGGGCTGCAGTATTGCCATTTAACCCCTGTGCCACCAGAGCTCATGTTAACCCCTACATCACACTACCCCTCATTCACAGGGCATTTGTGCCACCCAGTATCCTTAGCCACTTTTGGGGTTGTTTTAAACCAGGGGTGCCTAAGGTTTTTGGCCCATGGCCCGGTCACATGGTCACTATGGCCTGGGGGCTGGATCCGGCCCCCAATGCCAATTCATCTGGTCCGCGAAGCCTTTGTAGCTCCCGGAAGTGGAAGTAAAACACGTTCATACAGTTGTGTTTTACTTCTGCTTCCAGGAGCAAAGAGGGCTTCGTAGGCCAGATGAATTGGCATCGGGGGCCGGATCCAGCCCCCGGGCCCTAGTTTGGGCATCCCTGTCTTAAATGTTATGCATCTAGTTATTTATATGTTTCCTTTTCTCCTTTTAAAGATAAGGTAGGGGGGAATGTAGACAAAATTGTGGGGAAGGAGAGAGTCTAGACAAGCCAAAGCCAGATGCAATCAAGCCTTGGGGCCCATTCTATCCCTCCATCCCTCCAATTTCCTAGCTTTGCAAGGCTTTGGGGAAAACAGGCCATTCTCATTATGCGCTGTCAAGTTCTATCAGACAAACAGAGACCGTAAGAGGGCTTTCAAGGTACTGTATGTGGGACAGTTTTTACAGCTAAGCATGGATTCAAAGCCAGGTCTCCTACGTCCTAGTTCATCACTCTTTCCACTACACTGGTTCTTGCAAATTGTTTAGTAATCCAGCGTCATTAAGTCAAGTCTGACTTACGGTGACCCTTTACAGCAGGGGTGCCCAAACTACAGCCTTTGGCACCTAATAATGCAGCTCACGCCACACTCGCCACTCTCAGACGCGGAAATTAAATGTGTTTACGACAGTAGTGAGTGTATTTACGGCAGCATTTTGCACATGCATGGGCACGTTTTCCGCTTCCGGTGGGAAGAACCTTGTGACTGGCCCACTCAACTACGTGACCGGCCCGTGGCCTGAAAAGTTTGCTTTACAGGGTTTTCTAGCTAGAGTGCATTCAGAAATAGTTTTACCATTCACTTTCCTCTAGTTCAGTGGTTCCCAACATGGGGACTGTGCCCCACAGGGGGACTTCAGATTTCCAGAAGGCTATATTGGCTGATCAGTGATTAGTTTGGGGAATTGACTTAAGCTTCCGGGAATTGAAGTCCAAAAGCCAAAGGTTGGGTAACACTGCTCTAGAGGGAACTCTTGGGACTGGGCAATTTGCCCACAGCTACACAGGCTGGCTCTACATACAGAAGGCACAATGGGCGAATCCAGCTCCCAAACTCTGACACGTAGGCAGATACCTAAAGCCCTGAAATACCCAGTCAGACTGCTGGTTATTTCCAAAGGTCCAAATTTAATGGCTGCAGAAAGCCTTTGAAATTCAGCGGAGGTTTCCACCAGGCCCAATGACGGAGTGCCGCTTGTTGGCCCAGACCATCTTCTGTCTGCCTTGAATTTTAGGAAGAAAAAACAGTCCCAAAGATGGCAAATACATGTCCAGAAGTGTCTGAGGGTGTGCTTTGTTTGACAGTTTTGCACATGGACCAAGGCCTGGGGGCCCCAGTTGAAATTAAAATACTCCCTTAAAATTGAGTTGTTGCATTAATCCTTAATAACATTCTCAAATCATTACAAGTTCTAATTTTTAAAAATCATTTAGAATTACTGAAAATGGCCAGAATATTCAAAATTACCTTGGTGGGAAATATTTATTTGATTTGTTTGTTCATTCGTTCGTTCATTCCATTTTTATACAACCCATCTGGGATGTTTCCCACTCTGGGCAGTGCACAAATAATTAAATGAGCAGACAACAATACCATGCAACAAGCAAAAGAATAAATGAATGAAACATATTAAAATAATATAAAACATTAATCACAACTCACATATCTGATGCTACTGGTGCTTACTAATTAAAAGCAATGCACATGAAATGTTTGAAGTGGTAGCTGTGTTAGTCTGTACAAACATATCTGAGAGTAAACAAAACACAACAGCAAAAAAAGACAAAAAAATGTTGTGGCACCTTAAAGACTAACTCCTGTATTTAAAGGTGAGCTTTTGTGGACCAAGTCTGATGAAGTGGACTTGGTCCACGAAAGCTCACATTTAAATACAGGAATTCATCTTTAAGCTGCCACAACAGTTACTGTCTCTTTTTTGCTGTTCTTTTTTGTTTACTCTCAGATATGTAAAATTAGTTACTGAAGATTTTAATGAGGTAGGAATGAATATTTTCTTTTAATGGATTATTTCAAAGCTCTAGGTCCGTGATGGTGAATCTTGGCACTCCAGGTATTCTTGGACTTCAATTCTCAGAAGCCCAAGTCAGCACTCCTACTGATCAAGGCTTCTGGGGATTGAAGTTCAAGAACACCTGAAGTGCCAAGGTTCGCCATCACTGCTCTAGGCTGAACAACAAACGAGCCAGAATAGGCATCATTACAAGCTGAAATCCATTACTGTTGTAAAGACAGAAGTCCACACACCTCGGTGGTTCACTGTCTGTAGCTACAAGCAAAGAAATACAAAGCCATTATCTCTTGATGTCTAATTGCATATTTCCATTACTGAAAGAAGCCTCTCTTCTATTGACAGGTTGCTTGTAGTTTGGCCATTTTCCATAAAAGGACGGCTTGTTAAGACATAATTGACTTATCATACAAAACCTAAAATTTCAAACAAAATTCAACTTTTTGTTTACATTGCCAAAATCTAGGGGAAACACCTTTAACTCCACTTTAGAACTGGTAGACAATGGTTGTTTTGTGAGGTTGTATTTTATGATTTTTACTGTGCTGTTGCTGTTTTGACTGTAAGCCACCTTGAGTCGCCTTGGCGAGTGGGCGACAATATAAATCTGAGCAAATGAATAAATAAATAAAGTGCCATATATGTACCTAGGGGAGTCCCCATCCCTAGAATTGCACACACTTGCAAGAGATATGTTCCAAGACTACTGTGGACACCTGAAACCGCAGATAACAACAAATCCTATATTTACTGTGCAGATTGCGGCATCTAGTGGCCAACTCTGGTAATGCATTATACCAATACAATACATATATTTTATGTATGTCAAGGATTGAAATTGAATATATTTAGATCCACAGACAACTGAAACTGCAGATACCTAGGATGTGGGAGTGGGAGCAACGTGTACTGGCTGCTTTAAAATCCAAAGGACAAATTATTGTTTAGGCTCCTCCCCTTTTTAGCCACACCCCTTATCAGGGCTATTCCAACACCTTTTACTGTATCTTCAATAGCACCAAATGCCAATAGGTGTAATGTTTGCAAGTATGGATTTACCTGAATTTTTTGATTGGAGATTGCTTTTCCTGGGCAGTTGCAAGATGTCCAGAGTAATAAACAGGGAAGAACATAATGTTCCAATTTGTGGAAAACCAAGTCATGAAAAAGGGATAATCAAAGTTCTTGTACGTGATCTTGACAATCTGTGTGGTTCCAACCCAAGAGGACGAAACAGACAAAATGATCAGAAATCCCCAGACAATCTTGAGAAAGGTGGACATACATGACTCACATCTGGTCTGTGCATGGTTCTCTTGGCTAGCATTTTCAGCATGGGCTTGTGTGCCTTCTTCTCCTGCAAAGAGAGACAACACAATCGGTTACTCATATGCCATTAAACATAATGCTGCAGATATTGAGAAAATGGAGGAAGCTAAAAAAGCATCACCCTGCTAGAAATTATTATCCAGAGATAATGCACAGCAACTACTGGTTGTTGTTTTTGGATACTTATCTTGTTACACACAAGAACTGTTTCTCTTTTTCACCACTTATAGTATCCTGCTATGATAATAGATTAGACCAGTAATGGTGAACCTTGGCACTCCAGATGCTCTTGAACTGCAACTCCCAGAAGTCCTGATTAGCAGGAGTGGTGACTTGGGCTTCTGGGAATTGAAGTCCAAGAACACCTGGAGTGTCAAGATTGGCCATCACGGAAGTAGACCATACTGCCAGCAACTCAACACCAAGTGTTAGGTGGCGATTAACTAATCTGACAACCCTGAGGACAAAAGGCTTGTGTGCCATAGTCCACAGGGAAGAGTGATGGTCCCCAAGTGGATTAAATCCCACTTGAATCCATCTTGATGGAGGGCAGCAGATTCATCCTGGCCTGGGGCTGAGGAGGACTTTGCATGCCAAAAGGGCTTAGGACCAGAAGGTGACTGCCCTAACTAGATCAGTGGTACTATAGGTGTCATGCTGCAATGCAGAAGGCAGATGAAAGGCCACTGCATTATATTCTCAGGAAGGTCTTCATGGCTAATCGCCATGAGGATCACCAATATTCAGATTTGGATATGGTAGAACAAGAAGAAGAAGAAGTGGTGGGATGCACATTTTCTGCAACTCTGGGCAGAGAGCGCTCAATTGATCTCCTCTTCACCAAAGGCCAGAAACTCAGATCCTCGATATCATTATCACTGTCTACTTTCTTGTTTCCAGCCTCCAGGCCTGCACCATGGCAGAGATGAAAGCAACACAAAGCTTGTTCTTCTAATTGTCCACCTAAAGAAGAAAGACGGGGGAGAAGAAGGGGCAGCAGCTGTTCAGACATGCATCACACTACGGGTAATGTCTTGTAGTGTTGATGGAAGAGGCTGCAAACTGAAGCTGAGTCTTGTACAGCTCCTTCCCGAGCTTTAACAACAAGAAGAAAATCAACAAGATTACTACCATCATCCTCAAACCATAGCTTTGCTCTTATCTCTGGAGACTAGATGGGGAATTCTCTGACATAAAACATGTCACAGTCATGCAATACACCATATAAAATGGCTTTAAACAGAGCCAGCTCATACAGTTGGGGTGAACTACACATTACTCTACGGTAGTGTTCCCCAACCTTTGGTTTTTGGACTTCAATTCCCAGAAGCCTAAGTTAATCCCCCAAAGCACTGATCAGCCAATGCACTGATCAGACTTAAGCTTCTGGGAAGTGAAGTCCCCCTGTGGGGCATGGGCCCCATGTTGGGAACCACTGCTCTGCTGCCATGCATTGCCAAAGACCAACAGTCCCTTCTCCTGCAAAAATCAAATACTGTAACTGTAACTGTATTTCACCAACATGAAGTTAGGCTGAAGTTTGCAGAAGATATTCAAGTGCGAAAAATAGTCAGGGGATAGAGCTTGTTACACTGGAAACCTCCAATAAAGTTCACATTAAAACGCACAACAGATTCATGGACCCTGCAAAATCAGGAGTCCTTAGGCTTCACTGAGTAGTAGCAGTAGTAGTAGAGAAGCAAACTATTTTCTTGTGTGTAAGGGACTGCAGTGGCTCAAGTCACTAAGATGCTGACTGGGAGGCGGAAGGTCAGCAGTTCGATTCCCGAGTACTGCAGGATGGAATGAGCTCCCGTCTCTGTCCCAGCTCCTGCCAACCTAGCAGTTCGAAAGCAAGAAATTGCAAGTAGATAAATAGGGACCACTTCGGTGGGACATGACCATGGAAACGTCTGCAGAAGCAGACAGCGCTGGCTCTTCGGCTTAGAAACAGAGATGAGCACTGACCCCTAGAGTCGGATATGACTGGCTTTCGAGCAAGGGAAACCTTTACCTTTACCTTAAGAACCCTGGAAGTGCATGGAGAAAAGACCATGAATGGCAACTAATTACCATCATTATAATTATGACAAATTATGCTTTGATTGGAGAAAAAAGTCCAAGTATCACTATTAAAAAGGAACCAGTATTCAGAGACATTATTTTTAAAAACATATCTATGTGTGAGACCCAACAGACTAACCGAGGATAATAATAATTATTATTAGACTTGTATGCCGCCTCGCTCGCAGATCAATTCTGGGCAGCTAACAAAGGTACAAAATTCAGTTACAATTACAGGTTCTACATCATCACACTACATCATATCATCATCACAAATCATCACAGTTTCAAAAAGTATCAACATCACAGAATCAATCAAAAAGTATCCATATCACAATAACAAAGTATTACAAATAACAAAAGAAAAAAAAACCAAAACGTTTGCTAATCCCACAGCACTCACATAAGACATCCCACAAAAAGTGGTTGAGAAAAAGTCCAAGGGAAGAGTCTGGTGGTGATGGAAACGGATGTGGCGAGGCAGCATTTTTATGGCCACCCGCCCGCGCCGCTCAGCTGTTCTCAATTCTCTCAGGCTGAGCCAACCGAGAGAAGAGTCTGATGGCAGCTGCGGCCGCGGCTCTTATAGCCAGCCCACCAGTCGCGCAGCTGTTTCTAGTTCTCCGGAGGCCAGGGTTGGCCGAGGGAAAAGTCCAGCAGCGATGGCGGCTGCGGTGGTGGTTCTTATAGCCGGCCCACCAATCGCGCAGCTGTTTCTGGTTCCCTTGAGGCCAGGGCCGGCTGAGGGAAAAGTCTGGCCAGTACTGAACCAATTTATAATAAGATGGCTCCATATTATATATAAACAATACGGCCAGGGCCAGCCAAGGGAAAAGTCCAGCAGCGATGGCAGCTGCAGTGGTGGTTCTTATAGCCGGCCCACCAATTGTGCAGCTGTTTCTGGTTCCCTCGAGGCCGGGGCCAGCCAAGGGAAAAGTCTGGCGAGTACTGAACCAATTTATAATAAGATGGCTCCACATTATATATAAACAATACTTTTATTCTTGGTACACAATACTGCATAACCATGAGAGCTAGCAACTTGATTGCAGATAAGCCAGGTTTTGCAAATAACCGAGCCGTAACACAATACTGTAAACACGTGCATTGGTTAATACACTGTGTAAGGGGGAAAGTATGTGCCAAAATCCTTTTAAGAACCCCCGTGGCACAGTGGTTAAGTATAGTGTTGCAACCAAAACTCTGTTCATTATCTGAGTTCAATCTCAATGGGCTCCAAGCTGACTCAGCCTATCATCCTTCCAAGGTTGGTAAAATGAGTATCCAACATGTAGGGGGCAAAATGCTAATTATCTTGTGAATAACCCAGTGCTGTGAACAATATGTAAGTGTAATGGCTCTTGCTAAAACAGATTGTATTCAAAGCCTCTAGTGAAGTAGATTTTTTTTCTTTCACAATAAAACAGCCTTCTCTTTTTTTTCAAATCTAAAAAAAAAACCCCACAATTCAGTCTATGTTAACACACAAACATTGCCATTTGCTGTTTTATCAGTTTCATTCTGGCATATACACTGCTATAAAGGAATTCCAAGTGTGATCACAAGGGGAAATAAATCTCTCTTTGAACTACTTGTGGCGCAATCCAGTGCAATTGATTTCCCAGTACGTAATCAAACGACACTCAGGGCATGTGCTCCAACCCACCCCCAATCCATGTCTAAAGATAGATCTTTTGGGCCCAGCTGTAGGGCAGACAAAAGGGTTGTTTTAAGAGAGCTCACTTTCCAGTACAATCTAACTCATCCCTTTTCAGTCGACTAATCACAGCCTTGGTCTCTATTAGTGGTGTGTAGATATGCATATTCGAGGCAAAACTTTAACAATTCCACAAGCAGGTAAAACACAAACCTGAACATCTCTACCCAATAGCGTAGCGGGGGGCGGGCGCCCTGGGTGGCACTTTTTGGGCGTATGGGTGTTCTTGGACTACAATTCCCAGATGCCCTAGTGGGAGCGGGCACCAGCATTCAAGGCCCCGCCCAGGGGGTGGCAAATTTGGCTTATGCCCCGGGTGCTGAAACCCACACTACACTACTGCCTCTACCCTCTACCTTTCATCCACTGGAAATTGTGTCTCCAGCTAGTAGTCATCTCCTCTCCCAAAGGACTGTGAGAATCATAATGGCATAGTGACAGTGGTTGCTCATGGATCCAGTTTTCCCCTAGAGAAGCTATGGTACAAACCCAACAGAGACAATATCTCATGGGCATGCCAACAAAATCAGAAGCAACATTTCTCTGAAGTAACTCTATAAATATTAATATGCCAACTTATCTTGTTTTGCATATTAAGAGCCAATAACTTCTGATAACCAACGTTGCAGTAAACCAAAAGTCTACTGCACGGATTCTCAGCCTGTGGCCCATAGACTGGATGTGGCCCACGGCACTATTTCATGTGGCCCACCACCACCTCCACCACACTAAGAAGTGCCATGGTGGAGGAAGGGCAAAATGGCCATCTGGCCCCCAAAGCTGTCTAAGGGAGCTTGACCCCCAAGTTAAAAAGGCTGAGAACTTCTGGTCTACTGAATACAGCATCTTGTTTCTTACTGGGCAGCAGAAGTGTAAAATCAGGTCATGATGGCAATAGTTCTGTCTACCTGTTGTCCTCAGGAATTGAGATTCAGAGATTATTATTCTTCCATGTCTAGGCCAGATGTGAAACTGCCAAAATGAAGGCACCTTTGGGTGTGTTCATTCTGTACTTCCTTTCGCCTGACCTAGAGTGAGGAGGATTATCCGGCACAACAAGGTTGCTGTTATCAGTGTACACCTGACTGGGGTTCCAAAATACCACAATCTTCAAGGAGGCTCTTTCTGTGTATCCTGGATTCAGAGATATATGGCCTCCAATACTGAATGGAACCTGTAGATTTTAATGGTCCCATCTTCCACAAATGTAATCTAACCCTGCTTTAAAACTGTCCTGGTAGGCAACCATCACTACATCTCACACTAGCAAATCCACATACATTAGATAGTAAGTCCTGATCAGGGCTCTTGAGGGTAGGACCTTGAGGAGGTCAGCCATTCATAAGTTGGAAGGAACATGATAGTACATAGCAATACCACCCTGTGAAGAAGGACTTCCTTTGATCAATCTTGAATTTCCCACCATTCCACTTCAATGGATGACCGAAGTAGAAACCCTCTTTTCCAGGTTCTCCTCCCCTTAAATAGGAGGATGGTGAACACTGCTGGGTCACTGAGATTAAAGAAATGCCCAGAGAGTGCACTAAGCGCTATGGGGTGGTATACAAGGGTGATTGCTTTGCTTTTTCTTTGGAAGGCCAATCTCCTCTATATACTGCATAACAGAAATTTCCAATACATTTACTCCGCACAATTGGCTTCTTTCTTCCATCATTACCTCTTCTCTCTACTAGGAAAAACTTTTAATGGGGTGAATTGTTTATTTCCCTGGTGGTGCACTGGTTAAACTGCTGTACTGCAGCCAGAACGTTGTGAGTTTGATCTTGACCAGGGCACAAGGTTGACTCAGCCTTCCAAGGTGAGTAAAATGAGTACCCAGCATGTTGGGGGCAAAATAATTAACTTGTGAACCGCCCAGAGAGTGCACTAAGCACTATATAGGTCTAATTGCTATTGCTATTTTCCCCACCATATTTTTATTCTGTTTCTATCCCAAGGTATACATAGTCCCAAAAATACAACACAGCAAGCAACACCAAACATATACTGCAGAAGACCTGCTTTGTCTCTCACCAACATCCTGGGCCTTCTCAAACGCTGCGCTTAAACTCTGGAATTCCTTTCCTATTGCAATCGCTTTTAACCCTTCTTTATCAGCTCCTCGTTCTGGAAAAACCATTTATCAGAACTTTCTAAGTCTAAAGTACTAAAATATGGCCTACCAACCGCTTCACCTGATGCTCTAGGACTTTGCAGCTTGCCTAAGGCCCTCCAGTCATACGCATTCCTGGTGATCTGGGTCGGCCCCAATTCTAGAAGGCACAGTGGAGATTCAACCCCTGACCCTGAGTCTGCTGTCAACCATTCTACCCACAGACTTATACCAACTCCTTAAGACATGAGGGGATCTCTAATTGAAAATTCTTTGGTTTGTTGAGCCCAGACCAGTTTAAACCTACACTATTACCAATGGGGTTCAGTGTATCAGTTGTGGCTGTTTCCTTCCTGTCCATATTTCTAAGATGATTCGGAAGGGATCACTTTTGCCAGCAGAAGAAAGAACGTGGGGAGGGGGAACCATCACAATCATGTTCCTACCGGTCTGATAGTAGTTAAACTTTTGCAGTTAAAAGGCAGTAAGGGTGGGAATCACATTTAATGAAAAAGTGTTATGCCTTCTTTAGCATATCTCTGGTGATCCAAGGCTGACCCCTTCATGGACATCAAAGACGGCTGTTTCATTCTCTGGTTTTCTCTCTTCTTGTTATTGTCATAACTCGAATGAGCTGAAAAGGATCAGTGCGCGGACTGAAAAACCAAGATGACTTCTGGAAGACCTTGGAACCCAGCCTTGTCCCACTTTAATGACTGGCATTGTGGAAAGAGGACTTCATTGATGGGAAATCTTTCACCCCAATGAAGGTCTTCTCCATGGACCGAGGTTGTCAGGAATGGAAAACAACATGCTTCTTTGCCCATCTATCCTTCCCGCATGTCAGAGCCCCAAAACTACTACAGAGGCATGACTACAGAGATAATAAACTTTACTATTTAAGGTGGTGGCAGGGTTTGGGAGATACAGTAATGGAGACCTTCTCATACCAGGCTGCAGAGGATGGGATAGGTGACACCCAGGGCTACTGTCCGCCTACCTGATCTGGCCTTCTGCCTCTCTCCTCTGCCGTGCCGATAAAATCCAGAGGGACTTCGACTCTGCAGCTCTAGAATGGGAGCAGCAGAATCTTCCGCGGCGGACAAAGGAGATTGCTGCCTGCGGAGGGCCCTCTGTGTGCTGGGGCAGTTGGCTCCCGGCTTGCATCGGACGACAGAGGAACGGGAGGCACCTGGGAAGAAAGAGGTTGCATCAGTTTGGTGGTTAAACCCATTGAAAACAGGAGGCCGGGGCCCAGGAGGGAAGGTCCAAAAGAGACTTGAGTGGGTTGCAAACCCCAGAATTCCCCAACCAGCATGCATGGGAAGACCAACTCGAATGCCACGGACTAGTAATCTGTTGCCAAAATGGAGCGTGAAAGGGAAATCACGCAAATGCCTCCTCACTCCAGTAGACTCATCATCTCCAGAATAGTTGCGTGCCAAATCTCACAACCAGTGTGACAACAGGCAGGTCAGAAGAAGCCTGATGGATTGAGCAGCGAATGTTGTACATATGAATTCTCTTCCACTCTACATTTGGGCAACAGATTAAGAGCCAAAGTCTCTAACTTGCAAGACCTGAGCTGAGCTGTTAATGATAAGACCTTCTAGAAATCATGGATGGCAAATAATGATTTATAGTTCTACCACAGTGAGCAAACATTTGGATTCTTCAGATCTCTACATCAGGCTGTAAGATTTAAAAATTTAAACATGGGGAGGAGCAGCTGTTGGTAGCCCTGGATACCCAAAGAAAGGGGGCCATCAAGTTCTTCATCCCACCATACAATGCTAGATATCATGGGATGCCTCCAGACCTACCAGGGACTTTCCAAGCCTGCTCTATTCATTTTTTATTCACCGAGCTTAATCCCAGTATTCATGGTTTTAAAGATCCAGCCATTTTGCGCCTCCCCACTATTTCTTAAATCATATACTGTACTCTGATGAAAAGTTTTGGAGAACTGAAAAGCTTGCTCACTGTTGAGATGGTGTAGCTCAGGGGTGCCCAAGCTATGGCTCATGAGCTGGAATTGGTGTCGGGGGCTGGATCCAGCCCACGGGCTGTAGTTTGGGGCGCCCTGCTTTAAGCAGAGAAAATGGCAGCCTAAAAATTTATCTCATCCTGTTGCAAAACATATCTGTTTGAAAACAGACTGCAAGGCATGTTTTACGGTACCTCTGCTTCCGGTGGGAGGAACCATGTGACCAGTCTGCTGAACCACATGACCAGTCCGTGGCCCAAAAAGTTTGGGCAACCCTGGTATAGCTAGTCCTTTGTATTCTTCTTACAGATCAACGTGACTTCCTTCATTTTTGTAGTCCAAAAAAGTCCTACCTTCATTTCCCCCCAAGATTTCCCTAGTAAAACTTTCTGATCACTCTTTAAACATAAGTGCCTGCAAATGAAAGGCAGAAGTAATGCTTCAGAGAGTTCCCAAACAATCTCTCTCCTTTATCATCGGAGCTACTGCGTTAGGGGCCATGAAACAGCCTTGTTAACTGTCTTTCGCTCATTCGTTTTCTAAGGACAGAGGAAATCAGAGCATCATGCCGGCAAAATGCATGCAATTGTTGTGTCCATGAGTGTACATGTGTTATACACTCATGTGCAACGGACAATTCATTTCAGGGACTGTTTAACTGAGGTAGATAGATCTTGCAGGTGACTATACCAATAGGAATCTTCAGTTCCTTTCAGGGGCTGTTTAATTGAGGCAGATAGATCTTGTGGATGATTATACCAATCATATTTTGTGAACAGCCAGGTTCCAGTGTCAGCCTTGAAGCATACAATGTTTATCCCACGCTTCTAATCACATGCAGAAAGTCAGTGGCACGCAGCTGAATGACTGGAGTCAACTCGTTCATATTTAATGTTAGAAGCAGCAGTTTCATGTCAGAAGATTTCTTCCTAGCACCTTCCACTTTCCAGAACTTATCTGCCACTTGAAAATATTCTGTTAAGAGGTCTTGATCAATGCAAGTGGTGACAACATTGGACTTGTTCTTTCTTTTAATAAAACATATACGAATGATCTTTACAGGCTCTTTTCTTCATGACAGTTGTGACCCCAGTCAATGCGTTGCTGAATTTTCAGCCTCTCCCTGAATCTGAACTGACACATTTCTTTTTTTGCAAATGAACTCTGCCGAGATGACTGCTACAGAACAGGAATTCTTCTCCTCTTGGCAAGTACTCTTTGAGATCATATTAGAGGTGGAATGCAGCCCAGCTTATATGGTGAACCCTAACTATCATCTGCTTCTTCTATAGCCAGAATATCCATGGTAAAGATTACTTCTTTCAAAGCATACTTTTTTCAGGAGCAAAAGAAACGGCAATAAACTGCAGAGCACAAAAATACACAAATATCTGATACACATTAATAACTTATTTAGATTTTATCAAAGCTTGGGAAAGCAGCTTCTCAGAACCCCCCACAAACACAATGGCCGAGGAATTCTGCAGGTTGTTACTTGTCCAAGTTCTGAGATTTATCTCCACTTGTTGAATATAGTAAAGGTAAAGGTCGCCCTTGCTCAAAAAACAGTCATATCCAACTCCAGGGTTCAGTGCTTGTCTCTATTTATAGCCAAAGAGCCAGTGCTGTCTGCATCTGGAGACATTTCATGTGGCAGGCATGACCGGAGTGCACAGAACACTGTTTACCCTTCCATCAAAGTGGTGCCTATTTATCTACTTGCAAATTCTTGCTTTTGAACTGCAAGGTTGGAAGGAGCTGAGACAGAGACGGGAGGCCATTCCATCAAGCAATACTCGGGTCTTGAACTGCTGACCTGCCAAACTTCCAGTTGTCAAGTCCAGTGTCTTAGCCACTTGGAACCACTGAAGCCCCTATAGCAAGGGCTTACTTGTGAGTTTACTTCACATTCAAATTGGTTGTGAGCCAAGAACATACAATATTTAGAATGGGCCTTTGACACACTATGATTTTCCTCAACCCCAGCTACAGTTGTACCTCACTTAAAGAGCATAATGCGTTCCACAGGATTGCTCTTTAAGTGAGTTTGCTCTTTAAACGAAACACCATTGTAAGTGACCAATTGTGTATTGGGGGGGGGGATTGCAAACCCCGGTTTATTTGTTAAGCGAGTTTTTGGTTGGTTTTATTTGTTAAGCGAAGCAAACATTCAGAGAAAATTCTGCTCTTTAGGCGGTTTACTCTTTAAGCAAGGCACTCTTTATGTGAGGTTTGACTGTACTGTATTTCCAAAATTCTAACCACTAGAAACTGTCTTCTCTTGAAATAAAAGGTAAGACAGTCCAGAAATGTTTACTTTTAGAGTGTGAAGAATTATCTCAGGATCCCACCCTCTTGAGTCTAGGTGTGAGCAATTTGTCCCCCCACTTGGATGGTATCAAAATGTTCTTCTATGGCTGTGATGGTGAACCTTGGCACTCCAGGTGTTCTTGGACTTCAATTACCAGAAGCCCAAGTCAGCGTTCCTGCTGAGCAGGGCTTCTGGGAACTGAAGTTCAAGAATAGCTGGTGTGCCAAGGTTTGCCATCACTGTCTTATGGTTTCTATCTGGATGCTGTCCAAAACTTCATATCCCACAAATGAACCAATGGTTGCTTCCTATTAATATGAAACACCCCTCCAGTGTATAATTCTTCCTACTTGGATGGTGCCCAGATGCATGGTTGAGAAACAGTGACCCAATGGATACCTTACTTTCAAGACAGGATAGCTGTATAGCATTTGGCGGAAGGATTCTCTATCCTCCTTGAAGGTCAACCGGGAGGTGAAAAGCGTAGAGCAAGGAATAAAGACAGACCCCATCAAGTGCCCTAAACTATCTAATCCCCAAAGCTCCTGATGACTCAACGACGTGGTGGTGTACTCAACAGTCTTCCACAAATTAAGAACATCAGAGCACAAATGTACACACTTCGTTTAACATGTGGAGCAGACCCACGTGACCCAAGGATGGACCATTTCACAGACTCTTGAAAACAAAAGCTTGTGCAATAATACACTTGGTAGCCTTTAAGATGTTATAAAAAGGTAACATGGAACAGCTCTGATTCCTCTGCCTCTTTTTATAATTTTAGCCTAAGCTACCTGAAATGTTGGGTACCCAGAGCAGTGTAGTAAATGGAACAATGGAAGAAGAGTCAGGAGACCTGAGTATGTTTCCTCAACTCTGCTATGGAATCTCTCTGAGGCAGAGAGGGGAGGGGGGAGGGGGGAACCCACTCCTTAAATACCCCACTTATAGTGATAAGATGCCTCAAACTACACCAGTTGAGAAAATATACCCTCTTGTTGGTAACACTCCACTGAAGGTAAGGAGAGAAGTAGCAGCAGACGCAGAGAGAACTAAGCAAGAGAATGAACCTCAACATCCTTTGAATGAATATAAGCCTCAAATCAACCAACTCAGATCCAGGAAGAGATTTATGGCAAGAACAAACATTCCTGAGGGTGCAGCAAGAACAAAACCAAATTAGAAGATGGACCTCACTGGACAAGGAACAACGTTAAAGCAAGCTATAGCTGTGGAACTCAATCTCCCCTACATCACTTGGAGGACCCTGAATAGGCTGAGGGTGGAGTCCTTAAATGCAAGACCAACAGGTTCAAGTGGGGGATGCTGGTGGACAGCAACACACTGTGTGAATGAGGAGAGATACAGAATCCCACTCATTTATTGGTCTGCAGATTACTGCCAGAAATGTGCACCGATGAGGACTTAAGTTTAGCCAATGACAAAGCCAAGAAAGTGGCTTCATTTTGGCAGTCCAAAGTTTGATATGGACACGGAGGAGGAGAAATACCTCGGTTGCCTTCAAAGCCCAATGGAGCCACTAAACAAGTCAGTTCTGACTTGACAGCACATAATAACAACAAACCTGTCTTGTCATCCCAATCTGCCTCATAGGCCTCTCATGAGACTAAATGGGACCATTCTACACTGAAAAGATGGAGGAATACAATACTTACAGCATGATAATCGCCCCCATCTGATTTTCCACCATAATGTCTGGTGATAACCCGATGCATGATGACATCATTGGGTGATATTTATCCCAGGCCCTGACCCAGTTCACTGCCACCGTTTTGTGTGGCTGCATCTTCTATAATCAGCAGTTCCAACCTGAATGTTCAAGCACATACTAAATAAAACCTGGGTCTTTCTTTTTCATCTATCTGCAAAGAAGCTTTTGCATAATTGGAGGAGACAGCTTGTATCTATGCTGGAAATTGTACAGCTAGCAATAAGTGCTTCACAAGAATTCAACTCAAAAATAACCTGGAGAAAAAGGTAAGAATATTTGGTTGCAGAACAGCCTGGCTGGCCAAGTTGGTTCCTCTTCAAGTTAGTCTCCATGCAAAGAAAGTTCATATATTTATTGTCCTATTCAGTTCCACCCAGTCTGGCTAGGTTATCCTCCCATGGTAATAGAGTAGACCAGGGGTGGTCAGCTTTGGTGCACCAGGTGTTCTTGAACTTCAATCCCCAGAAGCCCTAAACAGCAGGTGTGTTGACTTGGGTTTCTGGTAATTGAAGTTCAATAATACCTGGAGCACCAAGGCTGGCCACCCCTGGAGTAGACCATACTGCCAATGACTCAATGCTGATCATCAGGCAATGATGAACTGGCCTGATCACCCTGAGGACTAATGGCCTTGGGTAGTGAAGTCCACAGGGAAGGGTGACTTTGCCTGCCAAAAGGGATCAGGAACAGAAATGACAGATGGAACTGGCTCAGTCGTACAGGCGTCACACTGCGATGCGGAAGGCAATTAGAAGGCCACTGCGTTATATTGTTCCCTGGACAATTGTTGTCATGAAATGACATCTTTTCTAACGTTCTCAAAGCTTGGAGAGGACCTGGTTTAAACTAGGCCTCAAAAATCCTTTCTTCTCTGTGTCACAAGGCTGTGTCACAAGACTCCCTGTTTCCCAGTATTCTTATCTGTAGCTAGCTGAGCTTTCTGGTGTTATGACTACATGTTAGAACACTGTTATTTCACGTGAACAAACATTCCCTTGTTATGATAAAGTCTTCTCTGTTCCCTGATTGGTTAGAAGGTACCCAACCTGACTGCAGAATCTCCATCTTGGGGAGAGCAGAGGGGGAGTTCGTTTTTGGATGTCTATGGGTTAACATCTTTGTCTGGGGGACTATGCCTTTTTGCTTCTTCAAAATGATCACCTAGAGTGACTGGATTGTTTTTGGACTGACTATTGTTACTGAACTTATTTACGCTTTTCTGGATTATCCTTTAAGAAACCTGATCAATAAAGCAACTGCTTTCGCTTGAAGATCGTCTCTTTCCTTAACAGAAGCTGACACCACACACACACGACAGCTGGCTACCCTAAACCTCCCCAATTTGCTTCATTTCCTGACCATAGTAAGAGTTCTGTTAATGCAGACCAGCTCTCCCATAGAGCTGACAAGGGCTACAGTTCCCGTAAAGAGACTGGGTCTCTGGAACTGGAAGGGAGGGGCCCTTGAGTGGGACAGCTGGATTCTGACAATCGTCAAGGCTGATCACTATGATGATCGCCAATATTCAGAAATGGATATGGCACAAGAAGAATTCAGTTCCAAAAGATCAATTCTTACCCTGATGTTCTTCTTCTTCTGTGTCTAAACCAGGCGTGAAACTGGCCAATTGTATGAAACATACCAATTGTATGAAGCCACATTGATTTGTATGATCATCTTGCTAACCAATCACTCTGTACCTTTGTACCTGATGTGTATAAATTGATGCCACAAAGCTTCACTCCAGTGGTGGGATGTCAAAAATTTTACTAGCCCACCGTGATGTCATCACAGTGTGGGCGGAGCTAATGTCATGATGTTGTGGGCGGAGTCAAAGATGATGATGATGATGATGATGATGATGATGATGATGATGATGATGATGATAATAATAATAATAATAATAATAATAATAATAATAATAATAATAATAATAATAATAATAATAATAATAATAATAATAATAATAATCACACACACACCCCTCAACCCACCCTCCCACAACACAAACCCATAAATAAATTAAATAAAAAAATACATTAAAATACACCCACCCACCCACCAACCCCAAACACAAATCAACCAGAGCTTTTAAACCAGAGCTTAAAGCTTATTCTGGCTAATCTTTCTCACACTAGGTCAGATGGAAGGAACTACAGAATGAACTCACCACAAGATGGCTTCATTTTGGCACTTTTCAACTTTTTATCAGTTAAAGAAGTTAGGTACTAAGTCTTTGCCTAACCAGTTCTCTAGGATAATATCTAGGGGAGCAGGCTATAGGGAGCTTCAGGTTAGCAGCTTCTCTTCCTCCTCCCTGCTTGGGAGGACAGCAAGGAGGCCGTGCATATGCGCCAAGCATTGTAGGCATGCATGTACAGCAAGTGCTTGGCGCGCATGCGCAGTGGGGAAACCAGTGAAAAGGTAAGCCTCGAAGGTGGTTCCCCCCAAAAGTTGCTACCGGTTCTCCGGGACACTGGGGAAAGTTACTACCGGTTCTGGGGAACTGGTGAGAACCTGTTACATCCCATCACTGCTCGAAAGCCAGTCGTATTCAACTCTAAGGTTTGGTGCTCATCTCAATTTACCAGCCAAAGAGCCAGTACTGTCTCTGTCTGCAGATGTTTCCATCGTCATGTGGCAGGCATGATTAAATGGCGGAATGCATGGAACTCTGTTACCTTTCCCGTTATTTACTTGCAATTTATTGCTTTTGAACTGCTAGGTTGCCAGGAGCTAGAACAGAGACAGGAGCTCACTCCATCGTGCAGCACCCAGGTCTTGAACTGCTGATGTGCCAATCTTCTAGTCGTCAGTTCCGTGACTTAACCACTAAGCCTCCCTGGTCTGATATAAATAATGAATCTTTGCATAGCCTAAGATATCTGTAACCAAATGATACGTCCTTCTGGCCTTCCGAAAAACCCTCTTTCCAAATGTTGAAGATGGGGGAACCATGAGATCACTGTTAAAAGACTCCCTTTGGCAACAACACTCCTTGATGCATGATGTTTCGGGAACGGCATCTTATTAATGTTTCAAAGCAGCAGCTGGAAAACCCCTGGACAAAGTCCCTTTGGGCTGCCCTCCAAGTCGATGCCCTACAAGAGTGATGGTGAACCTTGGTACTCCAGCTGTTCTTGGACAGCTGGAGTACTGCGTACATGCAGTAAACCCATTCGTGTGGATTCACAGAGACTCAGGCTTCTGGGAATTGAAGTCCGAGAACAGCTGGAGTGCCAAGGTTCGCTATCATGGCCCTACAATCTTACTAAGTCAAACATGGCATCCCAGCAAATGTTTCAACAGCCCTTTCTTCGTTTATTTATTTCCCGCCGCAGCCTCTTCCAGTTGCTCCTGAAATCACGCAGCATTTAGTACAGACAAGGGACAGGGAAGCCAAGGCAAAGCCAGGTCAAGAAACTGTCTCGGTTGGCTACAAATGACATAAAAAGCTGCTTTGCACCTGGCTGGTTTGTTGATTCGTCTGCCCAGGAAAGCATCTCCCTTCGTCCCTTCGTTTGTGACCTGATTACTGATATTTTTTTTTAAGCAGTTGCTTTTTCAGTCTGTAAGATTCTGAGCTGGTGGGGGGATTCTGGGAACTGTAGTCCAAAAAGTGTAACATGTCCATACTCTGTTGGGGTAACAAACCACTTGGGGACTGTTATAAATTTGTTATTAAAGGTAAAGGTCACCCTTGCTCGAAAGGCAGGGGCAGAGATGGGCACTCACTCTGTCATGCAGTACTCAGGTTTTGAACTGATGACCTTCTACCTCCCAGTCACTGTCTTAACCACTTGAGCAACATGCAAAAACACATGAGTTATGGTTCTTATCCCAGGCCAGGACAACTCTTTTTATTTTATGGATTGAGTACTTTCCGCTCAGTGATCTAGCAGTACATTTTGAGGTGCAGGCAGCCATCCTTATGGTTTCCCTCACTGCAAAAGCAAAACAAAGCCTCAGTCCAGACACTGTGGTAGATCTAGATTAGCGATAGTGAACTTTGTCACTCCAGGTGTTCTTGAACTTCAATTCTCAGGAGTCCTGATCAGCAGGCATGCTGATTTGGGCTTCTGGTAATTGAAGTCCAAGAACACCTGGAGTGCCAAGGTTTGCCATCACTGATCTAGCTCAATCAACCAATTCTAACACTTCCCTGTCCTGCAAAGAGCAGGACTTTTGCACAGCTAATGGATACTAATTGCCTGATCAAGATCAACCCACCTTTAAACACTTTTGCGTTTCAAGAGACAGCTTGCAACAGTATTTGTTTATTTTTGCTGGGAATTTTTTCACCACTCTCCCCATGCTATAGAGAAGAATGCAATTAATCTCAGAAGAAAAAGCAAAACTGGGAGAAAGATGGGAGAGGATGGTGTCATCTCTAAGTCACAGATATCCTGGTGCTTTGTGTGAATCTTGCATCACACATATCTGTTCTTCTTCCTAGACTAAGCTGTACAATTCTAGTTGCCGAGCTATTTTACTCAATAATTAACAGGCTTGGGAGCAGATTTAGCTCTACCCACAGTCACGACAGAAAAGATGGATCCAGAGAAGATATAAAAAAGGGAATTTTTCCTCATGTCAGCTAGCAAGCTTCCCAGAGCCCGGCCTCTCAAATAGACTCAGAGACTGCAAAGCTCCTTAAGTGAGTAGTGCCTGGTAGCTGACCCACTTCAGATTTTAGTCTGAACTTTACGGAAACTCTCCAAGGTGCTTGACTATTCCCCCCTTCAAATAATAATAATAATTCAGCACTTTGGATAGCTCCACAAAAGTGCTAAAACTCAGAGTGTATTCGTAGCACCTTTGACATTGAAATTGCCACCAGATGCCACTGCCTTAAGTGCTGAAAGATATGTGATTGTCACTGGAAGAGCTTTTCATGTCTCCTGTAGTTTGCAAATTAGCTTTCCTTCTTTTGCAATTGGCCGCTGAAAATTAAACACCATTTCATTCGCCAGTCTGATTTCTCTGGAACACTAAAGTGATTTCAACCCTAATTACCAGTAGGCCAAGTTAAGTTTTAAGTATATATATGTAATTACCTTTCTAAACCACAAGGAAGTGTATTGTCTCCAACACTGTATAATACTTACACAAATGATCAACCAGTTTATACAAGTGATCAACAGGATCAAGCTTTGAAGAGATAGCTGGTAAACTAGCTGGAGAACTTAAAGAATTAGGGCAGTATTACAACATCAACCATTTGATGCCTAAACTGTACAAGACTCAAATGTTCACTTTCCACTTTTGAAACCGAGAGGCAAAGGTGAAGTTGAATGTTACGTGGAAAGTGAATTGGTTACAGCATTGCTCAGCACTGAAATACTTTGGCATGACACTTGACAGGGCACTATGTTTTAAGCAACACTGCCTGAATACCAAAGCTAAAGTTAGTACGAGGAACAAGTTACTCAAGAGACTCACAAACTATAAACACTGCGTACATCAGCTTTGGCCCTTGAGCATCTCTGTAGCAGAATATCCTGCGTCAGTATGGAGCACATCCACACACACAAAATAACATGACATCGCTGTGAATGAAGAAATGTCTATAGTAACAGGATGCCTCAAACCTACACCATTGAGGAAATATGCCCTCTTGTCAGTATCACTCAACCTAAGATCAAGAGAGAAGTAGCAGCGGACACTGAGAGAACTAAGCAAGAGAGGGACCCTTGACATCCTCTGAACAGATATGAGCCTCAAGTCCACCAGCTTGGATCCGGGAAGAGCTTTATGGCAGAGAACAAACGCTCTTGAGGGTACACAAAAGCAAAAACAAATTAGAAGTTGGAGGAAGGAGCTCACAGAGCAAGGAACAACATTAGAGGAGGATATGGCTGAGGAACTCCACCTCAGTCCCCTACATCACTTGGAGGACTCTGAATAGGCTGAGGGTGGGAATGCCTAAATCTAAGACCAACATGCTCAAGTGGGGGCTGCTGGCAGACAACAAAAGCCTCTTGCCCCACCCAAGACGCTTTTGCACAAGGGTGAGGGGCTGCCTCTGCATTTGGCCCAGGACACTTTTCCACCTTCTCCTGGGACCCACCCTGGCTGGGGCTTGAAGAACTGTTGAGGCACAGGACTTCCTTGCTGCCCCACCGAAGAGGCTTTGCAGCAGGAATGTATTTCATTCCATTGGGAAAATAAACCACCTATTACTCCACATTTCTTCCCAAAGACCTCTGAACACTAGTTTCCAGCTCAGACTCCCAAGATTACCGTAACCATAAAAATGGATTATAGTGTTATATTTTTTCATATTGTATATTGGACTGTATTTTGGAATTGCATCTCTGCTTTATATTGTGGATTGTATTGTGGACCATATTGTGGATTGTATTGTGGATTACACTGTTTATATTTATTTTGTTGTACTGTATTTTATGATATCATGATATTGTATTGAACTGTTATATTGTATTCGATTGTATGCTGTGAGCCGCCCTGACTTGGTTTCACCAAGTAGTTGTGAAATTTGCTTAGAATTCAGCTTGGTTTTGGGTATCAGAATTAAGTGGCGTTCATAGTCCCTTCTGCACACAAAAGTCCACTCCTGGTCACTTTAAACTTTTTATGTTTCAGTATTGCAATCAACCCACAGAACTTTCTACCCACAAGAGATGTGAAAAGCAATTGCAGTGACAATCACACATCTTTCATCATTTCTAAGGCAGTGTCTGCTGGTGGTGATTCCAATATCAAAGGTGCTATGAATCCACCCCAGGTTTTAGGTTGTGCTTTCCAGGAAATATCCATTTCACCCACAAATTCTGATCTACCTCCTGCCCAGTCTGCTCTAAAGGTCTTCTTTGATTGGAAATCAGTCATATCCAACTCTAGGGTTCTGTGCTCATCTCCATTTACAGCCAAAGAGCCAGTGCTGTCTGCACCTGCAGATGTTTCCATGGTCATGTGCCAAGCATGACTAGATGCTGGAGTACAGGAAATGCTGTTACCTTTCCCGGCAAAGTGGCACCTATTTATCTACCTGCAATTTCTTGCTATCCAACTGCTAGGTTGGCAGAAGCTGTGACAGATGATGGGAGCTCACTCCTTCACAGAGCAATCGGGTCTCAAACTGTTGACCAAGGAGACATGCCTCTCAAAGCCCCCAGGCATTTGGCTGGTTCTCCCAAAGCTGTTGAGCCCTGAGCCCATTTCTGAGAAACCAGACTTGATGTTCTAGACAGCCTCTTCCAGTTTCACCAGCAAGGACCTGTAGACTTCCATCATTCAAGGTTTCTCAGCCCATTCTAAGACTTCTGAGAAGAGAAGCCTTTCCCTGACTTTTAAGGGGATAATCTTAGGGAATAAGCCTTATATGGTGTGAATCAGTGGTGGGCAGCAACAGGATCGCAAACAAATCCCCCCCCCCCCAGGCAGAGGGGTAGCAAAATTGGGAGGCCACACCCACCTCCCTGCTCTGCCACACCCACTTCCCTGTCCCGTCCCGCCCACCTCCTCCATGACCTCTTCCTCCAGGTCATGGCAGCCTTGCACAGCAGAGTCGATTAGTATTCAAATCTGATGTCAGGATTTGTCCCTGCAAGTGGTTCAAGGTCTCCCTTGGTCAAATGCCAGTCATATTTGACTCTACGGTGCAGTGCTCATCTCCATTTACAGCCAAAGAGCCAGTGCTGCCTGTGTTTGCAGATGTATACATGCAGTGGTGGGATGTCAAAATTTTGACTACCCCACTGTGATGTCATCACAGTGTGGGCGGAGCTAATGTCATGACATCATGATGTCATGGGCAGAGCCGACATTATGACATCATGACATCATGGGCAGGGCCGAATAATAATAAAAATAATAAAAATAATAAAAAAGAGTGTGCACGTGCACACACGCGCAACACACACACACACACACCACAAACCCATAAATAAATAAATAAATAAATAAACAAATAAATAAAATTTAAAAATACATTAAAATACACCCACTCACCCAAACACCCAACCCCCCACCCCAAACACAAATCAACCAGAGCTTTTAAACCAGAGCTTAAAGCTTATTCTGGCTAATCTTTCTCACACTAGGTCAGGTGGAAGGAACTACAGAATGAACTCATCACAAGCATTTTTGGACTTTTCAACTTTTCAACAGTTAAAGAAGTTAGTTACTAAGTCTTTGCCTAACCAGTTCTCTAGGATAATATGCCTTAATGTAAATGTAAAACAGCTGTACCTCCTTAAGGGTTCTCCAATTGGAACAGCAATTTGAACAGCACAAGTGTAGCTTATTGATGAAGTAACTCCAAGGCTTTGCTTTAACACCCCAAGCCAGGCCTGCCAGCTGCCAGGCCTTTTTAGGAACTGTGGTAGTACGTCAATACAGGTAAAGGTATTAAATACACATTTAAATACACACAGACACACCACATCCAAAGGTGAGTCACTTACCCTGGGGAGCAGGCTATAGGGAGCTTCAGGCTAGCAGCTTCTCTTCCTCCTCCCCGCTTGGGAGGACAGCAAAGAGGTCGTGCATATGTGCCAAGCACTGTAGGCATGCATGCACACCAAGTGCTTGGCACGCATGCGCAGTGGGTGAACCAGTGAAAAAGTGGTTTTTCCCCCCCCCCAAAAAAAAAGAAAGAAAAAAAACTGCTACCGGTTCTCCGGGACACTGGAGAATGTTACTACCGGTTCTGGCGAACTGGTGTTAACCTGTTACATCCCATCACTGTATACATGGCCATATGGCAGGCATGACTAGATCGCCCACTGCGTAGGCTCTGCCCACAGCATAGGCTCTGCCCTTGACACAGGCTCTGCCCATGGCATAGGTTCCACCCACAACGTAGGCTCTGCGTACAGTGTGGTAGCAATTTTTTTTTGCTGTCCACCACTGGTATGAATGCACAACCTATCAAAGGTCACAGCACTTTCCTGCTGCACCAGCCAAACTCAGGAGTTTTGTTTTGAAATTAAATTCTTTTCCCTTTCTCGAGATCCTTCGAATTGCAGAATAGGTTTAATCAACCTGATATTTTACCACTGTCAATGAGTGTTGTTTTGGGGGCACTGTTACTCTTTATTGCTTTTTGTCTATAATTTATTCTATTTGGTTTATTGTTTGTTGGTTCTGTGTATTATCTGTATTATGTTTAATTTCATATTGTTATTTGTTGTAAAAAAATATATTTTAAACTGTTGTATGCCACCCAGAGTGGGAGAATATCCCAGACAGGCAGGATATAACTGAAACAGACAGAAAGACAGACAGACAGACAGAGAATGTTCCTTTTTGAAAACTGTCCACCCAAATGCCCAAATCTGCAAATGTGCATTTTGTATATGCTAAGTTAATGGGCTCAGTGGTTAAGATGCTAAACTTGACAACTGGAAGGTTGGTAGGTCAGCAGTTCGAGACCTGTGCTGCATGACAGAGTGAGCTCCCGTCATCTGTCCCAGCTCCTGCCAACCTAGCAGTTCGAAAGTAAGAAATTGCAAGTAGATAAATAGGTACCACTTCAATGGGAAGGGTAAACAGCGTTCTAGGCCTGCCTGCGACACATTCTCAGAAACGTCTGCATGCAGAGGGCCCTGGCTTTTTGGCTATAAACAGAGATGTGCACTGAACCCTAGAGTCAGATATGACTAGCTTTCGAGCAAGGGCAAGATTTACCTTTGTCTGAAAGATTTCATCACTGTCAACCCATTTCTGAGCTGGCGTCCATGTATCCTCTTCCCCGGCTGATGCACACCAACGAAGCGAGGCTACTTGGTAAATCAGCTCATGGCCATCTCAGCTCAGAAATTGGGCTGTTCAATATCCGAGGAGTAAGAACTACAAGCAGCTCAAGGCCCTGCCTGCTTCCAGAGCTTAGCAAAATTGCCTTTTTAGACTACAACTTGTAAAATCACCTAGCATAGTAGCCAGTGACTAGCCACTGGCCAAGATAGAATGCTCAATCCAGCATTGGGAACTACTAAACATGCTGATTACTGGTCATTAATTTAATTACACCACCCACAAATTTAATGCATTCTCTGGGACCTTTTGTAGTACGAAACATTTTTAAAGTGAATTTCCCATAGGACTGCATTGAATGCAATTTCCCATAGGAATGCATTGAAAACCAAAATATGTTACCTGAAATGCAGTTTCCATCGGAATGCATTGAAAACCAATTAACCCCTTCCGAAATTTTTTTGTTAACCAAGCCACTATTTTGTATGGATTTCCTTTTGTTATGCAAGTTTTGTGTTAATCAAGCCATTTGTTAAGCGAGGTTCCACGGTAATGTGCTATTAATGCATCATGGTTATTGTTCTTTTTTAAAAAAAATTCAAACCCCTCCCTCCAAAAATACAACAAACCCCAGCCCAATACTTCTCCAAGTAACTTTTCTGAAATAATGAGTGAATCCTATTAAAATGTTGGTTTAAATTAGATAGTAAGTGGAATTGCTTAAGTTGCACTGGTAAATTATGGCTAATTAATAACATGACACTCATTTGGTGACTGAGTATCCAGCTGTGTAACTGATTTGTTCAGGAAGTTTGGAGCATTTCCACTTTGTTTTTGGGAATTTTGTCACGTTTTGGCACCGCCAGCAGCTCTCCCCACAACCAGGAAGTGCCGGAAATTTCCCCTTCCCCTCAACAGCTATTTATCGGGTATTGATCCAGCAATTACCAGAACTGGCCACTAGAGGGTGCTGTCAGAAATGTGCCGAATATGCATTGAAAACAAAAAAAAAAGCTCTGGAGCTCAGAAAAAAGCCCAAAAAGTCTTTTATCTGTTCAAACCTCTTTCTAAACTGCACTTTGGAATTTTTCACTGTGTTTTTGCCACTTTAGAAAGAGTTTTGAACAGCCAAAATACTTTTTTGCCTTTTTTTTTTTTTGGAGTTCTGGAATGGATTATTTGGTGTTCAATGCATTCCTATGGGAAACCGTGTTTTGAGATACAAATTTTTCAAGATACAAAAGAACTCAAGGAACAAATTAATTTCATATCTCGAGGTATCACTGTAATTACTATTGCTATTAAGTCCAAATAGAGAAAAGAAGATAACAGCCACCTTTAGATACATGAAGGGCTCTAACATGGAAGATGCTTTGAGCTGCAAACCAATAGATTCAAATGGCAAAATAGGAGATACAGACTAAACATTAGGAGAAAGTTTCTGAGGGTAAGAATGTTTTGTCTATGGAGCTGCCTGCCTTCGGCCCTCCTTCACCGGAGGCTTTTAGCAGGATCATGTTGAATATTCCAATGCAACTCCAGCATGCAGTAACCAGAGAGGCAGGAAAGACTAGCCTAACCTAAAGGAAGGTGTTTTGCAATGTCTGCCTATAATTACAATTAGAAAGTTTCTTTCCTGCCTCCAAGGTCACATGACCCTATCTGCATGTCTTCAGGCCTTTGTTTGCTCTGGCTTTCTCTCTCTTGCTTTCCTGCTTTTAGAAGAGGAAAGATGTTCTTTTGAGTTGCTCCATCTTCCAGGCCACATGGATGGAAGAAAGACTTTGCTTCTTTATAAACCAACTTCATCAAGGCTCCTGAGCACAAGTATCTTCTGACCTCATTTTGTGAGTAAATGATATTTTTCTTTCTCTCAAGTATTTAGCCCAAGTGTGTTCATTAGCTGCGCTAAAAAGAGGAGAGTTGGGAGCCTTCCATTCGAACATAAAATTGCCTAAAAATCTGTGCAGCTGCTACAAATAACTTAACAGGCCACCTGTCAAGGATGCTTTAGCTATGAATTCCCTACTACTGAAAGGAGGCTGGAAAGGATGATCTTCAGAGTCCCTTCCATTGCTATAATTCTATTTATTCTAAGACATTTTTCAGGAAGCAACGAGTGACTCCCGTTATTTTAAAGGTACTACTTCCAAGGGAATAAATTATCTTTGAAAAACCTTGTTATTGATGATCTGATAATATAGGTAAAGGTCACCTTTGCTCGAAAACCAGTCGTATCGGACTTTAGGGTTCAATGCTCATCTCTGTTTATAGCCTGAGATCCAGTACTGTCTCTGTCTGCAGACGTTTCCAAGAACATGTGGCAGGCACAGGACTGCACAAAACGCTGTTTACCTTCCCACCAAAGTGGTACCTATTTACCTACTTGCAATTTCTTGCTTTCGAACTGCTAGGTTGGCAGGAACTGGGATAGAGATAGGAGCTCACTCTGTCATTCAGCACTCGGGTCTCAAACTGCTGACCTGCTGACCTTCCAGTCATCAAGTTCAGCATCTTAACCATTAAGCCATCGCAGTCCCTCTGATGAAACATTTAGGCTTAAGTTTTAAGACTTCTAGAAAATAGTATCTCCAACCAGACAACTTCAGCCCCAGAATCTGTGGCTACTTGACCCATCTATGAACCTCAGGCTGTTGGGTTGCCCTCCTCTGTCTGGGAGACTTCAGCTCCATTAACTCTTTCTCAACGGAGGTTACCCAAAACCCCGCCGGCCAACACTCACACAGCACGCGCATACACAACTGCCCAAAAGAGTACGTTTGTATAGTAGGTAGGGTTAATAACGTGTTAACAAGAAGACACAGCTGAGAATTTGAGAGCCAAAGTGCATGAAAGTTGAAATAGTGAGCAAACTAAACCAAACCTGCAGCACCCAGATAAATAAATGTTGTGTCAGAAATTACCCTGGGTTGATAGGATTTTTTCTGGAGAAACTCCACTCAGGGGATGCCCGAATGAGGCTCCTTTCATGTCCCCAAGGACCCAGATTCAAAGCTGCATTAAAATTGCGTATACTGAATATGTGCTATATCTGTACATCTGTTTTTTTTTTCCTTTTCCAGTTTTGTTTCCTTCGGCTGCTTCAACCCTCCCAACCTCTCAAGACAGTTAGGTAATCTTTTCAGAGTTGCACAAGGTAACACCACATTTTAGACAGAGGAAAATTAGGAACTTTGCACTGAAATATGAGTGGATAATCAGAGACAAACTGAAACAGCCGGTCTCGTAGCATGTCAAGGACAAAAAAAGGAAGAAAGATGACCAACTTTCTTTCCCACCACCCCTCAATTTGATCTTGTCCCTCCCTTTCCCCCTCCCCACAAGTAAGTCCTTCTACGTGGTAACAAACCAGACATTTTGGGACTCTATACCAAAACAAAAATTAATTCTTTCCAAAAGCTCCTAAACTGCCCTTCCATTGTTGCTGTTTTAATTACTGTAAATGAGAAATAAGAGGCAAGATAATTCCTTTCCCCAGGGGGGGGGGGGGAGACACGTAGGAGGAAAGAAAAAATGAATTTACCGTCTGATATGGGTGAATTTAATGTGGAAAGACAGACAGGTTCTAGCGGTGTCACTCTGGCTGTATGTTTCTTCATTCTCTGGGATGCTTCGCTCTGAGATGTTACATCTTCCTCTTCGCCTTTCGCCTCCACATTGTTTGGGGCTGAATACCCCCCACCCCAACCGGCTTCTCCCCCGACACCACAAGGTCCCTCTCTGCCGCTGAGCCTAAAGAAAAGATGCTATTCAAAAGATGCCGCAGCAAGCTAGGAAGACCGCTGTCTTGTTTCCCGGGGAAACCATTTGCAAAACATTCAAACCGCTTGACCTCCGAGCCCCCAGTTCCCTCGCGTGCCACGCTGGGCTACGGGCAGGGATTTGGAAAACAATATCCTAATTACATAGAGCTCTGTAGGCATAGTGCTGAATCTCGCCCCCTGCAACTTCTAAGATGGAGCAATCAAAGTCTCAATCAAAGCACCATCATTGCACACCAACCCAAATCCCTCTGTTTGCCTACGAATCAGGCGCCAGCTCTTTCGGCTGCAACGGCAAGAGAGCAGCGAAAGCCAATTTGCTGGGATTTCGTGCTCTGAAAATGTATGAGAGGGAGATTGGTCACATCTGACTGAACTGGGGAAACTGGCATGAGCTGGTGGAAGGGAGAGGCAGGGGCTCTCGGCTGCTTTAACTGGACAGGACAGCATCTTCCCAAAACTTGCAAGATGTTTTGAATGTTAGCTGTCATCGAACCCCAGCCAGTATGGCCCCTGGACAGAAATGATGACAACTTATAGCTCAAAGAAAGGAAGAACTTGGTGCTTTGCCTGGGTCACTCACACTATTGTCAACAGATGCTAGGTCTAAAGGGTGAACTCATTAGCAAATGTGTAATGAGAACTGCGGTGGCTTAGTGGTTAAGACTCTGAACTTGATGACTGGAAGGTCAGTAGTTTGAGACCTGAGTGCTCCATGAAAGAGTGAGTTTCCATAGTCTGTTCCAGCTACTGCCAGCCTAGCAGTTTGAAAGCAAGAAATTGCAAGTAAATAAATAGGTCTGTTTTGACGGGAAAGAGAACAGCGTTCCGTGAGCTCTCTAGTCATGCCTACCACATGATCATGGAAATGTCTACAGACACAGACAATGCAGGCTCTTTGGCTGTAAAAAGAAATGAGCACCAAACCCTAGAGTCAGATACAGCTGACTTGAGCAAGGGCAACTTTTCCCTTTAGTGCCACAATGTTTGTCTTGTATCCACTTACTAACGGTTTGCAACTCAACAGGGCCAAACCTCACACACATCTGAGTACCAACCAGGGATTTTCTGTTATTACCAGTTGTAAAAATCCACACTGATCTGTATACAGTAAAAACCCTACTTGTGTAAAAAGTCTGTTCTGTAGGCTTTTGCTTAAATTGGGTTTTTATGTAACCCGAAGCAAAACCATAGGAAAAATGAATTTTTACGTAACTCAAAGCAAACCCATAGGAAAAATGAAAATTTTATGTAAATCGAAGCAAACCCATAGGAAAAATGAATTTTTTAATGTAACACAAAGCAAACCCATAGGAAATTGTGTTACGTAAATTTATGTCAATTGGGACATTTATGTAAATCAGGACATGGTTTTAGCACAAAATCATTATCTAAAAGTCAAATTTTACGGGTTTTTTACTGTACTTCTCTGTTATGCTAGCCAACCATTCTGTGCCTCTGTCCCTGATATGTATAAATTAATGCCATGAAGTCTCACTCTTATGTCTGACAAAGTGGACCTTCACCCAGGAAAACTAACAGTGAAATACAGCAGTTAGTCATTAAGAGGCCAAGTTTTTTGTCTTTTTGTTTTGCTTCCTTTCTGATATTACAGACTAACATGGCTTCCACTTCAGACATTATAGCTCAAAATACTTCTTAAGGTGATGATAGCCCACAGAGGCAAGGAACTTAAGAGAGAGAGAGAGAACATTTATTTCTCACCCATCTGGGATTATTTCCTCTCCCCCCACTCTTGGCGGCATAGAACAAATTAAAAGGTTTGTCCAGCACCATATAAAATTAAACATAAATAATAAACCACAGAATATATTGTGGGCAAAACCAATAAACAACAACTATACCCCCAAAAAACAACAGGTATGGGGGACGATAAATTATAATAAGTTGGATTGTCCTGTTGTTTGCCCATTAGTAAGATGTCTTTAAAAGCCCTCTTTAAGGAGAAAGGGTTTCAATTGTTTTTAAAATATAGATAAAGATGGAAGCTGGCTCAGCTCAACCGGTAGAGAGTTCCACAAAGTTGGTGCCATCACCAAGAAGGCTCTACTCCAAGTCAGAGCCTTTCTTACTAACCTCAGGATTGGCACCTGGAACTGGGCTATTAAAATTGTGTTCTACAGGAAGCCCTCTTCCTATTTCTTTTGGAGGGTTTTGTGGAAGCTTGAATGGTCTTATGTCCCCCCCCCCTTTTTTTTTTTTTTAAATTGAAATCACTACCACTAAATCTTGGTTGGAATGGAGCATTTCCCCACAAATCCACTATAAAGGGAGATCACTCGTATTAAAGTGACCCTTTTCAGTGTGGTCAGAAGTATGCCATTGTAGCTCTCTCAGCTCATCCTAATTTAGGGCCTGTTTTAGGCTGATTCTTTGTGTCCAGTGTAGCACAGCTTTTTAAAAAGTTACCTGTGGTCAGGGAAGTTGCCAAATGCCATTTCGTACAATTGCTATGTCCCAATAGCATTTCTCTCCTCTAGTGACCCAATGTATGGTGTTCTAAATCAGCAGACAGCTGGTGCAGGATATCATAATTTGACAATTTCCCCTAATCATCTGCGGGTGGTCAGAAGGAATAACATACACTGAATTGCTTTGGTGAAAGGAGTAAAAAAAATCCTATTTCTATGTATCATTGATCAAACTCAATCAGCAAAGCATTGCAGCACAATGATTAGAAGTGTGATTAAATAAATAAATAAATAAATTGTACAGAAAAAAAATATGTTATTCAATTTGCCCTGACCATCCACAGGTGATGATGATGATTGATTAAAAGGATTTTTGCTGGAGAAACTCCACTCAGGGGATGCCCGACTAAGGCTCCTTTCACACCTCCAAGAGCTGGGACAGAGACCGGCGCTCAATCCATCATACAGTACCTGGGTCTTAAACTGCTGACTTGCCAGCCTTCCAGCTAACAAGGGGAGCTTCTTAACCACTCAGCCACCACTGAGGGGCAATTATTAATTTATGATATCCTGTGTCAGCTGGAGCTGACATCACTGTTAATGAGGCCATGCATATAGTGACAGGATGCCTCAAACCTATACCAGTTGAGAAGCTATACCCTCTTGTTGGTATCGCTCCACCTGATCTCAGAAGAGAAGTATCAGCAGACGCTGAGAGAACTAAGCAAGAAAATGACCCTCGACATCCTCTGAATGAACATGAGCCTCAAGCCTGCCGACTCAGATCCAGGAAGAACTTTATGGCAAGAACAAACATTCCTGAGAGTACACAAGATCAAAATCAAATCAGAAGATGGAGGAAAGAGCTCACTGGACAAAGATCAACATTAAAGGAAGAAATGACTGAGGAACTCAACCTCCCGTATGTCACTTGGAGGACTGAGTAAGAACCAGCTGGATGTTTACACCGGAAGCATCAGAAAGGTTGCTTACCATGCAGAAAATTCTAGTTTAGCCTTTCCCAAATGAAGACATTCATTTGAGATCAGATTAAACAGAGCACTGCAACATTATCAAACCATCTAACTGAGATTATTTAAAATGTATGTTTGGGAGAACCTAACAGCTACCACCATTTTGAGATCTGAATCACACCAAATCACTGCAAATATAGTCAAAAAAGCGGGATGTGTATCAGTTTAGACAGCCTCTTTATTACCGCCGTTGACTCTCACTGCACTGAATTCTACTACTTGTCTTTCATTTATAATGTATGTGCATACATTTTTTATACTATACAATTTAAACACTGTCCTCTCTCTCTCTCTCTCTCTCACACACACACACACACACACATACCAACTCAAAGGCACTGAAGGCTGGAGATGCACTGCTGATATAGGGCTTTCACATCAAAATGCACCATTATGGAAATGCAAATTCTAGACAACACAAAACAGCACATCATTTTTAAAAAGATTAATGGATATACAGGGTGTCCCAAAAGTTGCCACTCATAGAGAAATTGGAAAAAATTGCAGCCAAACATACCTTTATTGACAAAATATACATTAAAAATCTTACAAAATATTTACAAAATATTCTCTATGTGTTGGCCACCTCTTTCTATGAGCCTCAAGTCTGCTGGCTCAGATCCAAGAAGAGCTTTACGGCAAGAACAAGAGCAAAACCAAATTAAAAGATGGAGGAAGGAGCTTATTGGAAAAGGAACATCATGAAAGGAGGATACGGCTGAAGATCAATCTGCCCTACATCACTTGGAGGACCCTGAATAGGCTGAGGGTTGGGGTCCCTAAATGCAAGACCAACAGGCTCAAGTGGGGACTGCTGGTGGACAGCTACACACAGTCTGAATGTGGAGAGACACACAATCTGGCTCATTTGCTGGTCAGCCAATTGCTGCCAGAGACAGGCAGTGATGTGGACTTGGGTTTCAGCAATGATAAAGTGAAGAAAGTGGCTTCCTTTTGCCAGTCCAGGGTTTGATCAGGACACGAAAGAATAAAGACTTGTAGCCAAGGAATCAAAAGAGGGAACAAGGACAATATCATCCAAACCATATAATACTGTCTATCACTCTGTAAAGAGGTGAAATCTAGACAGTGAAGAAAGCTGACCATAAATAAAATAAAAGGATTCCTTTGAAAGTTAGTACCAGAGGAGAGCTTTATGAATGTAACAGACTGTCAGAAAGAAGTGGATCTTATATCAAATCGAGCCTGAATTCTCTCTAGAAAACAAAAAATGTGTGTGTGTGTGTGTGATTTGTATTAAATTGAGAGTATTATACTTTGGGCACAGCAGAAGGCAAGATTTCTGGGAAAGGCAGGAAAATAGAAAACAGAAAAGCAGAACATGAGATTGACTAATAATCCCTTAGGGAATCTTAACCTTGAGTTTGTAAGACCTGATTAAAGTTGTTAGTGAGAAGGACTTTTCTGGAGGTCATTTATCACGTGGGTTGCATTAAGTTGAAAGTGACTTAATTTTTTTTTTATCGTGTCAGAAGTACTCAAAGGTGCTTTCTGGGTTGAAAGGATTCTTGCTGGAGGAACTCCATTCAGGGGACACCAGAATGAAGCTCCTTTCACTGAAGTGGTCCCTATTTAAATAAAGTGGAACCTCGGTTAACGTTTCTTACAGCGAAAATTACTTTAACCAAATTTCCCATAGGAATGCATTGAATGCAATTTCCCATAGGAATGCACTGACAACCAATTAATCCATTCTGGGGGGAAATCTATAAACCGAGCCACTATTTTCTACAGATTGCCTTTTGTTATGCAATTTTTATGTTAACCGAGCCGTTTGTTAACCAAGGCTCCACTGTACTTGCAATTTCTTGCTTTTGAGCTGCTAGGTTGGCAGGAGCTGGGACAGAGACAGGTGCTCAATTTGTCATGCAGTACCCTGGACTTGAACTGCCAACTTGCCGATCTTCCAGTTAACAAGGTGAGCTTCTTAACCACTGAGCCACTGCAGTCCCTTAATGGTATAAAACAATCAGAAATAGCCAGGGCTATTGTCTTCCAATAATGTGCTAACTATAGCGAATAAATGGGCTGAAGATTATGGATCCAAATCCTATTACAGTATTTACGCCTCCCAGCAGAAATGGTAAAAATCACTGCAGCCAATGCTTGCTAGCTAAAAAAAACACCAGTTATGTTTTTCATCATGTGCTAAGATGCATGACGGGTTTTAAACAAGAATTGCAACCACTAATTCTTCACTTGCAGCATCTGGTGCAGCAATTTATACCATTAAGCAAGTAGGGGGAAAATCTGTCCACTGTGTCTTTATTAGGAACTGGAATGAACTAAAAGTAACTAGTTACTACCAAGTGCTCCTCAAACCATCCTGTGCTGGATGCCATCTGTGGGCCCAGACAGTGGCCTCTTTGGATCCATCACCCATCTGGTCTTTCTTGGGTTAAATTGGTGGCACAGTAGTTAAACTGCTGTACTGCAACCCGAAAGGTTGTGAGTTCGATCCTGACCAGGACTCAAGGTGGACTCAGCCTTCCATCCTTCTGAGGTCAGTAAAATGAGTACCCACCATGTTGGGGGCAAAAATGTTAATTAACTTGTGAACCAGCCACTAAGCGCTATGAGGCGTGATTGCTTTTCTTTGCAACCAGCGGGGCCAACTGGCTGGTCAGTCAGTGAGTGGAATAAAACAAAACATTCATGCCTGCAGTAATTTCTTCAGCGCTTTTAAGGACACCGACCGGTAGCTGACAGATGACAGGCGATGGGCCCATTACCAGCTGGCTGGATGGGGTGAGAATATTAATGTGTTGACAGAACAAAACAGAAAAACAATTCGGGTAGAAGGTGGTATGTGAAAGAGATCCCCAAAGGCCCTTGGCATCTTCAGCCCAAACCCAAGAACAAGGCGATGTGCTTTTATATTATATTTCTGATTACTGTGGATGGATGGGAAAAAAGACAATGAAAAAAGCCAACAGAAAAAAAATCCATTCGTTTGAAATATGGTGCTGGGGGAGAAAGAACTCTTTGGATATCCTGGACTGAGAGAAAGACGAACAAGTTGCTGTTGTTGATGATGATTAGATTTGTATGCCGCACTCCTTAGTAAAAACCGACACAGAGCGGCTCACAGAATCCACAAATATCAATATTGTAGTGAAAACAAAAATACAATACCATACGCAAATCAAAAGCAAAGCAAACACACTTATATACTGCCTCATATAGCGCTTAGTGCATTCTCTGGGTGGTTCACAAGTTAATTAGCATTTTGCCCCCAACATGCTGGAGACTCTTTTTACTGACATCAGAAGGATGGAAGGCTGAGACAACCTTGATCCCTGGCCAGGATCAAACTCACAAACTTTTGGTTGCAGTACAGCAGTTTTAACCACTTCACCACTAGGGCTTCTGAACTGTCTCTGGATACAAAAATGATGAAGCTGAGGCTGTCCTTACTTTGGGCACATCATGAGAAGGCAGGCTTCTCTGGAAGAGAAAAAAATGCTGGAAAGGTTGAGGGCAACAGGAAAAGAGGAAGACCAAATGTGAGATGGATTGACTCCCTAAAGGAAACCCCAGGATTGAATTTATTGGAATACAGTACTAGCCGGGCTAGTTTATGTTTCAGGCATAAAATAAAACAAAAAACAAAAACACTGCAGCACTTTAAAGATTAAGTGCTATATTTTTAATGTGAGCTTTCATGGATCAAGTCCACTTCATTAGACATAGGACGGAGACGTCAAGGCATGAATTTATATACACCAGATAAAGAACCATAGAAGCATAGAGTGATTAATCAGGATGACAGATAAGTATGCAAATCAATACAGCTACCTACAGCTAGCAGTAGCAGTAGCAGATGACCTCTGGTTGTTATTCGGACTAGCTCTAAATGTCCCCTTTTCAATTGTAATAGCGGAAAGACACAAAACAAGTAACTGACATTGAACATATGCTAATAAGTTTAACCTTTGTGTTACTTACTGTGTGAGCAATCCTGTGTGAGGATAACTAAACACAAGAGTGCATGGAACACTGTTTACTTTCCCACTGAAGTGGTGCCTATTTATCTACTTGTAATTCTTGCTTTCAGACTGCTAGATTGGCAGGAGCTGACACAGAGACAGGAGCTCACTCTGTCATGCAGCACTCAGGTCTTGAACTGCTGACCTTCCAGTCTTCAGTTCAGAGTCTTAACAACTTGAGCCCCTGCAGTCTCAACAGATCTAGAGACCAGCTTTTTCTACCCTATTTTCTACCCACATCTCTAAAAGGTGGCTACAATTAATCCGGGATGCCAACACATTTAAGCATTTTGCTTGTGTTACATTTTGACAACAAAACACCAAAATAAGAAAAGGAAAAAAATGTATTTTTAATCTTTCTTGTTATTCACTTAAACTTGGGAGAATGGCTTTCAGAGTGATTCCCATCTCTGCAGAAAAAGCACCCTCCTTTCTAGCAATAATCTCCAACTTGATGATTTCCCAGTGTTGCGCAAATTAAACACATAAAATATAAAGCAACAATTATTGCAGTAATAAAAGGAGTCTAATAAAAAACCAGGCAGAACCAGTTGTGACGCATAATAATGCTAAAAGCAATATTGGGAGCAGGGATAAAATAGTGCAAAAATTGCAAAAGCAATGTAGGAATCAATTCCTAAAATACCTGGAAAAGAAAAGCCCTCCCTATAAACCGGTGTAATGCTGAAGAGTGTAATATGTGATGCCACTTAGCTCAGCAACCAGGGCAGTATATAAAAACAAGATGAAATGCATGTAAAATGTAAAGAAAACCTAATTAAAATTTTATTAGCGTGTTATAATGCATTATAATAATTGGGAAATAAAAATTATAGCCAGCAGCAGAGGGACACCAATTTCAGCACCAGACAGAAAAACTGCTCAATTGTCGTTCTTCTTGCTTGTAAAATTGTTGTCTTCCCTTCAGAGAAGAGGCTTCCAACTAGGGATTAATTTATTTTTATTTTTTAGATATTCATCCACTTCCTGCCATCAAGTTTGGGTAATGACTGTTCTTCTGCCCCTTTATCTTTAGGCCAACCCTTGAAGTGGAACAAGTGAAAGCAAAGTCATTACACTTCTATACCGCCCCATAGCATTTCATGCACTCTCAGGGCGGTTCACAGGTTAATTAGCGTTTTGCCCCCAACATGTTGGGGACTCACTTTACTAACCACAGAAAGAAGGGAGGCTGAGTCAGCCTTGAGTCCTAGTCAGGATCGAACTCACAATGTTCAGGCTGGAGTACAGCAGTTTAACCACTGCATCAGCTGAGAAAGAATTGCTAGACCAGTGGTGCCCAAACTGACTACGGGCATGTTTTACTTCTGCTTCCAGGAGCGATGAGGGCTTCGTGGGCTGGGTGAATTGGCGTTGGGGGCCACACCTGGCCCCCGGGCCTTAGTGACTGGCTCCCTGAACCACATGATTGGCCCACGGCCCAAAATATTTGGGCACTCCTTGGCTAGACCAATGTGACTATATGAACCATAGTCCAGAGGTGAATTGAAAGAAATATTATAAAAACACCAAATAACGCAGATGGAGGCTGCTAGAAGTGCCATAACAAAACCCTTTTATCTCTCTCAACACCCTCCTTCTCCTTTAAGTGTCATATCCTATTCCAAATATGTATTTATTTATTTATTGGTCACATTTACATTGCCGCCCAATTGGCCAGCGACTCTGGGCTATTCTCATGGTGATCAGCCATGAAGATTTTCCTGGGAACCATAATATAATGCACTGGCCGTCCATATGCCTTCCACATGGCAGCATGACCCCCATAGTACCACTGATCCAGTTCTGCGAGTCACTTTCTAGTCCTGAGCCCGTTTGGCACAAAAAGTCCTCATCAGCCCTAGGCCAGGATTGTTATGAAGCTTCTGCCTGCCATCAAGATGGATTCAAGTGGGATTTAATCCACTTGGGGACCATCACCCTGCCCTGTGGACTTTGCCACCCTAGGCCATTAGTGCTCAAGGTTTATTAGGTAGTGGATCAAGTGGCTAAGACACTGACTGGGATGTGGAAGGTCAGCAGTTCGATTCCTGAGTACTGCAGGACGGAATGAGCTCCCATCTTTGTCCCAGCTCCTGCCAACCTAGCAGTTCAAAAGCAAGAAATTTCAAGTAGATAAATAGGGACCACTTCGGTGGGAAGGAAACAGCATTCCATGTCTAGTCATGCCTGCCACATGACCATGGAAACGTCTGCAGAACCAGACAGCGCTGTCTCTTTGGCTTTGAAACAGAGATGAGCACTGAACCCTAGAGTTGGATATGACTGGCTTTCAAGCAAGGGGAACATTTACTAACCACCTCCTGTCAATCGGTGTTAGGTCACTGGCAGTAAGGTCTACTCTATGACCATAACAGGATAACCTGACCAGACATCTGGTTTTGGCTCTTACCTATATAGCCATAGACCAGTGGTTCCCAATGCAGGGCCCACGCCCCATGGAGGGCAGGGCCCCCCCTTCAATTTCCAAAAGCCTAAGTCGGTGCATTGGCTGATTTAGGCTTAAGTCAGTGCAATTGGGGAACTGACTTAGACTTCTGGGAATTGAAGTCCAAACACCAAAGGATGGGAAATACTACCCTAGATGGTTTTATCCTTCTTGCCTGGTAGAATGACTCTCCTACAGGAATTCTACCTTCATTACCTGGTCTTCCTAAGCTGCCACCCCAAGGGACACTAAGAAGAAGAGAGCTTTCTCGGTTGTGGACCCTTCATTAGGATATGAATGTCCCTGTAGAGATCCATCAGGCCTCTTTACTTCGGACATTCAGAAAGTTAATAAACACTCTTTTATTCTGGGAAGCCTCTTCAAACATTCTTCCTCAGCAGATTTAAGATTTATTTATTTATTATTATTTATTTTTATTTTTTTAGATTTGTATCCCGCTCTCCCCGGTTTCAACCAACTCAGAGCGGCTCACAGAGTCCCCTAACCTCACTATTAAAGTGCAAACAAAAATACAATATTATTATTTTGTATTTTTTTCCTGTAATAGAATATATATTTTCTATATTATATTTGTAATCCACCACTTGAATTTGCAGTTTATGATTAGGGTTGAATGCATTTTGTTATTGATTCTTATTTGATATGTGTTTCTCGTAAAACTGCCTAATGTAGTGCTTGGATAAAGTTAGGTGGTATATAAATACTGTAGTTGCCACGATGCTTAACTTGACAACTGGAAGGCCAGCAGATCAGCAGTTTGAGACCCGAGTGCTGCATGATGGAGTGAGATCCACTCTCAGTCCCAGCTCCAGCCAACCTAGCAGTTCAAAGGCAAGAAATTGCAAGTAGATAAATAGGTACCACTTCAGTGTGAAAGGTAACAGTATTCTGTGGGCTTCAGTGTCTAGTCATGCCTGCCACATGTCCATGGGAATATCTGCAGATGCAGACAGCACTGGCTCTTTGGCTGTAAACAGAGATGAGCACCAAACCTTAGAGTTGGATATGACTGGCTTTTGAGCAAAGGCAACCTTTTCCTTTACTTATATACCTTGGCACTCCCAAGTGTTCTTGAACTTCAACCCCTAGAAGCCCTGATCAGCAGTTCTGACTTGGGCTTCTGGGAACTGAAGTCCAAGAACACTTGGAGTGCCAAGGTTCACCATCACGGATATAACATATATAAATAGGAGGTATGGAGAATTTGGGATGGAAGAAGAACAGTAATCCAAAGAGGCTGGACTGAGACTGTTGAAATGTTGCAGAGTTGAAGGGTAAAAAGTACCTGAGTGGAAAGCCAGAAGCTGCTTCGCTAAAGGGCTCGAATGACCTGGCAAAGATGAATTGCTAGATCTTGGCTTACACAGAGAAAAACTCTAGGCTAAATACAAGAGAAATAAATTATTACCTGTCAAGGTATCCTAACTGCTCCTTTGGGTAAACAATATCAACTACTTTAAAATCTACTTCCCTTTTTGGGGGGGAAACCCCAAATAGTATCATAGTAACTTCTAATCTACCATTTTCCAAACTATTCACCAAAAATCCAGGCTTTAAAAAAATATTATTATTATTATTCAGACTGGGCTGCATCTCTTGATTTTAAAAGTGGTGGGGAAATGCCATGTAGACTGCATTTTGTTTACAGAAAGAAAAAGAAGTAAAAAATAAATTACTGTATTTGCTGGCATATAACACCCACTTTTCCTCCCTTAAAATACACTGGAAAATGGAGTGGGTCTTATACTGTAAATAGTGGCTTATAGTAGGCTATTTTTGGTAATAATGGAGTGCGTCTTATACTCCAAGGCCTCTTATACGCTGGCTAATACAGTAAGCAAATAAGCCCCCTGTATGGGGTACACAGAAAGAGCCGCCTCGAAAATTGTGGTATTTTTGAACCACAACTGGGTGTACCCTGGCAATGGCAACCTTGTGTCACCGGCTAATCCTTCTCACACCAGGTCACGTGAAAGGAACTGCAGAATGAACTCACTAGTGGTGGGCTCCAAAAACCTTTACTACCACACTGTGGGCGTGGTATGGTGGGTCTGGCCAGGAGGAAAACTCTGCTTTACACCCGAATTAGGACAACTTTATTTTAAAACTTGGATGGGCATGGCCAGCCAGAATTTCTGCCACCGGTTCTGGCGAACTGGTGTGAACCTGCTGGTGCCCACCACTGGAACTCACCAAAAGGTGCCTTCATTTTGGCAGTTTCATGTCTGACCTAGACACAGAAGAACATCTCAAAAACCTCTCTTGTTTAACGATATCAAACAAAAACATGCCAAAACAAAAGCAGAAAAATAAAGAGAAAAGACTAAATGCTGTATTTTAAAAAGCGATTATGAGTGTCTTATTCTTTCAACACAATAATTTAGCTGTTCGCTGACAGAGGAACGCTTTTAAAAGAACATACAATTTGCATCATCAACTGAAAAGAAAAGTGTATTATTAATTTCAAGCCTGTAATATTGCATCTTTGGATATAATAAAAGATTTAGAGGCCCTGAAACTATTATTTCTTTAAGAGGGACAGGAATAATTTAGCTGTAATTGGATGTCAGAGAATTATTAATGAAGAAATCTGGAGCAAATGACAAAGCTCCTTATGTCTAGTTTTCCACTTATGAAATGTCCTGTCTTTTATCCTATGACAGGCATTCCCAACTTACAGCCTGTGGGATGGGTCCGGCCCATGACACCATTTCATGTGGTCTGCCACTGCTGCTGCTGCACCGGGAAGTGGAAGCAGATGTATTTATCTCAGCTGTAAAATGCACCTGCACATGCATAAACATGCCCACAGCTGTCATAAACACAGAAGTGGCACATTTACAGCAGCCACAAATGTGCCTGCTTCTGCTTCCGGGGGCGTGGTCTGGCCACTCAGCTGTCCAGGGGTATGGTCAGGCCCACAACGTGAGAAGGCTGGGAACCCCTGTCGTATGAAATTGTTGCAGAAACCACTTATCACAACAACAGAGCAACAAAGTGAAAGAAATGTATACCTGTGCCTATAGATCTATAAAGATGCAATACTTTGACAAATAATACTCAACATGTATTAAATCCAGGCTTCCTGCTCAGTCTGAAACAAAGAGATCAAAATTAGGTGCAGTCTTTTGAATGTATTGTATTTAGTAGATCAGTTAGCAAGCTTTGGAATCACACAGCATTCTTTAGCACATCCTAAAACAATTACAGAGCTGCATTATTGTAATTTGCTTTATGGGATTTTTGGGAAGGAATGGAATTCTTCTTTCTTGTGGAGTCCCAGTAACAGGGGGGGGGGCACTTTTTGGGCGTATGGGTGTTCTTGGACTATAATTCCCAGAAGTCCTAGCGGGAGTGGGGCCCAGTGTCCTAGGGGGTCACAAATTTGGCTTATGCCCCAGGCGACTGAATCCCACGCTATGCTACTGTGGAGTCCGTATCTTCTCGGTGATGCTCACCTTTGGCATTTTCTGTATCAACATTCAACAACCTGTGCCCATCTGGTACACTTGACTACATATCTGGCTTATATGAGATTTATGCTGTTTGTATGCTTTTTCTTCCTCTTCTTTGCTCCCTCTTTTACCCCATCGAATATTGAGGGAGATGAAAGGTTCTTGCACTGGCACTTCTAGCGGCCTCCAATGGGATTACAGCCAAACCTCACATAAAGAGCACCTCGCTTAAAGAGCAGAATTTTCTCAGAATGCTCGCTTCTCTTAACAAATAAAACCAATCAAAAACTCACTTAACAAACAAATCGGTCATTTACAATGGTGTTTCACTTAAAGAGCAAACTCGCTTAAAGAGCAATCCTGTGGAACGCATTATGCTCTTTAAGCGAGGTACAACTGTATTTGGTCTTCTTGTAATGCTGTATTTCTCTGATGTTATCTCTCCACCTTCCTCTGGGTCTGCCTCGAGGTCTTTGTCCGTTTCCCGTTTCCATATATGCCTTGTAAGGTATGGAATTACAGGACATTCTCTCCAAAATGGGCAAACCACTCTATTTATTGTCTCTGGATGTAGTTTAAGATTTGTTCCATCCCAATTCTTTCCCTTATAACCTCATTCCTGATTGTGTCCCTTCTAGTCGCTCCAGGAGCCTTCCTCAGACATCTCATTTCCATGGCAACCAACTTTTCTGATTTGTTGTAAGTGTCCATGTTTGGCACTGGTAACATAAGGTGGGAATGAACATGCTTTGTATCAGGCGTTTCTTTGTGCTAGTTGGTATTGCCTTGTGTTGTAAGAGCAGAGTTAACTGTTCCAATATTGGGTTTGCTTTACTGCACCGTATGTTAATTTCTTCGTCCATTTTGCCATTTTCAGTAAATATTGTTCCAAGGTATTTGAACTCCGTCACTTGTTTTATACTTGTTCCTTCTACCTTGATATCTAGAGTACTGTATGTTGTTTCCTTCCAATTGCCATTACTTCAGGATGGATTCTCATATTATTTATCTTGCATTCTTGGTTCATGGATGTAAAGTGTTGTTGTAGTTCCTTAGTTGTACCTGCTATCAATGCCTGATCACCTGCAAAAAGCAATTCATTGATATTGTTTTACATTCATGGGCTTAGCTTTTTTGCTTATGCTGTCTATGTAGGTGATGAGTAATAGGGATTGTTTACCTGGACATTATTGAGATACAGCATATGTGAGATGTCTGCTGTTTGCTTGCAGGCTACAGAATATAGCATTTGGTTTCCTTGGAACCTCCATTTTCAATTTGAAAAGGAAAAGTAGAGTCAAATCTTAGGTCCTCCTGCTTTTGAAGAGCTTTTTGACACTGAGTGGGGCAGGAGCCTTGGCAAAGCCAAGGAGACACGAATAAATGAGATTTCAGATTGTTAGAAGCAGGGACAACTTATGTAAACCTTGCAAAACAAGGTGTGAAAAATCAGAATAATCTAAACAACACAAACTCCTTGCCAAATTCCTCTCTCACAGTTGCATAAATTGAGGTTAACATTAGGATGAACTTTAGGGTGCAATTGGGAGACTTTAAAGCTGATGGCTTCTACTTTAAATTAGGTAAAAGCAGTGATGGGATGTTACAGGTTCGCACCAGTTCACCAGAACCGGTAGTAACTTTTTCCAGTGTCCCGGAGAACCAGTAGCGGCTTTTGGAGTGAACCACCTCGGGAGCTTACCTTTTCGCCGGTTCCCCCACTGCGCATGCACACCAAGCGCTTAGTGTGCATGCGCGCCTACAGCACTTGGTGCGCATGCGCGGCCTCCTTGCTGTCTTCCCTAGCGGGAAGGAGGAAGAGAAGCTGCTAGCCTGAAGCTCCTATAGCCTGCTCCCCAGGGTAAGTGACTCACCTTGGGGTGTGTGTGTGTATTTTAATGTGTATTTATTTTTAATGTGTATTTTTATGTGTTTTATGCATATTTAATTTGTATTGTTATGTGTTTTATGTCTATTTAATATGTATTTATTTTAATGTGTATTATATGTGTTTTACATGTATTTTTATGTCTATGTAATTTGTATTTTTATGTGTACATGAGCAACTTTGGCCCACCCACCAGGTCACATGGTCCTGCTCACGACATTGGCTCTGCCCACAACATTGGCTCCGCCCACAAATTAGGCTCTGCCCACAGTGTGGTAGTAAATTTTTTGCCATCCCACCACTGGGTAAAAGTAAAGCTCACCTTTGCTCAAAAGGCAGTCGTATCGATCTCTAGGGTTCAGTGCTCATCTTTGTTTATAACCAAAGAGCCAGTGTTGTCTGCATTTGCAGACGTTTCCGTGGACATGTGGCAGGCATGACTAGACACCGGAGTGTACATAATGCTGTTTACCTTCCCACTGAAGTGGTCCCTATTTTGTTGTTGTTCAGTCCTCGGTCGCGCAGCACTTGGGTCTCGAACTGCTGACATTTTGAGTCATCAAATTGAGTGTCTTAACTACTAAGCTACACTAGTACAGTACTTTACTTTTTGATTAAGCCCCACTAAAATAAATGGGATTTTACTTCTGTATATAGGATGGAGCTGTCCGCACAGAATGTCTGGGTATCTCCTGTCATCTCAGTATGGGAGAAAGACATGGAATGGCCGAATGAAATCTTCTCACTCCTGTTATTATTTTTTATGACTGCAGCATACCAAGAAGCCTCTAAACACAGACAAAAACAGGGGCTGGGAAAGGATGAAATTCCAGATTCTTCTCACAAACACCAGCATTGTCTGTCTCCCTCTCGCCACCCTCCCTTTATCTCTCATTCTCATTCTTGTCTAATCTTCCTATAATCCCCACTAATACTTTTTTGCTGGAAATCTTGCTTTTTCTCACCATAATTGTAGCAACGCAGACAACACAACAAAGCCAGAAAGGACGGGGGGGGGTGATTATATGCTAAACAGAACCAGGGGGTGGGGTGGGGAGTCAAGACATTCTCTTTAATCCAGGGGTGCTCAAACTTTTGGGGCCATGGGCCAGTCAAGTGGTTCAGCGGGCCGGTCACATGGTTCCTCCCACTGGAAGCAGAAGTAAAACACGCCTTGCAATCTGTTTTGCAACAGGATATGATAGATTTCAAGCTGCCATTTTCTCTGCTTAAACCAAGGGTACCCAAACTACGGCCTGTGGGCCAGATCTGGCCCCTGATGCCAATTCATCAAGCCCATGCCACCCTCGTCATTCCTGGAAGCAGAAGTAAAACATGCCCAGGAGCAACGAGGGTGGCGCAAGCCAGATGAATCGGCTTCAGGGGCTGGATCTGGTCGGTGGGCCGTAGTCTGGGCACCCCTGCTTTAATCAGTCAAGGCTGTTAAGAGTTGGATTAGCCTTTATGACAATGCTTTAGTACTCAACTCTACAGTACTTCTTTAGAATGAGCAGTCTGGTTTTGTTTTTTGTTTTTTTAATCACAAGAGGGTCTTCCAAGAATCCTCTGTTTCTAGCTGAGGATTTGATCTCAACAAATTAAGTAGTGCAGTTGAAGTGCCTGGAACGGATAATCTTATTTTCCTCCTTATGAACACTTTTTCTCATCCATTTTCCCCCTACCAATTTTACATCTGAAATCTTTCGCAGGGGGAACTGCTGTTCCAGATATTCTGAGTTGTTATTGCCATTTAAGAAGAGATCTATACTGCTTTTCTTTCTCCAAAAAAAATTGCAAAACAATTATCAGTAATAGCTGTCCCCTCCAAATACAAGTATAAACCAGGTAATGCAATTACAAAAAAAAAAAAAAAATCCATAGCAGAACAATGAAAAAATGCACCATCTCATTTACCCACTCAACATTGTTGCTCAAAGCCCCGTGCATGCTCCATTTGCTACGATTGTAGCCCTTTGGCATACTAGCCCTACTTCACTTGCGGGGCAGGGTGTCTTATTTTATTGGGGACAGTCCTCCATTTGGAAGGAGTCATCTACTTGGAAGACTGTCCAGTCCAAGTCTGACTTAAAGAGAAAGAAGGAAAGTGATCTAGAATTCTGTCTCATTTTGTATGTGCCGCACGGATTGGCTCCGTGATCATAGTGTGTGGGTTACTTCATGGCAAGCTGGGATCCACCTTAAACAAATTCACACCAATGGCATTTTTCCTACTTCAGGAGGAAAAATGCATTCTTGGATACAAGTTGCAGCCGCCGACAATGACATTTTCAACTACTAAAGATTATGGGGAGTCACAAGAATGAGTTGAGAAAATCTTGGCAGAAGAACACAAAGAAGATAAAGCAGTAATGTCCCATTAGGCTTCATGGCCACTGAGTGGGTTGACACCAGGGGAATCTTCTTAGGCTCAAACTGACTATAAAGATGGGAGAGGCAGGTTGAAGAGACCCTTTCCCATGGTCCTAGCCATGTGCACAGACATTGCATCAGTTAGCCATTCCAGGTGGCCTCTGACTGAGTTTGAGACATCAAGTAAAGAAGCATGAAACCCAAAAGAAGGGGGCGGCACTTTGAATATCTCCTGCAAGAATAGGTGACTTGGGCTGTCAGAATTCAGAGCTCTACACAGACCAGGTACCAGGTGTTATGGACCCTCAAAGACCTGGGGTCTCCCTGCCACCAAGTGGGCTCCAAGTGGCACATGAAAGAGAAAGACTCTTGATTGATATATACCTTTCAGCTTGCTGTTGTGTCCGTCTGTCTTTCTTTCTTCCTTGTTTTCTTGTCCTGGTGGCACAGTAGTTAAAACTGCTGTACTGCAACCAAAAGGTTGCAAGTTTGATCCTGACCAGGGCTCCAGGTTGACTCAGCCTTCCAAAGTCAGTAAAATGAGTACCCAGCATGTTGGGGAGCAAAATGCTAATTAACTTGTGAGCCACCCAGGGAGTGCACTAAGCACTATGGGGGCAGTATAGAAATGTGATGGCTTTGCTCTTATTCTGTATTAGTCATGCTTTGCTTTAACCAAATTCAGTTAAGCTTTTCTCAAATATGTTTGCAATAAACCTCCGTTTCTTCACCCACCGAACTGCTTATTGTCTCTGGAATCCAAAACAACCACAGCCTGTTCAGGTTTGGCCAGCCTAAATTGCCAACACAGGATGAACAGGGCTGTAGCTACAGTGGACTTCAGCCGGCAGAATATCAGAGGGGGTCGCAAGCAAACCATGAAACAATCAAGGCACACAACAACGGAACCCCTCTCCGCCTGATCCGTTGCATCTGTCAGGCCACTTGTGACGGTTCCTGTAGGATACTTGTGTTCATCCCTCCACTCCACTTGTGCTCCTCTCTAGTGCTAATTTCTGGGCAACATGTGCACATGGAGTAGCAATTGTAAGAGGGAATTAAACAAGCCACTGCACCAGCTGTGCAAACACCCAGGGAAAGCATGCCTTCATTTTGAAGGCTTTAGCACAGACTCTGTTGCACTGTTATCACACTCGGTAGGTGGTGTGGAGGCAAAAATACTCCCAACCATCAGGGAAAGAGCCAACTGTTCAGACACAGGAAGCATGTTTTGGAGGCAGAACAGCTGTACTTTTACTGTATAGGGAGATTGCGGTGGCTTAGTGGCTTAAGTCATTGACCTTGATGACTGGAGGGTTGGCAGGTCAGGAGTTTGTGACCCAAGTGCTATGTAACAGAGTAAGATCCCATCATATGCTCTAGCTAGTGCCTACCTAGCAGTTTGAAAGCAAGAAATTGCAAGTAAGTAAATAAGTACTGCTTCAGCTAGAAAGGTTACAACCTGCCACATGACCACAGAAACATCTGCAGATTGAAACAATGCTGGCTCTTTTGGCTGTACATGGAGATAAACACCACCCGGATAGTTGGGCGCAACTAGCTTTCAAGCAAGGGAGACCTTTACCTTTATAGGCTTCTTTTCTCTCCTTTCTATTTCTCAAAAGAGCTACTGCAAGTCAGCTGTGGCTCAATGGTTAAGAAGCTTGCCTGTTAGCTGGAAGGCTGGCAAGTCAGCAGTTCAAGACCCAGGTACTGCATGATGGATTGAGCACCTGTCTCTGTCCCAGCTCTTGGGGACACGAAAAGAGCCTCATTTCGGCATCCCCTGAGTGGAGTTTCTTCTCAAAAATCCTTTCAACCCAGAAGAATTTATGATACAAGGTTATTATTATAAGTCAGTTTTTCAAGCCACTTCTGCACTTTTGCTCATGGGTCTACAAGTGACCCCAGGAATTACGGAGGCACTGTTACAGGTTTGTGCCATTTTTCAGGAAATTTTGCATTTTTCTAGACTCCAACTCTCAGACTGCTGACTGGGGAGTCCCAGGAACTGTGATTCTGGGGAATTTTCCTAGCTCTGGACATTTACCAAAATATTCTTTGGGGAGGCAAGTAAAGGTGGTCTGAGCCTCAGCCTACACAAGACGCCAGGTAAGCTTTGCATTTAGAAACTGAAGGCACCTTGGTTTTCCAGTGATGCAGTTGTCTTGAGAGCTACACGCCCAGTCAGATATGCAAAAGTTGAGTCCATGTTTATTTCTCGGGGACCAATCACAGATCAAAGTTCACTTGCAAGATACAGTTGGTGAGAAAACGCCACCCTATGATAAACTGATGTTTTGATGCACTTAAGGAAATCCTAATGCATTTGACTCTGGGCTCAAAGTGGCAGCATCCTTACTGGGAGAGGATGACGGAGTGAAGAATCCTGGGAAATAAATTCTTACTTCCTTGTTGAATCAAAGATTAACATACACCTGAGCTTGGGAAAAATTTGGTTCCATAGTTCTACAACCCCAGCATCTCCCAGCCAGCAACACCAGCTAGTAAGGCCAACTGGTTGTGCAGGCTGGGGGATTATGGGATTTGTAGTCCAAAGAACTAAATTTCCCTATGCTCTGACATAGAAAAGTATTATTTGATCTGTTCTGTACTAGCCATGCTGCCTTTCTTCCTCCTGTGCAATTTTCTCTCCCAAATATATGCAACAAGCAAGATTTGGTGTTCTTTTTCTAAACATCAGCAAATCACTTTGTGGAAAGTGAATGTCCTTCTTGAGACAAAGGTCATTTTTTAATCAGACAGGACATGATGTTGTACCAAGGACACTGTTTTGGCTGTTTGGCCATAAATTAGAACTATTCAGCAATACAAGGCTTGGTTCAGTTAAATTGGAGGAACTTGTTTTGTCACAAGAACAGCCTGAATTAACAGAAGTGTCCCACACTAATGAATTCTCCTGTCTGAACATCCCGGGGCTGATCTCCTCTGAAGTGTGATTAACACTTTAGAGAGCTAGTGGGTTTTTTTTCCTTCCCAAATAATAGGAGCAAATCTGTTCCAGCTTTTCTAAAGTGCTGGAAATAACAGTATGTTGTTGTTGCTTTTTAAATGACCCTATGAGTCCCAAAGTCCTATTTACTTGGGGCAGAGCTGAGGCCGAAATGAAGCACCTGTTGATGTACTAGAACCTGGCCTTGGAAAAGTTACTTTTTTAAAAAACAGCTCCAATAATCCGCAAGATGCCCCAGGTATTCAACTCAACCTTTTCGGGTGTGTTTAGAACTGTGATGGTGAACCTTGGCACTCCAACTGTTCTTGAACTTCAATTCCCAGAAGCCCAAGTCTCTGTGAATCCACATGAATGGGTTTACTGCGCATACACCAAGGTTTACCATCACTGGCTTAGAACAACAATTTGCTAAGGATAAGCTGGTTGCATAGATCACCTGTTTAGGTATCTGCAGAGTTAGAGGTCGGAAGTTCAATTCCCCACTGTGCCTCCTAGGAGAAGAGGCCAGTTTGTGTGGCCAGGGTCCCAGGGCACCCCCCCCCCCCAGAAGAAGGGACTGATAAAACACTCATGAGTATCCTCAAACTAGATCTTAACCAACTTACACTCATTCTCAACTACTTTTTCAGGTGTGTGTTCCCACCAGTAATTCAGATAGTATTCCATAATTTTTACACATACAGTATTCCAATGTAACATTGCTGCAACTCAGTTATGGTGTTCTTTGTTATCAGCTTGTAATGTGGCTGCAGTCACCATCTGCAGTGATCTTTGAAACCCAAGAAGGTAAAGTCTGTCACTACTTCCAATTCTTCCCCTTCTATCTGCCAGGGAGTGAGAGGGCCAGATGCCATTATCTTGGTTTCATTGAGGTTGAGTTTCAGCCTGGTTTTTGCACTCTCCTCTTTCACTCTAATCAAGAGGTTATTTAGGTCTTCTTCGCTTTCTGCCATTAGAGTAGTATCATCTGCATATCTGAGCTGCCTTGAGCCTTTTATTATATGTCCTGCACTCTGAGACAACTGAGAACAGATCCTGCCCCTCCTCTTCTTGACAACCTTTCAGGTACTGGAAGAGGGAGATCCTATCTCCCCTCTGTCTTCTGAGCCGCCTTTTGACATACCAGACAAGGAACTATTGGGAACCATTTTGCAAAGAAGGCAGCGAACCTGAACCAAAGTCTCTGCTAAAGGAGTGCAAAGGCCAATCACTGCCTGGTGTGATGAACCCACATCGCCTTTTCTGTCAAAGGAGGAAGAGTGAGATGCCACTAGCTGGCAGTATTTGCTTTTCTTTCAGCACCCAGTCCTTTCCTTTCTGAGTGCTGGTCGCCTCCAGCCTCCACGATACAGAACCCGCCTGTGGAACAAAGTCAGCCTGGTGCATCTGTGACCAGACTATAATAATAATTTTGTGTCAGAAATTATTCTGGGTCGAAAGGATTTTTGCTGGAGAAACTCCACTCAAGAGACACCTGAATGAGGCTCCTTTCATCTCCCCAAGAGCCTTTCCCATTGAAGTGGTCCCTATTTATCTACTTGCAATGTCTTGCTTTTAAACTGCTAGGTTAGCGGGAGCTGAGACAGATGACAGGCACTCACACCATCATGCAGTACTCGGGTCTTGAGCTGCCAAGTTGTGACCAGACTGTCGATAGACAGTGTGCTGTTCAAGAGAAAAGCAGTGACTGCATGCCGTCTTCTCCTTCTTTGTACAACTAGCATCTGTAGACCCCACAGTCATGTGCACCAAAAGAATTCACCGTGTCCCAAATGAAAACAAGAGGCACCCTAAATAATTTTGACTACCTTTTGGGGTTATTAATTCTAGAAGCTGGCTGGTTTAGCAGAGCGTAAACAAAACAAAAGACAAAAAACGTTGTGGCACCTTAAAGACAAACTCCTGTATTTTAATGTTAGTTTTCATGGCTCAAGAGTGAGTTTTCATGGTATCAATTTATACCTGTCAGGTACAGAGGCACACAGTGGCTGGTTGGTGTAACAGATAGGTTTGGAAATCAGTGTGCTATTACAACCAGTAATAACATATGATCAGTGTGGCTATTTACAACAGTAATAAAAGATTGGGGCAAGTTTGATTATCATGAAGTTTGGTTTTGTTAAGATGTAAATGTTGAGTGGGTGGAAAATAAACATTCTGGCATTACACATCTGCTAATGAGTTAATTGAGGAAGCTGTGTGAGAGAGACCCAGCTAGAAGTCAAACACCCACCCTGCTCTGTCAACTGTCCTGGTTTAGGTATCCAGCTGCAGAGTCAAGAGTTTGGGTGTTTGATTACCCCAGTGTGCTTCTCAGAAGAAAAACCAGCCTATTTAACCTTGGGCAAGATGAACAGTCCAAAGTACTTGCTCTAGAGCCACATGGGGATGGGGGGATTTGATTTTTAAGCTGGGGCATTCAAGAAAGAATGATTAATAGTGAATGGCCTTTTAGGCTTCCTCCACATGAATAATAAGAACGATATGTCACGGGGGTGGGGAGGATCAGGATTTTAGAGATCCTTAGGTGTGGCGTGGACAATAAAAGTTTGGGAACCACTGCTATAGACTCTAAAGCAGTGATTCCCAATGTGGGGCCCACACCCCAAAGGGGACTTCAATTCCCAGAAGTCTAAGTCAGTGCATTGGCTGATCAGAATTTGGGAAATTGACTTAAGTGTCTGAGAATTGAGGTCCAAAAACCAAAAGTTGGGGAAACACACTGTTCTAGAGGGAGGGAGGGAGGAAGGAAGGATAAAACCTAGGAAACCCTGGACAGCACACAGTTTTTAATTCCAGAAGCGCCCCTCAAACTACTTAAGAGGATTTTAATATATCTCATTCATAAAATTAATTTTTCCAGGATCCATTTCTAACACCCTTGAATTCCACACTCAAGGATCACAGTCTTTTCCTGCTGCTGATCACAGATCCATGTGCAGGAAATGGGAGCCCAATGAATCAGGAGTTGGCTGGGAATGAGAAGAGGCTGCAGGTTTGGGATTGGGGAAAAGCCCAGTAAATGACCCACCACTTCAGACAGTTTTTAATACAGTTCCCTAGTGCTTCCTGTCCCGCCCCCACATTTGCTTTTAGAGTTTTCCATGTTTTTAATTAATTTGTTGTTGTTGTTCAATTTATATGCCACCCCAATTGCTTATATCAACTCTGGGCAGCTCACAATGAAACAATACAACAGTTACAATAACAAATAACAAAGTACCAAAAACAAGAACATTTTAAAGAATCCCCAATCAAAGTTACAAAATGAGCGGGAGTCACAACAAAACAATATATCACAGCTACAAATATCAGAGCTACAAAATATCAGATAACAAAACAATTACAAAATACTGTATCAATACATCATACAACACATTTCAAAAATACATAAACAGAGCATCAACACAACAATACCCCAACCTCTCCACCCCATGGCAAAGTACTGCTGTGCACAGCTGCAGCCGCCCTCCGAGCCCTGCTCCCAAGGTGGGGCCCATGACGCCAGAGCAGGTGGAGGTCTTGGCGTCCAGTGGCGCAATGGCCTCCCTGACCCATCTGCACAGGAGTTCCAGGGGCGGCAGGGGCGGCGGAGTCTTGCCACCATAGCGGCTATTGAGTCCTGGTCCCGGGGCGGGGGCCATGACGCCAGAGCAGGTGGAGGTCTCGCTGAATTTTCTAGCTGAATTTCTAGCTGAACTGTTAATTATTACTGTAGCTTAATTGCCTTTTAATCTATAATTCACTGTGGTTTTAATATTACCTATTTTAACTCTGTAAGCTACCTTGAGTCCCCTTGTCAGGAGACAGGTTGCCTACAAATGATGCAAAATAAATAAGTAAGTAAAATAGATAATACCACTTAGTACATGTTCTTCAACTAGGCAAGGATGTTAGCGGGTGTTTTTCTTGACTTCCGTATTTTGCATTTAGCCAGGTCTTGCTTTCTGATTGGTCAATGGAAGGTAAACAGGGACCTTCAGTCCAGTTTTCTGGGAAGCTGCTCTTCCTGGGTGAATTTGGAGCTCGAGTCCTGAAGGAGACAGGCAAGCAGCAGTAATTATGGCAAAGAGAGATAAGTTACTCTTGGTAGTAGCACTCTATGCGAGCTTTTCGAAAATGTGTTAGTGGTCATGAAAATCCACTGGATTAGGGCAGTATATGAATCTATTAAATAAAATAAATAATAAATGAAATAAATAAAATCTGTGGCTTCAGAAACCAGCCTTCTTCAAACACCCCTTCCTGGCTTTCCACTTGTAATATTTCAGCACTTTGCAACATCCGTGGCCTTTGGCAAATCAATCAGCAACTCTCAGCAGAGGAAGTAAATGGATTTTTATCTGCTCTCTGTTCTGCTGGAACCGTGGCAGGAAAGAAGGTTGAAATACAAGTGGAATGCACATTTTATTAGGCTGTCTGGTGCTTACTCATGTAAGAATCACTGGGAAGAAAAAGGTGACTCCAACATAGTGAAATATCTTTTATCTTCTTGAAGAGTGATGAAAAATATCCAGCATTAAGCTTCCCTTCCTCTCAATCCAGAACACATTCAACATTGGGGGAGGGGTGTGTGTTTGAAAATAAACAGGATCCTAAAGATAACAAGATGCATTAATTTTCTAATTTGTTTTCTTGATGCAATCTTACTGTGTTTAAAAATAACTGTATCACAATAATTTAGAACAGATGCTTCTCTCTCTCTCTCTCTCTCACACACACACACACACACACACACTGTCTTTTTATATTTCAGAATACAGTAATACCTCATATAACATTAGTATCGAATAACACTAAAATCGCATAACATTAAGGAATCTGGGGGGAAGAATTGCATCAGATAACATTAAGATCCTATGGGATGCTTCAGATAACAACCGCTAAAGCCTGTGTGGTTACAATGTATCTCTATGGATCCCATAGAGGATCAGATAACACTAAAAATCATATAACACCAAGACTTGTGGAACCAGGTTTTAGTGTTATATGAGGTTTTACTGTACTAGTAAAACCCTGCATGACAAAAAAAAAGTCCATTCTGTGAGGTGCTTTGCTATACGATTTTTTTCATTATATAAAGTGCTAACCATGATACCCCGCACTGTGAATTCTTTTGTTAGACGGAGTATACCTTGCATAACGAAAACCCGATATAATAAAAATCTCTAAAATTTTCATTGTACGATGCACCCCATAGATTTTCGTTATACGGGGTTTTTGTTATGTGAGGTATACTCCGTATAATGAAAAAAATTGTAATGAGGGGTATCTCGATTAGCGCAAAAACCGTTTCGTTGTACACATTTTTCGTTATGTGGGGCATTCGTTATACAGGATTCCACTGTAGTACCTTCCTGACATACTATTACATTTGCTTGGCTAAGAGAACTGCTGAGATTATACCTTCATGGAGAAAGCTCAACTTGGTTTTCATGGGTTTCGATCATGTCATGGTACAGCAGCACACTCTGTATCAGAGCCGGAGGGAGGGGGGACCATTTTGAAATACAAGTTCCAGGATCACTAGAACTCCTTGCAAGCTAAGAGATTCTGGAAAATGCCATCCAAAAATGAACTTTTTCCAGCTCTACTCTATTGCCACGACTTGCCATCTCCTAGGTAGAACCTCTTCATCAAAGGAGAGTAATCTATGTCCAGGGGGGGACACAGGATAACTAGAGGGTAACCTATGAGATCCTTTCAGGAGTTCCAGAAAACACCATAAACAAAGAACCTGAAAAGCCAAGGTGATCAATGCACCTCCAAATTGACTAATCCTTGGAGACATCTCACCACCTTTCCCTGAAAGACCTCAAGAACAACGACAGCAGCAAGCATAAACTACAGCTCAGTCCTGACAACAAAAGTGATCATTGGACAACAGAGCCCAGATAGGATACCTCTGAGGGTCAGGACTCCCAGAATCCCCCACCCCTGTCATAAATATATCCGTTTCCAGTGGCGGCACGGCCACATGAAAAGGTCCCATAAGCTGAGAACCCCGGGACAGGGGATGGTGGGGAGGTGGTGGCCGACCTATATGTTCAGCTCAGTTTTTCAGTGTTGGAGATGCCACACTGACAGCAGAATTCAGTATCTTATTCAAAACACAGAGTCTCTCTTTCCTCCATTCCCTTGCTTACCACAGGTTTTTATTTTGACTTTTTTTGCATCATTGCAGCAAAGCAAAACACAACATCCCCCTACTACTTTAGAAAGGCACAACAAACTATGAGAAAGTCATTTTAAAAAACATGACCCAAACTCCATTTAAACATTCCCCCACCACACAGTCCTCTGGCTGCAAAGTTTAAAAAAAATCTAATGCCTAAGGGCAGTCTTCATTATCCAATGCAAGTAACCCAGAGTAAGAGACAAAGCAGTTTCATAAAGAATTCTCCAGTGTGCAAATATTTTATACTAGAATAAATTTCCATAAAGAGAAGGGTATCAGATCTGGCAAGGAGGTGATGTTCAGAGCAGGTCAGAAATCCAGTTAGAAATTCTCTGCAATGTATGGTGTGTGTGTCATCTTCCCCATTGGTTACTGTGTGAAATTTATTGTTTGCTGGAATGAGAGGATCCCAAGATATAGATCAAAAGGTCACCCTTGCTCAAAAGCAAGTCATATCTAACTCTAGGGTTTGGTGCTCATCTCTGTTGATAGTCAACGAGCCAGTGTCTGTGTCTGCAGACATTTCCATGGTCATTTTGCAGTCATGACTAGATGATGGAGCACATGAAATGCTGTTACCTTTACCACTACTTGCAATTTCTTGCGTTTGAACTGCTAAGTTGGTAGCAGCTGGGACAGAGATGGGAGCTCACTCTGTTGTCCAGCACTCAGGTCTCAAACTGCTGACCTTCCAATCATCAAGTTCAATGTCTTAACCACTAAGCCCCCACAGTCCCCACAAAGATCAATAGTGCCCCTGCAAAACCAGCCTCTTCTGAGCTGCATAAATGATGTGGAAAAAGCTTAGCTATTCCTGGATTTCATAGCTGAGAGCTGTCTGTTTGCCCTGCAACAGCATTTGCATCAAGACAATGCGCATCTCCAGGGTGGTGCTTTTAACCCACGTCCACTAAGCAGTGCACAGCGAAGGTCAGCCTCTGTTCAGCGTAGCAACTTAAATGCAATTTCATGCAATGTCCATCCCCAAAGGATTTGGGCACATAAGTTGGCAAACAGCCTTTCTATGCACACACAAACCTCTGCGTGTAGTGTGTAGCGGCGTAATGATGACACATTGTCTCTGGATTCTCTATGGAAAACCTTCCTGAATTGTTCGGCTCTGCTTTGCATCCAACTGAAACTGGGGGGGGGGGGGGTCCTTTTAAAGTCTCTTTAACATGCAAACATAGGAAAACTTTAAACCAGTAGACCTATAACATATAATTACAGGTGGGGAAAAATCTGTACAGCTAAAAGCTGGCTTGGGGAGCAAGCCCCAACTTGCTTGCAATTAAAATTGATGCTTTGGGTTTGAATTAACATAACGTTTGGGATTTAAGGAGCGGAAGGGGGGAAAGTCTTTCATTTTAATGAAAGCGGTAGTTCTCTGCATGCTCTCCAGAGTTTTTGGGGTGAGTATTTATATTCTTTCCACTATATAGAGAGTCACAGTTTGATCTTGCTTTTCCTCCACCCTCCAATCGCCCTGGAAATAGCATAAAACGTTAATGTCACAGATTTCACTAAAAACGATTTAATTGCTCTCACGTGATTTTTTTTCCCAGAGTCTGCCCGCTGAACTTGGCAAACTAACAAATACATTGTAAATTAAGATATGGCTGGGATGGAATGTTCTGCTATAGCGTATACAGTGATGGAATGTAGCACGGTCGCACCAGTTCACCAGAACCGGTAGTAACTTTTCCCAGTGTCCCGGAGAACGGGTAGCAGCTTTTTTTGGGGGGAACCACCTTCGGGGCTTACTTTTTCACTGGTTCCCCCACTGCACATGCATGCCAAGCACATGAACGCCTACAGTGCTTGGCACATATGCACAGCCTCCTTGCTGTCCTCTCAAGTGGGGAGGAGGAAGAGAAGCTGCTAGCCTGAAGCTCCCTATATCCTGCTCCCCAGGGTAAGTGACTCACCTTTGGATGTGGTGTGTCTGTGTGTATTTTAATGTGTATTTCATACCTTTTCCTATATTGACGTACTACCACAGTTCCTAAAAAGGCCTGGCAGCTGGCAGGCCTGGGTTGAGGTGTGTGTGTGTGCGTGCTTATTTTTATTTTATTTTATATTATTTTTTATTATTTTTTTATTTGTTTTTCTTTGGCCCTGCCCACAACATCATGATGTCATGACGTCATGATGTTGGCTCTGCCCATGATGTCATGACATTAGCTCCGCCCACACTGTGATGACATCACTGTGGGGTAGTAAAAATGCTGACATCCCACCACTGGGCGTATAATTTGTAAAGGATAAAGGTAAAGGTCGCCCTTGCTCGAAGGCCAGTGGTATCCAACTCTAGGGTTCAGTGTTCATCTCTGTTTATAGCCAAAGAGGCAGCCCTGTCTGCATCTGCAGACGTTTCCGTGGACATGTGGCAGGCATGACTAGAAACTGGAATGTACAGAACACTGTTTACCTCCTGCTAAGCTAACTGGGACAGACAACGGGCGTTCACACTGTCAAACAACACTCAGGTCTCAAACTGCTGACCTGGCAACCAGAGTGTTAAAATCTAGAGGTGATCATACTAGTCACAAGTGTCAAGAAAATACACCTCTCTCTGTATCATTCACTTTCCCCTTTTTTGACACCACATTCTCTTCCCCCTTTGTCTTGGAGGAGGTTCCCCAGCTGCGCGTCAGGATCATGGAGGTAAGTTCTCTTGACCGTCTGTAAGGATAAGACTCACATGTACCCACAATCATAGGACTCATTCCACCTTCCAGAGACCTCTACCCCTTCCAGAAGCCCACACAACCCCTTGTGCTGCATCAGAATTTACCTATGGTCCTGCTCCAGGCTAGAAAAATCTATAGTAGGTTTCAATCACTGACTATTTATGCCAAGGGTTCTCAGCCTACAGACTGTGGGCCACATCCAGCCCATAGTGCCAAATCAACCAGCACACGCCCTCACTCCAGTCGCTGCTGAAATCAGACGCAGACTCATTTACGGCTGTTGTAAACACATTTACGTCAGCCATGGAGTCATTTACAGCTGTTGTAAATGCATTTACAACAGCTGTAAATGAGTCCATGGCCAATTTCGGTGGCAGCAGCAGAGGCTGGACCACAAGTCTGGCCTGCCAACTGACCCGGCCCCTGAATTCAAGTAGTTGAGAAACCCTGGTTTATGCTTACAAAGCAGCCAGAATGTGTAGGACATGCAGTGTGAATTAACTGAATGGTAGCATTACCAATAATGAAATAAATCAGTTCTCAACCTTTTAAAGCCAGGGGCCATTGGGTCACACTCCCTCAGACAGCTTTGGGGGCCAGACAGCCATTTTGCCCTTCCTCCCCCACATGGCACTTCCAGGTGTGGTGGAGGCAGTCGGGGGCTACATGAAGTGGCACCTCAGGCTGCATCTGGCCATGGGCCACAGGTTGAGTATCCCTGGAATAAAGGAACTGGACTTTCTCCTACCAGCTTAAGCTCTATAAGAAAAAAATTACCGCTTTTTATGGCTACAATCAGATTTATTTAGAAGACCAAATAAAAAGGTTCAAAGATCTGGCACAAAATAGAAAAAAGGAACGTTTTTGCTGGTCCCCTTCCCAGAATAAAAGAAGAAAAGCATATCTAGCTACATTTATCTACCGTGGGATAGGCTACCAACAGATTTGACTACATTTTACTCACCAGCACACATCTTTGCAAAGCAAATCTAAAGCAAGGCATAAAACATCACATTTCTCTCCCACATTCCAATACAGTGGTACCTTGCTTAAAGAGCATAATGTGTTCCATTGGATTGCCCTTTAAGTGAGTTGCTCTTTAAGCAAAACACTTGGAAAAAGCGCCACTGCTGACATTGTAAGTGACGGATTGTGGCTTCTTGAGGGGGTGGGATTGCGAAATCCGATTTAGTGGTTAAGTGAATTTTTGGTTGTTTTTAGTTGTTAAGCAACGGTGACCATTCAGAGAAAATTCTGCTCTTTAAGCGAGTTAGTCTCTAAGCGAGGCACTCTATGTGAGGTTTTATTGTATAACAAAACCCATGTTTTCCACTCATCCCTCCTCTTCCAGGGTTTTAACCAATCAAAGCACAGCATACAATGCCCAACATCTCAGTTCTGTTCTCACAGTTTTCAGCCTGTTTTGACTACATTCAAAGTAAATTAATCAGCACCTGCCTTGCAGGACGTTTCCCCAGGCTTCTCTAGCTCTGCCCAGGGAATTAAGAACGTAAAGAAAATATTTACTCATTAAAAGCAAAGGTCACTAATTTAATTTGTTACACCCTCGAACCAAAATTGCTCTTTATGTCTCTGCTGTTGCTTAGAGTGACCCTTGAGGACTTCAGATTATCTACCTGTGTTCAGCTTCAAAGCATCTGACCACTCAGTTACCCATTCTCTAAAGCCTTGAGGGATGCATTGGCCAGGAGAACTCTCTCTAGTAAAGGTTAAGGTCTCCCTTGCATGAAAACCAGTCCTATCTGACTCCAGGATGTGGTGTTCATCTCCGTTTACAGCCAAAGAGCCTACATTATCTGTGTCTGCAGACGTTTCTGTGGTCATGTGCCAGGCATGACTAGACACCAGAGTACACTGAACACTGCTATCTTCTCTGCCTAAGCAGTACCTATTTATCTACTTGCAATGTCTTGCTTTCAAACTATTAGGTTGGCAGGAGCTAGGACAGGTGATGGGAGCTCACTCCACCATGCAGCACTCAGGTTTGAACTGCTGACCTGATTACCTTAGAAGAGTCATCAAGCTCAGCATCTTAACCACTAACCCACTGTGGTCCCTAGAACTGTCCCTACCAGAGCATAAAATTATACAGACACCTGGGGTACCTAACCTGGGTTCCCAGGCTGTTCTCCGTCCCCCAGGATTTAACTTTCTCGGGCCAAGGAAGAGGACAAATTTACCCACCCCTTCTTGTACCCTCCAAAGCAGCCGATAGTTTTCAAGTGAGTTTGAAGGTTGTGCCACATTGGCAGTGTTGAAAGATCACAAATGTACGTCAAGCACCAGAGCATCAGGGTGCAAACTTTGAATTCATGAGAACCTCTGAGCCACTTCCCACGCCATTGCTTTCAATAATTAACCGATGTTATGTTTATTATTGATACATCATCATCATTATATACAGTACAGGGTTTTAGTGTTGAAAAGAACACACCACCACTGGAACTGTCTTCTGGATGACACCACATCAAAGAAAAGCAAAATAATTAGGGGCTACTTAGAAAAACAAGACTGCAGTGGCTTAGTGGTTAAGATGCTGAACTTGGATTACTGGAAGGTTGGCAGGTCAGCAGTTCGAGACCCAAGTGCTGCATGACTGAGTGAGCTTCCAACTCTGTCCCAGTTCCTGCCAACCTAGCAATTCAAAAGCAAGAAATTGTAAGTAGATAAATAGGCACTACTTCAGTGGGAAGGTAACAGGGTTCTGTGCACTCCAGTGTCTAGTCATGCCTGCCGTACATCCATGGAAACGTCTGCAAACACAGACAGGGCTGGCTCTTTGGCTGTAAACAGAGATGAGCACAGCCCTAGAGTTGGATATGACTGGCTTTCGAGCAAGGGCGACCTTTACCTTTATCTAGAAAAACAGCTTGTCTCTGAAGCTACCTCTGCCAGCAATATACTTTCTTCTTCCTCACAGATCTGCATAGAAGCCTTATCCAAGATATTTCTGTGTTTGAACAGGAAATTAGCAGGAGAGAGTGGAGCTGCTAATATATATATATATGGAGGCAGGAAAGCCTTGGGAGCGTCGTTTCAGCCCAGCAGTTTTATGCTGTTATCCTTTGGGAAATGCACAACACGGCAATTTTATCAAGTTGAAAACCAGAATGTTCCACTCTAGGCTCAACTCCCTCTTTAAAATATCCATCACCGGGTGAGTTGTTTCCTATCTTCAGTTTTGATCTTTTTTTAAAAAAAGGAAAAAGACATCTTATGCTTCACATTAACTCAAAGCAAGAAGACAAATCAGAGGGAATTTTAATGCAGTCACAAGAAGATGGGATTTGGTGGTAACACTTGTTTTGATGGTACAGTCAAACCTCGCATAAAGAGCGCTTCGCTTAAAGAGTAACTTCGCTTAACAAATAAAACCAACAAAAACTCGCTTAACAAATAAATTGGAGTTCACAATCCCCCCCCCCCCATTGGTCATTTACAATGGTGTTTCGCTTAAAGAGCAAACTCACTTAAAGAGCAATCCTGTGGAACACATTATGCTCTTTAAGCGAGGTACAACTGTATTACCGAAACACAAGAAGAGTCATAGCCGTAACCCCTAGGCTAGCATACAAACCCACCTCTGCCATATTCTTAAATAAAAATAGTAAGTTTGGTTTCTGGAAAGTAAAGTTCTCAATGATTTCCAGTGTGTTTAAATAGAGGGATGGGATAAAATGAAAGGAGGATTGATGAGTAGCTAATTTTTACAGACAGAGAAAAAGAAAAAATTCTGTTCTTGCTAAAAGAAAACCAGAGTCATACCAACTGTTGTTTTTCCTTGTGCAGTAATTTGCAGGCTTTGGAATCAGAAAAAAATGCACAGCTCTCCTGGCAACTGTGCATGACAGACTAATTAACTCCAGTTATCAGAAGACTAGAAGGTATTTTATCACGGCACTCACAATTAGGAAGACATTGTCTCCATTGTGGGGTTTCTTGGACTCCCTTGCTCAAAAGCCAATCGTGTCTAACTCTAGGGGATGGTGCTCATCTCCATTTACAGCCAAAGAGCCAGCACTATCTGCAGCTGCAGATGTTTCCATGATCATGTGGCAGGTAGGACTAGATGCCGGAGCACACACAACACTGTTACATTTCCCACCAAAGTGGCACCTATTTATTTACTTGCAATATCTTTCATTCAAACTGTTAGTATGGCAGGAGCTGAAACAGATGATGGGAGCTCACTCTGTCTCGCAGCACTCAGGTCTCAAACTGCTGACCTGCTGACTTTCTGGTTGTCAAGCTCAGCATCTTAACTGCTAAGCCACCATGGATGGCCCTACTCAGTATTTATTGTTAGCCATTTTGAGTAACAATGACAGAAGAAACTGGGCAATAATTTGAGAAGGATGTGGGGAAACACTTGTGTTAAAACCGTGTAATAATTGGCTGCCACACAACACTCAAAACCATGTAACAATTTTCCAACCAAATTAAGCTAAAATACAGAAAGCAAAACCACCAACAAGCAAGTGGGGGAGGTGAGATCTTAGCATGCATCGAAGAACAGGAGGCTCTTCAAAAAGAGGTTATTTCTGCCATCCTGCCTTCCACAAAACATTACTGCATATTATGACTCCCAACACCATCGTCTGGAGTTCTCAAAGCCTTGCACATTTTAAAGCTGGCCTAATTATGTATCCTAACAGTCATTTCATAATAATCATATTTCTTCCACTGCCCTGACAATGTCGTTCCTGTACAAAGTACCTCTTGCGTTTTCTTTTAGCTGGCTGACAAAAATAAACCCCAAAGCCTATGTATGGCACCATCAGAAATCCCAATCACCCCACAGTAAAGGTCGCCCTTGCTTGAAAACCAGTTGTATCCGACTCTTGGATTCAATGTTCATCTCTGTTTATGGCCAAGGATCCAGTGCTGTCTGTGTCTGCAAACGTTTCTGTGGACATGTGGCCAGTAGGCCTCACAGACCGCTGTTTACTTTCCCACCTCTCTAGCAGGTGGCACAATAAGAGAGCCCCTCCAGTCTGCTCTGGTGGGACGGACAGATGTTATTGGGGAGATGCAGTCACTTAAAGCCCACTACCATGTAGGGCTTTAAAGGTAAGAACCAGCACCTTGAATTGCACCCAGAGGCATACTGGCAACCAGTGCAGCTCCCAAAGCAGTGGCGAGCCACAGGCATACCACCTACACCCCATCACCACCCTAGCAGCCGCATTCTGGACCAGTTGCAGTCTCTGAATAGTCGTCAAGGACAGCCCCATGTAGAGCACATTGCAGTAGTCAAGTTTGGTGGCGACTAGAGCGTGTGTGACCCTAAGCAAGGAGTCCCAATCTAGGAGTGGGTGTAACTGGTGTATGATACGAAGTTATGCAAAAGCCCTCCTGGCCACAGCTGCCACCTGCTCTTCAAGCAGTAGATGTGATTCCAGGAGGACCCCCAGATTATGCAGATTACTCAAAAAGTAAACTCCTATTCATGTGGAGGAAGTCTAAAAGGCCGGGAGGTTCGGCCATTAACATGCTCTAAGCAAGCTTCCAAATAAATTTTTGAATCTCAAATTGCCCTCCTTAAAAAATCAACCTACCCATGCCCGGTGGGAACCATAGCTCTAAATGGAAAAGAGGTAGCTGACTAGCCTTGAAGACTTGCTGGTACTCTCCAAAGCTCAGGTTCAAAATACAATATAATACAATTTGCAAGATTTAAGTGTCAGAGTGGGAAAGAGAGGAATTGAGAGGAATATCACAGTTTTGCTCACCCTATGGAAAAATCGGGAAAACCAACCTGTTTCCAAACAGAAATATGTGTGGAAGTAAAGCAGCCTTCTTCAACCTGGTGGCCTTCAGATACTTCCTGTATTGAGTAGGGGATTGGTCTCGATGGCCTAAAAGACCCCTCCCAATGCAGTTATTCTATGATTCTATGACTTTGTCTAGCACAGCGGTTCCCAAGTGGGGCCCATGCCCCGCTGGTGGACTTCAGTTCCCAGAAGCCTAAGTCAGTACTTTGGGGAATTGACTTAGGCTTCTGGGAATTGAAGTCCAAAAACCAAAGGTCAGGAAACACTGGTCTAACACATCTCCAAGCCATTATGGGAATCACCATACAATGCAGCAAAAGCTAGCCACTTGCAATTTCATGGAGGACTTTATGGAATTAGGCCGGAAAAGAACCTGTCAAGAACCATGGACAGCTCCCTTTCAGCTCAGACTGTAAGGGAGCATGGATTCACTACCCCTGTGCAACTGGAAACACCTGCCACCAATGAAAAACACCTCTGGAAGGCACACGGTTGAAGAAGAGTTGGAGCAAAGGATTCAGTTTTACTTGTATCTGATTAGAGGGCTATAAGTCGCAAAGGGAAAAAATACCCAAGAATGAACTGGGGCATTCAGTTACCCGAAGCCATCTGTTCCCCAGTAGAAGACTTCTAGAACAGAGTCTATTTCTGGGTGAGTGAATAATACAGCATGCTCCGTCCTCTCCCAGGACAATAAACACAAGACGGGAGGAACAGGCTTTTGCGCAGAGCTTCCGAACCTCCCGGTTTTCTGCAGCAAAATCAAGGTGATGCTCAAGCAAGGACCCCAGAGTATTAGTAGAATACTTTTATGGCTCATTGCAGCACAACTGGGATGTGCAGAGCAATGCACAGAGCCTCCCAAGGAGAGACATTCACATACTGCACATTGGTAGAATGACACACATGCCGCACGCTGGAAATGAACCAACATCGGGTGTAAATTTTGAATTCATAAGAGCCTCTGGGCTGTTTCCCATGCTGCTGCTTTCAATAATTAATCACCGTTGTGTTTATCATTGATACACCATCATTATTATATACAGGGATTTACAAAACAATATGTTACTAGGGACCATTTCCAAAACAACAACATTGGGAGCTCATAGACCAAAATTAGTCTCAATCTACAGGGCAGCGACTGATAGGACAATGGGAGAAATAATGGGCAGACCTCAAGGAGCCTACCATAATATGTGACCTTCCAGATGTTTTTGGCTACATGTCCTACCCACCAGAGCTAGCCTTGGAAAAGACAAGGGAAGGTGGGTATTGTCATCCAAAACCTACCAGAAAGGGGTGTCCAGGTCAATCTAGGAAAGAATTTGACCTGGATCTCTGGAGAAATACTGCTGCCACTCAGAGCTAGCGACATTGGGCTATGTGGCTGATTAAGCCCGATCAACCTGCTTCCTGGGGGCCTAGATTCCCATGGGACGACTGCTGTTGGAGGATCTTTGTGGGAAGAGAGAATCCAAAGGCACCAGGATGTGAGCTCTCCTTTGCTGATCTTCCCACTCACTGGCTGAAATCCTGTTGCACAGTTATGCAAACACTGTAACTTTTTGGTGTGAATTTCCATATACAGTATTAAAAACAAATCTCTGTAGGCATTAGCTGCTGCTGCACACAAAGTCACGTCTTGGTATGCAGCAGATAATGTCTATGGAAATTTCTTAATTTATGGTAAATCACATCCAAAAGCTATGCCACTTGCATAACTGCCCAACAGGATTTCAGCCACTATATTACAGCCCAGGCACATTTATAAACATATAGACATTCAGAGATATGCACTATTCACTCTGTCCTCCAACTCTTCACAATGAACACATAAAAGGGGGGGAGTGGAATTGCTTCCAAAACCCCTTCCCACAATCATGATATTCTTTGGCCAGCTGTACCTGCAAGAAAAAGTGAAGAAACCAGATCAGGTGGGGAATTTTAGAAGTGAAGATGAGGAGGAGATGGAGAACTGAACTGGTCCCACCAAAACCTGCACTACATTCCATAAATTACTTCAGTAGCCTTGTTGAGCAATGGAGGGGGCACTGTCCCGACACCAGAGTTGATGCTAGCCTTGCAAAAATTACTTTTTAGGATCAGAAAGATGGCAAAATGGGTGAAAAAATTAACATACGGTGCAGGAAGGCAAACCCAATATTGGGACAGTTAGCTCTGCTCTTCCAACATAAGGCAATATCAATCAACACGGAGAAACACCTCATACAAAGCATATTCATTCCCACCTTATGTTACCAGTGCCAAACATGGGCACTTACAACAAAACATAAATGAAAATGGGTCAACATGGAAATTGAATGTCTGGGGAAGGCTGCTGGAGTGACCAGAAGGGACAAAATCAGGAATAAGGTTATAAGGGAAAGAATTGGAATAGAACCAATCTTACACTGCATCCAGAGACAACAAATAAAATGGTTTGCCTATTTGGAGAGAATGTCCTGGGATTCCACACCTTACAAGACATATGTGGAAAGAGGAGAAGGACAAAGACCCCAAGGCAGACCCAAAGGAAGGTAGCAAGACAATATCAAAGAAACTTTACATGAACATTACTAGAATGGCCAGAGCAAGAACCTTGCCTCTCCCTCAACACCTGAAGAAGTACAAGAAGAAAAGAAGACTCCCTAATTCTTTCGAACATTGAAAAAAAATCCATGTCTTTTTTCACCATCTGAACCACCCACACAATAAACCCAACTACTTATTCAGCAATATCTTATATCACCCCACAACTACAACCTCCATTACCCCCATTCAAGCGACTAACCCAGCTCAGCCCATGCACATCTGACACCCTCCCTCACCGGATGTTTTAAAACTTAGCAGGGTGATTTTCCATCTCACCATAACTGCATTGTTGGCTTCAAGTGGTGCCATAAACAGCCATTTCCAATCATGAGTTAATTTGGCACTATTACAATTAACGTCAGAGCACTTTGCTGATGGTAAAAAATTATCATCAGTTCCTAGAATCGGAGAGCTTTAGGACACTTGAGTTCCAACATGTTTAATAGGCTGTACATCGTTCTGAGCACTGTTATTCTGGTCATAAAAAATTATACATATAAACCATGCACCCAATGCATGCCTGTTTACTCAAAAGAAAGTTCATCTGTTGTTCCAGGAAACACAGTCCACGATCAATGGGCTTAGAAACACGGCCCAAAGAAACAGATTTTAAAAGGATAGCAGGGTGGGAAGGTTTCTTCCTCTTCCTTGAATCCTATCATTTCGCATTTCCAAACATTCCCATATTGGCTTGTAAATAATTCATAGTCAAGAGTATGCCATGAAAAGTTTACCACAGTCGTGGAAATGCAAGCAGGCGGTTGGCATGTCGCTGAACACTTTTGCATAAGAGGTTTAGCCTGTCCACTTAACCTGCAGTGACAGGTTACAAAACTTATTTTTAGACTCACAGTGGGTAACATCTGAACATGACGGTGAAATAAACAACAGAATGATTTATTGATCATTCCTACAAGGCCGAAACTGCACTGTGGACAATGCCTTTCACCATTACAGCAAAATGGTTTCCAAGTGCTAAGATCACTTTTGATGTTCGCCAGATATTTTCACCCGCTCCAAATGCATGTATTTCAGACATAACATATGGCAAACATCAACCTCAGGGTTGATGAGTCAATAGAAATGGTGATGGGGTGAGTTGGCAGTTTATTACTAAAGATGGTGTGTTGTGGGGAAATGCTACACTATTAACAAGGAATTGTGGTTCGCATCAGCAACAAAGGAAACAATCCGCCTACGTCATATGGCAAGGACACTCAGATGAGGCTCCTTTCATGTCCCCAAGAGCTGGGACAGAGACAGGCCCTCAATCCATCATGCAGGACCCAGGTTTTGAACTGCCAACTTGTAGGCCTTCCAGCTAACAAGGCAAGCTTCTTAACCACTAAGCCACCGCAGCCCACATTTCCAGGTGAAACTGCATAAGATGCTAGAGCAAGGCCTGAGAAAGATCCTTTCCTAATCTATCCCTCCCAGAATTCTCCAGCTACCCAGAGGAGTCTGGAAACTTTAGTGCAGAAAAGTAACTTAGCAAGCTTTGTCCCAAGATTCAGAGTACAGTATATAAGCACACATGTCCTAAACCGAAGGACACTCACAGACTAAAAACAGTCCACCACATAAGACCCTGCACCCTTTTCTTCTTACAGAAAGAAAAAAAACCCTTGTTTGTGACTGATTCCTCCCTATTTTTCTGGGGCCATATGTCCCATTTTCCTCAAACCATTAAAGTCAGAGTAGACAAACTATCTCTGAGGGTGGTAGATTCTTCTTGATTGGTGGCTTTCCAACAATGGTTGGAGGGACATCTTCTATTGCCCTGCTATAGCTGTAGCCTCAGGTTGGACACGATGACCTTCAACCATTTCCAACCCCGCAGTTCTGTGATTTAGCACCAGCACCATAGTTCAGCGGAAGATCATGTGGAAAACTTCAGCTCCAGTTCCTCAAAACTGCACACTGGGCTGCAAAAGACTTTGGCCTGAAACCCCAGAAATACGTTGCTAATTTTGTTGTTGTTAAGTGCCATCAGGTCAATTTATGGCAACCTTCTTCCTTGGGGAAGAATTATATAAGAAAATCCGGTTCTCACATAGTTCTTCCCTCTAGAACCAGGGTTCTCAACCTTTTAAAGCCATGGGCTGGGTCACATTCCAGGCTGAGCGGGCCGAACTGGTGGTTCCCCCCCCCCACCATAAACGCATCTGCAGCTGTTGTAAAGACGTTTACGACAGCCATAAATGTGTAAAAACGCATTTACAACTGTGGATGCATTTATGGCTGTTTCCACCTCTTCCAGTGGTAGTGGAGGCAGTGGCAGGCCACATGAAATGATGTCATGGGGAAGATCCGGCCCATGGGCCAATAGGTTGAGAAGCTCTGCTCTAGAAGCTGCTTCTGCAATGAAAGGTGGTGGACTTGCTATGATGCTTTGTATTCCCTTCCTGCTCTTGCTCCAGCCTTAAAGGTGCCCTGATTCTATTGCTTCCTTAGTTGGACTAGTCAGACTACGTCTTGCCTACTGGAATAGCCTTCTTCCCTTGTCTGCTCCTGGCTTTGCGCCTGGACTTGGATTTATATTTGAATAAAGTTTGCTGTTTGGCCTTCAGCTTGGTTGCCCTTGGTCCTGGTGCCTGTGCTGAAGGCCAGCCGCCTACAACCCAGACTCTGAGAAGCATATACCAGAGGTCTCTCAGAAAAATTCAGCTACCACAGGTGGCAGGAAGAGATAAAATGGGAGAATAAAATAATGTATCACTTCTAAGAGAGCTTCCAAAATCAAGATAACCAAGATGATGTTGAGCTTCAAGGAAGAGATGGTGGTGGTTCCAGTGGTGGTGGTGGTGGAGAAGGATTGTTTCCCTTGACTTGTTGCTTAACAGATGCATTCCAAATTCTGCTAGAGCAGGAGGAGCCAACCTATGTGTTCTTGGACTTCAGTTCTCAGAAACCCTGATCAGCAAGTATGCTTTCTTGTGCTTCTGGGAATTGAAGTCCAAGAACACCTGGAGAGTCAAGGCTGGCCATCCCTGTGCTAGAGTTTGTCTCAGAGTTCTCGGATATCTGTTTCAATTGCTGTTGGCCAATTCAATATACTGTAGGTTGCTTGTATCTGGTCAAAATGTCACCCCTATGTGCAGCACGCTATCTGGAGTGGTGTCCACAGTACCATTTAATCAGGGCTCTTGGGCTCACTTTCAATTGCTTCAGCCTCATGACATGGACAGGATGCTTCCAAAATCAGTTCATTCCATCCTGGGGAGCATTGCTCCTTCTTATTGAACACAATAAGAACTCCCCTTGTACAGTATTACTATTCAAGGATCCCTGGCGGCACAGTGGTTAAACTGCCGTCCTGCAACCAAAAGGTTGTGAGCTTGAGCCTGATGAGATTCAAGATTGACTCAGCCTTACATCCTTCTGAGGTTGGTAAAATTAGTACCCAGCATGTTAGGGGGCAAAATGCTAATTAACTTGTGAACCACCCAGAGAGAGAGCACTAAGTGCTATGGGGCGGTATAGAAATTTGATTGCTTTGCCTTTGCTTTGCTATTCATCCAATCGCATCAGATAGTAAATAAAACAGACTAACTGCTGTATTTTAATGTTAGCTTTCATGGATCAAGTCCACTTCGCCAGACATTCAATGTACTGTATTACCAATACAGCTTAAGTGGTCTTTAATGTATAATGTCATGTGTTTTTAATTTTTTTTAATACTGTGAGCCACCTTCCATTCTACACTGAGAAAAAGTTTTAAAGTTTTAATCAGGGGTTCCCATATCCGGTCCATGGAGCCATTTCATGTGCCCCCCCCCCCACTCCTCCAAGGGCATTCAAGAAACAAAATGGCAATTCCTTTGAAGCTGTTGGGACAAAATGGCCTCCCCCATCGTGCAGGCAGGGCAAAATGGCTGTCCGGCCCTCAAAGCTGACTGAGAGAGCATGACCCGGCCCCCGGCTTAAAAAGGTTGGGAACCCCTGCTCCTCTCAATCTTCCACCGCTGCCGCCACCCTGACCTTTGACCCCTGGGCTTAAGACAAATACAAATATACATAAAATCATAAAAATCTTATGATAAAATTTCTAAAGTAACAATACTACATTGAAAATCCATTACCCATGAAATAAATGTAAATAAACTTCTCACAATTTCAATTACAAAATGAAAAAAAAGTAAAAATACCAATTCTTTTTCCCCCCTTTCTTTTCTAGTACATAATATTCTCCTACACTGTTACATTTTACATCATTATTCTCACCCTTGTGCTATGTACACTGGGCTTCTGAGAACTGAAGGGCAACACATTTGAAGAGGCCAAATTTGGGGAACACTGTATTTGTCTAGGACCAATTATTTCCAGCCCCAGTTAAAAGCAAATTTAAAAATAAAAAGCTTCACAGATCTGTTTCCAACATGTCACATCCACTTGTAGTAAACACGGCATTATGTTCGTACTCACTCTCATCGCAGAGACATTATCCACAATTCCAACACCCTGCAAGGCAGATCACTTTCAACAGCAGGGCAGGCTTCACACCCACTTCATTGATTCCCTTTCCTAAGCTTCAGGGGGAGAGAGATAAATATGTTTCTTAATGACTGAGTAGCTCTTAAGACCAATCTCTGTAGCAGGTGCGATTAGAGGCTGCAGATATCTGTTTGTAACTGAGGGTCTCCCTTGCTCGAGAGCCAGTAATGTCTGGCTCTAGGCCAGTGGTCCCTAACTTGCATCTCTAAAATCCTGGGGGTGGAGGGGATTTCGGACAATCTGATCCCTGGCAGGCGCTAAGAGTCCCGCAGGTTTGGCAGAAGAGGCGCCCTCTTACACGCGAGGAGGTGCCGAGCGGGTGCCTCTTCTGCCAAACCTACGGGACTCTTAGCGCACAAGCGGGTGCCCTGTCTCACCACCCGAAACGAACCTTAGCCTGCTTGCACGCCGCCGCGTGGGGTGCTGCCCCTCCTCCTTCCTCGGCAGAAAAAGAACCTCGACCCAGTTAAATGGACACCCCCTCAACCCCATTGCTGAGAATGGGGGTGAGAATGCGGGGTGGGTGGGTGGGGAGGCCGCCTCTCCTTTGGCAGGGGAGAGATCGGCGCAAGGGGAGGCGGCGGCGGCAGGGACTGAGTGTCTGTCTGTGTGTGTGCCTTTAAGCCTCGACCGCACCCGAGTTCCTCCATTGGGCACCTAGAGTGCTGGCTGGGGGGGCGAGGGGGAGGGAGTCCTTCTAGACCTTCCCCCCAGCACTGCCAGGGGTGGAACCGGCTCCACCTGAGCGGGTCTCCCTCCTTACATTTCCCTCAGACGCGGGGCGCTTCTTCTGCCAAACCTATGGGACTCTTAGCGCCTGCCAGGCTCGGCTTGTCCGAAATACCCCCCCCCGCCCCCAGGGGGGGATTTCGGACAATCCGATCCCTGGCAAGCGCTAAGAGTCTCACAGGTTTGGCAGAAGAGGCGCCCGCTTACACACGAGGAGGCACCAAGCAGGCGCCTCTTCTGCCAAACCTACGGGACTCTTAGCGCACAAGTGGGTGCCCTGTCTCACCACCCGAAACGAACCTTAGCAAGTGCTAAGGTTCGTTTAGGGTGGCGAGACAAGGCTGCTGACGAAGCCTAGCAACGCTTGGGCTACTAGCCCGTGCGCCGCTAGGCTTCGTCCAGCAATCGCTGCTACTGAACTAGGGTCGGGGGAAAGGCAGTCACCCGCCTGCCTTTCGCCCGACCCTAGTTCAGTAGCAGCGATCCATCACGGGGTGGGGTGTGTGTGGATTGGGTAGATGGTCTACCCAATCCAACTCCCCCCCCCACGCATACGCTTGTTCCGGATAACGTTAAAAATCACGTTATTCGATACAAGATTTTTGCAAAAATCTTGTAACGTTATGCGGTTTTCGCGCTATACGGTACTCGCGTTATCCGGGGTATTACTGTAATGATTGACTATCTGATATATGTAAAATTAACCAGTAAACTTATTATTCTAAAAACAAAACCCTCAGTTGGGGTTATAAATATTATAATTGTAACAATCAACAAGAAAATGTAGAAAAACCATGATTTAAATTGAGTCTTACTGACTAGCCATTTAAATTGTTACTGTATTTTAATCATTTGGACTTAAGTCAAGCTCGCAACACAAGTGACACAACAAAGCGAAACTATATGATTTTCTGGAGTTTGTTTGTTTTATTAAGGACAGAATTCTGACCAGGCTTATGATACTCTGTAGAGAAACAGAATCCTTCAGGCACAATATTTTTCAGATCAAATACCTTCTCCCTACCCTAAGCTCCAGTCAGATCACAGGATTTAAATATCTTCCTGTATCATACGTATCCTTTGCCACAGGGGGACTGTTTAGGCAATAAACTTATATATTTTAAAATTAAATTATTTTGTAAGGAGAGATAATGAATAACATCTATCATTTGAACTATTCCCCAGTTCTTTTTTCCCTCTGAGTTTGTTGCAGCTGCTAGGAAGCAGAGAAAACTCCCCAGAAATATCACACTAACATACATTTATAGGTGTCTGTTTTAGTGTATACAGGAATGTGCAGGAAACGCTCCCTCGACCAGCTGGCCTGGAGGGTGGCAGCAGCAGCTGTGCCGCCGTCATCACCGGATGCTCCCTTGGCCAGCTGGCCTGGAGAGAGGCAGCGGCAGCAGCTGAAAAGACCACTGCAGACTTCACCACCGCCCTCGGAGTCCTGCAGCTGGGGCAGAGATGCCACCACAGAAATGGGCACTAGGACCACCTCACCACTGGTGGTGGTGGGGCCCGGCCGGGGATCAAAAGGCCGCCACTGTGGCAGGACTTCTCCGCCACCTTCGGGCTCCTGCGGGTGGGCCAGAGAGGCAACCATGGAAATGGGCACTAGGACCACCTCACCACCGGCACCCCGCCCCTGGCCAGGGCTCAAAAGGTGGCAGCAGCGACGGGCGGTAGGAATTTGCCCCCCCCCCCCCCGGACTTGCTTGCGGCTGCGGCAAAGAGGCTGCTGTAGTATCATGATGTGGTATTGCTTGTATTATTGTTTGGACTGAATACTGTATAATTATTGTGTATTGAGTATTGTGCATTGAGTATATTGTATATTTATATTGTTATATATACTTTATCGTATGACTATTGTGTGAGCCGCCCTGAGTCGAGTTCCTGATTGGGCAGCATACAAATGTGAAAATCAAATTAAATTAAATTAAACTATTTCAGATTTAAAAATGGGTATTTAGGGGAGCCGTGTGACCTATTTAAAAAATGAAGTCTTGGGAAGCTTTGTCTTCTTTCCAAGAGAGAGAGAAATTTTGCAGGGTGTAAACACACTTTGCCTACTACTAGAGGATGGGAACACATTTGCACAGTTCTTTATTTAAATGTTTCTATCCCACTCTATCTCAGAAGACTTTAGGGTTGGTTGCGGATGATGGCCAGCATCCTGTTACATATTTAGGATGTCAGGGGCATCAACTGACCCCTGGGTATTGTAGCAGATTCAAGATGGAGTACCTGCTGTATAAGGACTCATGGGTGTGTGTTTCATTCTGTTAAGCCTTTCTCATGCTGGGTACAGACAGACAGCAATATGTTTTGGTCGCTGGAAATATTCCTGGCCTTGTGGTCAGAGGATAAGTGCAGCCTCTGCACACAAAAATGCCAGGTGGGTAAACAGCCTCTGGGCTGGGAACCGACTGTGGGAAAGACACTGTTATTATTATTTTTTTAGGAGTGTTTTAATTGGCTATATGCAAATCTGCTATTCAGCAGCCATGTTCTGCTATAGGGGAACATGAGTTAGTTGGTGGTTGGAGATTGGAGTTGGAAGAGCAAACATGGGTTAATCCGACTGAAGCCCAATCAGGGCTTGAAAAGATGAGGAATACAAAATGAAATGCAAGAATTTTAGACAGACAGGTTTATTTTGATTTCAGGTGGGAAAGGGGCTATTTGCTTTTTTCTCCTTGGAACCTATTTTTTATTAGATCTTGAACCTCTTTTATGGACTAAACTAGATGCTGTGTGTTTTCAAATAAAGAAACCTTTTCTTTCATTAAGATGTCTTGTTATTGGTCTGGGTCATGAGAGAATCTAGCCACATTCTACACTACCTTACCCATTACTCCACCTTAAGTCAGTGGATCGCTCCGGGAAGCAATCCACAGCTTCCTGCTTTTATATAGCAAGGGTTGCTGCCTAACTGAAGGCAAGTGTTTGAGATCAGCTTTGGTTTAGCCTGGACCTCATGGAGCCTTTGGAAGTGCCAAAAGACCTGCGTTAAGGGGCAGCTGGTATGAGAGAGAGCCAAGGGTGAGAGGAGGGGGCTATTAATCAGAGCTGACATAGGGCAGTTTAATTCCATACAGAACAACCAGTGATGGGATGACACCGGTTCTGACCGGATCCACAGAACCGTTTTAAGGATTTCCAGAGGGCTCTCCGTGGGGGTTTAACCGTTTTTGAGGCGTCCGGATCGGACGCCTCACCGGCAGGAAAATTAAAAAAAAAATTGAAGCAAAAATGGCTCCAATTTAGTGCGCATGCGCAGAAACTCAATCTGACGCATGCGCACTAAATTGGAGCCATTTCTGCTTCAATTTTAAAAAAATTGGACCCGGCCGCCCCTGACTGCAGCCTCCTCTGGAGCCACTTGCCGCCGCTTGCTGCTGCCGTCGCCACCGCCACCCGTCGCCGCTGCTGCCATCGCTGCTGGAACCGGAGGAGGAGGAGGAGGCGCGCTCTGCTGGCCTGGGGCGACGGCTGCAGGAGGAGGAGGAGGTGTGGCTAAGCAGGCAGCCCAGGCCATCCCGGCCGCAACCCTCGGTGGGCGGCCTCGGCGCCCGGCAGCAGCCGGAGGAGGAGGAGTTGTGGCTAGCCGGGCTGCCCAGGGCCTTCCGGCCGGAACCCTCAGCGAGCACCCCTTTGCCTCGGCGCCCGGCAGCAGCCGCAGGAGGAGGAGTTGTGGCTAGCCGGGCTGCCCAGGGCAGTGGCGTCGCGCAGCGTTGAGCCGCCTGGGGCGAAGAAGAAAATCGCCGCCCGGCCCCCCCCCGCTCGCTGCCCCCCCCCACCACTCGCCCCCCCCCAGGCAGAAGGCGCTCCCTCCCCTGCTGAATAGTGGGCACCCCCCCCTGCCAGCCCGCCGCCAGAAGTTCGAAAAAGGTAAAGATCGCGGCTCGACTGCGGGGGTTAGCTGGGATCCCGAGGGTTCCCCCCATCCTCGCCTAATCCCCGCAGAGCCGTCCGCGTGCACGCCCGAGGATTCAAAAGGGTAGGAATACCCTTTCGAATCCTCGGGCGTGCGCGTGGGCAGCTCTGCGGGGGTTAGGCGACGATGGGGAAAACCCTCGGGATCCCAGCTAACCCCCGCAGTCGAGCCGCGATCTTTACCTTTTTCGAACTTCTGGCGGCGGGCTGGCAGGGGGGGGTGCCCACCCACCCACCCAGCCAGCTTGCCGTCAGACTGGGCGCTCGTCGGGGGGGGGGGTGTGGCGCCATAGCGGGGAGCCCCTGGCTGCTGGCTGGGTGGCTGGGGGGGAGGAGGTGGGCAGCGCGCGCGTGCAGGACTTCCCAGGTGGAGGGCGAGCCTTTTGCTGGTGATCGCTGCTCGCCTCCGTCCCATTGGCTTGGGTACTCCTTTAACCGGCCTCGGTCGCCAGCAACCGGCTAGGCATGCCTCCTCTTCCTGTGGCCGTTGCCGAGCGCCGAGGCCCAGGGCCGCCCGCTGAGGGTTCCGGCCGGAAGGCCCTGGGCTGCCCGGCTAGCTGCGCCGCCTCCTCCTGCGGCCACCGCCGGGAGCCGGGCCCGCCCGCCAAGGGTTCCAGCCGGAAGGCCCTGGGCTGCCCGGCTAGCTGCGCCGCCTCCTCCTGCAGGAGCTCGGTCGCTTCCAAGGGTAAGTACTGTTTTGTATTGTTTTACTTTTAAGTGAGGGGTTTGTGTTTGGGGTGGGTTGGTGGGTGTTTGGGTGGGTGGGTGTATTTTTATTTAATTTTTATTTTATATCTTTCTTTTATTTATTTATGGTTTTGTGTTGTGGTGGGTGGATGGGTGTGTGCGTGTGTACGTGTGTGTTTTATTTTAATTTTTTAAATTAATTTTTTATTTTTAGGCTCCGCCCATGACGTCATGACGTCATGACGGTGTCTCCGCCCATGATGTCATGACGTTGGCCACACCCACGACGTCTGTGACGTCAGGGAGTGGTATAAGATTTTTTATCATCCCATCACTGAGAACAACCGATTTAGAATAGGAAAAGGAGTATGACAAAGCTGCGTATTGTCACCCTGCTTATTTAACTTATATGCGGAGTACATCATGCATAATACAGGGCTGGAAGAAGCACAGGCTGGGATTAAGATTACTGGGAGAACCATCAACAACCTGAGATATGCAGATGACATTACCCTAATGGCAGAAAGTGAAGAAGACCTAAAGAGCCTCTTGATTAGGGTGAAAGAGGAGAGTGCAAAAGCTGGCCTGAAACTTAACATTAAAAAAAAAAACAAGATCATGGCATCTGGCCCCATCACTCCCTGACAAATAAAAAGGGAAGAAATGGAAGCAGTGACAGGCTTTACCTTTTTGGGATCTAAGATCACTGTGGATGGTGACTGTGGCCATGAAATTAAAAGACACTTACTTCTTGGGAAGCAAGCTATGAGAAACCTAGGTAGCATAATAAAAAGTAGAGACATCACATTGCCAACAAAAATCCGCATAGTTAACACAATGGATTTCCCAGTAGTAATATATGGCTGTGAGAGCTGGACCATAAGGAAGGCTGTGCGCAGAAGAATAGATGCCTTTGAGATGTGGTGTTGGAGGAGTTTTGAGAGTACCCTGGACAGCAAAGAGATCAAAGGAAACCAACCCTGACTACTCCTTAGAAGGACAAATACTGAAGCTCAAGCATTTTGGCCACCAAATGAGAAAAGAGGACTACTAGAGAAGGCCCTGATGCTGGGAATGATGGAAGGCAAAAGGAGAAGAGGGAGGCAGAGAATGAGATAACTAGATGGCATCGTTGACACAGTGGGCGTAAATCTGGACGGGCTACGGACAATGGCAGGTGACAGAGCTTGGCATGTGGTGGTCCATGGGGTTAGGAAGGGTCAGATTCAACTGTACAACTGAACAACAATTCCATCGGCATGAATCTCAGAGCCACAAGTTATGAAGTCCACACGGGCATTTGCTAGTGCACACCAAGTCAGCAAAAGCCTACAATGACTTCTTAACATACTGCCATGAAGCACTGAGATTTTTGTCAATTCAGTTACCAACTGATACCAAGATGACACACACATGGCTAGGTGAGGTCTAACTAGGCAATGTTGCCCATCAATTGTCGATGATGTTAGGCCGGGACTAAAACTCACCAAAGCATCCATCATTGGATCCCTTGAACAAGGTGAAAGCAGGGGGCACATGTCATGGTCTGCCTAGCCAGCAGGTCAGTCGCCTTTGGCGAGGAGGGCTGTATAGAAATTTAAATAAATAAATAAATAAATAATATCCAAATGGCTAAAAAAAACAACAACTGCAAAGGGAATGAATCAAGATATACAAAATATTTCACTACGATTCATCAACTGATTGGGTAACCTTGTGTTGCTGGCTAATCTTTCTCCCACTAGGTCAGGCAAAAGGAGCTGCAGAATGAAGTCACCAAAGGGTGCCTTCATTTTGACAGTTTGACATCTGGCCTAGACAAAGAAGAAGAATCATCAATTGATTTGGTTACTCTACTTTGGCTGTAACTAGCTACTGGATTCATGTTGTAAGTGCAATCTCTTATATCTGACCCACAAGAGAAAGCAAGAGTTGACAAACTGCTTCAAATCAGGCCTCTCAACTCTGGACAAGAATAAAGCAGTCAAACCAATGCTCAAGGATGGTTAGGGAGCTGTTGATAAAATTGCTAGTGGCACCTCCCTGTCTAGTTGCTTGTCTGGACAGCTCCCTTGGTGATTCAGGCTTCAGTTCCTCTTCTTGCAGGTTTCTGTACCCTGGACAGCTCTATGGCAGAAGCCCAAGAAAGAAGAATTGGTATTGGCAGCGAAAGAAGGAAAGGCTCTACTTTCTCCTTTGCCTGAAACATTTCCAAGGTCTCGTTGGACTCTGTTGGAGGAAGAATGCCTTTGGTTTGGTCCTTCAAGATCAGTCTTCATACACAAGCAAAACACATGGACAACACCTAATTGATTCCCATTTGAGCTAAGTAGCACTGTTGTTTCATTACTGTTTGGCATCAAGTCACTTCCAATCAATGAGTTATGATGAACCTAGGAATCTCCAACATGCTCTATCATTAACAATATTGTTTTGGTCCTGCAAATTAAAGGCCATATGTTCCTTTAGTAAGTCAATCTATCTTATGTCTTCCTTTTTCCACTGCCTTCATTTTTTTTCTTTCCATTTTTCTCTTTTCCAGTGAGACTTCTTTTCTCATGGCATGCCTAGCCTTCTCTTCTCAAGTTATTAGAGCAGGGATGGCAAACCTTGACACTCTAGGTGTTCCTGGACTTCAATTACCAGAAGCCAAAGTCGGCACTCTTGGGAATTGAAGTTCAAGAATACCTGGAGTATCAAGATTTGCATTCACTGCCCTAGAGCAGGGATGCCCAAACTATGGCCAATGGGCCGGATCCAGCCCATGATGCCAATTCATCCGGCCCATGCCACCCTCATTGCTTCCAGAAGCAGAAGTAAAATGTGCCCAGTAGCAACAAGGGTGGCACGGACTGGATGAATTGCCCTAGAGCCTTGATTTTAGCTTTGAGTGAGAATTCAGGAATTATTTGATTATAACCTGCTTATTTGACTTCTGGCAGTCCAAGGTATCCTGAAAGCAACAACCATATTTTGAATGAATCAATTTTTTGCTTGTCAGCTTTCTTCAGCTCTCACATATGTACGCAATAATTGGAAATACAATAGCATAGGTAATCTTGGCCTTTGTTTCCAGTGACACATCTTTGCTCTTAAAGATCTTCTCTACTTCCTTCACAGCTGCTATTCAGTCTTCTTCTGATTTTATTTTATTTTTGCTTCATTCTCCATTCAGACTGGTTGATCAAAAGCACAAAGAAATCTCGATAAATCACATTTCCCCCCCCCCCATTGTTAACATCCAAGCTGTTTATCAGTGTTATTTAAAGCAATGACGGAGCCTGGTTAACAACTGGGGATAAGACATCAGGGAGCACCTGATGAAGCTGGGGTTAGGATAGTCCCCCCTGGTGCAGAAATTAAGTCACAGTACTGCACCCAAAGCTCTGCTCATGATCTGAGTTCAGTCTCAACAGACTCAAAGATAACTCAACTTTCCATCCTTCTAAGGTTGGTAAAATGAGTACCCAGCTTGTTGGGGGGGAATGGTTATTTGTATAATTGCCTGGTAAACCATTCAAATTGTACTTTAGCACTATGAGTACATATATAAGTAGCATATTTGCATTTTTAAAGACACTGCTTGGGTCATTGGAGAGTCACTGCTGCCATTCAGAACTGACAATGTATGGGTGAAGGCAGCTTTTAACTTTCTTGTGAGCCTAATAGTCAGCCAGAGGCACAAATTGCTCCTGATTTTCTGCCACTATAAATACCAACTCTGTAGCTCGATAGCGGGCAGCCTAAGAAGACGAAGGTCCATGTTTGCTCTACTTTGTTGAGATGATCCTTGAAGGTCTTTGCTATGAGCCTCTTCTCACGATAGCATAATGGATGGCTACCAAAGAAAAGGCCCCCTCCATTCCAATCTATGACATACCATCATCTGTTTGGCATCCTTGCTGTACCCATTTACATGTAAAGTGAATTCCTTCCTCCATTGGTAGCTGTCTTGCCTGTCCATCCTTGTTTTATTACAAGTTTTATTATGGGCTTTTAAGAGAAAGTACAGTATTTTAAATATTACAGAGAGCTGTATTATTCAATGGATTGTTTTGTTATTTGGAGGCAGAGAAGGTTATAATTCGAATAATTCGAATCTTCCCTGATGGCATTTGCCATTTGGAAAGCGTATTAATTAATATATCCCACCACAATATCCAAGTCAGCTGAGGATAACCCCTTCCTGTTACAATGTCCCCTGCTAGTAACTGTCTTTTCCATTCTGGAAATGTAATAAAAGAGCAAACTAAAGATCCGAATTAAAAACAATTTGACCTGGACATGTCCTCAGGTGGAATCTCAACCTCTGTGGAATTGCAGAAATGTGAAGTTTCGGTGCAAAATGCTGGCTCAGCTGCAACCTAGCCAGAGGTGTGTAAAAGGATCATAACAAATGATGTGACCTGTTTGTATCACAAGGTGGTGTTTCAGTGCAAGAGAAGTGATTAAGAGGCTCTCTACCAATCCAAGTCAGTAAGTCAAGCGTCAATATTGCCAAACTGAACTAAAGAGCAACAGAGGAAACATACAACTTTGCCCTCACTCACCCTAAGGGTGATGAGTAACTGTTAGAGTTTGGATTGTGTATAAATAATTGTATGAAGAGGTGGCTGGATACCTTAGCGGTTGAGAGTTAGAGTCTATGCACCCTAGAAAAACCAATCTATGTGGCCTTGAACAAGCTGCACAGTCCCAGGGCACACCCAGAAGGAGGAAATGGTAAACCACTTCTGTTAATTCTCTCCCTAGAAGATTCTCTCCCTGGAAGATTCTGAAAAGGGCTGCTGTCAGTTGTGAATTGACAACACTTGATTATTTATTATAAAGCAGGGGTCTCAACCTTTTCAAGTCAGGGGCCGGGTCACACTCCCTCAAACAGTTGACAGATTGGAATGGTGCTCCAGCTGCCGCTGCTGGCTACACTCATTTACAGCTGTTGTAAACATATTTACAACAGCCATAAATGAGTCCATGTCTGTCATAAAAGTGTTTACAACAGCCGTAAACGAGTCTGCAGCCAATTCTGCCGCCGGCTGGAGCAATGGAAGGGGCTGGAATATTTGGCGCCGTGGGCTGTAGGTTGCAGCTCCTGCCAACCTAGCAGTTCAAAAGCAAGAAATTCCAAGTAGATGAATAGGTATCACTTTGGGGGGGGGGGAGGTAACAGCGTTTCATGTGCTCCACTGTTGCGTCCAGCCCCGGGACTCCTTCCACCTGTCCCTGGGACCCCACCCTGGCTGGGGCTTTAAGAGCCGCTTCTGCGGTGGGACTTTTCACACCACTGCCACCACCGCCAGGAACATCTGCGGCCGGGCGGAGAGGCTTGTCACTTGTCGTGGGATTTAGCAATTACAGTTGTACCTCACTTAAAGAGCACAATATGTTCCACAGGATTGCACTTTAAGCGACTTTGCTCTTTAAGCGAAACACCATTGTAAGTGACCAATTGTGACTTCTGGTGGTAGTGGTGGTGGGGATTGCGAACACCGATTTATTTGTTAAGTGAGTTTTTGGTTGGTTTTATTTGTTAAGTGAAGCAAACATTCAGAGAAAATTCTGCTCTTTAAGCGAGGTTTTACTGTATTTTTTTGTTTAGTTCTCTGTTTTTTGTAAAAATTTTGTGTAAACTTGACTGAGATATGGAAACTTTTGATTATTACTTGATATTGATGCTTATTTGAATCTTTTTGGTAATGTAATGATATTGTGATATTGTGATGTTTTGTGGTACCGATACCGATTGTTTATGATATTTACATGTTGTGTTTATGAACTTGTAACTTTATATGTGTTTGTGAACCGTCCAGAGTCGGTCCTACTGAGTAGGGTGGTATAAAAATAGAAATAATAAAATAAATAATGACGATGACAGCAGCAGCAGCATTTCAACTGCAGAACTGGAAGGGATCCTATCAAATCCAGCCTTGTCAAGGAGGCACAGTGGAAAATCAAACTTCCTAAACCCCTGAGTTAACAGATAAATGGCACTTTTTACCCAGGAAATGGTCGTTTCTTTGAGGAGACAGTTTGCTACATCACTGCAGCCAAGACTTCATACTAATAGACAGAGACAGGCAATTCACTGTATGGGCAACAGAAGATCGTCCAGAAACCTCCATGGCAAACAGGATTTGCTCTACCTGCAACTGGAAGATTGCAAGTGTATTTGAAATCCCCAAAGTAACGTTCTTTTGATGAGTAAGGCTCTTGTTGTAGAAAGGATAAAAAATATTTCATTTGTGGTTACCAAGACACCCACGACCTGACCCCCAAATATATAGATTTAACAGAATAAATAGACAACCAATTAACAAGTAGCATCGGTCAAACAGAAAAACAACAGAAAGAGAAATGGTAAAACAAAAAATTTTTTAAACCTTCTAAAACCCAAGAGAAACAAGTGAGAAAATGAATAAAGGGAAAGGGAATATAATCAAAGTCCCCCCCTTCCCCCGCCAAGCCAAAACTACTAGAAAACAAATTTTTATTTCCTCTGCCACATTATGCCTTCTCTTCTCTTCCCTGGGTCCAGCAGGCATCAGCCCAAGGAAAAATAACTTCAAACAAAAACAGAAATAAAAAGGGAAGAAATTCTAAACAAAATGGGGGTGGCGTACAAAAACTAATTCAAAGGAGGGGAGATGCTCAACACAGGCAGGGGACCTGGTGGGAGAAGGAAATAGTAAGCCAACGAAATAGAGGAGGATCCTCCCGAATTTTTTTTTAAGGGAGAAAACAATGATAACTTCCAAGATGGAGGCATAGAGTCAGGCTGCACAATCCAAGATGGAGGGGACTAGGAATTTGGACACCCATGGGGAACAAGTGAAGTAAAGAAAGGACACTCCTCGTAGAATAACTGAGTTGGAAGGGGCCTTTTAAGCCATCAAGTCCTTTTAAGCCCCTACTCTATGGAGGAATCTGAATCAAAGCAGATGGTGGTCCAATTCTCTCTTCATTGCTTCCATCATTTGAGCGCTCACCGCCTCTCAAGGCAGTTGTTTCCATTGTCGTACTGCTCTAACAGTTAACAAGTTTCCCCTGATATTCAACCTATATCTGGCTTCCTGTAGTTTCAGCTTGTGTCCTGCACTATGATTACTGTTCAGGTATTTGAAGGATGCCATCATCATTTCCACTTTCAGTCTCTTTTTCTTAAGGCTAAACATGCCCAGTTCTTTCTGTCTTTCCTCCTAGAGTGTGGTTTCCAGTCCTCTGACCATCCTTATTGCCTTTCTCTGCACCTGCTTTAATTTATTTGCATCTTTCTTAAAGTGTGGTGCCCAGAATTGGACACAGGACTCTAGCTGTAGTCTAGAGTAGGTTTCAACCAACCCAAATTTTTACATCAAAATTTCCCCTCCTCTGATAGTGGACATTCTGATCAGCTGGTGGCAGCTGCCTTCACAATGCTTTTGGATGAAAACGTTCCCAGGCACTTCAGCAGGCAAAGGGTGAAAGAAAGGTTAATGGAAAGAGAGAAGCAGAAAATAAATCCAAAAAGTTTTGTGTACCCCTCTTTCATTATTATGAATCAGTCATGTTCAAGAGGATGTCTTTCAGTCATCAATGAAAGAACACAAACATGAAAAAGATATTCTTCTGTGTGTTTTCTTCTTTTGTCACAATATGAAAGGTGTGCCCCTAGCAAGCTGGTTCTCCATTCTGTTGCCAGAAAAACGGAGAACGGCCTTAGAAACTTAGAAGGATTTGTAACACAGTCAACATAACAGCAAACTGCAAATACATAGAAAAGTTTAGGCCAGTGATGGCGAACCTTCTAGGACTTCAATTCCCAGAAGCCCAAGTCCCTGTGAATCTACACAAATGGGTTTACTGCACATACACATACCCTAAAAAACACTGCAAACAACAAAGGCAGTGGAGTTGACGGTATCCAAGTTGAACTTTTCAAAGCCCTACAAGATGATGGAATCAAATTATTGCATTCTATATGCCAGCAGATTTGGAAAACACAACAATGGCCACAGGATTAGAAAAGATTTGTATACGTTCCACTCCCCAAAAAAGGTAACGCCAAAGAATGTTCAAATTATCGAACAATTACGCTCATCCCTTGTCACGATCCAGCCGGCCCCCACACTTCTGGTAAACCCCTGGAAACCAAAACAAACCTACACAGGCGGGCTGGATGGCTAATTAGAACAGAGATTCAACTCTCAGCTGCTTATCAGCTCTTAAGGGGTTTTTAATTGGGTAGCGTGTTCAAAGATTTGTGTGTGTGAAAGGCAGCTCTTACCCTTTTTAGTCCAATGAAGACACGTTGTTCAGAAAAATGATGAAGATTTATTGATCAGGTTCATAAAGCATAAAAGTCAGTAGCACAGGTCAGTCCAATAAAGTCCACAGGCAAATCTAGGTAACCATTTTTAAGGAGCAAAAATGCATAGCTCCTAGGCTAAAGATTGCTAGCCCATAGAGATTCAAAAACAAAAGCTCTCTAATCAAAAACAGGTCTTAATCCATGAAGAATCAGAGACGAACTCTTTCTTCTCTCCAAAATGGAGAATTTGCAGTCAGGTGGGACAGCTTAGCCAATCACATAACAAAGAGAACTTTCTCAAAACAACAGTACATTGTTTATACACGTGCACACAGAATACACTGGGGCTAGCCATAACATGGCTCTGCTAAAGAGATAAGACGGGTACACTGACACTGAAAACATGGTTGAAAAACATGCTGTTACACAGCCTTGAGGCTCAGAGAGAGAAAAATGGATTTTTCTGAGGCCTATTTGAAAATTGGCAATTTCAAGCCTTAGGAAATAGGTTCATTTCCTGACACGCCCTCCTTTCTGGAAAGGCAAACCGGGGGTTTGACTTTACCAAAAGGCATTGTTTACTAATGTGAGCAAAGCAATTTAGCAAACAAGCTATCCCTTATATATGTAGGATATCAAGCATTAAAGCTTCTTCCAGTTTTAGTTACTGGAGGTACACGTTACATAAGTTACATTCTGCATTGCAAGCAAACTCAGGTATAAAACCTTGCTGGAACAAAAGACTTGGGCATTTTCAGGTACCAAAGGTTTTCCCTTTCCAAAACACATTTTGCCCAAATAGAACAACCTTTAAATCAGAAAACAGGTCAGTAACACCACACATGTCACAGAGGCCGCTTGTACGAGCCTCTGGAAAAATAAACAGATGATTAGCAAGAAACAATAACATTTCCCCCCTTCTTCTTCTTCTTCTTCTTCGATGTTGCACCTGCAAACAGTTAAACAGCCAGTTGAACAAAGTCCACTCAGAGTTCCGTTATCAGCTCTTCTTTCAGACGACAGGAACATGTGCATTTCCTAGTAAAACAAACTCAAGAAACAACCTTTAAGGTATTTATCAGAACACAGTCCAAAGGAATCAATCAAACAACCCCGCATCCTCATCCCTGTGAGGTTTGGGAACTAAACAGGCAACAGAATTGATGGCTTGACTAACTTCTCAACTCAAGAACGCGCAGGGTTCCATTCACTCTCCTCAGTACGTCGGGAATCTGGATCTGGACCTTTGTTTCTGCTATTGCTGAAACCGCTAGTTGGGCTCTCCCACAGCCATCTTTACGTACTCCCCCCTCTTCAGCTCTTGGCTTTCTCGAAGGGTAGTAAAACTCAGGGAAACACTGCATCCGGCAATTATTTCCCACTTCCCACTAGCTGACCAAAACAGCGTAGTGTAACAGCCTGTAGATAACACTTTTCAGAGTGGTGGATCTTGCCCACGCACTCTAGCAAACTTTCTTCCTTGGACACGTGGAGGAGTCCATTGGAGCTCTTCCACCTTTACGCTGGTATCTCAAACACAATGAGGCAATTTGCAAACTCTCCAGGTCTTCAAAGACCAAACAGCACATGTAATCAGCAACTAGGAACTTCAATGCAGGTAAATAAATCTTATCTGAAGGGTTCCACTCCTTCTTGGCTTTGGGGGAAAATAACTTCAGGGAACTGCTTCTGAGTGAAAAATAGGCACTCTGTGGAGTTTTGACTCCAATTCAACACAAAAGAGTCTTATTTAGGGCTTGGGGGTTGCTGGGCGTCTGGGGAAGTCTCAGAAGTCATCTGGACAAGCTTCACCCACCCTGGGCCCTTCCTTTTAGCTAAACATCATCTGGGCACCTTCTCCAAGATCCCATCTGGAATGGAGTCTGTCTTGGGGTGCTAACTGTGGTGAGGGGGTACATTCATCAGCCACTGGCTTACCTTCCATCTTGTAGGCATGGAAGACGTCTCAGTCCCTCTGGAACTGCCAGCACTGGAAACGGCCCTTGGCCCACGGCCCACGGTCTGGGAGTTTGAGAACCCGACTCAAAACTCAAAACAGCAATCAGTTGCTTTCCTTTCAGCACTTTATCTCAGGAAAACACAAGCACTTTCAGTTCAGCCGTCGCTGCTGCAGATGCACACACGCAGGCTTCCAGCCAAAACAAACGAAGGCTGCCTCTTCTTGCCGGGCAGAGACTTAGAGCATGCACACACACACAAAAAAAAACTTCTTCAGGAGGCACGATATCCCACCGCTGCCACCATGTCACGATCCAGCCGCCCCCCACACTTCTGGTTAACCCCTGGAAACCAAAACAAACCTACACAGGCGGGCTGGACGGCTAATTAGAACAGAGATTCAACTCTCAGCTGCTTATCAGCTCTTAAGGGGTTTTTAATTGGGTAGCGTGTTCAAAGATTTGTGTGTGTGAAAGGCAGCTCTTACCCTTTTTAGTCCAATGAAGACACGTTGTTCAGAAAAATGATGAAGATTTATTGATCAGGTTCATAAAGCATAAAAGTCAGTAGCACAGGTCAGTCCAATAAAGTCCACAGGCAAATCTAGGTAACCATTTTTAAGGAGCAAAAATGCATAGCTCCTAGGCTAAAGATTGCTAGCCCATAGAGATTCAAAAACAAAAGCTCTCTAATCAAAAACAGGTCTTAATCCATGAAGAATCAGAGACGAACTCTTTCTTCTCTCCAAAATGGAGAATTTGCAGTCAGGTGGGACAGCTTAGCCAATCACATAACAAAGAGAACTTTCTCAAAACAACAGTACATTGTTTATACACGTGCACACAGAATGCACTGGGGCTAGCCATAACATGGCTCTGCTAAAGAGATAAGACGGGTACACTGACACTGAAAACATGGTTGAAAAACATGCTGTTACACAGCCTTGAGGCTCAGAGAGAGAGAAATGGATTTTTCTGAGGCCTATTTGAAAATTTCCTGACATCCCTCATGCTAGCAAGGTGATGCTCAAGATAATACAGGATAGACTGCAACGGTATGTGGAGAGAGAATTACCAGAAGTGCAGGCGGGTTTCAGAAGAGGCAGGGGGACTAGAGACCACATCGCCAACATAAGCTGGATCATGGAGAAAACAAAGGAATATCAGAAACAAGTCTACTTCTGTTTCATTGATTACACTAAGGCTTTTGATGTGTCGACCACAACAAAATGTGGCAAGTAATTAAAGAAATGGGAATACCGGAACACCTTATAGGCCTCATGAGAAATCTGTACATGAATCAAGAGACAACGGTTAGGACAGAAAAAGGAATGACGGAGTGGTTTGGAATAGGAAAAGGAGTAAGACAAGGCTGCATTTTGTCACCCTGCTTATTCAACTTATACACAGAGCACATAATGCGCAATGCAGGGATGGAGGAATCACAATTTGGGATCAAAATTGCTGGAAGAAACATCAACAATTTGAGATATGCAGATGATACCACCCTAATGGCAGGAAGTGAGGATGCCCTAAAGAAGCTCCTGATAGGTTGAAAGAAGAAAGTGCAAAAGCCTGCTTGAGACTCCACATAAAGAAAACCAAGATAATGGCAACAGGCCCTGTCAGTCCCTGGAAAATAGATGGGAAAGAAGTAGAAGCAGTGACAGATTTTACTTTCCTAGGATCAAAGCTCACTGCAGATGGAGATTGCAGCCATGAAATAAAAAGGCGACTGATTCTTGGGAGGCAAGCAATGAGAAACCTGGGGAGCATAGTGAAAAGTAAAGACATCACATTGCAAACAAAAATTCGTCTAGTCAAAGCAATGGTATTCCCTGTGGCAATGTATGGTTGTGAGAGCTGGACCATTAGGAAAGCTGAGCGCAGAAGAATAGACGCCTTTGAGATGTGGTGTTGGAGGAGAGTTTTGAGAGTCCCTGGACAGCGAGGAGAACAAATGGGTCAATCTTAGAAGAAATCAACCCTGACTGCTCCTTAGAAGGTCAAATAATAAAGATGAAGCTAAAGTACTTTGGACATCAAATGAGAAGAGAGGATTCACTTGAGAAAGCCTTGATGCTTGGAAGGGTCGAGGGCAAAAGAAGAAGGGGACGGCCCAAGATGAGATGGCTTGATGGTATTGTAGAGACAATGGGCACAGAGCTGAGCGAGTTGAGGGGGATGGTGGAGGACAGGAGTGCCTGGCGGACAGTGGTCCATGGGGTCGCAGAGGGTCGGAATCGACTGTGCAACTGAACAACAACAACAACACAAAGTAAACCCATTTGTGTGGATTCACAGGGACTCGGGCTTCCAGGAATTGAAGTGGAAGAACAGCTGAAGTACCAAGGTTCACCATCATGGGACTAGGTTTTGGTGGTTAACCACTTTGCAGAATTTCTTTTAAAATGATGCAGCATTATTAGATACTTTTCTCTGACCACAGAGACTTAACTTTCCTCACCACCACAAAGCACATAAAAATGTTTTTTAAAATACAGTACTTCCAAAAAACCACCTCATGTCTGAAAGGAGGAGAGGAAACAGTTTATTCCCAAAGCATAATTTTTAGCATCTTACCAAGGCCTTTGTCTGTGTGGACCACAACAAAATGTGGCAAGTAATTAAAGAGATGGGAATACCAGAACACCTTATATGCAGTGATGGAATGTAACAGGTTCTCACCAGTTCACCAGAACCGGTAGTAACGTTTCCCAGTGTCCTGGAGAACCGGTAGCAGCTTTAGGGGGAAACCACCTTCCCCCATTGTGCATGTGTGCCAAGCACTTGGTCTGCATGCATGCCTACAGTGTTTGGCACGTATGCACAGCATCCTTGCTCTCCTCCTTGTTGTCCTTGTGTTGTGGGTGGGTGGGTGGGTTGAGGGGTGGGTGTGCTTATTTTTATTTTATTATTATTATTTTTCTTTGGTTCCGCCCACAATGTCATGACATCATACTAGCTCCGCCCACACTGTGAGGACATCATGGTGGGGTAGTAAAATTTTTGACATCCCTCCACTGCTTATATGTCTCATGAGAAATCTGTACATGAATCAAGAAGTGACAGTTAGGACAGAATACGGAATGACAAAGTGGTTTGGAATAGGAAAAGGTGTAAGACAAGGCTGCATTTTGTCACCCTGCTTATTCAACTTATACACAGAGCACATAATGTGCAATGCAGGGATGGAGGAATCACAATTTGGGATAAAAATTGCTGGGAGAAACATCAACAATTTGAGATATGCAGATGATACCACCCTAATGGGAGAAAGTGAGGAGAACCTAAAGAAGCTCCTGATTAGGTTGAAAGAAGAAAGTGAAAAAGCTGGCTTGAGACTCAATATCAAGAAAACCAAGATCATGGCAACAGGCCCTCTCAGTCCCTAGAAAATAGATGGGGAAGAAGTAGAAGCAGTGACAGATTTTACTTTCTTAGGATCAAAGATCACTGCCGATGGTGATTGCAGCCATGTAATAAAAAGGCGACTGATTCTTGGGAGGCAAGCAATGAGAAACCTGGGGAACATAGTGAAAAGTAGAGACATCACATTGCAAACAAAAATTCGTATAGTCAAAGCAATGGTATTCCCTGTGGCAATGTATGGTTGTGAGAGCTGGACCATTAGGAAAGCTGAGCGCAGAATAATAGATGCTTTTGAGATGTGGTGTTGGAGGAGAGTTTTGAGAGTCCCCTGGACAGCAAGAAGAACAAATAGGTCAATCTTAGAAGAAATTAACCCTGACTGCTCCCTTGAAGGTCAAATAGTAAAGATGAAGCTAAAGTACTTTGGACATCAAATGAAAAGAGGATTCGCTTGAGAAAGCCTTGATGCTTGGAAAGGTCGAGAGCAAAAGAAAAAGGGGGCGGCCAAAGATGAGATGGCTGGATGGTATTGTAGACACAATGGGCACAGAGCTGAGCGAGTTGAGGAGGAGGGTGGAGGACAGAAGTGCCTGGCGGACAGTGGTTCATGGGGTCGCAAAGGGTTGGAATCGACTGTGCGACTGAACAAAAAAACAAACAAACCTAGATGTTTAGGATGAAATCATGCTCTCAATCCCAGTGACAGGTCTAACATTTACTGCACTGTTGCAATGCAGTTTTATACCTGCATTAAAATCTTCTCTTGGACATGAAAGCTCAGAACCACATACAGTATTAATTTATTTAGGGTATGCCATCAGAACCACATAACTCAAGAGCTTGGGAAAAGCTACCATACATTTCAGAATGACAATATCCAGGAATCCCAACTAGTAATGCAGTAGTTCAACCTGGTTTGGGGGGGGGGGGATCGTAGCCTAAAATACTAACTTTTCCAAGGTGTGGGAGTGGGATACACAGACACAGACACAGACACAGACACAGACACAGACACAGACACAGACACACACACAGACACACACACAGACACACACACACACACACAGAATAAGTTTTCCCACATACTGTATTTCAAAGCAAACCTCTTCTAAGTTCCTCCAGTCAGCCATAAGGAACTCTTTGTTATCTTTAAAATAAGCATATCAGGCCGGGATTTCTGACAATTCCCCTTTGAAGTTACAAAATTATTGTAGGGCAGCTCAGAATTCAAATACACTCACTTGAGAGACCAATAGCTCTCTACCCTATTTAAGTCAGAAGTGGATGAAGAATGAAAAGAAAAAACTGAGCAGTGGAAAGATTGGAAAATTTTTCTCTTGACTTTCTGCTGGTTTGCCTGTCTTAAAACTAGTATAACATGTTCTCAAATCACACTTTTCCTGTTTGTTCCCTTGCTCTTCAAGAAGACCCATTGGCCTCCAAAGAATATCGCTTCCAAACCCTATGGTTAAAAGGAAGAAACAGGTGACATGGCTCAAAGCCAGAATAGGAGGGAAGTACACCTAATATTAACAGTTGTCCCAAAAATAGCACAAATTGCTAACAAGCCCCCTTCATTCTTTTCCCATTTCAGAACAGAGAGAGAGAGAAAGAGAGAGTCTTTTGTGCCGCATCAAGGCTGTAAACTAATAGCTACCATATGTGCTGACGGTGATATTTAATGGATTGCAAAGGTCCTCAAGGAATAAAATGTGGGTGGTACAGTTCCACCCAGAGCTTGGAAAAAGTTACTTTCTACTTCAAAGCTGGTAGAATCCCAGCATCGCAGCTGGGGAGGATACTGGAAGCTATGAACCAAGAAAGTAACTTTTCCAAGCCTGCCAATTCACACACCACACACACCTCTGGCTCAGCCCGTCCAAAGATGTTCTTCCTTGCCACACAATAAACACCACCTCCTACTAGTCCACAAGTGGAAAGTGAGGCCTCCATGTTTAGACACAGTGTACCTGTGAATATCACATGCTTGACAAAAAGAGCTGGTAACTGTTGTTGCTTCAGTGTCCTATTTAACCTTTAATCACTCCCAAGGCATTTGGCAACTATTGTTAAGATCAGAGTGCTATAATAATAATTTTGTGTCAGAAATTATTCTGGGTTGAAAGGATTTTTGCTGGAGAAACTCTGGTCAGGGTATGCCCGAATGAGGCTCCTTTCATGTCCCCAAGATCTTTTCCCACTGAAGCGGTCCCTATTTATCTACTTGCAATTTCTTTCTTTCAAACTGCTAGGTTGACAGGAGCTGGGCCAGATGGCGGGCGCTCAAACCGTCATCCAGTACCTGGGTCTCCAACTGATGACTTGCCAGCTTTCCAGCTAACATAGCGAGCTTCTTAACCACTGAGCCACTGTGCTAACTTAGATCTAGGCTAAGTAAAGGTAAATGAAAAGGTTGCTCTTGCCTGAAAGCCAGTTGTATCTGACTCTATGGTTTGGTGCTCATCTCTGTTTATAGCCAAAGAGCCAGCGCTGTCTGCATCTACAGAAACTGCAGTGGACACGTGGCAGTCATAACTAGACATATCAGAAAAAACAAAATAAAAATATAACACTGCAGCACTTTAAAGACGAACTTCTATATTTTTACTGTGAGCTTTCATGGATCAAGTCAACTTCTTCAGAAAAAGGAGTAAAACTTCCAGGCATGGTTTATATACATCAGATACAAGGGTCAAGATGTCACAAGGCAAATGGATCACAAAGCAGTGAGATCAAGAGTGATCAAACAGAATGACAGACAAGCATGAACATCAAGACAGCTTCTTATAGCTAGCAGTAACAATAGATTATTCAGATTAGTTTTAAATATCCCCCTTTCAATTTTAAAAGTGTGAGGTTGCCAAGCAAAGCATATGCTAATGAGTTTTAACTTCTTACTGGTTTAGCCTCTTACTTGTGTGGCCACATCCTGTTGTGTTCATGTTGTAAACGAGAATTTGCAGGAATCATGACTCACCTTACTAGGAGAAGAAAGCAGAATCAGCATTTTTGCAGTTCTTCCCAATGAATATTATTCATTATCTCCTCACCTTTTGAGGAGGACATATCCATTAAAATGAGAGAGAAGGAGCAGCATTGGCACTGGGTTTTACAACTCTGGGTCACACAAATTACCTCAGGTGTGGGAAAAGATGCTAACTCTTGGCCTGTGGTGAAGTAATACATCCCAGTCTCCAAAAATTTTTAAAATACATTTAGAGATGTGTCCCAGAATAGCATTATTAATGGAATTTGGAAATAAACAGCTAGAAAGGAATAAGAAAGAAATGATTATTATAATGACAGACAGCTTTAAGATTGGTTATTGTCAAAAAAAATGGAAAATTGATTGTGAATTTGAATTGGAAACTTAAATAGAGGATAAATAGAAGGAGGAATATATTGTCCTGTTAGGTCCTCAACCTTTTAAAGCTGGGGGCCAGTTCATGGCCTCTCCGACTGTTGAGTGGTCAGATGGGTGTTCCCATCACTGCCGCTGCCTTTGGGAGTGGTGGGAGTGTGGAGATGGAGATGGTCCCACCACCACCGGCAACAGCGGAACCACTCCAAGCCACCCACCACTCCCCCCCCCCAAAACGCTGGTGGTGACCACCCCAAGTCACCCACCACTCCACACTCACCGCTACTGCCACTGGCAACCATCCCAAGGCACCAACCACTCTCCCACCCACCGCTTCCCTGCTTACCGGCCTGGAGGAGCTACATGCCATGGGTGAAGGAGGGGTCCAGGTTTTCCTCCTTGCCCATGCTCTGCCAGAGTCGCCCCTGGGAAAGACAAGAGCAGCCACATGCGTCCGCCACTTCCACCTCAATCCTTATCCCCTCTGCTTGGTTTGGTGTGTCCCTAACAGTGCTCCATAGCACGGTGGATGTTGTAAGCCTTACAACATCCAGCCTGCTATATGGAGCACCAGCAGGGACACACCAAGCCAAGTGGAGGGGACAAGGATTGAGACGGTGGAAGTGGTGGCTGGTGTGGGCCGGATTATTTGGTGCCATGGGCCAGATCCAGCTCATGGGCCATAGGTTGAGGATCCCTGCGCTAGGTGGTGGGTACACATTTTAGTTTATAATGTTGCTGAGACTTTGTTTTTATTAAGTTTATGTGTATTTCCTCTTTTTTTATATTATGTAATTTTATGTTTTCATTTGTAAAAGCTTTTTACTGTTTGTGTAATATAAAATTAATTTTAAAAATTAAAAATATATATGTACATCCCAGTCTCTGAGCTGGTCACCCACTAGTTTCCTGCCTCTCACAGCAAAATGTCTCAGGCCAGCCGTATCTTCTTAGGACTCAGGGAAACTTAGATGATGACACAAGAGATCCTCAAAAAAGCATCTGCCTCATGGGATGATGGACATTTTACAGGGCACGGCAAAACCTTGAAACACAGTCAGCAGAAACTGTACAAGAAGAAGGAAATGGAGGAGGCAGAGATGCTGCAGCTGAACATCTCTGGCCATAATTTCTCATAACAACACGAGCCATTCCAACTGTCAACCTGTTTTGCGTCCCGAAAATTGTACAGCGCCTGGACGAGGCATCACTGAAGCATGACTTCTGCAGATACTGAAGTAACCTGGGAGCTTTACGGAAGGAACCAACTGTTCTGTACAGAAGAATTAGGGTTGTTGTTTTAAGAACAAGTTGCTCAGTCTCAGAACGTGCTTTGGCCACAAACCTCTTGAGATGAGCACAACCTTTCTGGCTCCCTTTCTCCCCTGCCTTACAATTTTGGGTCAAAAACAATGGCTTGCCTTCCAACCTTAGCTGCAAGAACTAAGGTTGTGGTCCTAGTTTGGCTTCCTTGAGAGTAAACCAGAAATCAGCAGCATGTACTTCAGAGTACTTAGGATGTATGGATGAGGGTCATTTAACCACAAGGTCTCCTTGTATGTCAATGTGGTTTTAACATTCCCTTCATCTGGGGGAGCTCTTGGGATGGTGCAATTTTTGGCCATGGCTGCACAGCTTGGCTCTTCTCCCTGGAGGCACAGTTGGGAATCAGACTTCCAACTTCTGGCTCTACAGTTAGATATATAAACCACTAGTTGTGGACTACAAGTCTCATCAATCCACAGCCAGCAAATATTTTTCATATCTGGATCACAATAATGGAGAAGAATTGCTCAGTGGGAATCATGTGGCCTTAGTGGACAGCTTGAAACTGAACACAAGCAGGTTTTAGCTTCCTCTGCCTGGGAGCGTGGAAAAAGCTCACTTACTTACTTACTTACTTACTTACTTACTTACTTACTTACTTACTTACTTACTTACTTACTTACTTACTTACTTACTTACTGTATTCATGTCAGATGCACCACCAGCATATCATAATGTACAAAGCTAAAATTAACACATCTGAAAACAAAGTAGAAATTTAAAAGGGCAAGATGACATCTGCCCAATATTGGGCTACTTCAACAGCATTTCTTCTTGCCAACGAAAGGTCCCCTTCAGTGCACGTTGAGGGGCATCGTATGCATTGCATCCCATAGGACAGTGGTGCTCAAACTAAGGCCCAGGGGCTGTGTGCAGCCCCTGGCGCCAATTCATCCGGCCTGCGAAGCCCTCATCACTTCTGGAAGAGGAAGTAAAACACGCCCGTACAGGCCCGTTTTACTTCCGCTTCCAGGAGCGACGAGGGTTTCGTGGGCCGGATGAATTGGCACCAGGAGTCACACCCGGCCCCCAGGCCTTAGTGACCAGCTCCCTGAACCACATGATCGGCTCATGGCCCAAAAGGTTTGGGCACCCTTGCCATAGGAGATAGTTTGTACTTCTCCGCATTCACACAGGCTGGCATCTACGGGAAACCCCACTTTCTCAGATTAGCCCTTGATCTTCCTACCCCTGTACGCAGTCTATTGAAAGCTTTCCACACAGGTCATGGTTGTTCTTGGCCAGGCAGTAGAGAGTCCTGTGGTTCTGCCCAGTTCTCTGGTAGCTCCTTGCTCGCCTTCTCTAGTTCTAAGGCGGTCTGTGGGGGCTGGTTGTTTGGAGGGGCAGAAGTTGTGAGGAAGCGATGCCTTGATTTCAGTCTCTGCTTTGGTGGTGGGTGATCAAATAGCACTTTCTTGACTGAATTTTGGTGGAGATATGCCAGCTCACTAATTTTTTTCCTCTTGGCATTTTTTTGGTGTTCATACTACTTTCTTCTCAAATAGCATATCATTGAAGAGATTCAGGAAGAGTATATAATTTCTTCTTCAAGAGCTGTATTCAATTCCAAATATTGGCTATCCTCATGGCGATCAGCCATGACAATTGTCCTGGGAGCAAAGTGGTGCAATAGTCTTCTATTTGCCTTCCACATCACAGTGTGACACCTGTATCACGAATCCAGTTCTGCAAGTTATTTTCTGGTCCTGAGCCCTTTTGCGCACAAAGGCCTCATTGATCCCAGGCCAGGACGGATGAAGCTGCTGCCCTCCATCAAGATGGATTCGAGTGGGATTTAATAAATTTTGGGACCACCATCCTTCCTTGTGGACTTCACCATCCAAAGCCATTAGTTTTCAGTGTTGTCAGGCTGCCTAACTGCCGCCTAACTATTCCCATTGAGCCACTGAGAGTATGGTCTACTCCAGGGGTTCCTAACCTTTTCAAGCTGGGGGCCAGGTCACACTCTCTCAGTCAGCTTTGAGGGGTGGATGGCCATTTTGCCCTGCCTGCATGATGGGGGGTGGCCATTTTGTTCCAACAGCTTCAAAGGGATATCCATTTTGTTTCTTGAATGCCCCTGGAGGGATGGGGAACCACATGAAATGGCGCTGCAGGCCAGATTTGGCCCATGGGCCTTGGGTTGGGAACTGTTCTATTCTATTATTCTATTCTATTCTATTCTATTATAGCAGGAAAACCTGCCCAGACTGGGCATATAATTTACTGCTTCACATTTTGTGCACTTTGGAAGCCACTGTCCACTACAGACAGTTGCCCCCTTTTGACTTCAGCAGTAAATGCTGCCCATTCTGCCAATATAAAGCACATCTGTACTCTACACCCGGCTTTTCAATCTGCTTCCTAACTAGCAATCGTCTCTTCCTGGAAATATTCCTCTCTTCCTCCTCCCTGAACTAGCAATGAAACACGTTTCTATCAGGCTGCTATTTTAACTTAGAGTGAAGATACTGACCTAGATTACATGTAAACAAGCTGCTGCAGACCTTCCATGCAGCAGTAACTAGTCAAGTCTATAAGCAGCAGGCCCATGTTCTGGGGCTGTCTTGCAAGTAGCCTTGTTTTGAGCTCACAATCCACCTCTCTGAACCTAGAGAGATGAATGCCAGAAGGGCGGCCAAATATTACTATTGCAGCAAAAATAACAGAAGAGTAGCACCTTAAAAGCAAAGCAATCAAGATTGGTAACTTCAGTACTGAAGAGGAGGTAAATTCCCTCTGGGTTTTAATCTCAGCTTTATCAAAGCTGTCCAAAATAATGAATTTACCGGGGGGGGGGGGGAGTTCTGAAGAGGAGGTAATTCCCTCTGGGTTTTAATCTCAGCTTTACAGAAACTGTCCAAAGTAATGAATTTACAGTAAAAAAAAAAGTGGATTCAATTGATCGAAACATCTTTGACTGATCAAGGTGGTTTCTCTCTTCCCAACTACACCATTGCTCGTCACAATAGCCCTGCAACTTAAGTTACTCTAACAAATAATCACAATATGATTATTTGCCATCTCTTGCCAAAAACGCCCTTCTGCGCTCCATGTTGGACAAACATGAAAATCTTTGTGTAAAAGAGTTAATGGACATAAATCAGACATCCGGAATGGCAACACAGAGAAACCTGTTTCAAACCATTTCAATCTACCTGGACACTCTATTAGAGACCTGAAAGTTGCAAATCTGGAACAGAAAAATTACAAGACTAGGATCCAGAGAGAGACAGTAGAAATAAAATACAGTAAAACCTCGCATAAAGAAAGCATCGCTTAGAGACAAACTCGCTTAACGAGCAGAATTTTCTCTGAATGGTTGCCTCGCTTAACAAACAAAACCAATCAAAAACTCGCTTAACAAATAAATTGGGGTTCGCAATCCTCCCTCTCCCCCACCAGAAGTTACAGTTGGTCACTTACAATGGTGTTTCATTTAAAGAGCAAATTCGCTTAAAGAACAATCCCATGGAACACATTATGCTCTTTAAGCAAGGTACCACTGTACACTCATCTGTTGGACACCTATCGCAAAGGTTTGAATATTAGCCAGGGGTTTCTGGGACATTATCAAATTTGATACACAGATTGTTATATGCTGCTATATATTTTGTATATTATATTTTGTTATATTTTACCACCTTCACTAACTTTCCAGTAAAATTCTCTTTCACAACATGTCTCACAGAACAGCATGTGCTCAAACAGTAACACAGAGGATAAACCAGAGCCATAGCCAGGGGGTGGCCAGGGTTTTTCGAAGATGGGCAACAATGTCATCTGCTACTGCCAGCTGTTGGAAGCTGTACTGATTTGCATACTTATCTGTCATGCTGATTTATCACACTTTGCCTCTATATCTGGTGTATATAAGTTCATGCCTTGAAGTCTCACTCCTAAGTCTGATGAAGTAGACTTGATCCATGAAAGTTCACATTAAAAATATAGCAAGCAGTCTTAATTGTAATGCAGCATTTTTCTTTTCTTTTTTGTTTATTCTCTGATATGCCCCAATAATCACAGACTTCTAGAAGTATAGAATAAGAAGGGAACACAAAAGTCATCAAGTCTAACTCCATACTGGTGCAGGAAGTCCACATCTAGCAGCATTCTTAACGGAGTGTCTCCAAAAAATGTCAGAGTAGACCAGGGATTCTCAAGGCATCATTTCATGTGGCCCACCACCACCACCACCTCCACCACACCAGGAAGTGCCACGTGGTGGAGGAAGGGCAAAATGGCTGTGCAGCCCCTGAAGCTGTCTGAGCGAGTGTGACCCGGCCCCCGGCTTTAAAAGGTTGAGAACTCCTGTAGTAGACTGAAGAATGTGTCCTCTACAGATCCCTGCTCATTGTTCTAAGCAGCACATCACCGGAAAGGTTTCTAACTCACAAAGCTTTTAATTATAGGGGCAAGAAAATGATTCCTCCCATGCCTCAACCTTTGCTGCTGGTTAAATTATACTATTAAAAGAAAGCAAGGTAGAGGTAACCAGGAGTGGGCTTTTGCATGGAAAAATTGAGAGGTCCAGCCACTACTCAAAACAAGATAAAGGTAAAGGTCTCCCTTGCTCAAAAGCCAGTCACATCCAATTCCAGGGTGTGGTGCTCATCTTTGTTTACAGCCAAATAGCCAGTGTTGTCTGCATTTGCAGATGTTCCCATGGTTATGTAGCAGGCATGACCAGACACTGGCGTATACAGAAGGCTGCTACCTTCCCTGCCTATGCAGTACCTATTTAAATGCTAAATTGGCAGGAGCTGAGACAGATGATAGGAGCTCACTCCATCGCACAGCACTCGAACTGCAGACCTTTCAGTCATCAAACTCAGCATCTTAACCATGAAAACACCATGGCCCCTAAAAACCTCCTGTTTTAATTAATACCTTAATTCAGAGTGTACATATTTTGCACCAGACTGGTTTCTGCATCTCAGGATTCTATTAAAATATGATCCCATATTTTAAGACTGACCCACTACCATCTGGTGTTCTCCATTTATTTTCTATTTAGAGAGGCCTTTCCAGACATTCTTACCTAATTAGGGGACTATATTTAAATATTGTTTTCAACTACTTTTGGTTTATGTTTATTAATGTACATTTCTGGACGTCATGATTATGATTAGATCTGTTATTGTACTATGCTTAAATTTTACGTTTATATATCATTCAACGGGCCAGAATAGCACATGTACTAAGTCAGGCAGAACAACAAATTTCAGACTACAACTGCCAACACTGGCCAGGGCTGCTAGGACCTGAGGCCTGAAACAGCCACATGGCATCAGGTTGGGCAAACTGGGACTGAATGATTGACTGGAGCCTAAGCTTCAAGGTCTAGACCGAGGGTGGGTGGGTGTCAGCAAACTTGGCTCTCCTTATGTTCTTGGACTTCAATTCCCAGAAGCCCAAGTAAGTACACCTGATCAGGGCTTCTGGGAATTGAAGTCCAAGAACATAAGGAGAGCGAAATTTGCTGACCCCTGGTCTAGATCAAGGTGGCTAGATTAGGACAATGCATCACCCCAAAATTTCAGTGGGGCACAACCTGAAGCCCCCACTTTGTCATGTGACAGAGGGCTTTCCTGCCACAAAAAGGACTATGAAGGACTATGAAGCTCCTGTTGTTTATGGAAGACATGCTCTGTCTGGAAAGGTAACCATGGAAACGACTGCTTCTTCCTCTCTCCCTCCTCTTCCCTCCAATTAGACAATATTCTATGACTGGAGTTTCACTGGTAATGAGAAGTTCTCAAGAGCATGGAAATAACTGACACCAGGAACCAGGCAAAAATTAAGGATGGTTTCCTCACACCCAAAACTTATTACTTGGGAGTAAACCCCATTTGTTTCACAATCCTGGCTTCTAAATAATTGTGTGCAGTGGAGTGGGGTGATAAGAAGACTGAGACGTCATTTTTCTCACTGGCTTACAACAGCAGAGCTGAAGGCCACCCAATGATGAAACTGACAGTGGCGGAAGATCTAGGGTAGACAAGACAGCAGTTGATGGAAGACAAGGTAGCCACCAGGTATCAAAAGAAATATCATCATAGAAATATGCACCAACAGTTTTTCACCTTGATGAAATGTCCAGATTCTGACCATATCCACACCATGTATTTGAAACGGTCTGGATACCATTTTAACATGATTCCATGCCAATGAATCTTGGGAGGCCTTGCTTAGCAAAGTGCCTTGAAGTCTTGCACTAGTTAAGAAGAGAAAGAGCTTTATAACATAGAAAGCTAAATCTGTCACCCAACTATAAACCACAGGATTCAGTAGGATGGAGTCGTGGTAGTTAAAGTAGAATCCAGCTGGTACAGATACCAAGAACCAATATGCTACTTGAGCTATGTTTCTGAAATCTACATGTCTGGGAGAATACTGTATATCTTAATATAAGCTACTTTTCAAGATATGAAAATCTGGGGTGTAGAGTGCTAAAATAATTAAGGAGGGTACAAAAAAAAGTTCATAAAAATGAAATCAGTTTACACACAACACAGTTTATACAACGCACTGCGAAACAACTAGCTAGCTCTCTAGCCGAGTAAGGTCACTGTACCATAATATTCTTGACAGTCAAACATGCTTTACAAATGGCAACAGAGCAGAAACAAAAAAACACAAGTCTTACAACTTGCACTCTCTGTAGCTACAGTATTTCAATTTGACTGTCTCCCCAGTACTCTGAATGAATGGTAGCTTGGTGCATGAGAACCTTTAGTCTTGATGCCTTTATTCTTCCAGGATTTGCAACACATTAGTCAAAACAATGATGCTTTATCATCATAGTGGCAGCCTGCCAGATTCCTTAGAGAAAGTACAGGGACAAGAGAAATTCTATTTAAAAATCTGCTTGGCACACCAGGCCATACAGAAGGAATTCTTCATGGTCAATAAGAATATAAACCAGGGGTTCCCAACCTTTTCAAGCTGGGGGGGCTGGGTCACACTCTCTCAGTCAGCTTCGAGGGCCAGACTGCCGTTTTGCCCTGCCTGCATGATGGGGGGTGGCCATTTTGTCCCAACAGCTTCAAAGGGGTGGCTATTTTATTTTTTGTCAAATGCCCTTGGAGGGGTGGGGGCACATGAAATTGCACTGTGGGCCAGATCCGTCCCACAGCCCTTAGGTTGGGAAGCCTTGATGTAAACAATGGCCAGAAATTATAGCCAGGACAAGAAGCAAAGGATGCCAGGATGGGACCATTAGATTATAGAAAACTCTGTTGAGGGTTTAAGAGTACAGTCAAACCTCGCTTAACGAGTAACTTGCTTAGTGAAAAACTCGCATAACGAGCGGGTTTTTTGCTAACCAGTCTGATTCGCATAACCAACATTTTCACTATGTGAATCAGACTTTCCCTATGGAAACGCTCGCATAGCGAGCGTTTCTATGGGGAAAATTCACATAACGAAAAAAATTACACTATGCGAGTCCGACTCGCATAGCGAAAATATTAACTATGCGAGTTGGACTTTCCCTATGGAAAACTCACAGAATGAGTTTATTAACCATATGCAACACTTTATTTATCCTCTTATTATCCCACTTTTAAGCATCATATTGATTTTTACTAGAGCATTTTAATGTTTTCTGAGTAGTTACTTTTCCATCTAGTTCATTAAGGTTTCTTAGTTATATTCCAATTTCTTAATCTTCCATGTCTAGGTCAGACGTGAAGGCACAATTGATGAGTTCATTCTGTAGTTCCCTCTGCCAGACCTAGTGTGAGAAAGATAAGCCGGCAACACAAGGTTGCTGTTAGCAAGGTATGTCTTATTATGGTTTAAAAATACAACAATCTTCTGTGTACCCGTTATATTCCAATAACACTGTATTGCGCAGTGGTAAAATGTCATACTGCAGCTAAAACATTGTGAATTCAATCCTGATGGGACCCAAGGTTGATAGCTTTCCATACTTCCTAGGTTGGTAAAATGAGTACCCATCATGTTGAGGACAAAATGCTAATTACCTTCTGAACCGCCCAGAGAGTGCACTACGTGCTATGCCGTGATATATACAGTAACTGTAATTGCTATTGCTATATTCAATAAAAGAAAACAATATAAAAACATTAGTATCTGCTTGGATAAACTCAGGGATTTTGCCGGACATTCAGTTCATCTTTCTTGCATGGAACAAAAAAGATAAAGGATATTGAGCAGAAGGGAATAAATTGTACAAAGGGCAAAATGTTTCCTGGGGACATACTGGACTTCATCCTTTTGGGATGCATGCCAGCTGTGATGAACGCAGGGTTCTGACTTTTCCCTCGTTGTTGCCCGAAAGCCAGTCACATCTCAATCTAGGGTTCAATGCGCTTCTCTGTTTTTAGCCAAATTGCCAGCGCTGTCTGCATCTGCAGACGTTTCTGTGGACATGTGGCAGGCATGACTAGATGGCAAAGCACACAGAACACTTTTACGTTTCCTGCCAAAGCAGTACCTATTTATCTACTTGCAATTTCTTGCTTTCAAACTGCCAGGAACTAGGATAGAGCTGAGAGCTCACTCTTGAACGGCCAACCTTCTTGTCATCAAATTCAGAGTCTTAACCACTAGCTCAGGGATTCCCAGCCTAAGGCCTATGGGCTGGATCTGGCCCATGGCACCATTTCATCTGCCCCCTCACCCTTCCGAGGGCATTTGAGAAACATGATGGCTGGTCCTTTGAAGCTGTTGAGACAAAATGGCCACCCCCATCATGCAGGCAGTGCAAAATGGACACCCGGCCCTCAAAGCTGACTGAGGGAGCATGACCCGGCACCCGGGCTGAAAAATTTGGGAACCCATGATCTAGCTGGTAAGAGAGAGGTTAACCTTTAATCTGATTCTGATGGGTTCTTCTCATTGAGCGGGATCCAAAAATCTGCAAGTGGAACAAATTCTTACAATGGCACTAATCTCAGCAAATTCACGTGACAGCCAGAAAAATAAAGATAGTACCCATACATACTTGAGGCCCCTTCTCAGAGTCCCTTATGCAAAAGGCTTCACTATTTGTACACGACCAAACGTCTTCAGACTTTTTACATGCAGTGCTCATTTTCCACTGAATTTCAGTTTTCTCTTCTCACTCGAAGATCTTCAGCACATCCAAGAAAAATCCTTCTTGCGAACAGAAATAAATAAATAAATTTGCTAATCCTCTTGTGGCTATTATAGAAAAAACTTGGGGCAGTGTTTGGTGAGATTGTATCACAAGCTGCATGTCGGGCTAAACCCGGCTGCTCAGGACCATGACTGACGACTGAAAGCCAGCGCACTCTAAATTGTACTTCTTGTTGTTCTGTTCCTACTGGAAATTGAGCAACATCCCAGCTAGTCTCACTTTGGCTGCTCTAAACCAGGGGTTCCCAACATAAGGCCTCCAAGGGCATTAGAGAAACAAAATGGCCATCCCTTTTGAAACTGTTGGGACAAAAAGGCCACCTCCCTCCCCCATCGTGCAGGCAGAACAAAATGGCTGTCCAACCCTCGACGCTGACTGAGAGAGCATGACCCCTGGCTTGAAAAAGTTGGGAACCCCTGCTCTAAACAATTGTTTTTGTCTTGCATCCAAACACAATAGGGTTGGTCTCTATCCTTTGTACTAACCTGTTCTTTTAATGTCTCCAGGGCTCATTTCAGTGCTGTTTTCCTTTGCATTCCTGACCGGTTCTCACTGCTCTATGGCAATAACTGCCTATGTTTAAATGATGGACCAAGTATAGTATTCTCCTGAGTCCAGACTAAAGGGTCTAAGTCCCTAGTGGCTAACCTTGGCACTCCAGCTGTTCTTAGACTTCAATTACCAGAAGCCCAGGCCAACACACCTGCTGATCAGGGCTTCTGGGAATTGAAATCCAAGAACAGCTGGAATACCAAGGTTAGCCATCACTGGTCTACGTGAACTACAGTCATAGTTGTTCTTTTGCATCAAATGAATCTGCTTTGCTTTATCATTCAGCCAGAATGTTCACCTGACTAATTGCCATCAAGGGATTCCTAAACTTCTTTGGCTGTCAAAACAAAATGAGATATTTAGACTAAAAAGTAGAGCACTTTGCTGGAGGCATGCTTTGTTGTTCAGTTGCACAGTCGATTCCAACCCTTTGCGACCCTGTGGACCATTGTCCTCCAGGCACCTTTGTCTTCCACCATCCTCCTCAGCCCACCCAGCTCTGTGGCCACTGAATCCACAATACCATCTAGCCATCTCATTTTTGGCCGCCCTCTTCTTGTCCTCCACCTTTCCAAGCATCAAGGCCTTCTCAAGTGAATCCTCTCTTCTCATTTGATGTCCAAAGTACTTCATCATCTTTACTATTTGACCTTCTAGGGAGCAGTCAGGGTTTATTTATTCTAAGACCGACCCATTTGTTCTCTTCGCTGTCCAGGGGACTCTCAAAACTTTCCTCCAACACCACATCTCAAAGGCATCTATTGTTCTGTGCTCAGCTCTCCTAATGGTCCAGGTCTCACAACCATACATGCTAGCTCCCATCATTCCTTTGTTTATCAACAACAGACAGAGGCCAGGTTTATGCAAGCCAAAGGTTAAGTGAGGAGGCAGTTCTTCTCAGCCGGGTTTGACTTGCTGTCACTTGTGATGTCCTGGCATGGTGTAAAATTTCCCCACCTTAGCATGTTTGTAAACATGATCTTAATCTGGCACCTGGCATCCACAGGACTGCAGTTCACACTTTTGCAGAAGAAAGAACAAAGTCATAGACTGGGATCTAACTGGTAATTCCAATCAGAATATTGAATTAAGCGAATGCTTATAATGGGCGGTTCATGGTTCAGATAATCTCTAAATTCTAGCTGAAAATCCCTGATATTCCCTGCTGGTTTCCCATCTAGAATCAGGTGTTATTAGCAGGAGAGAACAAACGGTTGAAGGCAATTAATTTGAGGTGTCCTGAAAAGGCAGCAAATTATTCGTGATTTGTCAATGTTGTAATTGTAATGCAAAGAGAAGGCAGGATTGATTGTGGAGTTAAATGTTTTGTGTGCTCAGCTCAATGGTATAGCTGGCTCTAGACACCAGGTATCTCAATTGGGTTAGGTGTCATTTGCTTCTGGGACAAAAGCTTAGAAATAATGCGACAGCAATAAAATTGCAACTTCTGCTTTAAACAGGGACACAAGAGAATTGATATGTCTAATCTTCCAAATATAAAAGTTTTGAAACCAATGTTAAAACTCTCAAAACATTGTTTTTACAAGACTAGATGGAGTTTTGCTTGTCTGGTGGATGGGTGGATGAGTGGATGGATGGGAGCTTGACAACCCATAGCAATAAAACAGTTTTACTGTTTTATTTATTTATTTGTCCAATTTGTTATCCCGCCCCAATTAGGTAAACCCAACTCTGGGCGGCTTACAACACAAACCAGAAAAGACATGGTTTAAACAACAATACATAGTAAATACACGGTTTTAACATTTTGTTTCCAAACTCAAGACTTCACAGAAGAAAATGTCCCATGTCAGCCCTGTTCTTATCAAGCACTCTGCTCACATTCCGAAATAAGGTCAAACAAGCTGGTATGATGAGGCCTGACAACAGGAAGGTCTACTCTGAACTCGCCGAACATCATTTGGGGCAAACCTACTCAGTCTTGGGTCAAGGAGGAGCCAAGCTGCAAAGAGCAGTTCTCCTTCCTTCTGCTGCCAAGATCTGTTTATATTTTCTCTTTGCCATCGTGAAGCATTACAATTGCTTTGTAACAAGAACTCAGCTCCTGAGACACAGCATGCAAAAGAACTCTTTGAGAGGGAAAGATTTCTTCCAGCAGCCAGGAACATGTGTATACTTCAAGAATGCACTGGGATACGAATAAATATCACCGGGCGCGGCAGGAGTCTACCCTTTCCAGAAGATGCATCGTTTTCCTGCATGCTAAATTATTTGTGAAGTGTGCCTGAACAGCGTTCCGTACTAATTTCATAATATTTCCTCCCCGCCCGAACAAACATTTCTGGCTGTCAGAGCATGAGATAAGTAAGCTCCACCGAGAGCACTGTATTTTTAGCTCTCCTGTCACGTGACAAAGCGGTGGCTTCTGTTAGGATCATCGGTATCACAAATTTAAAATTGATTGAAGTGATAGGAGCACCACTGTTGAAAACAGAGAGGGCTAGAAATGAACAAAGGCTGGTTAGACTTTTATTCATGCTGCCAGCAGAACTAAGGAAGGCACAGATGTGCAGAGAAGACTCCTGAGCTCTCTTCTCTTGATAATAGTAAACCCTGGGTTCAATTAGGCCCCAACAGGCTCCCCTTTTGAATTCTAGCACAACCACAAAACCCCGGGGTGTTCACCTGTTATTAATGCATCTCCTTCACTGTTAATGAAGCCATGTGTATAGTGACAGGATGCTTCAAACAGACACCAGCTGAAGAAATATATCCTCTTGTTGGTATTGTTCCACCTAAGATCAGGAGAGAAGTAGTAGTGGACTTTGAGAGAACTAAGCAAGAGAACGACCCTTGACATCCCTTGAATGGAGATGAGCCTCAAGTCCACTGGCTCAGATCCAGAAAGAAGTTTGTGACATGAAGAAACATTCTTGAGGGTACGTATGCAAGACCAAAACCAAATTAGAAGATGGAGGAAGGAGCTCACTGGACAAGGAACAACATTAAAGGGCAGGATATGGCTGAGGAACTCAAACTCCCCTACATCACTTGGAGGACCCTGAATAGGATGAGGGTTAGAGTCCCTAAATGTAAGACCAACATGCTCAAGTGGGACCTGCTGGCAGACAACAACACACTGTGTGAATGTGGAGAGATACAGAACCCCAGCTCATCTGGAAACTTGTACCAATGAGGGTTTATGTTTGGCCAGACAAAGACAAGAAGGTGGCTTCATTTGGGTAGTTTGTTTGATTTGGACATGAAAGAAGAAGACAAATGCATCTTCTTCTTCTTTTTTTCCCATACAAGTGGTGATAGCAGCAAGAGAGAGAGTCTTTAACCCACCCACCCTTCTCTTCTGTTTCAAGGTTCAGTGTAACCAAGGGTTTGCTGAAGTTTACTGGTTCTTTTCTCCGTCTTAATACAGTATAGAAATAGAAGAACTTCAGACCAATTGCCTAGCTACTCTATTTACAGTGGCCAATCATTTGTACTTTGAAATCTCACTAATAATAATTTCATGTCAGAAATTATTTTGAGTTGAAAGGACTTTTGCTGGAGAAACCCTGTTCAGGGGATGCCCAAAAGAGGCTCCTTTCATGTTGCCAAGATTTTTTTCCCAATGAAGCGGTCCCTATTCATCTACTTGCAATTTCTTACTTTCATATTGCTAGGCTGGCAGGACCTGGGACAGAGACAGGAGCTCAATCCGTCAAAATATTGACTTGCTAGCCTTCCCGTGAACAAGGTGAGCTTCTTAACCACTGAGCCACCACAGGACTTATAGGAGAGTTACACACAGCATCCTGTGCTATTTCATGCTCCTCAGTAATTTGTATACAGAAGCATAATGCTCTTGGGCAAGACACAAAGCTAAGAAATAATGTAGTAAAGCTATTAACTTTTTGGATTTTTAAAAAGCCAAACAGAACTTTTTTTTCTGTTTTTAGATTCATAACCCACCTTCTTTTGGCATAATAAATCACACTAATGTTTAATTATTATTCTGATCAGTGATCTAATCTCAGAGATAAGAAACTATTTAAAGCCTAGGCAGGTTTTCCAATGAAATGTGCTATGGTGGTGCCATTGGAAGACTTGGATTGAAAAGGATCTCTGGACTTCCTTCAAAACATTCATGCTGCAGTTATTCCTTAAGATGAGCTGCCGTCTCAGTTGCCCTCTTCCAGCTTTGTAACATTTTTTTGTGGGATGATTGCAACAATCAGAATTCTGCACAATACACCAGCTGCAGTTACACAATGCATTTGTAGAAATGCAGTGATAACTTCTTTTTTCCCCCCATGCACTATTCTGAGTTGCTTGTGAATCTTTCTACGTATCATCTGGGCAGGGGAAGAAAGTGTCAGAATTCCCAGACCGTAGAAGATGGAAGGGTAGATCATGGTTTTGGTGCTTTGTGTAAGCATTCATCTAGAACAGGGGTGGGCACCTACAGCCTGCAGGCCCTGGTGCCAAATCATCCAGGCCACACCAACGCCAATACCACCAGGAGCGGAAGCATTTCCAACAGCTGTAAATGTGCCCACGGCTGTCTTAAATTATTTATGACAGACGCAGACACGTTTTATGGCAGTGTTTATGGTGGGGAGAATATCCACTCCGTCCCGCTCAACTGTCTGAGACAGCGTGACCTGGCCCCCAACTTTACAACACTGGCAACTCCTGATCTAGAACATCTGGCAGAGGACTAGGCTAAGCTTTCTTCAGTATTCCTATACTACATACAAGGAGGTGTGTGTATTTTTAGAACTAAAAATAAGAAACAGGAACACAATTTGAGGTGATACATTTCTAGCCTGCAATTTAGAGCCGCCAGTCTGACCAGGTTATCCTGTTATGGTAATGGAGTCAGCCATAATTCCAGTGGCTCAACATCGAGTGTCAAGCGGCAGTTAACTAACCTAACAACCCTGAGGAGTAACGGCCTTGGATGCTGAAGTCCACAGGAAAGGGTGATGATCTCCAAGTGGATTAAACCCCACTTGAATCCCTCTTGATGGAGGGCAGCAGCTTCATCCATCCTGGCCTGGGGCTGAGGAGGACTTGGTGTGCCAAATGGGCTCAGGATCAGAAAGTGACTTGCGGAACTGGATCAGTAGCACTGGGGTAATGCTACGATGTGGAAGGCAGATGAAAGGCCACAGCATTATATTATCAGGACAATCTTCATGGCTGATCGCCATGATGATCGCCAATATTCAGAATCAGATATGGCACAAGAAAAAGAAAAATGTGTTATTGCTAATTTGCAAGTACTGTATAGGTTCTCCCAATGAAGGTCAATTTGTGGCCAATACATCTCCTAAGAATAATTTTAAACAGTTGCAGCAGCTGCAGGGATCTGCCTTAACCACCATTCTTTATGTCTGCCATGAGTAGGTCTTTTGTAAATGGGTCTTAATTGCCCACTGAATTCCACATTATTATGTGCTGTCAAGTCAGTTTTGACTTATGACAGCTCCTTCCAGCTCTTTATAGGGACAGAGTACTCATAAGTGGTTTATCCTTCCCTTCTTCTGGTGGTGATCTGGGACTGTTTAGCTCAGCCAAGGTTATACAAGCTGACTTTTCTCTGGAGAAGCACAGTGAGGAATCAAACTCTCAACTCATGGCTCTATGGCCATTTGCTCCAGCCTGTTATGCTGTTTAAGACCAAACCATCCCCAAATATTTGGCAATACAATTGGATTTTTTTTTAAAGTTATTACAAAAATGATATGTCTGGGAAAGGCTGCTGGAGTGACTAGAAGGGATAAAAGCATGAATGAGATTATGAGGGAAAGAATTGGAATGGAAACTTAAACTACATACAGAGAGAACAAATAAAGTGGTTTGCCAATTCAGAGAGAATGTCTTGGAAGTTCATACTATAAAAGGCTTATATGGAAAGAGGAGGAGGAAGGTGGAGAGATAACATTAAAGAAACATTACAAGAACACCAGATAATGCCGGTGGAGGCTGCTAGAAGTGCCAAAACAAGAACCTTGTATTTTTCTCAATATCTGAAATGGTAAAAGAGGAAGAAAAAAGTTATTGGGGGGGGGGGATATACAAGCTGCAATTTAACTTGGAGGGAACATGGAAGTTGATGGAAGAAGAAGCCATAAAAGAATATTCACCAGTGGTCCGTTACTAGAGGGTTTTAAACAGAAATTGGATGGTTATCTCACAAAGTTGCTACAGTTGTGGATTACCTCTTTGACATGGGTTGGATGAGATAATAATAACCTTAGAACTGCAGAGCTGGAAGAGACCATGCAGACCATCGAGTCCAGCCCTTATTGAGGAAGAGTGGGGTATCAAACTCACGACAAGATATCTAAATTGCTGAGCTATCCATCAGATAACAGCTTCAGATTCTATGACTCCATGATGCAATTGTTGCATTATGATAATCAAAAGGTCCTAGCTGTTTCACCATCCAGCTTCAGTCCTGGTTGGTCTCGAATGGGGATCTGCAAACTTGCCTCTCCAGAAGTTCTTAGACTCCAGTTCCCACCTGATCAGCAGGTGTGCTGACTTGGGCTTATGGTAATTGATGTCCAAGAACACCTGGAGAGCCAAGTTTGAGGAATCCTGTTCTAGACCAGGGCTCCTCAAATGTCTCTCTCCAGGTGTTCTTGGACTTCAGTTACCAGAAGACTAAGTCAGCAGCACACCTGTTGATCAGGGCTTCAGGGAATTGAAGTCCACGAACATCTGGAGAGCCACATTTGAGGAACCCTGGTCTAGAACATGGACAGCACTATACAAATGAGTTTTTGTTGTTATGTGCCGTCAAGTTGCTTCCAACATATGGCAACCCTATAAATCAGTGACCACCCCCCCAAAAAAGTTCATTAAGTAACTGTTATCACTGAGTACACAGAAAGAGCCTCTTCAAAATTGTGTTATTTTTGAACCACAATCAGGTGTACCCTGGTAACGGTAACTTTGTGTTGCCACCTAATCTTTCTCACACTAGGTCATGCCAAAGGAACTGCAAAAGGTGGCTTCATTTTGGCAGTTTCACGTCTGGCCTAAATATGGAAGAGGAAGAAGCAGTAACACTGTTGTACTGTTAACTGAACTGTTTCCCCGGACAAGGGAACTGGATTTTTCTGGATATTTTGAACACGTCTAGTTACTCTTCATGTTTTTAAATCTTTCTTTCATCTTTTGTTTGTTCCCTATTAGTAATTTGTCTCTATTACAATTTTTAGTGCATTTCCTTTTTGCCTTTTGTTGAGAGCTACTGTATAGGGAAATAGAGGATATAAACATTTAATGTGTATATATAATATGCTGTCCTTTTCTTCCTAGATGGAATAATCACAGAGACTCTCTCTGCATGTCTAGCTTAAGTGCCATACCACTTCTGAGGCTGAAATTCCAAAAAATAAAATAAAAAAATAAACACCCATTGGTTATAATCCACAGTTCTCTATGGAAAAAAGAAAAGAACTTGGGCTAAACTAGATTTTAAAACCACATTATTGATCTGGTTCACCCTTGCAGACATAATTAACCGAAAAAGGGAAGAAAATCAATTATGGCTAGAATTTTGATAGGCAGACATCTCCAAATAAAGCACCAGCCAAGACCGAAATTAGTTCTTTTTATTCAACAGTTTATTCCGTTTTGTGGCTGTGCCAAATCAAACCAATGGTTGCAGTGTGCCAGAGCCGGCACAGAGAGTCAGCAGGGATGACGTTGTGAATTGGGCAGCCCAACCCCTCAGGCAGGCAAACCTCCCAATGATTTCAGTGGGAAGTTTTGCCGGTGTCAGGATGGAAATTTGAAAAAATGTAATTAGAGCTGAGCAAACAGTTCCCAAAGAGCTGGTTTATTATTAAGTACAATCAAGGTCCCATTCCATCACAGTTCCTCTCCTCCCCTTTCCTCCACAAACTAGCTTTTATTTTTTCAGCTGAAGTACATGAATAATTATTTTTAGATTCTTTTTAACAGAGTACATTACTAGACAAAGAAGAAGGCATAAGTTCTAGTTGTCCTTGCTTTTCCCCAGCAGAAGCCCCCAGTTTCTGGTGCTCTGATAACTTATCATCCTCAACTACATTTTGGAAGGACTCCGATTGCTTGGTGGTTAAGACACTCACCTTGACCACTAGAAGGTCAGCAGGTCAAGACCCAAGTGCTGTATGAGGCCTGTACTCTGAGATGATGGGAGAACAGACCCTTTTCTTCTTCTTTATGATTATGTTTCAGGTATTTGAAGAGTGCTATCATCCTATTCCCTCTTCATCTCCTTTTCTCAAGGGTAAACATGCCCAGTTCCTTCTGTCTTTCCTCCTAGAGCTTGGGTTCTATTCCTCTAATCATCCTTGTTGCCTTTCTCTGTACCTGCTCTAATTTGTTTGCATCTTTCTTAAAGTGTGGTGCCCAAAATTGGACACAGTACTCTTGTTGTGGTCTAACTAGTGCTGAATAGAAGAACACTAGTAGTACCTCACGAGTTATGGAGACTATAATTTTGTTAATGCAGCCCAAAACAGTGTTAGACTGTTGAGTCATATCTAGCCTATGATCTATGGTAGTGGGAGGTTTGTGATGTACCAGTTAGAGTGCTGGACTGAAGGTTGATAGATCCAAGGTTCAGTCACTTTTGGGAGATGAAATTCATCAAATAACCTTGGGCCAGTTGTTGATGATGATTAGATTTGTATGCCGCTCTCCTCAGTAAAAACCGACTCAGAGCGGCTCACTGAATCCACAAATATCAATATTGTAGTGAAAACAAAAATACAATACCATACAGTAAAACAAAGCAATAACGTACCGTAATAGTTACTCTATTTTGGGCTGATCTACCATGTAAAACTGATTAGGTAGGAGGAATATTGTGTCAATTGTACTCACTAGAACAGAGGTTCCCAACCTAAGGCCCAGGGGATGGATCTGGCCCACGGTGCCATTTCATGTGGGGGGGCACTCCTCCAAGGGCATTCAATAAACAAAATGGCCACACCTTTGAAGCTGTTGGGACAAAATGCCGCCGCCGCCCCTCCCACCATCATGCAGGCAGGGCAAAATGGCCACCTGGCCCTCAAAGCTGACTGAGAGAGCATGAACCTGACCTCTGGCTTGAAAAGGTTGGGAACCCCTGGACTAGAGGAAAGATGGGATATAAACATACAGGAGAAATAAAATTTATCTACAAGTGGAACCCCGTATAACAAATGCCTCGTATAACGAAAAATTCATACAACGAAGAGGATTTGTGCTAACTGTTATACCCTGTGTAATGAATTTTTCCGTTATATGAAGCAATGCATCTCTATGGGAAAAATCATACAACGAAAATCTCTATGGGATGCATCGTACAACAACAACAAAATTTGTGGTATGATTTTCCCCATAGAGATTTTCATTGTACAGTACAGTAAAACATCGGATAACGCTAAGACTTGGTTCCACAAGTCTTGGTGTTATCCGATTTTTAGTGTTATCCGATGCATGTTAAAATCCTATGGGATGGATCAGATAACGTTAAAGCTCCATAGAGATACATTGTAACGGCACAGGCTTTAGCGGTTGTTATCCGATCCCTCCCATAGGACCTTAACATTATTCGATCCAATTCTCCTCCCCAGATTACTTAACGTTATGCAATTTTAGCGTTATTCGAGGTAAACGTTATCCGGTGTTTTACTGTATGATGCATCCCATAGGGATTTTCGTTATACAAGGCATGCTTCATATAACGAAAAAATCATACAACGAAGTGTCTCACAGAACGGACTTTTTTTCGTTATGCATTGTTCTATTGCATTTATACCCCGCCCATATGACTGAAAGAGTCACTCTTGGCAGCTAAATACTGAGGACCAAGATATAAAATAGTCCTAACGTGTAAAAATAAAAGATGGCAATGACAACTGAGAGGCAAATTAAGAAGTTACACATTCTTGGAGACCTCCCTAAGCCAGTGTTTCCAAAATGTCGATTTTTGGACTTCAATTCCCAGAAGTCTAAGTCAATTCCCCAAAGCACTGATCAGCCAATGTATTGACTTAGGTTTCTGGGAACTGAAGTCCAAGATCCAGCATTTTGGAAACACTGTCCTAAGCAATTCTACCTTAACCAGCTTGCAAAACAGCTGTATAAGGCTCCCTTTCTAGTCAAACCCTTCCAAGCTTCTATCAGGATGGATTGGGTGAATTGGGGTTGATTTAACCAAAAGAGGTTGCTTCAAAATATACCAAAGTAACAAACCATAAAAGGTCTTAATGTTAAAATATCATTATTAATTTTTTTTTGAAATATGCAAATAGAATGGAATAAGAAAAAAAAAGATTATACAATATTTGTTCCAACCTTGAGACTGAATATTATTATTTTTAAATGGAAAATAGATTATGAATTTGAATTGGATAATTGGTATACAGAGATGTGGAATATGGCAATAAATGATAAATTAACATGCGAGTTGAAGGTTAAAAGGGGTTTAGTTTAAAAATTGATTTTACAGAAATATGGGGAGAATTTTTAGATTATGTATTAGTAAAAGGGAAAAGAGAAAAGGCAGAGCAAGATATATTATCTTTTTGGAATGAGGAGAATAATATATTAAAAAGTTAATGATAGTGGGAACATTTAATCAAGAAGGTTTATAAGTCCCACTAGTATTGGTTGAATATAGTAAGTATTTATATACTGTATTATTATATGTAAAAAAAAGTTCTATGTTGTTGAGGGGTTTTTTTTTGTATGTTTATTTTTGCGTGGGGGTTGCATTTCAATTTAAAAAACCAAAAAAATAAAAAAGACCTTAATGTGTCAAAATCAACGCTTTAAATTCATTTTGAAGTAAAATAAATAATAAATCAGCGCTCAACTCTGTTACTTAAACTAGTAGGTAAGACATTGAGAATACTGTACCAGATAAGGATCCCTTTCTGAGGCTTCAGTCCTTACATGTTTACAACAGTTGGTCAGTTACAGGAGCATTATGCGCATGCATGGGCATCAGTGATGGGATGTAACAGGTTCTCACCAGTTCTCCAGAACCGATAGTAACTTTTCCCAGTGTTCTGGAGAACCGGTTGCAGCTTTTGGGGGGAACCACCTTTGGGGTTTACCTTTTCACTGGTTCCTCCACTGCACATGCGCGCCAAGCACTTGGTGTGCATGCATGCCTACAGTGCTTGGTGCATATGCACAGCCTCCTTGCTGTCCTCCCAAGAGGGGAGGAGGAAGAGAAGCTGCTAATCTGAAGCTCCCTATAGCCTGCTCCCATAGATATCCTAGAGAACTGGTTAGGCAAAGACTTAGTATCTAACTTCTTTAACTGTTGAAAAGTTGAAAAGTGCCAAAATGAAGCCATCTTGTGGTGAGTTCATTCTGTAGTTCCTTCTATCTGACCTAGTGTGAGAAAGATTAGCCAGAATAAGCTTTAAGCTCTGGTTTAAAAGCTCTGGTTGATTTGTGTTGTGGGTGGGTGGGTGTTTGGGTGGGTGGGTGTATTTTAATGTATTTTTTATTTATTTATTTAATTTATTTACAGGTTTGTGTTGTGGATGGGTGGGTAGGTGGGTTGAGGTGTGTGTGCGTGTGCTTATTTTTATTTTATTGTATATTATTTTTTAATTTTTTTTTTCTTTGGCCCCACCCACAACATCATGATGTCATGACATTGGCTCCACCCATGATGTTAGCTCCACCCACACTGTGATGATGTCATGGTGGGGTAGTAAAATTTTTGACATCCCACCACTGATGGGCATGTTATGTGCCCACACATGCGTGTTTTACTTCGTTTCTGGGAGTGGTGAGGGCAGCACAGGCCGGGTGAATTGACATCATGGGCTGGATCTGGCACATGGGCCATAGTTTGGGCACCCCTGGTTTATATTAAAGGCAATCCAAACTGCTGCTAACAGATGACAGTCTGCTGATGAATATCAGGGCAAACATATTCAATACAACAGTGTTACCAGCAATGTTGTATGCACCGCCCTGAGTCAGTCCAACCGAGTAGGGCAGTATACAAATTGAAATAATAATAATAATCTAAAATGTGTGCAATAACAAAATCAGAGTAAGAAAAACTGGTGATAGCCCAAAGAGCAATGGAAAGATGGATGTGCAGAGTAGCAATCAGGGATAAGGTCAGCAATAAGGAATTATGCCAAAGAACTGGGCTGCATGATGTGGTCGATGAACTATATGTGGCAAAAAGATGGGCAGGCCATCTTGAGCACCTAAAGCAGGGGTGCCCAAACCTTTTGGGCCGTGGGCCAATCGTGTGGTTCAGGAAGCTGGTCACGAAGGCCCAGGGGCCGCACCCGGCCCCCAGGCCTTAGTTTGGGCACCACTGGCCTAAAGGATAACAGATGGACCTGTATACCAAGGGACCACAAAAGACTACAAGGCAGACCCCGAAAATGATGGGATGAGCTCTTGGTAAATCTGTTTGGCCAGAGATGAAAACAGAAGGCAAAGGATAGAACATTCTGGAGTTCAGTGGATTTGCACTTAAATAGATAAGCAACAACAAATCAATATTGGATATTAGAGGTGTTACTTGTAACTTGGCTGATTTCTTGTAAATTGATCTGAAAAGCATTACAGCAAACCTAGGTTAACTGAGGACAAGCCAAAAGTGGAACAAAAGACAGCCAAGCCAAGGCTGGGGCTTGGAGGGGCGAGAATTCCTTCTCAAAGCAAAATAGCAACTCTCTTCAAACCCACGTCATGCATTACAGGACTTTGCAGATCTAAAAAAGGGGGTTTCCTGCTGCTATTGGGTAGCTTTATGTCCTTTACAAAGAGGGGGAGAAACAATTGGAAAGAGAAAGGAAGGAAATACAGAAGAATGTCAGAAGGACCCTCCAGGGCCAGGCTGTTTATTCTGTGCCCGCAGTAACTGGCCACCAGTTTAATTTTGGGAAGATCAAAATGATACATACCGTACTTGTCTGCCATCAAGGTAATTCTGACTTATGGCATTCCTCTTCAGGGCTTTCTAGACAAAGAGTCCTCGGAAGTGGTTTTACATTCCCTTCCTTTGGGTCATTCTGAGACTCTGCCCCCCCAAGAAGGATACACAGGTTGGCTCTTCTCCTGGGAAGCACAGTAGGGAACTGAACTCCCCGTAACGCTGGGCTAGCAAGACAGCCACCTCTGGGACGGTAGTAAAGGTCAAGGTCCCCCGTGCTTGAAAGCAAGTTGTGCCCAACTATAGGGGTGGTGGTGCTCATCTCCACTTACAGCCAAAGAGCCAGCACTCTCTGTGTCTGCAGACGTTTCCGTGGGCATGTGGCAGGCATGACAAGATGCCAGAGCTCACAGAACACTGCTACCTTTCCTGCCAAAGCAGTACCTATTTAACTACCTGCAGTTTCTTGCTTTCAAACTGCTAGATTGGCAGGAGCTGGGACGGACAATGGAAGTTCACTCCATCTCACGGTACTCAGGTCTTGAATTGCTGACCTGCCAACCTTCCGGTCATCAAGCTCAGTGTCTTTTTATTTTAATTGTATTTATTTACATTTCCCCCATAGAAACATGCATTAAAAAAACATTTACACATAGCACACAAATTCAGTGTAGACCCATCAACCAGAGGACACTACCTCTTGTCTAAAACTATTACTTAACCCAACTATACAAATTACATGAATCTTTTCTCCTATTTCCAAAAAGTCATATAATCATATCCAAGTTTAACGCCTTTGGATTTTCCCAACACAAATTCAATGAATTCTCCCCAAATGTTGACAAACTCATTTTCCCTAATAATACCTTTTTTTAAAAAAAAATTATTCACACATCAGTTTATCACTAATTGCCATATACCACATTTCTTAACCACTGAGCCACCACCATGGCCTCTTGCAACCCCCACAAAAGTTAAAACAAATAGGCATTCAGTCTGTCCCGATGAATAATCTGATGACTTGTTTTTCATTTTAAGCATGCAAAAATAAAACACCCCACAGCAGCAAAAATAATTTCCTTCCTTTTTATTCACAATTTGACAACAACTCTGCATAAACATTAGCTATTCTTGTCTTGACAAAGCCAAACAAAGGGATGGAAAACTAATATGCAAACTGTTGGACATGCAAGGAACGGATGTGGGATTTACTGCTTCAAATAAGCACTGATGTAACTCATGAATATTTGATTGAAACATGCCAGTATTTTTCATGGTGCTGTTCGACATCCTGCATCTCTTGGGTGATGGGCTGGTAGCTTTCTGATGGGGATTCAAGCCATAAATTAGGAGTTTGATTCTCCACTCAGTCTCCTTACCTTGGGCAAGCTGCACAGTCCCAGAGCACTCTCTGAAGATAGGAATGGTGAACCTTTTCTAAGAATGTTCTACTTCTTCCTTCGTGTCCCAATCAAACCCTGGACTGCCAAAATGAAGCCACCTTCTTGGCTTTGTCATTGCCAAACTTGAGTCCTCATCAGTGCATGTCTCTGGTACCAATTGGCAAACCAATAAATGAGCCGGATTCTGTATCTCTCCACCACATTCACACAGCATGTTGTTGTCTGCCAGCAGCCCAACTTGAGCATGTTGGTCTTACATTCAAGCACTCCAACCTTCAGCCTATTCAGGGTTCCCCAAGTGACATAGGAGAGGTTGAGATCCTCAGCTTGCCTGCTTTATTTATTTATTTATACCCCGCCCATCTAGGGGATTTTCCTACTCTGTACGGCTAACAGCACAAACTCACACATTAAAAACAGACACACATTTAAATACACACACACACACACCAGATTAAAATAAAAAAGAATAAATAAAATAAAAATCCTCCTTTAATCATGTTCCTTGCCCAGTGAGCTCCTTCCCTTATCTTCTAATTTGGTTTTATTCTTGAATACCCTGAAGAATGTTTGTTCTTGCCATAAAGCTCTTCATGGATCTGAGCCAGCAGACTTGAGACTCATATCCGTTCAGAGGATGTTGAGGGTATATCTTCTCAACTGGTGTAGATTGAGGCATCCTGTCACTATACACATGGCTTCATTAATGCTCTTCTTAGAAACCCCAGAAAGGACCGTGGAATTGCCTTGATGATGTGAAATTAATGAGTTAAAAGCACAAAGAGCTTCCACCACCCTTGCAGAAGTACACACAGAAATTGGGTACTCTGTAACTTCACTCAGCCTCCAAACAACAAAAAAGCTATCAAATTATTCACACAAACAAAAAAAGTTCCATCTATTATACTAAACTGGTGCTCACAGAAGCTTTTACTAGCTTATAAATATAGCAAAGGTAAAAAGGTCACCCTTGCTCAAAAGCCAGTCATATCCAACTATAGGGTTCAGTGCTCATCTCTTTTTATAGCCAAAGAGCCAGTGGTGTCTGCATTTTATTTATTTATTTATTTATTTATAAATAAATAAATAGAATTTTATGCCGTCGATTTGGGAATTTTCCCATTCTGGGTGGTATAACCACTAAGCCATCACAGTCTTTCAAACATGCTTGTGCAAAGTGTTCTTTCTCATCCATGATTGCCAGCTAATCTTTCTCACACTAGGTCAGGTGAAAGGAACTGCAGAATGGACTCATCAAAAAGTGGCTTCATTTTGGCAGTTTCACATCTGGCCTAAGAATAAAAAGAATCTCCCATCTTGCAATTCCAGTTTCCTCATGGGATCCCATCCTCGCTACCTCCAGAACCTAGACTTCAAGCCTCAGCATGAGTAATATCCATGCCAACGCAATATTTGTGTACAGAGAAGTATTTGCTCGAAAGAAGACCTTGCCTCTGGTTGAGTTAAGCATCTCCTACTTGAAGGGACCCACCACATCGACTGGAACAACTCACTTCCTTTCAAATTGTCTCATCTGTTTCTTTTAGGCCCAAACAGCTCGCAGCAAAACTGCCATGAATTATAGAGTACACATGTTATCAAAACCCTGTTCTCAAAGGCAAGGGAGTCAAGAAGAGCGATTGTGTTGTCTGCGGCTAGCAAGATGCAACAAGACAACAATTGCCAGTATCGTCAATAATGGAAAAGAGGCAGGATAAAACCCCTTCTCCCCCCGCCCCAGTTCAAAACGAAGCAAATTTCCTAAGGGATCTCAAGAACTTAAAGCTGGGCTCCATAGGGAAAGCAGCAGGCAGAGGCGATCTGTTGATAAAATGAGATGTGCTGAGACAGTAGCTTAGCAGAACTCACAGATGGCTGGTCCTTTAGCCTTTGAAGGGATGGAGCGCTGCCTAAGGGTACATAGCACAGGGCTAGAGGCACTTTTCAGGAACACAGAAAAGGTCAAATGGAACAAAAAAGCTATAGATTGAGCCTTCAGGATTTTTAAAATCATCATAATTTATGGTCACTGTTAAGGGACTGCAGTAGCTTAGTGGTTAAGACACTGAACTTGATGACTGGAAGGTCGGTAGGTCAGCAGTTTGAGACCCAAGTGGTACACAATGGAGTGAGCTCCCATCTCTGCCCCAGCTCCTGCCAACCTAGCAGTTCAAAAGCAAGAAATTGCAAGTAGATAAATAGGTACCACTTCCAATGGAAAGTCACTGTTTCCTGGCTAGAGAGCTCAGTGAGCTAAGATATCTGACTATGGAGCCAGAAGTTGGGAATTTAATTCTCAACTGTGCCTCCTGGGAGAAGAGCCAGCCTATGTAGCCCTGGGTTAGTTACATAGTCCCAGAAGAAGAGAAAGGTAAGCCACTTTTGAGTACTCAAGCTAGAATAGCCCAGCAAGGGTCACTATGAGTCAAAATCAACTTGACAACATGTAATGATTAATTAGAGTTACAATAGCATATACTCTGGTTATATATATATACCGAAGGGACCATCATCTGATTTATAATCCCAATGAAGCAAGAGCACCTCCAGTGAGGCAGGTGAACAAAAATTAAGCAAAATCAAATTAGAAGATGGATGGAGCTCACCAGACACTGAATAACATTAAAGGAAGATATAGCTGAGGATCTCAACCTTCCCTACGTCACTTGGAGGACCCTGAATAGGCTGAGGGTTGCAGTTCCTAAGTGCAAGACCAACACACTTATGTGGGGGCTGCTGGTGGGCAACAACACACTGTGTGAATGTGGAGAGATACAGAATCTGGCTCATTTACTGGTCTGCCGGTTACTACCAGAAACATGCACCAAGGAGGATTTAAATTTGGCCAATGACAAAGCCAAGAAAGTAGCTTATTTTTGGCATTTTAAAGTTTGACCTGGACATGAAAGAAGAAGGAGGGCGTAGACAGCCCCAAATATTGGACTTCTGTCCTGAGGGAGCTCTACTGAGGCAGATAAAGCCACCAAAAGGAAGAAAAGAAGTGAAGGAGAAAAGAAAACAAGAAGTAAAGTTGGACGGGGGGGGGGGGGACTCTTGCTTCAGTTTGTTTTGACAGGCATTAACAAAATTCTCAAAGTTGATAAGGAAAGCAGGTGAGATTTTTTTAAAATGCCAATGATTTATAGGGTGACATGCAAATTGCTTTCAGGAAGGCACTTTCAACCACCAGCTAAAACCAACCTCTCCAAGAAATCTACAAGCTCCACTTGACTGATATCAATAGCAATTATACTTACGGTGTATTCCGCCCCTTAGTTCACTCTCTCAGCAGTTCACAAGTTAATTAGCATTTTGCGCCCAACATGCAATGTACTCATTTTACTGACCTCGAAAGAATGGAAGGCTGAGTCAACCTTGATCCCTGGTCAGGACTGAACTCACGTCCTGGCTGCAGTATAGCAGTTTAACCACTACACCAGAACTCTACTTGACTTATTCCATTGATATCAAAGGAAACTTCCCTCCCCCTCACTGCAGTAGTGAACAGCTGCATTGTTTATTTTGCAAGCAGTTCAGGTTACTGTAGAAAACACACAAACTAACTTGCATTTTCTCGCCCTTGGGCATCACAATGTAAAAAACTAATTTCTATACATTTCTCCCCTCTCTTTTTGGTGAAGCGGGATCTACTCTCTCCAGCATGAATTCCAATGCAAATGAAATACAAGTAGATTTGATGCTCATGCTCTATTTAGAAACCTTGTTTCTCTGTTTCTATTTGTGGCACATTTTGAGCACAAGTCCCTCCTTTCAAGGGCGACTCGGCGCTCAAACAAAAACTGCAGGTGCAAAATGCCATCGTGCACCCTGCTATCAACCACCAAGGCCCATATGATACAAAAACTGATGAAGCCTAGATCTCCTGACTCATCAAACAAGTGAGATCTCAGCCCACCCATAGTGAAAATCACAAAACCTCAATCCATCAGTAGTCACTGCAAGATCTAAAATTGAGAACTAAGTGGCAGTCATATGCAGCAGGCTTAGAGTCTGGCAAAGTAAACTTTTAGAAACTACAGCTCCAAGAACCCTGCAATCCGCATGATCATTGCCTGCATGTGTGTTTGTTAAATAGAAACCTTCCACTCTTCTTCCCAGCGTAGAGTTCCTCTGGACCACACCCAGAGACTGATGAAATGATGGTTGTGATCTCCAGATCCCAAAATCCTCCAAACCCCATCCATTCTATATTAAAACATCATAAAATAATGCAAGGGCCTTTGAAGACAATAAGTCCAACTAACCCCCTTCTCAATGCAGGAATCCAAATCAAAGTAGACCTAACGGGTGGTTATCCAATTTTCCCTTGAATGCCTCACCAGCTCTCAAGCCAGCTGTTTCCACTGTCGTACTGTTCTAACAGTTAATAAGTGTTTCTTGATATTCAGCCTATCTCTGGCTTCCTTTAGTTTGAGCCTGTTATCTCGTGTCCTGCACTCTGAGTTGATTGAGAACAGATCTTGTTCTTTCAGGTATATGCAGAGTGCTTTCATCATATCCCCTCTTGGCCTCCTTTTCGCAAAGCTAAACATGCCCAGTTCCTTCAGTGTTTCCTAATTTGTTCTTGATCAAGTTACAGGATGCCAGATTTCAACTGAATATCAGCAAAAACATTAAGTTGTAATAGTAGGACAATGGAACCAAGGACCTCAGCAGGTGGTGAGCACTCCAATGCTGGAGGCATTCAAGAGAAAATTAGCTAGCCATCTGCACTGAGCAGGATTTGACTTCAATGGCCTTATAAGTCCCTTCCAGCTCCATTATTCTACAATTCTATACCTACCTAGAGGGCACAATCTAGAATCATTGTGAAGCTTTGCTGAAGGCTTAATCAAAATCATTGAGACTGAAAAGCACTGAACGTTTGGCTGACTCTTGCTGTATTTTGGGAACAACCCATGCAAACAACTACAAATGAAGTATGTAGATAGCTCTTGTATTCAGATCCACCTAGATAATTCAGTGGTTTAGGCATCCACCTTTGGAGGCATAGGATGAGAGTTCAATTCCTGTCAACCTAGCAGTTCAAAAGCAAGAAATTGCAAGTAGGTAAATAGGAACCACTTCAAGGGGGAAGGTAAAAATCGTTCTATGCACTCCAATGTCTAGGCATACCTGCCACATGTCCACGGAAACATCTGCAGATGTGGACAGCGCTGGCTCTTTGACTATAAACAGAGATGAGCACTGAACCCTAGAGTCGGATATGACTGGCTTTCAAGCATGGGCGAGCTTTACCTTTACCTAACTATTTATAAATTGAAGTAATAACTATATATAAATAACTATATAAAATTGAATTAATAATAATAATAATTTCAGTGGGGTAATAATTCTCCTCTCTTTTGCGCATGCTTTTAACTATCTTGGAAAATGTTCATGGGGCTGTTCTTCTGTTAACTGCTAGCAATTTCCCAAAGCATTTCCAAGATTCTTGTTTTGCTTTTTTGTTTATCCAGTTGGTATCTCTATATTGCAATCATGATTTATATGGTCTTCTTCTCTCCTCAATTTTATCCAACATTTATATACTTTTTTTTTCAGCTTACTGCTTTGACTTCCTCACATTACATGCAGTGTGTTCGGATCCATAACAACTTTTTCTATTTTTCCTTTTTCTACATAGTTCTTCTGCAGCGCTAAGCAGGGTAGTTTGTAACTCTTCCATGTTGAGGTCAAAATGCTAATTACCTCGTGAACCACCCAGAGAGTGTACTAAGCATTATGGGGCAGTATATGATTGTAATTGCTATGCCCACCAAATGTGTCAAACTAGCCCTGCTGCTTTTGCAGCCCTCCCAAATTATTACTGAGGGAGGCCTCAGACTACTTTCTTACCCCTGATCAAGCTATGAATCAGGAACACCTGGTAACTTCAACATCACAAAGGGGGTGAATCTATTCTGAGTTTGAGTTTGAACTCAAAAGGAGCTCAAACCCAACACATCTATTTTGATTTCAGCACCTTGGTTGGTTTTTCTAAAGTTCAGATTAAAATCCAGTAAAGATTTACCACCTCTCACCACCAAAACATTAGCGTTACCAACTACCACAGTCTGAATCTATTTGCAAGCAACCGTTTAAGCAAGACAAGGCAGCTAGACCTGCAGAGACATATAATTTTTTTCTATCCTGACTCTCAAGGCTTTTTACTCAGTAAATCCAAGATTGCAAGGACAATTGATTCAACAGGCTGGCCCATGTGTTAGAAGCCTCTCAACAATATTGCATTAGTCACACGCTGGGCTGCCTTTCTTGGCACCCTGCAGCACCTTGTTAGAATAATTCATTCCTACGAATCGATGTCTTGGCTCTCTGAGCGACTGCAGAAACTGTGCGCCTCCTCTGCATTGGAGTGTTCAGGCTGGCGTCCCTCCAGCTGAGCCAAAACAAAAGACAGCAAACAAACAAAACAGAAAAACCACCAGCCCTCCAGTCTCAACCAACATTGCAAGTGGACTGCACCTTCTGTTTGCTTATACCAGTGGTGCCCAAACTAAGGCCTGGGGGCCGGGTGTGGCCCCCGATGCCAATTCATCCGGCCCACAAAGCCCTTGTTGCTCCTGAAAGCAGAAGTAAAACATGCCCGTATGGGTACGTTTTACTTCCACTTCCAGGAGTGACGAGGGCTTTGCGGGCCAGATGAACTGGCATTGGGGGCTGTACCCAGCCCCCGGGCCTTAGTGGTTGGCTCCTTGAACCACATGATCAGCCCACAGCCCAAAAAGTTTGGGCACCCCTGGCTTATACGGTCGTTACTGCCCCAAAACTACGGCGGCCAACCGTCCCGCATTCTGCGCGGCAATCCCATTTAGGGAGGGGGAATTTCGACTTACCCTTGTTTTGAAAATGGTACCGGACCTCCCCCGTTGCATCACGGAAGCACCGGTTTCCACTCCGACCGGCAGGCAGTTAAAGAGAAACGGAGCCGAAAAGGCTCCAATGAACTGCGCATGCCCAGAAACCCAGTTTGGCGCCAGATTGGGTCTCTGCGCAGGTGCAGTTTATTGGAGCCTTTTTGGCTCCGTTTCTCTTTAACTGTCTGCCGGTCGGAGTGGAAACCGGTGCTTCCGTGATGCAACGGGGGAGGTCCAGTACCATTTTCGAAACAAGGGTAAGTCGAAATTCCCCCTCCCTAAATGGGATTGCCACGCAGAATGCGGGATAGTTGGCCGCCCAGCCCAAAACAACCTGACAAAACAGAAAGATTTATTAACCACAAGTGATCACTGACAAGGAACAGTAACAGGAAGGTTTCTGCAGCATGCCTTGAATGCTGACCAACCCCAGCGAGCACAGCAGCGCTACACAGAAAGTCTATTCAAGGAGAGTCCAAAGGACAAAGTCCAAAGGGCAAGCTGAGGTCTGGTTACTGGTGAGTCAAGCAAGTGTCTAATCCATCTAGTCCGAAGGATGTTCAAGGGCGTCATCAGGATTGCCAGAGAAGTCAGGGTCACAGCAAGCAGGTCAGGGTCTAGGCAAGCTGAGGTCAAGCAGGGTGTCGGTCTTTGCACTGAAGAATTGTACCTACGCTGGAATGTTACAACAAGCTTACTTATAAGCCTCCCAGCTAATCGCTATCAGCTGGGAGCCTTTTCTAGTACTTAGTTCTAGCTTGTTTGTGTCACAGGTGTAGCTCCTTCCTGGCTCTTTGTAGCTCCTTCCTGGCTCTTTCCCTGACTGAGGGCTGATCACTGTCACAGTCAGACTTCTGATCTGACAGGTCGGTCATCTGCCTAAGGAAAGAGTTGAGCCAGAAGCAGGTTCGGTTGCAGGCAGAACTGGGCTTGGCATAGGAAGTGCCTCATGACCCAGGTCATCTTCAGGGTCAGAGGAGGGCTGGATCACAACACCTTAATTACGAAAGGACCACATACAGGTTCAAGAAGTTATTTTCCTTTTTCAGACTGCAACTAACAGAATTCTCCAGATGCTTGAAAAGTTTACTATGAAATAGTCTCTTCTCTATTCTCCACTGTGATGATGTTAGATTTAGACTCGCTTTCTTCTTTTCCCGCTGCCAGAGGTTCATGGTTAGATAATTTTATTTATTTATTTATTTATTTATTTATTTATTTATTTATTTATTTATTTGTTTGTTCGAATTTGATACCCCGCCCCACTCGGGAAGACCCGACTCTGGGCGGCTTACAAAATGTATTACCGTAATAGGTAATCTATAAACACATAATATCATAAAACATTAAAAATTCATGATTAGGAAATAGGAGTTTTCAAGGAAAATACTGTACAGTAAAACCCTGGTTGACAATGTAGGTCCGTTCAAAGAGCCTCCGTCGTAAACCAAACAAATTGTAAACCAAAGAACATTTTCCCAAAGGAATGCAATGGAAAATAAAAAACCAATCCAAAAATAATTTTTTATAAAAATACAAAAACCCACCAAAAGATACAAAAAATGTCAGACACGATCATCCCCCATAGCCATAAAAGTGATGAAGTGGTCTCCCTACCTTTTCCATGCTGTGTGCGAACCTTACCTGCTCAGTTGCAACCTTTGTCGAGCTCCCTGCACAGCACTACAGCCAAAAATGTGCACCTCCCCCAGGCACATGCCTGGGGGAGGTGCCTGTTCCTGGCTATAGCACTGCCCAGGGAGCTCGGATGAAGGTCAGAACCGAGTGGGATAAGGTCACCAGACTCTCCTGTTGCTGGTAGAGGTGGCAGACAGTGCGGAAATAGTGGCAAAAATACCAACGACGATGGTGGCAGCACCTCCGCAGCGGTAAGCGATGAATTGCAGCTTCCAGCAGAGGGGGTGGGCACCATTTTAAACTCTAAAGTGGCACCAGTCGCCATTTTAGAGTTTAAAATAGCACGATTCCCGGTCGTAAACCAGAAAAAAACATAAACCAGGGCATTAATTTAATATAATTTGCCATCGTAAACCGCACAAATGTAAACCAGGTCGTTCATAAACCGGGGTTTTGCTGTACCTCTTAGTTTTACATTTCAATTCCTACTCCTTCCAATGAGTTTCTATGGCTGAGCTAGATTTCAACCCACATATGGTAATTCCTGATCCAATACTCTGTCCACTACAGCTATACCAAGAAATGATCCCTCTGCATAGTAAAGAAATGCAACCAGTAAAAGATTTGAACATCTTATACCCAGATCTTCTCATATATCTTCCTTACAAAACTGGGTCTACAAAAGTATAGCAAGCCTAAACACAATTACTAGTAAGTGAGTTCCATTAGGTGCATTGGCAATTAGTGAAAATGTAAAGGTCTTCCCAGACGCTGCATGACAGAGTGAGCTCCCATCTCTCTCCCAGCTCCTGCCAACCTAACAGTTTGCAAGCAAGAAACTGCAAGTAGATAAATAGGGACCACTTTGGTGAGAAGATAAACAGCGTTCTGTGTTGAGGCATGTCTACCACATGTCCACAGAAACGTCTGCAGAGGCAGACAGCACTGGCTCTTTGGCTATAAACAGAGATGAGCACTGAACCCTAGAGTCAGATACAACTGGCTTTTGAGCAAGAGCAACCTAAAGGTCTCCCTTGCTCAAAAACCTGTCATCTTCAATTCTGGGGGTAGGGTTCTCATCTCCGTTTACAGCCAAAGAGCCAGCACTGTCTGCATCTATAGATGCTTCCCTGGTCCTGTGGCAGGCATGACTAGATGTCAAAGTGCATGGAACACTGTTCCTTTTCCCACCAAAGTGGTACCTATTTATCTGCTTGCAATTTCTTATTTTTGAACTGCTAGGTTGGCAGGAGCTGGGACAGATGAAAAGAACTCACTTGGGACTTGAACTGCTAACCTGCCGACCTTCCAGGTGTCAAGCTCATCATCTTAACCCCTAAGCCACCGCAACCTCGTGGGAATTACTACTGAAAAAATGTGCATGGAGCTGCTCTGCTCAAGGTATCAGGAACAGGAGAATGGAGGAGCATGTTTTGGAGGAGAATGCCATTATGCAGATTAACTCCCCATTACACATAAAGAATCTACAGATGAATTTTGTTGAGATCAAGCTTTGCTTTTGAATTATGAGGCCAGAACACCCTGCTCTATAACTCAGAAGCTTCAGTCCCCTCATTATGTCAAACATCTAAATTTATTTCTTCATTAAACTTCCAAAACCATTTCCAAAGCAAGATTAAGCAGCATGCAGTGTTTTTCTTTCTATATACCACTCTGGGACTAATGTATAACAAACAGAAAATTGCATCTAGTATACATATTGCATAACACGGGGGGGGGGGGGAGAAAGCGGTGGAAGTAAACACATGCTAATAGGCTTCTCTCAATGCAACAACAAACCTGAGTTAATACACTTCTTTGCAAGAAGAAACAAAGGATTGATATAATTACAACATTTGGTTCCTTTGAGGTTCTAGTTTTTTCAAATAGATAAAACGAGGCTAAATGATGTCAAACTTGTCCAGAGCCTCAAATATTCTGTGCTTTAAAAATGAACAGATCTTTTACAGGGTATATTAAAAACTGGGAAATTTCTCCCTTCACCTCTAAACAGAGAAGGCTGAGCTCACTGCACAAAAATTGTACAGGAGGGGAACTTTATGTCTATCTGAGTGGTAAATGGCAGTGAGAAACAAATAGAGAGTGAAATCAAAAATATGCTACACCAGTTTCATAAATCTTTCTTCGTGATTCATGGGGTGGCCTTGCAAACAACTTTCTTGTGCAAAAAAAAGGACAGAGAAGTGTCACCTTGCAGCATCTACAGGGTGGCCCATAAGTCCCTACCTGGCCACAAAGAGAGTAAGGTTCTGCTGGGGGGGGGGGGAGACAGCACCCATTGGGCTGCTGGGCAGAAGAGTGGAGCAAACTCTGTGCTGGGAGGAAGCACTTCCATTGGACTGCTGGGCAGAGTGGGTGAGGTGGATGCCCACAGAGAGGAGGGCTAGGGACTTAAGGGCCTCCCTGTACTTTGCTTGGAAAAGTTACTTTGGGGGGGGGGGGATTACCACTAATAATAATAATTTTGTGTCAGGAATTATTCTCAGTTGAAAGGATTTTTGCTGGAGAAACTCCACTCAGGGTGCGTCTGAATGAGGCTCCTTTCCTATCCTCAAGATCTTTTCCCACCAAAGTGGTCCCTATTTATCTACTTGCAATGTCTTGCTTTCGAACTGCTAGGTTGGCAGGAGCTGGGACAGAAATGGGTGCTCAAACCATCATGCAGTACCCGGGTCTCAAAATGCTGACATTCCGGCCTTCCAGTTAACGAGCTTCTTAACCACTGAGCCACCACAGCCACCTGGGACTACCATTGCAATGCAGTCTGGGAGATTATGTGGGGCCTCATCCTCAGAAGTCTTCTTCTTTGCTTCCTCTTTCACCCCATCAGGTATCAGGGGATCTTCAGAAGTAACCTGTCAAAACTCTTGTCTCCTGCATTGAATTGGCTGACATGTTTCACTCTTACGTAACATTGCCCTGTACAGAGAAGTTAATCCTCCTGCTACATTTGACCTAACCTTAATTTCATTCCCTGTCTGCAGTCTCTTGACTCTAAACCAGTCACCGACGTCAGTCAGGCTCTTTTAATCTTTTGCATCCAATCTGAGATTTAAGAAATGCAAAGGGACATGGCTGGTAAAAGACAGCGGGTATCACTTTATGTCTAGCTAAGTCGTAAATGGCAGTGAGAGAGAAATCGAGAGAAATCAAATCATGCTACACCAAGAGTGCTGATAGCACAGTGGTTAAACTGCTGTACTGCAGCCAAATGTTGTGAGTTTGATCCTGACCAAGGCTCAAAGTTGACTCTGCCTTTCATCTTTCCAAGGTCAGTAAAATGAGCACCCAGTATGTTTGGGGCAAAATGCTAATTAATTTGTGAACATTTTAAACAAAATGCATGCATGCATAAAACTCCACCCTCTAGAAGAGGAGTACCCAAACTATGGCCCGTGCGCCAGATCTAGGCCCTGACACCAATTCATCCGGCCCATGCCACCTTCATCACTCCCTATTCCGTCCTTGCTGCTCCTGGAAATGGAAGTAAAACGCACTCGTACGGCAAGGGTGGTGTGGGCTGTAGTTTGGGCACCCTTGGTTTAAGCAGAGAAAATGCCAGCCTAAAATCTATCTCATCCCGTTGAAAAACAGATTGCAAGGCGTGTTTTACTTCCACTTTCGGTAGGAGGAACCATGTGACCGGCCCACTAAACCACATGACCGGCCCACGGCCTGGAAAGTTTGGGCACCCCTGCTCTAGAAAGAATTGCCAGTGGAGATTAGAACTGCTCCTACTATATTAATATTTCATAAACCATTTAAGACCTGTCTGTGTCAGCAAGTCATTTAAGGCCTATAAGACCATTAGAGCTGTGCAATTTTGACCCTGGATTCTTTTTAATTAATATTACCTCCTTCTACTGTTGCTGCTGCTACTTCTTCTTCCATGTCTAGGCCAGACATGAAACTGCCAAAATGAAGGCACACTTTGGTGAGTTCATTCCACACTTCCATTCACCTGACCTAGTGTAAGGAAGATTAGCTGGCAACACAAGGTTGCCGTTACCAGGGGACGCCCGATTGTGGTTCAAAAATACGGTACCACAATCTTCAGTGAGGCTCTTTCTGTTTGCCCATTTTACTGATGACGATAGTGTTTTACTTTAAATACTGTTATAATTTTAAGATGTTTTTATTGGCTATTATGGGATAATTTTTAAGTATTAGATAGATAGATAGATAGATAGATAGATAGATAGATAGATAGATAGATAGATAGATAGATAGATAGATAGATAGATTTCCAAATGTTGACTTGGCCTTGGTTGGGAAACTGTCCCACATTCCTCCAGAGCTGGTGACTTTCAACTGCTCACATGGTAGCATTAACTATGAATGGCAGCTACTCTTCAGAAATTCACACCATAGGGTTTTATTATTCAGTCTCTCCAAATTTCCTCCTAAGCAGTGGAAGCAAGATGTTGAACCACTCAGCACTGAATTGTACGTTCTGAAATCATGACAGTTCCTGTTTTAAATATATGAGTATTTTTATTTTATTTTATTGCAATTAAATGATGTATAGATGTGTGTGACTGACAGAATCAAAGACTACTGACACGGGAAATAAGAAAGGTAATTCTGCTTGCATTGTCAAAGGAAGAAAGGGAAGTGTAGACACAGTGAGATCTTACTAAAACAAAGAAAAACAAAGCGTTTCTCACAATGTAGGTGAAAAAGTGAGAAATAAAAGCAGTGAATGATAGATAATGACAATTTTAAAATAAAAATTACCATACTCCCAGTATTAAACTGTAGATAATGGAAGAGGGTGGCTCTATTGTCAGTGGCAAAGCGAGTCCACTTCAAGGTTTTGTCCAGACTTGATCAGAACTATTCAAGGTAAAAGTAAAGGTTGGCTTTGCTTGAAAGCCAGTCATATCTGACTCTAGGGTTCAGTGTTCATCGCTGTTTATAGCCAAAAAGTCAGCTATCTGCGCTTGCAGATGTTTCCATAGATATGTGGCAGGCATGATTAGACACCAGAGTATATGGAACACTGTTTGCCTTCCCACCAAAGAATTACATTATTATTATTATTATTATTATTATTATTATTATTATTATTATTATTATTATTATTATTATTATTATTATTATTATTATTATTATTATTATTATTATTATTATTATTATTATTATTATTATTATTATTATTATTCCTGTTACCATGTGGCAGGCATGCCTAGACACCAGAGTACACAGATCGCTGTTTACCTCCCACCAAAGTGATACCTATTTATCTACTTGCAATTTCTTGCTTTCAAACTGCTAGGTTGGAAGAAGCTGGGAGAGAGATGGGAGCTCACTCCATCATGCAGCACTCAAGTCTCAAACTGCTGACCTGCTGACTTTCCAGTAGTCAAGTTCAGCATCTTAACCACTAAGCCACTGCAGTCCCTTCAATTTCATGTTGCCCACCGCCACCGGCAACGGAAGTGGCAGAAACATCTGTGTCCACATTTGTGTCCACATTATGTGTCCACATTATGACATCCATAAATGTGCCCACAGCTATTGTAAACCATTTATGACAGCCGTGTACTCATTTTGCAGTAGCGTATGCAGCAGGGGGAACCACCAGTCCGGCACATTCAGCTGCCTGAGGGCGTGTGACCCAGCTCAAGGATGGAAAAGGTTGAGAGCCCCTGTACTAAATGGAGACACACAATAGATCAGCACCATGGACAGCTTTTTCCACACTCTGATTTGTACTCCAGTCAGTTTTCCAGCTTGAACTTCTGGGGCTTGAGAGGTGACGCAGGTGAAGCCCACAGAGTGTCTGTGTGTTCAAAGACATAGACCCAAAGTTACAGAGGCCCAAACCTCTGCTTTCCATGTGCTGTACCTGTAAATGGAAATGTTGTTTGTTTTTTTAATGACAGCCACAGTGTGTCTCTTTAGAAAGACGTCAGCAGGAGTGTCGCTCAGAAAACCAGAAGCCTACACTTTATAAAAGAATAAATGTAATGCTTTCTAAATTACTCAAATGACTTTAAAAGCCTATGTACCTTCCTCACCCTCTCTCTCAACCCTGCCCTATCTCCGGTCACGAGGTTCCTCCCACCAAAAGTGGAAGTAAAACACGTCTTGCAATCTTGCAATCTGTTTTTTTTGACAGGATGAGATAGATTTTAAGCTACCGTTTTCTCTGCTTAAACCAGGGGTGCCCAGAATACAGCCCATGGGCCACATTTGGCCCCTGATGCTAATTCATCCAGCCAACACCACCCTCATCGCTCCCATGCGGGCACATTTTACTTCCACTTTCTGAAGTTATGAGGGTGGTGCAGGCCAGATGAATTGGCATTGGGAGCCAGATCTAGTCTGGGTACCCCTGGATTTAGTTCATTTCTATACAGTGAGTAGGTAACAACAATGGTAGATTACCGAGTGAAAAATGCCATTATGATAAAACTGGAGTCATTCAAAAATACAACTAATTGACATAATCCTGGCTGCGGGAATGACCTGGTGAGAATGTAAAGCTCCTCATCCACCTGACCTGCTGAACAAGACATAGAATGGCCACAATCATTACTTAGTTGGAACTTCTAAAATGCCATCAAGGGCAAGCCCACACAGAAATCATTACAATAATATAGACTGGGGTGGCCAAACTATGGCCTGTGGTACTATGGGTGTGTTTTACTTCCACTTCTGGGAGTGACGAGGGCAGTGCAGGCCAGATGAATTGGTGTGAGGGGCCGGATCTGGCCCATGGGCCATAGTTTGGGCACCTCTGATCTAGACTGAGCAAACATTCTAAAGCTGAGACACTTCCAATTACAGATTGACAGGAACTGAAACTGTGGCCTCTTGCTTCCAAACTATGTCCTCCACCACGGTAAAGGGAACCCTTGCTTGAAAGCCAGTCATATTATCCGACTCTGAGGTTCAGTGCTCATCTCCATTTACAGCCAAAAAAACCAGCACTGTCTGCACCTGAAAATGTTTCCATGGCCAAGTGGCAGCCGGACAAAGCATTGCCTATTTATCTACAGTCAAATCTCCCCTAAAGAGCGCCTCGTTTAAAGAGTGCCTCGCTTAGAGAGCAGAAGTTTCTCCGAATGTTCGCGTTGCTTAACAAATAAAACCAGCCAAAGACTCGCTTAACAAATAAATCGGGGTTCGCAATCCCCCCCCCACACACACACAATTGGTCACTTACAATGGTGTTTCGCTTAAAGAGCAAACTCACTTAAAGAGCAATCCTGTGGAACGCATTATGCTCTTTAAGCGAGGTACAACTGTACTTGCAATTTCGTGCGTTCGAAAAGCTAAGTTGGCAGGAGCTGGGACAGTCAACAGGAGCTCACCCCATTGTGCAGCACTCTGGTCTCAAACTTCTCACCATAGGGAGGTGCATGGTTACTTCTGGACTCAGTGTAGGTAAGATTGGAGAGTCTCTAATCTAGGCAACAAATGTAGGATTTTGAGGCAAATTGAAATACTTTCCTGGACTATGTGTTACGTGCTGTCAAGTCACCATCTAATGTACAACAACCCTAATAGGGTTTTCAATGGGACTAGGAGGTGAGAGTTCGATTCCTGGGTACTGCACAATGGAGTCAGCTCCCATCTCTGTCCCAGCTCCTGCCAAACTAACAGTCTGAAAACAAGAAATTGCAAATAAATAATTAGAGACCACTTCGGTGGGAAGGTAAACATCATTCTGTGCACTGGGTCTTTGGCTATAAACAGAGATGAGCACTGAACCCTAGAGTCAGATATGACTGGCTTTCAAGGAAGGGTGACCTTTACCTTTACTAACAGGGTTTTCACAGTACAGTAATTGGATTATTTAAGCAACAAAGTTTCAATGCCTGTATGGGGATTCAAACCCAGGTCTCCTGAATTTTCAATCCATCACTTTCTCAGTGACACCACACTGGATTTCTTTTGGCCTAGAGCTCCCGGGCCCTCCAGTCTGGGGAAATGTGTCTGACAAAGTAACTCTCCCAAACTCCAGTGGGACAGTTGTGGCACACCCTCAAACATTGCCCCGTTACTAAGCTAAAGCGTTCAGGAGAGTCCCTTCCATGCCTGTCCTTTCTCCAAAACCAGTGGTGCCCAAACTGAGGCCCGGGGGCCGCACCCAGCCCCCGGGCCTTCGTGACCGGCTTCCTGAACCACATGATCAGCCCATGGCCCAAAAAGTTTGGGCATCCTGTCCAAAGTCAAAGCCTCTTTGCCTCAAATATCCTCTTCAAAAACTCGCAGCTGGCAGGAGAGAAACAGAAGAAGCCTATCAGGACGCATCCTACAAACAATTGTCTTACATAACCAAGGTTTTCTCCCAGATTTTTTGCCATCCAGTTTGCTGCATAAAGAACACAGTTGTTTGGTGCCAGCTCCACTTTAATCCCATCACAGGAAATATCTTAAGAAAAGACCATCTTTTGCCTTCCTTTCTTCAGTTTTCTGCTGAGGGATTGTGCTGCTCTTTGGGGAAGTGATTTTACTTTTCTTCTGTTTTGCTTTCTTCCTTTTTCCCCCCACAGCAGTTCAGCCTCTGGATTCCCTTCACAGCTGCAAGAATATCTCTCTCACACACTCTCTCTCTCACACACACACACATGCGTGTGCGTGCACGCACGCACGCACGCACACCATCCCTTCTTGGTCTCAAAGTGTTCTCATTAACAGTCTTCTCAGGTTATGCCAAAGAGGAAAATTAACCCAAAACAATAGAAAAAACACAATAGGCCATTATTTCCCAGCCACCTATAAACATGAATCACTTAGATACACCTCAGCTGAATGCAATATACAGTATAACAAAAACTTACTGCAGATAAAATTCAAAATGTTTGAAATGTAGATTTGTCACTGGGTGTTGAGAATTTCTCAGATCGAGACAGCAACCAAGGAAGACAAATTATGAAGAATGAGCAAACAGCAAGATATCACAAAGTAAATAAACTGCAGCGTGATAAGATCACGTTGGTCATGTAATGAGAAGTGGAATACAGTATACAAATTGTTATTTATTACTAATATTTAACCTGACTTAGTGCAGACACAGGAGGGGACTGTGGTGGCTTAGTGGTTAAGGCGCTGAACTTGATGACTGGAAGTTTGGCAGGTCAGCAGTTCGAGACCCCATGGAAACGTCTGCAGATGCAGACAGTGCTAGCTCTTTAGCATTAAATGGAGATGAGCCCCACACTGTAGAGTCACACACAACTGGCTTTCAAGCAAGGGAGACCTTTACCTTTACTGCAGACACTGTTATAAGTAATTATTTGAGATAAAATAAATGGGAAAAGGTACACAAGACTGGGAAACACATTTTACTAAAAACTTCAGAGCCTGGTTTGAACACAGTACAACATCCATGGTCAGAACTGCCACATCCAAAGCCATGGGAGATATCATGGTGTCCATATTCTACCGTGTTTCCCCGAATATAAGACACTGTCTTATATTTTTAAAAACTCCAAAATATGCACAAGGTCTTATTTTCAGAGGATGTCTTATTTTTCCATGACGAAGAAGAATACAGTACACATTTATTGCTGATACAGTGGATCGCCAGGGCAAGATTTAGGTGAGTGCCTTATTTTCGGGGAGGCCCTTATATTTCCGAAGTGGGGAAAAATAGGGGGGTGCCTTACTATATGAGGAGGTCCTATATTCAGGGAAACAGGGTAGTAGAACAAGAAGCCTCCTTCCTTAACCTGCTGTCCTCCAGATAAATGGGGCTACAACTTCTAGCATCTGCAGCAAGAAATGGCCCATAGGGATGAATGGGGAGCTATTGTTCAATAGCTCGAGAAGGTAATCTGGAAAATGAGGTCAGTCAGACCAATGAATATGACACTTAGTAGAATATGTTTCCCAGAATCCCCAAGCCAGCTTTCTCAGACCCTTTGAATTTGAAAGAGAGACATTTAGAGCTAATCTGAACAATCTATTGTTGCTGATGGCTGTGGGAAGCTGTATTGTTGTGCTTGCTTGTCTGTCATTTTGATTGAACACACCCTGCTCCCTTTGACCCTCTGAATCTGGTGCATAAAGACCATGCCTGTAAGTTTCACTCGTTGTCTGAAGAAGTGGACTTGATCCATGAAAGCTAACAACAATAAAAATATAGCAGTTAGTCTTTAAAGTGCTACAGTGTTTTTTATTTTGTTTTGTTTTCTGATATGTCAGGCCAGCATAGTCAGTGATTACACCAGCTGGGGGAGTCTGGGTATTGCAATCCTCTAAAGCTGATTTCCCAAGCACTGGGCATGACTGAAACAGAAGCATCTAGTTGGCACCTATCAGAAAGACCATTTTATTCCAAATGAGCCACATGCATGATACCAGTTAGGAGGTTCTAGTCTCTGACCATGTGCAGAACAACAACTGCAGTTTCCTTTGGGAAGTCAATCTCATGCTTAGTCCTTCTCATACTTAGTCCTCCTCATTTCCTGCCTCCTTTGGCTTTTCCTAGTATTATTAACACTAATACTAGTCCCAAGCCAATTGAGTGAGCAAGAGCAATTATACTTCCAGACCACCCAATAACTGTTGTACTGCAGGAAAAAAATGTGAGTTCAATCCTGACAGGGATCAAAGTTGACTCAGCCTTCCATCCTTCCAAGGTTGGTAAACTGAGTCCCCAGCATGTTGGAGGCAAACATGCTAATTACCTTGTGAACCACCCAGAGAGTGCACTGAGCGCTTATATGGGGCAGTATAGAAGTGTAAGGGCTGTTACTCTAGTGCAGGGGATCCCAACCTTTTCAAGCCAGGGGTTGGGTCACGCTCTCTCAGTCAGCTTCAAGGGCCAGGCGGCCATGTTGCCCTGCCTGCACAATGGGTTGGCCATTTTGTCTCAACAGCTTCAAAGGGGGTGGGCATTTTATTTCTTGAATGCCCTTGGAGGGGGGGTCACATGAAAGGGTGCCATGGGCCAGATCCAGCCCACAGGCATGAGATTGAGAACCCTTGCTATAGTGCTTAGTGCACTCTCTGAGCAGTGGTATTGTATATTTCAGCCTTCCCCAACATGTTACCCTTCAGATGTATTGGATTACAATTCTCCACCAAGGACAGGTTTCCTGTTTAGTGTATCCTATGAGAGCATAGGTGATACAGAAGTGTGACTAAGCTGGGTTTTTGAACTATCAGAGTCCATAGGTGTTGTTTCCTCATAGTACAGTGGTTAAACTGCAGCCCTTCAGCCCAAACTCTGCTCATGATCTGAGTTGGATCCCACTAGGCTCCAGGTTGACTCAGCCTTCCATCTTTTCAAGGCCAGTAAAATGAGTACCCAGGTCTCTGGGAGCAAAATGTTAATTACCTTATGAATTAACCATGGTGTGCTCTTAGCACTATGAGGTGGAATATAAGTGTGATTGCTATTGCTGAACATATCCTATGGAAAGCCAGAGTAGAGTCAGATGAAGGAAAAAGTGAAGATTGGTGTAAGAATCATCAATAATGTAAGTTAGTTTGTGTTCTGGTTTGGTTGTTTTATGTGGCTGCATTTTATAATTTTTATTGTACTGTTGTTTTGACTGTAAGCCGCCCTGAGTCACCTTGGCGAGTGGGCGGCAATATAAATCTAAATAAATAAATAAATAAATAAATAAAATACCCAGGTGACACCATTTTACTGGCAGAAAATTAAAACTGTTTGCTTTTAACAAATGTGAAAGAAGAAAGTACCAAAACAAGACTGCAACTGAATATTAAGAATAGTTATCGCTACACAAGAACTACACAACTTTAAAGTTAACAGTGAAGAAACTACTGAGTGTGTGAAAGATTTGAGATATCTAGGCTCTATCACCAATCCAAATGAGGACTGCAGCCAAGAAATCAAAAGAAAACTGAATCTCAGAATGGCATCAATGAAGGGATTAGAAAAGATAATCAAGTGTAAGGATGAGTCACTGGAGGTTAAGACCAAGAGCATTCATACTCTTGTATTCACGACCATCATGCAGGGATGTGAAAGTTGGACAGTAAAAAAAACAGACAGGGGAAATGATTTGTTTGAAATATGGTCCTAGAGGTAAGCTTTATGGACACCCTAGACTGCCAGAATGATGAACAAGTGGATCTTAGAGCAAATCAAATCTGAACTCTTTCTAGAGGGAAAAATGATGAAGCTAATACTGTCCTGTTTTGCACACATCATGAGAAGGCAAGATTCCTTTAAAAAGAAAATAATTCAGGGGAAAGTAGAAGGCAGCAGGAAAAGAGGAAGACCAAGCAGGAGATGGATTGACCCCCTAAAAAGGAATCCACAGCTTGAAGTTTACAAGAGCTGAACTGGGTTAATGAGAACAGGATATCCGCCTCTTAGAATATTGCACTCTCTGGACAGTTTTATGACCCATAGATTCCCCAGTTCCATGGGTTGTAGTAACCAGAAAAGTAACATTTCCAACCCTTGATGACTGGAAGGTCGGCAGGTCAGCAGTTTGAGACCTGAGTGCTGCATGATGGAGTGAGCTCTGGTCTCTGTCCCAGCTCCTGCCAACCTAGCAGTCTGAAAGCAAGAAATTGCAAGTAAATGAATAGACACCACTTCGGTGGGAAGGTAAACAGCGTTCCATGTTTAATCGTGCCTGCCACATGTCCACGGAAACGTCTGCAGACGCAGACAGCGCTGGCTCTTTGGCTATAAACAGAGGTGAGCACTGAACCCTAGAACCGGAAACGACTGGCTTTCAAACCAGGGCAATCTTTACCTTTACCTCCTCCTTTCACCCCATCGGGCATCGAGGGATGTAAAAAGACTACAACCCCAAAATATTTGTGAAACATCACTAACCTACTGAGATGCACCTACTTTGATGCCTCAGTGGTCACTTTGCTCTTTCGAGGTACTGTCTCCAGTTGGAATTGCAAAAAACATTTTTTAAAGGAAAAATCCTCCATACCAGCAAGCCAAGACAGAGAATAAACCACGATCTCAATGAGCTAACTAACAGTTTTGTTAGCAGGTGATATTCTGTATATACAGTACAGTACTACCAAAGTTGACGCATCCATATCATATTTGCCTGGAATATAGGTAAGTGATCTCTCCCTTTTTGTGTGAATCAAAGCTATGGAAATCCTCCCAGACCCCCAACTTTCAGGAACCAAGTTGGGGCCCAGATCCTCTAGCTCCTGGTAGCACAGCAGGAGGGATGAGCAGTATTCATAATTGGAAGAATGTTATTATGGGATGTGCTCTAGTAGTCTCTGTCCACTGGTTGAATGGATTTCATTCCCCTAGCCTAGAGCAGTCCTTTGCGCACAAAACCTGCTCTCTCAGCAAGAGAAACAAGGTGTAAGGGAAATAAGTTCCCTTGGCCCTGGAGGGAAGCCAGTCATAATCACTCAGGAAAGAGGAGGAGGAGGAAGGAATTAATGTACAGTATTAGTTTTACATCTGGCTTATGACTGTTTCCGACTTTGAGCTTTTCTCAAAGCCAGATTACAAAATGCATTAAATAAGTAAATATAGAAAGTCTCCTGGCAGCCAAAGTGAGAAAAGGGGGGGGGGGTTGGACACTGCTTCAAAATACCTCCTGCCACAACTGGCAGGCCACGGAATTCCAGTCTAACTGGTTCTGACAATGGAGGTTCTATTGAACCAACCAAATGAATAAACCAGGGGTGGCCAACGTTTTCAGGCTGTGGGCCAGTCATGTGGTTCAGGGGGCTGGTCACTATGGCCCGTGGGCAGGATCCAGCCCGACACCAATTCATCTGGCCCACAAAGTCCTCATCACTCCTGGAACCAAAATGCACCCGAACGGTTATACTTCTGCATCCGGAAGTGACAAGGACTTCATGGGTCGGATGAATTGGTGTTGTGGGCCGGATACAGCCCATGGGCAATAGTTTGGGGACCCCTGTAATAAACTAATAAAAGTTCATTCTTTCTTTGGTTCCAGGTCTCTCCCTGCCGCCGCCACCCCCATACCCCACACCCTGAGTGCTGAGATGATAAAACACGGGGTGGGTAGAAGTATTGATCTCCTCCCCCACCTTATCCAGCTCTGTCCCTCCTGAGTCGCCTTTTCACACGTGTGTTCGAACACTCCGGAAATCTCTCTCTCATTATAATGCACCCTGCGCTCCTACTTCTGGATCTGCCACAACGGCCCATTCCCACACCCCGCCGCCCCAGCCTCGTTGCGGCATGGGAGACACGTACGTGCGGATCCGACTCCCCTTCTACCCGTGCACCGATCCACACCTCCAGCCCCCCCGCCCCGCCCCTTTCCTCCAGCGCGCCTCCTGCGCCCTCCATTCAAAGCTTTTAGAAACACGAAAGATTCCTCGTTTTCATTTAGCAAACGGCGGAGCCTGGGAGGGAGGGAGGAGGGGTGTGAGTGAAGGGGGGGAAGAAAGCATCACCAAGCACAGCAAAAAAATTAAATAAAAAATAAAGCCACCCTCCAAAGTCTTGCATGCAAACCTGAGGCCACCCCATCATCCCTCCAGGCAAGAAGATGCAGGACCCGAAAAGGGGGGGGGGGGAGAGACGCGTATAGATTTCTCCCTCCACCATCACCAGTTCCCCCAACCAACAACCCACCCCCACCCCCACTCCAGTGTAACCTTCTCCAGCCAGCCCCACGCTGTTATTATTCCTCTTCCCACCCACCTCCGGCACTTTTGAAGCCGCGGGCTCTGGGGAAATTGGGGGAGGGGTCCAAAGAAAATATATTGGGGGGGGGGAGGTTGGAAAGGAGGATGAATTAAAACAAGACGCTTCTCTCTGCCCCCCCCCTTCTCTCCAAAGAGCGATCCAGGCCACTTGCCCGTAGTTTTGTACCCCGCGCGACACCCGGATCCAAAAGAATTCTGTTCCCCCCCCGGGGGGGGGGAAACAAGAGAGAGAAATAATAAGCGCACTCGTGTCTCAACCCCGCGTGAGCGCATCCAGACGTTCGCGCACGCACCCGCCCCGCGCCTGGTGGGGGGGAGCTCCGGGCCGCGCCGCTGGCTTACTTTTCTGGCTCGCGTAGCCCGGGTAGTAGCCGTAGTAGCCGGTGATGCGCAGGATCCGGTCCTCGATGGTGGCCACTCCGTTGGGCGCCGCCTTGACATCCATGCGGAGACGCGGGGCTCGGGCGGCAGAGGAGGAGGAGGAGGAGGAGGAGGAAGGGCTGCTGCTGCTCCTGCAGCCGCCGTGGGGGAGGGGGAGGGAGGGGACGCCCAGGTCGGCGTGAGGAGGGGGGTCCGCCGGTGGGGCGCGGGTTTCTTTCTCCCCCTGGGCTCGCCTTCTTCGCTCGCGGGCTGGGTCGGAAGAGAGCGGCTCCTACGCAGGATCGCCCAGGCTGGTGGCGCCGCCGCCGCCCCCGCCAAACCCCGGACGGCTCCGGCTGTGCCCGCCTCCCTGTCCTCCCCCCCCCCGCCCCGCTATGATCGGTCCTTCCCTTCCCTTCCCTTCCCTCCCCCCGACAGGCGAAGTTTTTACTGAGAAAACATTCCTTCACCCCCTCCCTCCTCCTCCTCCTCCCCCCCCAGTCCAAGTTTGTCCGGGAAAGACCCGCCCTCAAAAAACCTCCCGCCTTCCTTCTGTTTTTCTCCCCTGGTGACGCAAGGGTTAAACCAGGTGTGCCCAAACTTTTCGTGCCCTGGGCCGGTCACGTGGTTCACGGAGCCAGTCACTACAGCCAACTCCCCTGCCATTCATCCCCCGCCACCGCACCCAATTCAATAGGGCTGTGAAACCCTCGACGAGCACTTTGCGGGCTGGATGACTTGGAGTCGTGGGCCAGATCTGGCCCCTGGGCCGTAGTTTGCCCACCCCTTGGTTAAACTGTTGCCCTCCAACCCAAAGGCTGTGAGTTCAATCCTGACTGAGACTCAAGATTGACTCAGCCCTTCCATCCTTCCATGGTCGGCCAAATGAGGACCTAGCATGTTGGGCACAAAGTGCTCATTCACTTGTGAACCGCCTGGAGAGTACGCTAAGCACAACAGGCCAGTATGGAAGTGGGACGGCTATTGCTATTGCTTTCTATCCTCCCTTTCTCAGTTTCCCTCTGGGAAAAGCCACCCTCAACCCCCACATGACAAATAATGCCTTTCTCTGCCCCCTCCCCTACTTCTCTGCCTTGCTATCTTCACCTCATCCCCCCCATCAGAGAATTTTTCTGGTGAAGGACCCCCACCCCCTTTCCCTTCTGACCCACTCAGGTTTTCTCTGGGGAAAGACTCCCCCACACACAAAGGCTTCCCCCTTTTCTTTCTCTGCCTTCACTTCTTTATCCCACCCAACCCAGTTTCTTTAGGGGGAAAACTCCCCCTTGGAAAACTGTCCTTCTCAGCCTCCCCTTTTTCACACACACCAAAGGTTTCTCTGGGAAAGGTCTCCTGCCTTCCTTCTGACACCCTCCCTTAGGTTTCTCCAGGGAAAAACCCCTCCCCAATAAAAAGCCTTTTTCCTGTCCTTGTCTTCACCTCCTCCCCCCCTCCTCCTGCCCCCCCCCCCGATTTTCTGAGAAAAACCTTCCTCCACCCTTTCCCTCTCTCCCCAGGCAAGGTGTAGCTGGAAACACACACACACCAAAAATGCTTTCCAGTGCCTCCTCACTCTCCCCCCCCCCCAGGAAAAAATTGTCTGGAATTTCCTTCCTGAGACCTCTTCTTCACACACACCCTCCCATGAGGTTGTGGAGGAAGTTTTGCACAACTAGAAGGTCAGCAAGTCAGCAATTCGAGACTGGAATGGTACATGATGGAGTGAGTGCCAGTTGTCTGTCCCAGCTCCTGCCAACCCAGCAAGAAATTGCAAGTACAGTAGATAAATAGGTACCACTTTGGTTGGAAGGTAACAGCATTCCTTGAACTCCAGTGTCTAGTCGTGCCTGCCATATGACCACAGCACGGCTCTTCGGCTATAAACAGAGGTGAGCACTGAGCCCTAGAGCTGGAAACGACTCACTTTCAAGCAAGGGAGACTTTTACCTATAGTCTGAAAATGCCTAAAGAGAAGAGGGACTTATTCATTACTTTGGGGTGAGGGTCCCATCCCTGCTTAAACCTTCGCTTAGGCAGGCCCCACTATCCTATCCCTCTAACTTTGGATTCACAACAAGTCTTACTTCTGAGGAGACCTCTCTAGGCTTACACCAACAGGGAATTTTGTTTACAGACAAAAGAAGGGCAGAAATCTGGGAGTGGAAGTCGACAGGATAAAAGTGTATTAAATAATGTACCTATTTATGGCTGTCATCCTATTATTATATCTGTGGCTGTGAAAGTTGGATAGAGGAGAAAGCTGATTGGAAAAACAATGATTCATGTGAAATGTGGTGCTGGAGAAAAACAAGCAAAGAGGTTGAAGGTGAACTTAGGCTGTAACTTTCCCAGGAAGCAAAAATTAAACGGAGGCTATCATACATTTGAGCACATCTTGAGCAGATAAGACTCACTGGAACAGATAATGATGCTGGGGAAAGGCAGCAGGAGAAGAGGAAAGCAGATATGAAGTGGAGTGACTTCATAAAAGAAACCACAGCTTTTGCACAACATTAGCAAGATGGCGAATGGCAGGACTTTCTGGAGGTCATTCATTCATAACGTCACCATAAATCAGAGGTATCTTAATGGCTCATAACAGCAACAATCATTTATTGCTATCAGTTTATATATAGACCCCATAAAGTACACAAGGGGAATGTATAAAACAACCAATTGCTAGTCCAGCCATTCTGGAGAAATATCATTTCCAAGCTCTGAGTAAAACTGCCACCAGAATTCCTCCTCCATGGAGCTCCGGATTGCATCTGTCAGCATAGGAACCTGTGCCAGATTTATATATAGCCTAAATATGCTACAGTTTAGATTAATCATTAATTAAATTTAATTTATTTTTTAGATTTCTATGCTGCCTCATTCACGAAAGTGACTCTACGCAGCTTACAGAATATACAGCAATACAATATATACAACAATTATGCAACACACATCCAAAAAACAGTGCTTAACAAGTGTAATAATACAGTATGCACAAAAATTACACAATACACATCCTACAAAAACGGCCCATAACAGTAACAATGTAGTCACAATATAATCAATACACAATACAAAAATTATGCACTAATCCATTCAACAATATACAGTACTGTACAATACAATCTGATACCATTACAATGCTAAACAACCTCTCTACCCCAACTGCAATTCAGCTGCGGCTGTGGCAAAATCCTACAGCTAGGCCAGGGCCGGGGGGCCGGGAACCAGATGGTGAAAGTGGTCCCAGTGCGGTTGCCGTAGCGGCCTCCTGCCCCAGCTGCAGGTGGTCCATGGGCAATGGCGGTGGCAAAGTCCTGCAGTCACAGCACCCTTGTCAAGCCCCGGGCAGGGACGGGTTCCCGGGAATCAAATGGTGGAGGTGGTCCCAGTCAGGCCTCCAGTGGCGGTGCGGTTTTCATGGCCCGCCGAGCCGCACAGGTTTCCCGCATCCCCCTCTCTGCTGGGACTTTGAAATGCAGAAAATACTCCTCAATGTGTTACAGTATTGCTTTTTAGTTTTAAACCTATGGGGTCTCAAACTTGGCATAGCTTGGAGACCTCATCGTGTTTTAAAAGTAAAGGTCACCCTTCCTCGAAAGCCAGTTGTATTCAAATCTAGGTTACGGTGCTCATCTCCATTTTCAGCCAAAGAGCCAGCACTGTCTGTATCTGCAGAAGTTTCCGTGGCCATGGGGCAGGCATGACTAGATGCCAGAGTCCACAGCACACTGTTGCCTTTCCCATTGAAGTGGTATCTATTTATGGGTTAAACGGGAGTGTGACTTCTTTACTCCCTATACTGGAATCAACTCATGAAACTGATGGACAGGAAGCTTAGGACAGGAAAAAAAAATTCAATATTGTACATCATTAATTAATGGAGTTAATTGCTACAAGCTGTTAGGCAACAGACATTTAAATGGCTTTTACAAAAGAACTGAGCAGTCTGAAAGCTGAAATGTTTGAAGAGGTAGCCATGTTAGTTGGTGCACACATATCTGAGTTTAAACAAAAGAGAACAGCAAAAATAAAGGCATAAAGTGTTGTAGCACCTTAAAGACTAACTCCTGTTTCTAAATGTGAGCTTTTGTGGACCAAGTCTGAAAGCTTGGGTTTTACTGCAGACTGGACATGAATAGAATTGAACTGTATCTTGAATGCTTGAAAGCTGTTTGCACTAAGGATTACTGTAGGGTAGATGTGCACGGAACTACAGTAAGCTTTGCTTTGCATGCCGGAAACCTGCTGAACTGTCCTCCTGTTTGAGTAGAACAGTACAGAACTGCACTGTGCTTTGTGTTCTTCATAGAAATGTCCAACCAGTACGGATTACATATGAGTGCCTGTCATTTTGCTTTGGCCCTTTCTCATGCCCTAAATCCCACTGACTAATGAAATGTGTGTCCTCTACCCAGACCTTTCCCAAATTGGACTCTAAACCCAGGTTTGGGGAAAGGTCCTCATCAACTCTGTATAGTCACTCATGAATGAAAATTAAAAAAAAAAAAAAAACAAAGAGCCTCTTGGCTTTATAGTAGCTTCAGGATGTGATGATTTGCAGAAGGAAATCAGCACATCATCCAGAAACCAGGGGGCGGGGACCACAATTGGAAGCTTTTCCAGAATTATGTGGAGAGGAAAGAGATCCATGGAAAGTGATCTGGGGCATAGGTTGAAAAACCCTGCTATAGGAGGATAACCTGGCCAGACTGCTTGGCTATAGAATGGCAGTACAGGCAGTACTATAACATCAGATTCCTTCCTGCTGGCCATTGCCAACAAGTTCCCCTTGACTCCTCAAGCTATGTGAGAAATTGACAGGAATCTGCCGGAGTTGGCAGGAGACTTACATGGTTCCCTTTCTGTTCTATGTTTCTGAAACAGGAAACTAGCCAGGACAATTTCATCTACAAAGATTAGTGACCAAATGCATCCTGACAAAGTTTGCACCAATAATTGTCTTTTAAAAACACAAACATAATGTTAGAAAGACAAACAAAACATTGTGATATAATCAAGCTGGAAATCAGCACCTCTGTTTTAGGATAGAGGAAGGTAAGATTTCCATATTGAGCTCTCTGTGTAATCAAACCATTAACTATGTCTGGTTTAGGATATGGCCAGAGGCCTGTAGTCCCGTGAGTGCTATGTTCTATATATGGTCGGTTGCCCATCTCGTTTTCAGCCATTTCCTGGCTGTGTAGTTGACCACACAACCATACATGCAATGAAGAGCCCAAATCCACTGTCTTATAGTAAAGGTAAAGATTTCTCTTGCTCAAAAGCCAGTCGTATCCAACTCTAGGGTTCAGTGCTCATCTGTTTCAAAGCTGAAGAGCCAGCGGTGGCTGCTTCTGCAGACGTTTCCGTGGTCATGTGACAGGCACACGAAACACTGTTTACCTTCCCACTGAAGTGGTCCTTATTTATCTACTTGCAATGTCTTGCTTTCAAACTGCTAGGTTGGCAGGAGCTGAGACAAAGAAGGGAGCTCATTCCATCTTGCAGTACTCAGGAATCGAACTGCTGACCTCCCGCCTTCCCCTCTGCACCTTAGCAACTTGAGCCACTGCAGTCACTTATCCACTTATACTGTACAATTATTTTTACACACATGGATGAATCCAACCAGGACTTAAGTTTTTATGGCAAACATCCTGCTTGGAGCCTAAAGAGATTCACAGATGATTCACCTACACAAATACGTGTGACTGATCACACAACGGATTGCTTGTTGCTCTTGGGATCCCCAGCCAGCAGGGATGATTAGATGAAGAGAAGAGACGGGAGATAAAAAACAGTATCTTTCGCTAGCTAGTTTTTCAGGGGATCTGCTTGTGTCCCTTCTGCCAGCAGCTATTTTTAGTACTAATGCAACAGGAGAGAAGCAAATGGCACAAAGGGAGGGGCAGTTACATCAAAGTCTTCAGTACTAGACTCAAAGTCAGGATGTTCCCAAATATTTCCCACAGAGATACAGTAGTATCAAAATAGGGCGGCGGGGGGGACTATGCTAATGCTCAGTGCATGCAGGGTATAGGATTGATCGATTGATCAAAGGAAGAGTATATGCTTGAGGTTAGGTCACCGGCCATAAAGCGGAGGGGTAATAAACTTTTACAATCCCTCCATTCCTGTGTTGTGGTGCCATCCAACTTTAGAAGTCCAAGCACGGAGGATTTTTCCTCGACAGATCAGGAGATCAAGAGTATAGAGGAATGCCACAATTGCTCAGCCAGTGTCAGCACCAACACAAAGCAGGTGAAGGAGAACTTGATAGAACCGAAGGAAAATGTGTTAGGACAGTGTTCCCCAACCTTTGGGTTTTGGACTTCAATTTCCAGAAGCCTAAGTCAATTCCCCAAAGCACCAATCAGCCAATGTACTGACTTAGGCTTCTGGGAATTGAAGCCCCAAACCCAAAGGTTGGGGACCACTGAGTTAGGATTTAAGGTGGTTCTGGTATTTGCAGGATAAGTTCTTCAGAGATAGTTTTGATGCTCACAAACTTGGACCCACCCACACTTCACCCTGAAGGCCAGCTCTAGGGTTTGCAGGATTGGACCTTCACCCTGCTGCAGCTGCTAAACTCCATCTGGGATAGGATTTGGACCATGATGGGCTCCACCTGAAGGCCCCAGGAGGGTGGGCTATGTAAGAACCAGTTCTTTTTTCTAGCAGCGGCTTAGGGAATGAAGGTCACTGGACTTGCTTTTGCTTGACTCCTAAATCTCCTGCCTTGCTCCTGCCTTTGAAGACCTCTTGTCTTGTTCCTGGTTTAGAAGATCTCTTCCTTTTCCCCTGGGTCCTGCCTAAGAAGACCTCCTGCCTGATCCCTGCTTTTGAAGACCTCTGCCCATTTCCTGGAGCCCTGTTGTTGTGTCTTGCCTGGATCCTTGCTCCTTGAACCCCTTCCATGCCCTGATCCAGCCCCTGAAAGTACTTTGTCTCATCTTCTCTCTCAATCACCTGACTTCTGGCTTCCTTGGGCTACAGCCTATCACCCAGACTAACCCTGCATTCCTGTCAGGGAAAGGTAAAGGTAAATCCAGCTGTATCTGACTCTAGGGGGTGATGCTCATCTTCATTTATAGCCGAAGAGCCAGTGCTGTCTGTGTCTGCAGATACTTTCATGGTAATGTGGAAGACGTGGCTAGACACCGGAGGGCACAGAACATTGTTACCTTTCCTGCCGAAGTGGTACCTATTTATCTATTTGCACTTTCTTGCTCTTGAACTGCAAGGTTGGCAGGAGCTTGGAAAGAGACAGGAGCTTGCTCCATCATGCAGCATTAGAGCCTTGACCTGCTGACCTTCTGTTCAGCATTTTAACCGCTAAGCCACTGCAGTCCCAAATGTATCCCTGTCTACCTCAGGCTCTGACAAAAGGTTATGCAGAAGGATACTGGCCACTGTGTTTTAGATCCCATTTTCTGGCAGCCGCGTAGCCCCTGGAAACTGATGACCCTCCCCACAGCTTGGTTCGGCTACATTGCCCACCCATCTCTGCTAACACGACCAGACAGGTAGTGTAGTCTAGCAATGAGGAGGCCAAGCTTGCTGTAGAAAAATGGAAATTTTCCTCAGCTGGTTAGCGCTCAGGCAGGCCTGTAGTTTTGTTTCTAAGCCAGCAGAAGTCACTTGGGACCTCATGATTGCTCCTCTGGTCCAAAGCAACTCTTGGGATCTTAATTGTTTTCTTTCCCTTGTGCTGACAGAGGCCAACAGCTAATAAAAATCTTTGCCTCCTCCAGAAGGAAAAGGAGGTCTGCCTTCCAGTGGGACACAGTCCCAAGTCACAGCCTGTCATTGATTTATAGGGCTGAAGCTTGAATTGCAGAGCCAAAATTTCCTTCCTATACCCTTCAAGACTCACTTAATTAGTGTGCGGGGGGGGGGGGGAGAGAGCAAAGCTCATGGGTGGGTGGGTGTACGTGTGAGGTTTTTACATTTAAAAGAATTGGCAACATATATTCCTTCCACTCTCAACCATGTACCAGACTGGCTGAGAAACTGAACGGGAGGGGACCTTACTTGCAGACCAGAACTGAGAAAAGTTCCTTGTTTTTATTACCACTTTAGAAGGCTCCAGCAAGAATGGACACTGCAGAAATTGTAATGTATTAAAAAGTAACATTTCCAGTATCATCTTCTTCAAGTACCATATCCGATTCTGAATGTTGGCTATCCTCATGGCAATCAGCCATGAAGATTGTCCTGGGAACAATATATTTCAATGGCCTTCCATCTACCTTTTGCATCGCACCATGATACCCATACCACTGCTGTGGCGCCTGGGAGAAAAAGCTGGCTAGCGAAGCCTTGTGTGAGCTACACAATCCCCCATTGTACTTTTTTTCCAGAGCTTTAAAATAACTTACTGCAAACAAGCCACTTATAAGTAAGATCTATTTGCATGAGCTGGGGTACATTACATTACAGGATACAGTAATACCTCGGATAACGTTTACCTCAGATAATGCTAAAATCGCATAACGTTAAGTAATCTGGGGAGGAGAATTGGATCGAATAACGTTAAGGTCCTATGGGATGGATCAGATAACAACCTCTAAAGCCTGTGCAGTTACAATGTATCTCTACGGAGCTTTAACGTTATCCGATCCATCCCATTGGATTTTAACATGGATTGGATAACACTAAAATCGGATAACACCAAGACTTGTGGAACCAAGTCTTAGGCGTTATCCGAGGTATTACTGTACCTCAAACCTGCACCAGTTGAGAAAATATATCCTCTTGTTGGTATCGCTCCAGCTAAGATCAGGTGAGAAGTAGCAGCGGACACAGAGAGAACTAAGCAAGAGAAGGACCCTTGACACCTTCTGAACAACTATGAGCCTCAAGTCCACCGGCTCAGCTCCAGGAAGAGCTTTATGGCAAGAACAAACACTCTTGAGGGTAATCAAGAGCAAAACCAAATTTGAAGATGGAGGAAGAAGCTCACTGGACAAGGAACGACATCAAAGGAGGACATGGCTGAGCAATTCAACTTCCCTTCCATCACGTGGAGGACCCTGAATAGGCTGAGTGTTGGGAGTCCCTAAATGTAAAGATCAACATACTCAAGTGGGGGCTGCTGGTGGGTAACAACACATTTTGTGAATGTGGAGAGATACAGAATCCGGCTTAATGACTGGTCTGCCAACTACTACCACAAACATATACTGATGTGGATTTAAGTTTGGCCAACAACAAAGCCCAGAAGGTGGCTTCATTTGGTAGTTTAACGTCTGATCTGCACATAAAAGAAGAAGTTGTTTAGATTACAAGTGTGAATTTCATGGAATAATTTTACTCATATTGCATTGTACATGTAACAGGCTGTATAGTTGCAGGGCTGTAACTATATGGTACAGGAGGAATATCACTTAGTTCTAGGGCTGTTTCATGTTATCTCCATGAGGTCATATATTTACACTCCATGGTCTGAAGATGTGGATTTTGGTCTACAAATTTCCATCTGCAATAAATCTATGCCTCTCTTTTCTGCATATTCTGTATCTCTTGCCAAGACGAGCTGGAAAGGTCTTTCAGGTCACAAGGCATCAGCCTGCAGTGTTTCGCTTCTTCTGAGCCGCCTATTTAATGATGACGTACTTTTGAGAAATTAGAAAGCAAAGATTTGATTTCTGCACAATCTCTGTTACAGACCAACAACATTCTCTCTAACCAACACCTCTGTTGTGTAACTTCTTCCTAAAGGAAGTTAGACTGACAGTCCTAGCAGAGCTTCCTCGTGGGTGTTTAAAACTGTCTTGTTCCATCTGGCCTTAGTTATTTGAGGCTGGGTTTTTTAAAATTATCTCCTGTCTGTTTTCTCAAAAAATGGATTCAAGACATTTTAATACAGTATGTACATATATCCCTTTAACAGCTGGAAGTAGAACAGTCGCTAATTACAACAGCCATTTTAAACAACTACTTTTGTGATGGTAACTAGTTGCCACGCTAAAGTATCTTTCCGAATGTTGCCCAAGCTGGCACAGTCTTGACAGCATGAGAGAGTAGGAAGCTGAGAAAAAACTGAACTTCGTTTTACAATGTTGTAATTAGTTTAAAAGACAGAGATTTACCCTCTTTGTAGTCAAAGCAGCTGCTCGCAGGGAAAAAGGGGAAAGTATCTTTTTAGATAAGCTATGTATTTTTTTTTTATCCTTGCTAGAGTTTTATTTTAATAATAAAGGTTTATGTTACTATAATTAATTCACTGACTGCAGTGGCTCAGTGGTTAAGAAGCTCGCCTTGTTAGCTAGAAGGCCGGCAAGTCAGCAATTCGAGACCCGGGCACTGCATAATGGATTGAGTACCCATCTCTGTCCCAGCTCTCGGGGACATGAAGTGAGCCTCATTTGGGCATTCCCGGAGCGGAGTTTCTTCCACAAAAATCCTTTCAACCCAGAATAATTTCTGACAGGAAAAAAACATTTTGGCAGATCCCCCAGTGGCTTAGTGGTTAAGGCACTGAGCTGGAAACTGGAAGGTTCGGTTTTGATACCCGAGAGCTGCACTTGGGGACATGGAAAGGAGCCTCATTTGGATGTCCCCTAAAAATCCTTTCAACCCAGAGTAATCTCTAACATGATATTGTCATTTCTGTTATTTTTAATGTTGGTTTTTTTTTGTGTATTTGCCTTTGAAATAATCTTGTTCAATAAACTTGTTCCATGTCTCAGCGGCTGAAATCTTGTTGTAAAAATATAGAAATGATGTCATTTTTTAACCAAAATGTTTGTTTGTTTGGCCTTGGTGTCGCAGTGATTAAACTGATGTCCTGCAACCAAAAGATTGTAAATTTGATCCTGACCAGGGCTCAAGGTTGTCTTAGACTTCCATCTTTCCAAGGTATGTAAAATGAGTATCGGGCATGTTTGGGGCAAAGTGCTAATTAACTTGTGAACTGCCCAGAGAGTGCAATAATTACTATGGGGTGATATATAAGTGTGATTGCTTTACCTGTCCCTGTAAAAACTAAAATCTGTACAGAAACAACAAGAAAAATCTCTTGTGAGACTTGGAAGGTATCAGCAAGTAGCAATGATGGGCAGCAACAGGTTTGCATTCCCCCTGGGAGGTGGGTAGCAAAATTGGGTGGCCTCTGGGCAGGGGGCTGGTGAAATTGGGTGGCCTTCGGGCAGGGGGTGGGAGCACAATTGGGTGGGCACGCCTACCTCACTGTCCTGCCTCATCAGGTTTTGTCCCTGCAAGTGGTTCAAGGTCTCCCTTACTCAAAAGCCAATTATATCTGACTCTAGGGTGCAGTGCTCATCTCCATTTATAGCCAAAGAGCCAATGCTGGCTGTGTTTGTAGATGTATACATGGCCATATGGCAGGCATGACTAGATTGCCCACGGCGTAGGCTCCACCCATGATCTAGGCTCCACCCATGATGTGGTAGCAAAAAAAATTGCTGCCCACCACTGGCAAGTAGCAATAAGAGTCTTCCTGCAGAGTTGCTTCTGCCAAATTTTAAAGATTTGATAATGTGACCATGTTACCAATGAAGAGGTGCTCCGAAGGAGTGGCTCGTGCAAATTACATAGCATCATTGCACCAAGAAGACTTCAAATAGCAGGCCAAGTTTCACATGTGGAGAAAAACAGGATTCCTAAGGTGGCAATAAGGTGGACCCTTCCAAATGCCAAATGACAACGAGAATGCCCTCAAAATACATGAAGAACTGTCATGGGAGATTTAAAGACCTTGAAAATGACATGGAAGGAGGCCGAAGTCCTCGTCCAAGACCAAAATCACTGGAGATACCTTGCTGCCTGATATGCTACATAGGATGGGATGATCTAAACCTAAGTAATTTCTTTGGATTACACCTGCCAGAATACCCCATATAAACTGAAAGAATTTAGAGTGTGTAGCAAAAGAACAAATGGGTTTTGGCAATTTAAGGGGGAAAGGAGGGAGGGAGGACATAAAACTGCACCAATGAGTTTGGCCAAGATCGTGGCTTCATTTTGGCAGTCCAGGGTTTGATCAGGACAGAAAACCTAGTGAAACAGTGAAGTGAGCTCCCATCATCTGCCCTAGCTCCTGCCAACCTAGCAGTTAGAAAGCAAGACATTGCAAGTACGTAGATAAATAGGTACCGCTTCGGTGGGAAAGGTAACAGCGTTCCATGCACTCCAGCATCTAGTCATGCTTGCCACATGTCCACGGAAAGGTCTGCAGACACAGACAGTGTTGGCTCTTTGGCTATAAACTGAGATGAACACCAAACCCTAGAGTCAGATACAACTGGCTTTGAGCAAGAGCAACCTAGTGGAACAGACAAACACAGATGCTTTTCTGGAAATTCCCCTCAACAAATGACATTTCCAAATGTTGAATGGCAGCCAAATAAGTTGCCTTCGTGTCTTTGCCAGTAATCTTCCCAAAGACCTCTATTGTGAGGGGAAAAAATGCTAGACTCAGATCCGGCGTGGATATTGTTACATCCTTGTCTTGAGGGCAGAAGACACCTACTGTCGGTTGCCTTTGGGGTCTGGTCGGAATGGAGTCTATGAGAACATTATCTGCATTGATCTCGGTTTCAAATTGAAAACCAGCGGGGCAAACAAATTTGTTTAAGGAAGGGAGAAAAACTGCACCATCGATCGGCTTCACCCAGAGGTTAAAACGGTCAGGGCAAAGGAACAAACTGCAAAATCCTAGTCATTCTCTGATCCGTCCGTCTGAGGAATCAGTTCTTTATCATGGAGCACATATATAAATATCTTGGATAATAATGCAAAGGAAACTTAGGCTGCCAAACTGCTATTGTGGTCCCTTCTATGGCTTCAAGCCGGATGTCCATCTGAGACACAAAATATCCTTCAGAAAGTGGGACGGGGTGTTAATTAATTTCGGCAAACCCTATATGGCATCAGGGGTGGTCCGTGACTCTGTGCTGCCTGGGCTGAAAATGGCACCTATTCGCCGCAGCTGAAGGGCATACATTCCACGCCCTGGGCAAAAGGATTTTTGCAGAGGAAGAAAAAAAATCCCCCAATCCTACTCCTTCGTAGTAAGAACCCAGTAGCAATGAAGTAAATTAATTAACAATGTATTCCTTTAGGTAAAGGGAAAGGGTGCCCTTGCTCGAAAGCCAGTCGTTTGCAGATGTTTTCATGGACATGTGGCAGGCATGACTAAACATGAAATAATGTTTACCTTCCCACCAAAGTAGTACATATTTGTCTACTTGCAATTTCTTGCTTTCGAACTGCTAGGTTGGCAGGAGCTGGAACAGAGATAGGAACTCACTCCATTGTGCAGTACTTGGGTCTCAAACTGCTGACCTTCCAGTTGTCAAGTTTGGCATCTTAACCACTAAACCACTGCAGTCTCCTTTGCATGACTCCTAAAGTCTAGTACCTGAGGTGGAAGCCGCTCCCTTCCTCTGTGTACAGCTAAACCTGTTTGTTGCTGGTATTGCTGATTGTTTGCAGGATCATCTTCCCCTGATTTCCCTTGGGAAATTGTCCCATCCGAAAGCCAGGGATAAGGGGAAGGGATGTGGGAAGGGCTGGTGGATAAATGCATCTGATCCATTGTACCATTTGTACCATAAGAGCCCCAGTGGCTTAGTGGTTAAGATGCTGAGCTTGATGACCAGAAGGCTGCCACGTCAGCAGTTCGAGACTTGAGTACTGCATGACGGACTGAGTTCCCATCGTCTGTCCCAGGTCCTGCAAACATAACAGTTTCAAAGCAAGAAATTTCAAGTAGATAAACAGGTACCACTTGGACGTTAAAGGTAACAGCATTCCATGCACCCCAGCATCTAGTCTTGCTTGCCACATGACCACAGAAATGTCTGCTGATGCAGACAGTGCTGGCTCTTTGGCTGTAAACAGAGATGAGCACTGTCCCCTAGAGTCAGACATGACTGGCTTTCGCACAAGGGTAACCTTTACCTTTATGTACCTAAGGGCTGGTTGGAGAACTCAGTGATGTAGATATCCAGTTGCTGAGCCAGTGGTGGAGAGTTCAATTCCCCATTGTACCTCCTGGGAGAAGAGCCACATCCTGTGTAGCCTTGGGATAAAACTGTACCCCAGGAGCAACAAGGGCGGCGTGGGCCGGATGAATCGCAGTAAACCCGTTTGTGTGGATTCACAGGGGCTCATGGGAACTGAAGTCCAAGAACATCTGGAGTGCCAAGGTTTGCCATCACGGGCCTAGGCCACACTTTTAATGCCTCAACATTGAGTATCCTCCTAAGGCTGATGGGAATTGCCGCCAGGGGGAAAATCCCTGGGATTAAGATGAACCTTTTGGAGGAGCTCAACAGCAGATTTGGAAATGGAAACATACACACACACCTGCAGTGGTGTAGTCATGCCACATAGCAGGCATTACTAGATGCCAAAGCACACGGAACACTGTTACCTTTCCCACAGAAGAGTTACCTATTTATCTACTTGCAACTTCTTGCTTTCGATCCTCTAGATTGGCAGGAGCTGGGACAGACAACAGACGCTCTCTCTCTTGGGCAGCACCTGGGTCTCGAACTGCTGACCTAATGACCTTTGGGTCATCAAGCTCAGAGTCTTAACCACTAAGCCACACGGCCCCTCAAACTAGTTTAGATACACCCAAATATGGGGTCCGTAAGGTGCAGTCTGCATCTCAAACTTCCCCACTACCACCACCCAAGCCAGCTTTCCATGTCCCTATTGAGTTTTGGTCTGAGTTTTGTTTGTTTGTTCTCAAAATTGTCTTCTAGTTCCCGGAAGCTTCTAGGAATAGTACCGTAATTTCCAATAAAACACGTTGGGATTACTCCCCCAAACTCCGACAAAGGCTAAATAAAATGTTTCTAAAACCTGAAATGGATGTCCCAAACACTCCCACAATGTAGATATATATATATATGTATGTATTTGGTAATATTTTTTGACATTTCTGGGCCAGTTCCAGGCCTTGTCACAGACGCTAGGACAAAAACATGGCCACCTGGCCTGGCACGACTTAAAAATACCACAGGAGAGGTAATATAGGAATTGATTTGACGAGGGTGATGTGGCTGCCTTTTCTTTACAAAGTAGGCAAAGTGTATGACAGTTTTGAAAACTGGGGGCTCAATTTTAAGATTGTTAGGGAAATAATTGAAAATAAAACCGGTAGTGTCATGATGTCTTCATCCAAGTCTAGGTGTGATTACCTTTGGAATACTATGTATTGTTCTTATCATTATAGCTCAGAAAAGAATTGTGTTATTGTTGTTGTTATTGCTGTTCTTTGCCATCATGTCATCTTCACCTTATAGCAGCCTTCTGAATTTCAGCCATCTGCCAGCTTTGCTCATCTCTTGCAAACTTCAAGGCCATGGCTTCCTTTATGGGGTGAATGCATCTCACATTTAGTCTTTCTCTTTTCCTGCTGCTGCCAGCTCTTCCCAGCCTTATTGCGCTTTCCAAAGGGATCTTACTTTCTCATGAGAGATGCTAAGAATATGACCTTAGAATAAGACAGGTGGAACGAGGAGGGCTGAAATATTGTGGAGCTTTTTGGTTTGGAGAATGAACAGCAAGTAAAGGGGCAACGATAGAGAGAGAGAGAGAGAGAATTATGCATGCTGTGGAGAAAGTGGGTAGACATTTTCCTGCTTCTCTCATAATAACAAGAAATCACAGTACAAGTAGCATTAATGTCACTGAATAGTGGGAGATTTAAGACATAAATTACTGCGCCTCACATTATATGGCTAATAACACTCGCTTCCGCAAAATATAAGGCTGTCCAGCAATGTAGGAACCTTTAAAAGCAGTGAAAAAGGATGCATACTATTGCAAGTTGGCAGTTTGAGACCCAGGCACTGCATGATAGATTGAGCTCCTGTCTCTGTCCCAGCTCTTGGGGACATGAAAGGAGCCTCATTCGTGCATTCCTCCGAGTGGAGTTTTTCCAGCAAAAATCCTTTCAAACCATAATAATTTATGCCACAAAATTAATATTATTGCCACTATTATTCATCACTTACATAGACAGCATAAGCAAAAAAGCTATGGCCAGAAATGTAAAACAATATCAATGAATTGCTTTTTCCAGGTGATCAGGCATTGATAGCAAGTACAGCTAAGGAAGTACAACGCCTTATATCTATGAACCAAGAATGTAAGATAAATAATATGAGAATCAATAAACAGAAGACTGAAGTAATGGCAATTGGAAGAAAACAACCAGTGATGGCCAGCCAAATTTTTTACTTCACACTGTGGGCAGAGCCAATGGCATGGGTGGAGCCAATGTCATGGGTGGAGCCAGCATCATGGGTGGAGCCAAAGTCATAAAAATAAACATAAAAATACAAATTAAATACACATTAAAACACATAAAAATACACATTAAAAACATAAAATACACAAAATACACATTAAAACACATAAAAACACACATTAAATACACATTAAATACTCAAAAAAAAAATACACATTAAGTACACATTCCACCCACCCCAAACCCAAACATAAGTCACTTACCCTGGGGAGCAGACGGCAGGGCACTCACTGCAGCTGATAACAGTGGTGGCGCAGCCTGGCGACATGACCCACCATGGTGCGGCAGCGTGGCCTGACAGCATGGTGGCGTGTTGCACTATGGCCTGGCGGCACGGCTTGGCACCACAGCGCGGTGTGACTCAAGCGAGGCTCTCAGCTGCTGCCGCTGCACCTCCAATGAGGCTGCTGAGGACCTCAACAGCCGCCTGACAGTGCAGTTCAAAATGACTGCTCGGTCAGTACACATGCATTTTAAGATATCAATTGACGCGTGTGTGCATGCGTCAATTGGTATCTTAACATGCATGCGCGCCGACCAAGCAGCCATTTTGGGATGTACTGTCAGGGAGTTGGAGAGGCAGCCGAACTGGCTGTCTCAAAAAAAAAGTAACAACCCCGGGTGGTCTCCCAGAAAAGTTACTACCCCCTGGAGGACCACCCGGAATTGTTGCTATCGGTTTGGGTGAACCGGTGCGAACCGGCCCATGCCCACCACTGGAAACAACATACAGTGGTACCTCACTTAAAGAGCATAATGTGTTCCACGGGATTGCTTTTTAAGTGAGTTTGCTCTTTAAGTGAAACACCATTGTAAGTGACCAATTGTGACTTCTGGCAGGGGGACTGTGAAACCCGATTTATTTGTTAAGTGTGTTTTTGGTTGGTTTTATTTGTTAAGTGAGGTGGCCAGTCAGAGAAAATTCTGCTCTTTAAGCGAGTTACTTTCTAAGCGAGGAGCTCTTTATGCGAGGTTTCACTGTACTCTCTGTGGATATCAAGATAGAGGGAACAAGTATAAAACAAGTGACAGAGTTCAAATACCTAGAAACAACATTTGCTGAAATGGCAAAATGGTCGAAGAAATTAACATACGGTACAGTAAAGCAAGCCCAATATTGTGACAGTTAGCTCTGCTCTTACAACGCAAGGCAATACCAGTCAACAAAAAGAAACACCTCGTACAAAGCATGTTCATTCCCACCTTATGTTACCAGTGCCAAATATGGACACTTACAACAAAATATAAGCAAAATTTGGTCACCACGGAAATGAGATATCTGAGGGAGGCTGATGGAGTGACTTTCTTGTTGTTGAGTCTGACAGTCGAGTCCGACCCTTTGCAACCCCATGGACTGCCACACGCCAGGCTTCTCTGTCATCCTCCATAGTCCACCCAGATCTATCCCCACCACGTTAATGATGCCATCTAGTCATCTCATTCTCTGCCGTCTACTTCTCCTTTTGCTTTCAATCTTTCCTAGCATCAGAGCCTTCTCCAGTGAGTCCTCTCTTCTCATCTGGGGGCCAAAGTACTAGAAAGGATAAAATCAGGAATGAGGTTATAAGGGAAAGAATTGGAACAGAACTAAACTACATTAACAAACAACAAGTAAAGTGGTTTGCCCATTTGGAGAGAATGTCCTGGAATTCCATACCTTACAAGGCATATGTGAAAAGAGGAGAAGGTACAAAGAGCATGAGGCAGACCCAGAGGAAGGTGGAGATATAGTGTCAAAGAAAGGTGAGCGAATGACATTAAAAGAGGCTGGGTCAGAGTGATGGGCAATGTCTCCTAATAAGTACTAGTCTAGCTGCCATCTCCAGGATCAGAAGTAGCCTGGACAAAGCTTAGGCAAGTTACTTTCAGAATGGTTTTACTGCCTCCAGGCCCTACCAAAAAAAAGTTAGCTGCCATTATTCCCCCCATCCCCGGTCGATATCTTAGTAGACAGGAGTTGATGGTGAACCAATATAGCAAAAGAGCAGAAATTTCTAACTTACCTGTATACAGTGGTGGGATGTCAAAGATTTTACTACCCCACCGTGATGTCATCACAGTGTGGGTGGAGCTAACATCATGACATCATGATGTCATGGGCGGGGCCAAATAAAAAATAAAATAAAAATAAGTGCATACACACACCCCTCAACCCACCCACCCACCCACAACACAAACCCGTAAATAAATAAAATAAATAAATTAAATAAAATTTACATTAAAATACACCCACCCACCCATCCCAAACACAAACCGGTCACTTATCTGTTAATATAAGTACTTGGGCAGCACCATGTTGCAAGATGGATATGGTCATCGTACCGGTTCTCTAGGATAATATGCCTTAATGTAAATGCAAAACAGCTGTACTTCCTTAAGGGTTCTCCAATTGGAACAGCAATTGGAACAGCACAGGTGTAGCTTATTGATGAGGTAACTCCAAGACTTTGCTTACAAACCCCAAGCCAGGCCGCTCGACCTGCCAGCCGCCAGGTCTTTTTAGGAACAGTGGTTGTACGTCATTATAGGTAAATGTATTAAATACACATTAAAATACACACAGACACACCACATCCAAAGGTGAGTCACTTACCCTGGGGAGCAGGCTATAGGGAGCTCCAGGCTAGCAGCTTCTCTTCCTCCTCCCCGCTTAGGAGGACAGCATGGAGGCTGTGGATACGCGCCAAGCACTGTAGGCGTGCATGCACACCAAGTGCTTGGCGCGCATGTGCAGTGGGGGAAACAGTGAAAAGGTAAGCCCCGAAGGTGGTTCCCCCCAAAAGCTGCTACTGGTACTCCAGGACACTGGGAAAAGTTACTACCAGTTCTGGTAAACTGGTGAGAAACTGTTACATCCTATCACTGCCTGTATATGAAGATGCTGCTAGCAGAGCTATCAGCAGACTGAAATCTTGATAACCTACCATTAGAATGGCTGAAGAGCTTTGTGCTATTAAATCTGATGTGCAGCAAAAATGGATGGAGGTATGGCGGCAGGGCACGCCATATGATATTCATGTGTCTATGCTGTCCAACCAGTTTCAGCGTCCTTTGAGAAACCTTGACTGAATCTGCAGCCACTGCCACAAAGCACCCTATATACTGTATTACTATATACTATATATTATAGTGTTATAATGGGACTGTGGTGGCTCCAGTGGTTAAGACACTGAACTCGCTGACTGGAAGATCAGAGTTCAATTCCCAGGTACTGCATGACACAGTGAGCTCCCGTCTCTGTCCCAGCTCCTGCCAACATAGCAGTTCAAAAGCAAGAAATTGCAAGTACATAAACACGGACCACTCCAGAGGTAAGGTAAACAATGTTTTGTGCACTCCAGTGTTGAGGCATGCCTGCTACATGTCCACAAAAACATCTGCAGACGCAGACAGCACTGGCTCTTTGGCTATAAACAGAGATGAGCACTGAACTCTAGAGTTGGATACGACTGGCTTTCGAGCAAGGATGACCTTACCTTTACCCTAGTGTTACAATAGTTCTTTGCCAAGACTGCTGACCAGTGAACTGTCATGTTGCTATAACAGGAAGGATCAGGGTGAAGGGGTTTCTGGATGCGGAGAATCTGGCAAACTTTACAGGGCATACACAATATGTGTCAATACATGCATGCTCACAGTAAAATACAGCAGTTTAGGAATCATTATGAAATAAATGCCCCCTGCTGGGTGTTTTAAAGTAAACTGTGTTTCGGAAGGATAATGTCCAACCCAGCTGTGTTTCATGTACTCCTTGGTCTTCAGATTGATTCCGAACCTGGCAAAACAGACACAAACATCGGTCTTTGTGCTAATCACCCCCTCAGTTTGTAGCCAAAGATTGACAATGAAACTGGAATTCCTACTCCTCCCAGTGGCAAACCTTTTCCCCCTATGCTGAACTAGTTAAAGAGATGCTTACACCAGTTTGGACGCCAGGCTAACTGGAATTACGTGTCACATACACCCAGCATTGTCATCACTGCTACTCCTTTAACTGTACTGTAGAAATGGGAGAACACAATTTGCAACACACTTAGAAAGAAGCCATTTCCCAACTAGGGATTTCCATTACAGTATTGCCAATTGTAAAAAGAGACAATGCTACTTTTCTTTTAGGCCGCCTGACCCGCGCTGCCCTCGTCGCTCCCAGAAGCGGAAGTAAAACATGCCTGTCCGGGAGTGACGAGGGCAGCACAAGCCGGATAAATCACAGTAATCCCATTTGTGTGGATTCACAGGGTGCTTGGGCTTCTGGGAATTGAAGTTCAAGAACATCTGGAGTGCCAAGGTTCGCCATCATGGCCTTAGGGGAATGAAATATAATTAAATAGGATCCTTACTCCCAAAAGCCAAGAAAAATCTCTTAGAAGGTGATTTAAAGCTTTCAGAGGCTGCTGAGTTATTTTTCCTCCAAAGACATTTTAATCAAGGTCCCTCTTACCATACTCTGCAAAAAATGGGCTCACCGGATTTTGAAGGGACAGTACTGCTATTGTGAATTGCCCAGGCAATCATTCAATTATATCAATGCTGACACAATTTGAATCAATAATAAATGATCACCTTACCAAGGACTTAATTATGGCATAAATCATCAGTCTAGATTTGCTTTTAGAAGAGAAAGTGGTGTGTTGGCTACACAGTCACCTAGCGCTATTCTGTTATGCACTTGGATTCAAACATACCCTGGATAATTCAATGAGTTGGGTATCTATTTGTGGAGCAAGGAGTTGGGGTTTCAAATCCCCACTAGGCCTTGTAGGAGAATAATCAGCCTTTGGGTAAGCTACACAATTCCAGAGCACCACAAAACAGAAGGAAATGGGACACCACTGCCGAATACCTGTAGTGCCCAGGATGATGGGCTTTGTGGAAGAAGACCTTTGTTATCTCATGGGGTCAATCGCAATGCCATTGCATCTTTCACAATCTGAATTGGTCAAAAATCATATGAACTTGTATTAAAAAGTAGAATTTGCTTGTTTAGTAGTTTATGCATTTAATTGGCTTGCTGACCGGGATCAGAATGTTCTCCAATTAAGCTTATCAACTAGTAAGATTTAGTAGAGCTGTGAGAGTAGATAAATAATTTTGTCAGAAGAAGACAGAAAATATAAGATGACTCTGAACTTATCTATGTTCTGAACTCAATCCACAAAAGCTCACATTAAAATACAGCAGTTAGTCTTTAAGGTGCCACAAAGTTTGTCTTTTTGTTTTGTTTACTCTCTGATATGCTTGCATGGAGTAAGTCTTTTGAAATGGTAGCCGTGTTAGTATGTGTTTCAAGCATATCAGAGAATAAACAACACACACACATCCTTCCACTCCACACTCACACACCTCCAACTCACTTACCCTGGGGAGCATGCAGCAGTGAGCTTGGGTGGCTGTTTTCTCTCCTTCTTAGGCTGACGCCAAGGAATGCTCGGACCACGGCGGTGGCGGCACAGCCATGCTGGGGCCAACCATGCTTTCTCCTCCTCCTCCCAGCATGGCGTGTGGCACACTTCACACACCCACATGGCACACAGGGGGAGTGGGACCCCAGGGGAGGGGGCCACACCAAGGCCAGGCCGCCACCCCCCACCCCCCAGGCCATCGACTCTGCTCGCCACCCGGACTTGGAATGGAGGAGGAGGTGGGCAGGGCAGGGAGGTGGGCATGGCCACCCAATTCTACTAGTACCCTGCCCGAAAGGTCCCCAATTTTGCCACACACACACGCTTGAAGGCCACCCAATGTTACCACCACCATCCTGCCCGAGTGTGTGTGTTGCAAACCGGTCACTGCCCACCACTGCTTTTAGCTTAATGTTCTGGTCAGGGCCTTCTCTCTAGTCACTATGAGAAAGAATAGAGCTTGGAATTTTTACTTTTCTTAAAAAGTAACACTTCCAAACTCTGCAGTGGTAGAAATGGACAAATTATTCCAGCTCAGTTCTATTCAGCCTCTCAGTATTGTGCCATTAGGTTCGTTTTGGCTCCTTTTTGTATTGTTTGCTAAAATCCTGTTGTGCAGTTAAGGCAAATGGGGTCACTTTTGAAAGCTCATTCCATAATTAAAGAAATGGCTTGTGCAAATAACGTCGAAGGAGATTTCTTAATTTGCTGCAATTCACTTCCAAAGATTACATCATTTGTGTGACCTGCGGAGCGGGAGTTCAGCCACTGTGATTTTTTTTAACAAATGTGAAATGTTGTTAGTAAGCAATTTCCTCTAGAGGACCCTGGAGGCTTAGTGGATAAGGCACTGAGCTTGACTCTCAGAAGGTCAGCAGTTCAAGACCAGAGAGCTGCATGACAGAGTGAGTTCATGCCATCTGCCCCAGCTCCTGCCAACCTAGCATTTTGAAAGCAAGAAATTTCAAGTAGATAAATAGGTAGCACTTTGGAAGGTAACAGCGTTCCATGTGATCATACCTGCGGCATGACCACAGAAATGTCTGCATATGCAAACAGTGGTGGCTGCAAACGGAGATAAGCACTGCTGCTGGAGTTCGACATGTCTGGCTTTTAAACGAGGAAGACCTTTATTTTTACTAATTTCCTCTAATTAAGTACATTTTCCTATTATATACATTTCTGTGCACATCTGAGCTTGCTGTTCTGTCTGGTTTGCAGGAATCAATATTAAAAGCTGGCATTTTCAATCCAGAATGTGTGGCTGCCCAGAGGCCCTTTAATTAGAATATGAGTAATGAATTGACAGCATTTGCCATTTTGCTGTATTATTTACTACCTTGATAAAATATTTATATGGATTGATCTCCAGGTTATATGAGAACAATTCTTCACAGGCCATTGTCTCAGCAAAGCTAACACAGTGGAACTGCGCTTTACACTAGTTAATTGAATTATGATTAACTGAGATTCTATCCATTCTGATGAACCTGCTCTAAACGTTACCAAAGTCGGATCCAAGTGAAGGTATTTTTACTTCCAAGGAGGAGCTACTCCATGCAGCTGCCCAAAAGGCATGTGCAGCTTTAGGTACCATGCAACGGATTGCTGTCCAACTTCAGGTAGCAAAATCTCTTGGGCTAGTCCAGTGTAGAAAATTGTAGGGCAGTTCTAATAAAGTACAGGTCACTTTACCTGCAGAGACCTACTAGTTTCCTGAAACCATGGATAACAGGTCTTCTGGGAATTGAAGTTCAAGAACACCCGGAGCGCCAAGGTTGGCCACCCCTGCCATAGATGTTACTCATGGATCGATAACAATAATAATTTCATGTCAGAAATTATTCTGGGTTGAAAGGATTTTTGCAGGAGAAATTCTGTTCAGGGGATGCCCAAATGGGGCTCCTTTCATGTCCTCAAGTATCTTTTCCCATCGAAGTGGTGCCTATTTATACTTACTTACGGTACTTAATCGCCTCCTCTTCTACCTTGCACTGTAGAGGATTCCACAAAGGATCTCCATTGAGATCTCTCCTCGAGGTGACTGTGAACATGAAGGGCCTCCTTGATGTTATCAATCCATTTGATGCGGGGCCTGCTTCGGGGTCTTGTACCCTGCACTCAGGCCTCCTATGCTTGAGAAGGGTCAGCTATGCTGGTTTGGCCATGTCAACTGAATGGCTGAAACCAGAATCCCTATTTATCTACTTGCAATTTCTTGCTTTTAAACAGCTAGGTTGGCAGGAGCTGGGACAGAGAAGGGCACTCAAACCATCATGGAGTACCTGGGTCTTGAACTGCTGACTTGCTGGCCATCCAGCTAACAAGGCGAGCTTTTCAACCACTGAGCCACTGCAACGAACCTTCATCCTGACCTTAAGTAACTAGTTCCAGATCGCGGCATTACCTGTACCTAGGTCCTGCCTGTCAGCGTGTTGAATCACGATTCGGCAGGGGCTCTGTTCTCTCTGCAGCAGTCGGTCTGCAGTAGCAAACACAGCATTGCGTCCTTTCATCAGCTTTTCTGCCTTGACGGGGAAAAGCGCCAGAGTCCTGTGGAGTTCAGGATGAATCTGGCAGGCGCGAAGCCCTCTGATTACTCAATCCGTTAGAGTGGGGCCAGAAGCCTCCCACCTCTGCAAAGCAGGGAAGCTCAGGGAACAATATTTCTCCCTTTCTTCTCTTTTCTTTTCATTCACATGTCCTCCTCTTGTGTCTGCATGCGCAGGAGAGAGAATTCTTTTCCAGTCAATAAGTTAAGCTCCAGGCAATGGAAGTATTAGGGCTTAGCTTTTTACTTAACTTTTTTGGGGGGAGTGGGGATTACATCTCCCACAATCCCCCAAGCAACTATGGCTGGGGGATTCTGTAGTCCAAAAACAGTGTGTGTGTTTTCATGTCAGAGATTACTCTGGGTTGAAATGATTTTTAGGAGACGCCTGGATGACGTCCTTTCACATCCCCAAGTCACAGTGAAGCTCTTAGGTATCAAAACCCGATATTCCAGTCTCCAGCTCAGCGCCTTAACCACACAAGCACTCTGTGTCACTCAGGAGCCTATTCCTTTCTGTAGTTTCCTTTATGGTGTCACTCCATCTCTCTTCCTCTCTCTGCCTTTTTGCACTGTAGTACCCATAGTCCAGGGACTGTGGTGGCTTAGTGGTTAAGATGCTGAACTTGATGACTGGAAGGTTAGCAGGTCAGCAGGTTTGAGACTAGGGTGCTGCACAACAGAGTGAGCTCCCGTCTCTGTCCCAGCTCCAGCTCTGTCCCAGCTCCTCCTCCTAGCTGTTTGAAAGCAAGAAATTGCAGGTACAGTACTGTATATAAATAGGTACCGCTTCGGTGGGAAAGGTAACAGCATTCGGTGTACTCTGGTGTCTAGTCATGCCACCCACATGACCATGGAAATGTCTGCAGATGCAAACAACACTGGCTCTCTGGCTATAAATGGAGATGAGCACCAGCCCCTAGAGTCAGATACAACTGGCTTTCAAGCAAGGGCGACCTTGACTTTTACTTGTCATTCCACAACCAGCACAGTAATCATGTTAGTGAGAAGATTCTGGGAGTCCAAAAAAGCAATATCTCTAAAACCTCTGGGAATAAGTTGACCAACAAATTAGCTTGGCACTCTAGTTATCAATTAGCAGACAGCTTCAGAAGAGTGACAAATGAATTTGTCTTGTTTTTAACCACACTTCTGCTGAGGCATACAGAACAAAACGTTACAGACGTTATGCTGCATCAGCCATTTTCACACCCCACCACCTTCATTCCATGTGCTCTCCTGCTGCTGCTGCTGCTGCCGCCAGTGGTTTTAATGCCTGTGGCTTGCCCCAAATGCAAAGATTAGCTCCACTTCCTTTCCTCCTGCCTTCTGTTCTCACCTTTCCCAATTAGGGGTCGTTCAAATACCATGTGACCATTTTAGGGGGGAGGGGGGTCAACCAAAAGTCATGGAAAGTCACGGGGGGGGAGGGGGTTCGGGCGGCGTGAAGTCACGTGACTCCAAAATGACTGTCCGCCGCCACTCGAGCCAGCGTGGATTTTAACACCCCAGCCAGATGGGAGTCTGGGAGTGGGGCGGCAGGGGTCCTCAGGCTCTGGGTCGGCCATGCTTCTGTTGTTTCTCTTCAAATCAGGGGAAACGGAGAGACCACATGATTTAGGGGGGATTGACCAAAAGTCACAGAAAGTCACAGGGGGGAGGGGGAGTCAAAAAGTGGCCTATTTTAGGTCACGTAGTATTTGAAAGATCCCTTACTGGAGGGATATATAAGCAGAAGAAGAAATCCTAGAATGAAGAACTACAATTCTAGAAATTGAAGTAAAAGCTGCTCTGAAAGTACTAGGAAGAAATAAATCACCAGGAGAAGAGCGGACACCAGTAGAACGGTATATAAGTGTAATTGCTATTGCTAAATTTATTGCACAATATTGACCAAAAAATAAGAAAAAAGAGGGATGACAATAGTACATTGACAAAAAACAAACTAATGAAAGATACACACATCCTAACTATAAATTAAGGTAAAGGTCACCCTTGCTCAGAAGCCAGTCATCTCCGACTCTAGGGTTTGGTGCTCATCTCCACTTATAGCCAAACAGCCAGTGCTGTCTGTCTCTGCAGATGTTGCTGTGGACATGTGGCAGACAGGACTAGATACCAGAGTGCACACAATTTATTTATTTATTTATTTATTAGTCAGATTTATATTCCGCCCTACTCGCATAAGTGACTCGCATAACCCATTTAGAAACAACTTCTCATTCCCTACACTAACCCACCGAATACAGGAATGAGGGTAGGAATAGGGTGTGTGTGTGTGAGTGAGATGCTGTTTAGCTTCCCACCAAAGTGGTACCTATTTATCTACTACCAATTTCTTGCTTTCTAACTGCTAGGTTGGCAAGAGCTGAGTCAGAGACGGGAGCTCAATCCGTCATGCAGCACTTGGGTCTTGAACTGCTGACCTGCTGCCTTCGAGTAGTCAAGTTTGCGTCTTAACCGCTAAGCCACCACAGTCCCTGGACTATGGGTACTACAGTGCAAAAAGACATCTTAATCACTAAGCCACCATTGCAGCCCTCTAACTATAAATTAAACTGAATAACAAATAATATAACCTTGCAATCTGACTGGACATCCCGCTATGGTATGGAGTGTTTCCCAAATGCTGGTTTTTGGACTTCAATTCCCAGAAGCCTAAGTCATTTCCCCAAAGCACTGATCAGCCAATGTACTGACTGAGGCTTCTGGGAATTGAAGTCCACTAGTGGGCTGTGTACCCCTTGTTGGGAACCACTGGCAGTAGACCATATACCCAGCAACTCAATGCCAAATGTTAGGCGGCGGTTAAATAGCCCGATTCCTGAAAGGGACCAACAGCTATGGGCAGATGAGCAACCTTTTGGTGGGGTGATGGTTCCCATCCTATTAGGCCCAATGGCAAAATGAGCAGAGGAGGAACTCGGTCATGGAGGCAGAAGAGGCCATGCCAGATGGAGTGGCTGAGAAGGTCACCCTGTCCATATCCTCATGCAGATGTTGAATCCTGCATGTCTCATTTCATGAATGCCACAGGAGATGGCTACGTGATCATCATAGTGTGTGGGTCACTTCATGGCAAGCTGGGATCCACCTCAAATCCATGCCAGTGACATTTTTCCTGCTTCAGGGGGGGGGGGGATGCATTTTCAGATACGAGTTGCAGTCGACGGACCTTGCAATCATTTTGGCAACTGATTAACACTTTTCTCTTTACCTTGGATACCTTGGGGTTGTTACTCAGCAAGTACCGTATATACTCGACTGTACGGTTTCCTGAATATAAGTCGAGGAACCTAATTTGCACCTTTAAAACTAGGAAAATAGATTGACCTGAGTATAAGTCAGAAGTGGAAAATTCAGCAGCTGCTAGTGAGTTTCAATAACTAAAATTCATGAAAATTCAGTAAAATTAATTAATTTAGACATTTGTGTGGGTATGTTTTTGAGTGTTTACGTTGATCCAAGTATAAGTCAAGTCCCATTTGTGGACCTCATTTTGGGGGCTAAAAACCCCGACTTACACTCGAGTATATACAGTATACCACGCATTGGTAGACATCTCCATGAAATCAAGTCCATTTGCATGCGGGGTTTTTTTTTTTTTTACCTATTTGGATATCACATCACCCACTGGCTAGACAGACCATGACGATGCCCTCCTCTTCCACCTTGCCCAAGGGATCTGATGGAAGACGCTTTGGTAAGTTTTAGTCTTGGCCCAACATCATTGACAAGAGATGGGCAACACTGCCTAGTTAGACCGCGTCAGCCCCTGCATGCACCCCAATAGGGCTCTTTACCTGGGTATATTAAGCTGGAAGCTGTAGAGTAGTTGGAGGGAGGGGTGAAATACTAAATTTAAAAAAGGTACCATTTCCAAGCTCTGTAATGAAAACTGTCTAGTTTCCAAGAGGTGTGTGGGCTCAAGAAATGACTCCAGGCAGTTGGCATGTTGCACACCAAGAGCTAGACAAGGCAGGGGGTTTTATTGTCAAAATACCTGACATGAGCAGTCATTTCTCTCCCTTCAGAAGGCAAATCGTCTGGCTGAGGTTTATTTTATTTACCACCTCAACACGAAATCCTGGCTGTGTGGGATCAGGAGCTGCCGGGAAGGTTCATTAACAAGTAACAGCCGAACCTTTCGTAAGTCTATCAGAGAGTAAACAAAATAAAACCAAAAAAGACAAAATACGTTGTGGCGCCTTAAAGACTAACGATTGTATTTTAATGTTAGCTTTTGTGGACTTTATCCATGAAAACCAAGAGTAAAACACAGTCATTTCTCTTTAAGGTGCCACAATGTTTTTTGTCTTATTTTCTTTACTCTTGTTTTGCTTGCTCTCTGATATGCTTGCACGGACTAACACGGCTACCACTTCAAAAAATAAATTGTAATTCTGTAGCTTATTACTCTTGTGGAAATACTGTCACCGAAATGGTGGCTGCAACCTGTCCATTTGTAGGAGTGGTTTCTGCTTTTAAAGTGGTTTCCCACCCACCTACCTAAAGAACAATTGTGAATAAAAATTCAGAAAAAGATAATACCTTGTGTGCATTGTAAAAAAGAGAAGTTTCTCAGTACCCCAGATATTACCTAACTCAGATTCTGTTTTGCTTTAAGCAACAATAGCAATTCCACTCTTATCCTGCCCCATAGCACTGAGTGCACTCTCTGGGCAGTTCACAAGTTATTGTATATACTCAAATATAAGCCGACCCGAATATAAGCCAAGGTACCTAATTTTGACCGGAAAATCCAGGAAAGTATGGTAAAATTAATTAATAGCCTTGGGACTATTGTGGTCATTGACTTGAGTATAAGCTGTGTCCCCTTTTTGGGACTCATTTTTGGGCCTAAAAAACTCAGCTTATACTCAAGTATATACGGTAATTAGCATTTTGCCCCCAACATGATGGATATGCTCATTTTAGCCCTATTTCCATCAAAGTTGGGAAGGAACAGATTACCCACAAGTTACTTGCAAGTTGTTTCTTTTTCCAGTTATAACTGCAACCTGGTGGCAAAATCCTGTTGCTCAGTGTAGCCCAGGGGTGCCCAAACTTTTTGGGCCATGGGCCGATCATGTGGTTCAGGGAGCCGGTCAGTAAGGTCTGGGTGCCAGGTGTGGCCCCCGATGCCAATTCATCCAGCCTGCAAAGCCCTCGTCGCTCCTGGAAGCAGAAGTAAAACGCGCCCGTACGGGCGCGTTTTACTTCCGCTTCCAGGAGCGACGAGGGCTTCGCAGGCCAAATGAATTGGCGTCGGGGGTTGGACCCAGCACCCAGACCTTAGTTTGGGCATCACGGATGTAGCCAATCACACTAGAGCAACCCCATTGAATCAATAGCAATTTACTTAGTCATTTACTCTCTGTATGTCCTAAAGATTAAAAAAAAAAACCTACTCCAACTGCAATTTACAGCACAGTAAATTACAGTCAGTCTGTTGAAATCAACAGAACCTATGGAGGGGCAGCTTCACTAAATCCTCATTGATTCAATGGGCTTATTCTAGTGCAGTGGTTCCCAATGTAGGGCATACCTGCCTCAGGGGAGTAATTTGATTTTTAATGGGAACAATTTGAGAATGAGTCATTAACAGTGAATAACCTTTTAGGCTTCCTCCATGTGAATAAGAGTTCACCTTCTTAATAATAAGAATTCTATGTCATGAGGGGGAGGGGGCCTCGGGAGTTTAGAAATGCTTAGGTGGAACAGCCTGGCCAGGTTATCCTCCTATGGTAATAGAGTAGACCACAAGGCCAGTGACTCTACGCCAAGTGTCAGGCAGCATTAACTAAACTGACAACCCTGAGGACTAATGAATTAGGTGCCAAAGTCCACAGGGAAGGGTGATGGTCCCAGAGTGGATTAAATCCCACTTGAATCGCTCTTGATGGAGGGCAGCAGCTTCATCCATCCTGGCCAGGGGCTGAGGAGGACTTGGCGTGCCAAATGGGCTCAGGACCAGAAAGTGAACCGCGGAACTGGATCAGAGGTATGTGTGTCATGCTGCAATGTGGAAGGCAAATGGAAGGCTACTGCATTATATTCTCAGGACAATCTTCATGGCTGATCGCCATGAGGACCGCCAATATTCAGATTCATATATGGCAGAAGAAGAAGGTAGAACATGGCCCAAACAAAAAAAGGTTGGGAACTACTGCTCTAGTGCAATTTACCACAATAAGCAACAGGCTTTTAGTCAACAAGAAATGAGTTTTTTTGTCACATCACTCTGCAGTCACCTTTATATCTATGGGGCTGTGGTGGCTCGGTGGTTAAGAAGCTTGCCTTGATAGCTGGAAGGCTGGCAAGTGACCAGTTCAAGACCCAGGTACTGCATGATGGATTTTGTTCCCGTCTGTCCCAGCTCTTGGGGACATGAAAGAGCCTCATTCGGGCATCCCCTGAGCAGAGTTCCTTCCACAAAAATCCTTTCAAACCAGAATAATTTCTGACATGAAATTATTATCTATGGGTCTTTGTTCATCATAATGTAAGAACTTCTGGGCTGATTGGATCCAATTATTACACTGGCAAGCCTTGATTCTTTGCCAAATGTTGTCTGTTTTGGTTTTTTATTTACTCTGGTTTGGGGTTCAGAGATAAATTTAAAGGCATAGAAATGGAGGGAATCTCTGGGGTTTAACCCTGCTGCAACCTTAAAATACATCAAAATAGGAATATCTGAAGAATCCAATATTAAAAAAGGGACCCAACCTTTCGGTATAAGGCTAAAAATACCAGCTCCGTTTAAAGCGAGGAAGTGATCGTGCCTGCGGCAAGCAGATTTCTTTTGAATTCCAAATGAAGGCTAATTGCACATTTAGACCTGGGAACCTGTCCCAGTGTAAACCTAGCTAAGCCTTTCCCAAATGGTTGCTTTACAAAAGCAACAAAGGAGAGAGAGGCAGCTTGCAAGCGACTGATCTTATTCATCAGACTGACAAGCCATTTCTAGCAGGTGTCTGTTCTGTCAAAGCCAGAGCATTTCATGCACATTATGGTTTCTCCTCCTTGTAAATCTTCCAGAACTGTTATCAGAGCACACCAGTTTACTTAATAGGAGCCTATTACAGGCTGTGAAAACATTTCTTTTCTAGATCTGAACATCCCGGAATCCCAGCTATGTAAGAAAGGAATCTTCTTCTTCCTTCTTCTTCTTCTTCTCTGGTGCTTCTATCAGCCTCCATCAGTGTTATTTGGTATTCTTGTAATATTTCTTTGACGTTCTCTCTCCACCTTCCTCTGGGTCTGCCTCGTGGTCTTTGTCCTTCTCCTCTTTCCACATACGCCTTGCAAAGTATGGGATTCCAAGACATTCTCTCCAAATAGGAAAACCACTTTATTTATGGTCTCTGGGTGTAGTTTAAGTTTGGTTCTACTGTATTCCAATTATTTCCCTTTTAATCTTATTTTAAGACCATTAAGAACTCTTTAAGACTATTAAGCAAAGAAAGCTCCAATACCATGGAGACATTATGAGGAACAACATGAAGTATAGAATACTTATATACAGTACTGGTATACGCAACCTCCAACTGTCGGTACTTCTGCCATGCTGTCTTCAAAACTCTAGAAGACACTGGACGCAGCAGGCTTTGTGGATTTCAGAGTCGGTGCATTGCAGTCTCTCTCGCCTCCTCCGCATTTCTGCTCTTTCCTTTGCGACGAGCTGGCATTTTCCACCTCTGGAAAGAGTCCAATCCTGTTCTCTGTGGGATGCTCAAACTTCCTGCCCTCTCACAAAAGACTCAGAGGGGGTTTATGTAGGTAAATGAGCAGCTTCATTTTATTTGATTCACACCTGTCTCACCTGCCAAAGAGTTGCATTTTTGAAAAAGAGTCTCCCTGGCTTGTGAAAGATAAAGCAGGAGTCGTCCCAGCTATAAGGCAGCAACAGCCAGAAGCAGAGCGGTGCGATCTCAGAGAGTGTTGACCTAAGAAAGCTGGGGCAGAAAACAGCTCTTAAGTCCCCTTCTTCTTCTGCCATATCCAGTTCCGGATATTGGCAATCCTCATAGCGATCAGCCATAAAGATTGTCCTGGGAACAACATAATGCAATAGCCCAGATGGTGGCTGCATCGTGATGCCATCCCATGCTACAAAACTGGCTGGAGGTGTGAGGAGAACCAACGTCCAAGGAAGTGGAGGTGCGAATGACTGCCCTGTTGGCATTAGTTTAAGACACTCATTATAAAGAGTTGGGAAAACTTCCAAACATTAGTAAGGACTCTAGCTGTCCTTTTGAATGATATCTCAAGTATTTGGACCCGTTTATGAAGACCTCTAATAAGTACACTCCAAGAGTACTTCAATTTGGACTTCAATTTCCAGAAGCCTAAGTCAATTCTCCAAAGTACTGATCAGCCAATGTATTGACTGAGGCTTCTGGGAATTGAAGTCCCCCAGTGTTTCACAGAAAAGTTTGGGAAACACTGGTGAGTGGATAGAGCAATGGACTAGGACTCAGGAGGACTGGGTTTGAATCTCTGCTCAGCAGTGGAAACCCACTAGAGATATGGAACTGATGAAACCACACCTTAGATATCTCACTTACCTTGAAAGATGTATTAGGATTGGTATATATAGAATTCTGACTTGACATCACATTACAAAACCAGCAGCCACTTGGAAAGATTGCTTCCCCCGGCATTGTGGCCAACAGCAATATTCTTGTGGTGTAAGAGCTAAGATTTAGCATGGCCAGACCTTCCTGAAAATGGCAATATCTCCCACTCTTTTTTGGAGTTCAATTTTTCTTTAAACTCAGCTACAATCATCAGAGTAGTTCAGGGGAAATGAACTCCCTGCAGCCATAGTATATTGCTCTGCGTTAGCCCCATTACACTGTAAAGTATTTTGAGCAGTCTAAATGGCCAATCAAGATCTGTTAGGTTTACAAAAGACCTGCGGAGAGTAAGGAAAACACTGCAAATGTGTGTCAAACAAAATGCACCTCTACCTACCTACTTTTTGTATTTAACTTGCAGGTGTGACTATGGGGACTGCCATGAAGAGCACTTGAACATCCAAGCTTACCAGGTAATTAAAAACAAAAGGAGGCCCACGTTTTCCTTTGCTGATAATCTCTTTTTTACTTTTCATCGTAAGAGACAAACTCTGGTTCCCGCAAGGGTTTCTCCCCCGGAGATTTGTGCTACTTTTTTTATGTAAGCAGCTAGCCCTGAGTGACATTCACTCTGAAATCTCTAGAATCATCCTGGGAGACTAAGAAACAGGAGGCACGAAAACTCTTGCGGGAATAACTTGAAAATGAGAAAACTGGTAGTATTTCTTAAACCAGTTCTACCACCACCACCATATGATACTTCCAACAGAAATGACTTTGACTATCTGCAAATCAAAAGTGGAGGTGCTTCTTCTTCTTCTAATGCCTTATCCGATTTTGAATACCAGCTATCCTCGTGGCGATTAGCCATGAAAATTTTCTGGGGAACAATGTAATGCATGCAGTGGCCTTCTGTTTGCCTTCCGCATTGCAATATGACACCTGCACCACTGATCCAGTCCCTTCCTGGCCTTGAGCCCTTTGGTACACAAAGTCCTCATCAGTCACAAGTTAGTATGGATGAAACTTCTGCCCTCCATCAAGATGGATTCAAGTGGGAGTTAATCCACATGGGGACCATCATCCTTCCCTGTGGACTTTGGCACCCAAGGCTGTTAGTCCTCAGGGTGGTCAGGTTAGTTAACCAGATTCCTTGCATACAATGCCTATCCTTCCAAGTCAGGATGACAGATATCCAGATTATGGACAATTCAGTAACAAGTTGCTTCATATGGAAGTTCATGGCAGATCCACCAAGAGATGCGAAACAGATCTCACAATCCCCAACCAGCATGATCAGTAGCTGTTTTAGTTTGTCAGGAGGAATGGTTCTGGGTAGCTCAAATGAGTGGAGGATAGGCAATCCTGGATCCTTGCAGGCCAAGAAAAGTAACTTTTCCAAGTTCTGGCATTCCACAGAAGTAAACCAGCTTAACAGCCTTCTCCACATCTGCTTAGAAGCTTTGGGAAGTTGAGACTCAACCAACTGCCAACATTTGCCCAGAGTAGAAGTAAGGTAAATGTAAAGGTCGCCCTTGCTCGAAAGCCACTCCAGGTTTCAGTGCTCATCTCCCTTTCTAGGCAAAGAGCCAGGGCTGTCTGCATCTACAGACGTTTCTGTGGACATGTGGCAGGTATAACTAGACACTGGAGTGCATGGAACGCTGTTTACCTTCCCACCAAAGTGGTACCTATTTATCTACTTGCAGTTTCTTGCTTTCAAACGAATAGGTTGACAGGAGCTGGGACAGAGATGAGAGCTCACTCCATTGTGTAGCACCCGGTCCTTGAACTGCTGACCTGCAAACCATCCAGTCATCACATTCAGAGTCTTAACCACTACGCCACTGCAGTCCCACAGAGTAGGAGTTAGTAGGAGTAGATAGCCTCATATTTTTGAGAGTTCCTCTAGGAAAACCCCTAGGTTGTGGCCATTCCTCCAGGAAAAGCAAACACTCCCGTGGCAAATCACTGTCAAATAATTTGCCTTTCTTAGTCCCTTCTGATGAACCACACTCAAGTCCTTTGTCGTTAAGTGCTGCATTTCGACACATCTTAAACAGCCACTGCTCCTAATTTGCCAAGTGCTTTACAAGCTTTATTGTGTCCTCACAACACCCCTGTGAGGTAGGCCACTAATATTCCCATCACAGAAGGTAAGGAACTCAGGCAGACAGGGAAGAACCCACCCCCTGCCTTGTTCATGACTGTATGGAAATTCCACGTCAACAGGAGGACGTGCTCTCCAAGCTTGTGTGACCTCAGCCTCCCCCCCCCCCACTAAAATACATATTTCTTTTCCTAAATGCATAATTCAAGTGTCAAATCTACAACATTCAGAATGTACGCTCACTACAGCATTCTCAAGCACTTGCTTTCTAGACCCATGTTAGTAATATTCGGAGGTACCCCATACCGGCTCAGGTCTAAAATTAGTGAACCTACTCATTTCTTTGAGGGGGGGGGTTGCAAAAGGGACAGTTACTGAATGGGTAAATACTCACTTTGCATTGGAGCACCCCCAAAAAAGTATGCCCCCCCTCCAGTGCCCGAATCATGGAGAAAGTAATGTTTCCAAGCTCTGAGAGTGAACAATCTGTTCTGCATTGCCACCAAAGCAGGGCCGTAGCCAGGATTCTAGATTTATTTATTTGGGGGGGGGGGCAGGAGGGGCAACAGCGTTACACTCACATATATAAAATTGGCACCACTGGGGTGGGTGGGGTTGGGGGAACAGGCTGTTAGCTCAGGAGGGTTTTTGCCTGCCCTCCCCGGATACAGCCCTGCACCAAAGTTGTGAATTTGTGACTCACAATATCTGGACAGACTCTAAGAGGGCTTGAGAAAACCTATACAGTATATGTTTGTAGGTACAGTATATTTGTATGCCCCGACAGCTGCTGTATTGCAGCCAGAACATTGTGAGCTCAATCTTGATGGGACTGAGGTTGACTCAGCCTTCATCCTTCCAAGGTTGGTAAAATGAGCATGCAGCAAGTTGGGGTCAATATGCTAATTAACTTGTGAACTGCCCAGAGACTGCACGAAGTGCTGTGGGGTGGTATAGAAGTGGGCTATGTATATACAGTATACCCCTGATGATGAACCTTGGCACTCCAAATGTTCTTGGACTTCAATTCCCAGAAGCCCAAGCCCCCATGAATCCACACAAATGGGTTTACTGCAACTCATCTGGCCCACGTCGCTCCTGGAAATGGAAGTAAAATGCACCCGTACGTCACAGTAAACCCATTTGTGTGGATTCATGGAGGCTTGGGCTTCTGGGAATTGAAGTCCAAGAACATCTGGAGTGCCAAGGTTTGCCATCACGCCAGTATACAAATATATACATAGTGAGTGATGTTCTTTCATCCTGGCAGGACAGGTGGGGGTGGCACAGCCGTACCTAGCGATTTGGATGCCAGAGGCTTCGCCAATCTGCTTTTCCCCATGGCATTTGCAAAGGCATAACAAAGAAACGTGTGAGGAGGGTCAGGCAGGGATGGATGATGCTCATCTGAGGTCTGTGTGGAGGCCACCTCACTTGTGTACCCTTCTGCCCAGAGAGGGTGAGAGTGAAGGCTTTACATGTGCTTATGACTAGAGCAAGGTCTCATCCTACAATTAGCAGATCTTAACGGGTTTGGAGCCTGATCCTTCCAGTGGCAAAATTTTGACACCCTCTAAAGGTCACGCCTGCTTGAAAGCTAGTCATATCTGACTCTAGGGTTGGGTGCTCATCTCTGTTTATAGCCAAAGAGCCAACGCTGTCTGCATCTGCAGACGTTTCTGTGGACATGTGGCAGGCATGCCTAGACACCGGAGTGCACAGAAAATGGTTTACTTTCCCACCCAAGTGGTACCTATTTATCTACTTGCAGTGTTTTTCGTTCGAGCTGCTAGTTTGGCAGGAGCTGAGACCAAGTTGAGAGCTCACTGCATCGTGCAGCACTCAGGTCTTGAACTGCTGACCCACCGACTTTCCAGTCATCAAGTTCAGTGTCTTAACCACTAAGCCACCGCAGTCCCTTGACACCCTCTGGATCGTAATCCATTTGTTGGCTGGATAGTTCAGCAGTTCAGGTATCTGGGAGTTTGATTCCCCACTAAGCCTCCTGGGAGAAAAGCCAGCCTATGTAGCCCTGGGCTAACTGCATGGTCCCAAGAGCTTGCCTGAGAGGAAGGGATTGGTAAAACCCCTTCTGAGAAATACCACCTCCATCTGTTGCATGTAGATTAGTGCTGTTGGCAGGTATGCACAAGAGTCTGCTTTAGAAATCTTTGGCCTTTGCCTGGTCCATCAAAGCCACACCTTGCATTGCTGTGCATGAGATTCCAGCTCCCATCTGACACCCTTGACCTTGGAAGTCCCTACATACAGAGGGTGCAAAAATGTATACATATTTTAAAAAAGGAAAAACTGTATTAAAATTGTAATACTCAATATACAGTCAAACCTCGCATAAAGAGCATTTCACTTAAAGAGTGTTTCGCTTAAAGAGCAGAATTTTCTCTGTTCGCTTCACTTAACAAATAAAACCAACCAAAAACTCGCTTAACAAATAAATCGAGGTTCACAATCCCCCCACCTTGGTCACTTACAATGGTGTTTCACTTAAAGAGCAAACTCGCTTAAAGAGCAATCCTGTGGAACGCATTATGCTTTTTAAGCGAAGTACCACTTGTATACCGATTTTAAAAAAAAGATGAATACAAGCCATGTTTTACTTCTGCAATTAAAAGAGGTACTCAAAGTGTCAGTCTCTAGACCCCCAACATGGGACCCACGTCCCACAGGGGAACTTTAATTCTCAGGAGCCTAAGTTAGTACATTGGCTGATCAGGGCTTTGGGAAATTGATTTAGTTAGGCTTCTGGGAAATGAAGTCCAAAAAATCCAAAGGTTGGGAAACGCTTCTGAATACAGCAAATTACTGCATGAGCTACGTTGACCAAAGTGTCCACTTGTATTGCTGGGTATGCCAATTCAATTCCTTCCCGAAGTACCACCTGCGTAGTCGGTTTTCTATGCTACACCATATCCTTCCAAGGTCCCTCGTAAGTAGAAGTCAAGTGGTATCCAGTGGGGGAAACTCAACCACACCTCTTCAGAAAGTACTGTATTGCGCTTCTCGAATAATAACCATGCTTCTACCATTTTCTTTGACTGTCCTGCCTGTCTCATGGTGATGCAAGCATTTATTCTTTTGAGCAAATGTCCTCCTACATGCTGCTACCATAACTCAATTCAGATTAGAAAAGTAAGACACAGCTAAAATCTCCTAAAATGTGTATACTGTATATATTTTGCACTCCTCTGTATATCTTAGCATCACTGCTAAGGTGATGAGTTGATCACTGAGGACTAGAAACCTGAGTCCTGGCTGTTCTCTTTCTGCTCCTCCTATGCTACTTCTTGATTTCTACTCCTTACTGGTTTTTTGTGGACTTATTCCATTTTAGATTCCTTCAATTCTACCACTTTCCCTACCCAGATCTTGGAAGAATTCCCATTTGGGATTAAAACAGGTTGTGTGGATTGGGAAATTCTGGACATAATAGTCCAAAAAAATAATAATCAATGTCTCCAGACATAGTTTAATTTTTTTTTGAAGTGGTCACCATGTTAGTCCTTGCAAGCATATCATAGAGTAAATAAAACAATACAACCAAAAACATTGTGGCACATTAAAGACTAACTCCTGTATTTAAATGTGAGCTTAAATTATTTAAATGTATATATTTAAATGTGAAGTGGACTTGATCCACAAAAGCTCACATTTAAATACAGGAGTTAGTCTTTAAGGTGCCACAACATTTTTTTTGTCTTTTTGTCGTATTGTTTTATTCACTCTCAAATCTAGACAGAAATCCAAAGGAAGGGAAGCCACCCCAAACCCTCCCATTTGCTTAACTATTTCCAAGAGCCTTTTCTCTCCTAAAACATGCCTCTGCGTGATGTGTGATGCCATTTCCCTTCTCCGGCCCTCTCCCATAACTCTCTCCCTGCCAACAGACCAGATTAATGTCAAAATAATTGTGAACGTAAGTGCAGGTACATTTACACCCGACAAAAGTGCTGTGAACTCAGGGTCACATGAGGATTACAAGCGGATTCTCCAACCCTGCACACTAAAAAGGTAAAGGTTTCCCTTGCTCGAAAGCCAGTCGTATCCGACTCTAGGGGTCAGTGCTCATCTCTGTTTCTAAGCCAAAGAGCCAGCACTGTCTGCTTCTGCAGACGTTTCCATGGTCATGTGGCAGGCATGACTAGACACCGGAGCGCATGGAACGCTGTTACCTTCCCACCAAAGTGGTCCCTTTTTATCTACTTCCAATTTCTAGTTTTCGAACTGCTAGGTTGGCAGGAGCTGGGACAGAGAGGGGAGCTCATTCCGTCCTGCAGTACTTGGGAATCGAACTGCTGACCTTCCGCCTCCCAGTCAGCGTCTTAGTGACTTGAGCCACTGCAGTCCCCTGCACACTAAGAGGGCAGAAATGCATCTCCAAGATTCAAGGTACTGCCTATGCGGTCATCCTTTTTGGTCTTGGAATGAGTCAGAAGGAGGGGGTGGGTTAATAAGAATACAGGGCAACCTACCCCACCCCACTGGAGGATGACCCCACAGCTCTGGGTAGGGGAGACCCCAATGGGGGTCCCAACACCCGAGTTTTCAACCCTGGGATGTCCAGCAAAGAGCTGGGGAAACTATTTGCCTGAAACCTGAACCAGCGAAGTTTTCTGCTAAACTGGAGGTGTTTGAATAACGACCCGTGGGGCGGATCCAGTCCCTGATACCAATTCATTCAGCCCACACCACTCCAGTAGCAGAAGTAAAATGTGTGTGTGGTGCATTTTGCTTCTGCTTCCAGGAGTGGCAAGGGCAGGATGGGTTGGATGAATTAGTGTTGGGCCAGATCTGGCCCATGGGCCATAGTTTGGGCACCCCTGGTTCAAGCAGAGAAAATGGCAGCCAAAGAAATGTATCTTATCCTGTTGCAAAACAAATTGCAAAGCGCGTTTTACTTCTGCTTCTGGTGGGAGGAACCATGTGACTGGCCCATGGCCCAAAAAGTTTGGGGACCCCTGGACTAAACTGACAGCATCTCTCAGCTGCTTCTGGGATCACTGGGATCTCAGCCATTTCAACCTTCTACCAAGGTGGAGTGCAGGGGAGGAGAATCTCTGGTCCAGAGGAGTGACCTTGTTGGAAGTTTCTGGGGTGAAAATTGCCTTAGCCTCACTCCCAAGGCTGCTGGTTCACCGCAAGTACAACCAGAGATCTAGATAGCAGGCGCTGCACGTATGTATGTGTGTGTGGTGGGTGCAGCACCGCTGGGAATCACTACTTTTTTGATTAGGTAAAGGTAAGGATCACTCTTGCTTGAAAGCCAGTCGTGTCTGACTCTAGGGTGCAATGCTCATCTCCATTTACAGCACTGTGATTGTCTGCAGCTGCTTCCATGGTCATGTGGCAGGCATGACTAAACACTGGAATGCACAGAATGCTGTTACCTTTCAGACTAAAATTGTACCTATTTATCTGCTTGCCATTTTTTGCTTTTGAACTGCTAGGTTGACAGGAGCTGGGCTAGAGACAGGAGCTCATTCCATCATGCAGCACTTGGGTCTCGACCTGCAGACCTGCCAAGCTTCCAGTTATCAAGTTCAGCATCTTAACCACTAAGCCACCGTGGTCCCTTAATCTAACCCTAATAAAAGCATAGAACACACACACCCCGATTCAATGGTTAAACTGTAGCAATGCAGCCAGAAATCTTCTCATGATCTGAGTTCAATCCTGTTGGTTCTCAAGGTTGACTCAGAATCCCATCCTTCCAAGGTCAGTAAAATGAATACCCAGCATGTTGGTTAGGGGGAATGCTAATTAACTTGTGAACCACCTAGACAGAGTGCAATGAGTAATTGCTACTGCTATATGATCATCAGGTCTTTAGTATACCTTGGTGTGCTTAAAACACCTGGATAGCCCTGTCGTTTAAATACCAGAAGTTTCTTGATAAGGACTGGAATTGGGGATCCATAAGGGCCCTTCCAGCTAGGCAGTTCTATTATTATTATTATTATTATTATTATTATTATTATTATTATTATTATTATTATTATTATTATTATTATTATTATTATTATTAAATTAGTCCTGGTGGCACAGTGGTTAAACAGCTGTCCTGCAACCAAAAGGTTGTGAGTTTGATCCCAACCAGGGCTCAAGGTTGACTCAGCCTTCCATCCCTCCAAGGTCAGTAAAATGAATCCCCAGCATGTTGGGGGCAAAATGCTCATTCACTTGTAAACCGCCTAGAGATTGCACTAAGCATTAGAGGGCGGTAGAAAAGTGTGATTGCTTTGCTTTGCAAATTAGATTCTATGTGGGAAAGACATGAATCATATTTGTATTGTTTTTAATGGAAAACCAGCTTGCAGGGGGGGGGGGACTGCCAGCTTCTACAGAGAACGTGGGGAGAATCCCTTTCCACCACCTGGACAACAAAGACCTAGGACCAACCTTTCCCTTGATTCAAGAGACTTTTTGTCCAGCAGGGGAAAAGATGCCCCTACCCAAAGATTCAAAAGTGGCTAAAGTCTCATGGCAAAGGGCAGTGCCACAAAACCAGGAGAAACAGAGCATTTAAGGCCATGATGGCAAACCTTGGCACTCCAGATGTTCCTGGACTTCAATTCCCAGAAGCCCAAGTCTCTGTGAATCCACACAAATGTGTTCGTGTGGATTCACTGAGACCTGGGCTTCTGGGAATTGAAGTCCAAGAACACCTGGAGTGCCAAGGTTCACCATCACTGACTTAAGCCCTCCACTTTGCCAGTCCCAATTCTGCTCCGTGTCACAGGCTCCAAAGTTACTTTGCAACTGAGAAAAACATTTCTTACCCCTCACTGCATCCCTGCCTATTTCAGCCCTCCCTGCACAGGATCGTAACTCTACCTAGTGACTGCCCTGCGGATGAGGTGATCAGGTTGGCACTCCATTAATTAAACAGAGTGGCTAATTTTAGAAACTGTGCACTCCGGCCCAGGTAATGCAGCGGTTGTAGACATAGTTTTCCCAGGACGCATCTGGGTTTAAAAGCTGGAATAGGAATGCCGGCAACTGGTTTGCTGTCGGCCAAAACAAACATGAAAATCTGCTATTATTTAGCCCCTGCTTTCTTCCAATGCGCTCAGAGGTCTACATGGCATGACAACGGGAGCATGAAAATAACATTGCACTACTGTAATGTGCTTTTAAAAAAAATTACTGGTGCATTTCACTTGCACTGCAGCATGCTGTTATTAATGTGTCTTTATGTGTGTGTTTCTTTATGTGTGTGCATCCTTACAGGATGCAAACAGAATTGTTTTCCGATTGCACTCCTTCCTTTGCAAGAACAACAGAAATAGAGGAAGAAAGATGGACAGAAAGACCGTCACTGGAGGAAGCCAGGCAGCGCTGCCATCGGATTCAAAATTCATCTTCGGAGCTATCTGCTAAAAGCATCACCCGGTCCTGCATGCTGTTAAACTCCCTCTGCTAGGAAACAGGGAGAGGGAACAGGAGGCAAGCAGAAAGAGGAGAGAAGGGAACAACATCAGCTTCAAAGAAGACAATCTTTCTTCCCCCAAACCCCTTTCCATCCTTCCCAATTTCCATACATTCTCTTAGGACCAGACTGAAGAATACAGTTAACACATCATTACAAGCAAAGCACCCGAAAAGGTACAAAAGACTGTTTATTCTAACCCACACTTTCCACATTTTGAGATTTAGCTAGCTGTTCTCTGAAACTGATGGTCATTGGGAAATTAACTTGTGTTTCTAATTTCTCTTGGGTTGTAGCTTTACGAAAGGAGGGAAAAGAAGCTCTGAGCAGGAAATATGAATCTAATTGGTATTGTTTCAGTTCTAAAGGAAATGGATTGAAGAAGAATGTTAGAAAGTAAAATTTAGGTGGTGTCCTGTCTAATGTAGAGAATCTAGAAGAGGCATTATTAATTAGCATATAACAAATCAATGAATTTGCTACCTGAAGCAAACTAATCTTAAACGCAAAGGTCTTCCTTGCTTGAAAGCTTATCTCCATTTAAAGCCAAAGAGCCAGCGCTGTGTGTGTCTGCAGATGTTTCTGTGGCCATGTGGCAGTCATGACTAAACATGAGTGTACGGCACACTGTTTACCTTCCTACCAAAGTGGTACCTATTCATCTACTTGCAATTTCTTGCTTTCAAACTGCTAGGTTAGCAGGAGCTGTGACAGACGACAGGAGCTCACTCCGTCATGCAGCACTCAGGCCATCAAGATCAGCATCTTAACCACTAAGCCACGTTGGCCTCTATTATTCTATTAGGATGTCTTACTCACTGAACTGGGTGCAGTTGATTCGTTCATGTGGGTTTTTGTTCATTTTTGTTTTGGTTGTTATACATTGTGTCTTATTTTTTTAATTTACTTTTTTTATTGTCACTGCCCAGAGCGATGACTTGGTGAGACAAGCGGTATATAAATTGAATTCATTCATTCATTCATTAAATTCATTTTAATTCATTAATTAAAGTAGGGGTTCCCAAACTTTTCGAGCCACAGGCCTGTCATGTGGTTGAGCTGACCTTCCATGTGGTTCTTCCCACCGTAAAACGCACCCACGGCTGTCGTAAACAGCATTTATGCATGCGTGGGCACATTTTACAGCTGATGTAAATGCACCCGCTTCTGCTTCCAGAAGCAGCAAGGGCAGCTGTGGGCCACATGAAATGGTGCTGTGGGCCAGAGCCAGCCCACCAGCCATAGTTTGGCCACCTCTGAATTTAGAGAATTATATTTCCTCCCTCAAAACAAACAACAGCAAAAATAAATAAAAATAAGATGTCCAAGCTCTACCCCTGGATGAGGTTGGACTGCAATTCCTATCATCCTTAGCTGACTAGAGCTGATGGAAGTGGTAATACAATGATAGCTGGAGGATTCCTCCACTATCGCACAAGGGCTGTAAATAGATGCCTCTCAATTTTATGGGAAACGTGGCACTTCTTATGAGCCGAAGTGTTTTTGAGTTGTTTTGTTGGCAGGGGGATTTGACAGGCTAACTCAGCAGCCTTTGAAGGAAGGAACTTACCTTTCGCCTGTGTCTCTTGAAGCCATTTCTACGTCGGCGATTCATAATCTTTATGCTGTAAAGAGCGCCCAAGATGAAAAGAGCACCAGCGATGCCAACTCCCACGGGCACCATCATCCCAGACATGTAACCTGCCTGCAAGAAGGAGAGAAAGTAAAAGAGAATCAGCTGCACCACATTCTTCTTCTTCAAGTGCCATATCCAATTCCAAACGTTGGCATTGGTCATGGTGATCAGCCATGAAGATTGTCTTGAGAATACGATGCAGTGGCCTTTCATCTGCCTTCCACATCACAGCATGACACCCATAGTACCACTGATCCAGTTACGCAAGTCACTTTCTGGTCCTGAGCCCTTTGGGCACACAAAGTCCTCCTCAGCCCCAGGCCAGGATTGATGAAGTTGCTGCCCTCCTTCAAGACGGATTCAAGTGGGATTTAATCCACTTGGGGACCATCACCCTTCCCTGTGGACTTTGGCACCCAAGTCCTCAGGGTTGACAGATTAGTTAACCCCCACCTGGTGATCTGCATTGAGTCGCTGGCCGTAGGGCAGGGGTGCCCAAACCTTTTGGGCCGTGGGCCAATCATGTGGTTCAGGGAGCCGGTCACTAAGGCCCAGGCGCGGCCCCCGATGCCAATTCATCTGTAAAACGTGCTCGTGCGGGGCGTTATACTTCCGCTTTCAGGAACGACGAGGGCTTTGTGGGCCGGATGAATTGGCGTCAGGGACCACACCCGGCCCCCGGAGCCATAGTTTGGGCACCACTGCTGTAGGGTCTACTCTATTACCATAGCAGGATAACCTGGCCAGACTGGATCCAGAATTTTGAGCAGGCTTTATGTCTCAGATTTCATTTCCCACCACTGCCACAATTGATCTAAACCTCCTTTTATTTCCTGTGGCGACAGAACAAAACCATCTCTCTTCAAGACACCAATATTTCTACTCCTTCCTTTGGGAGATTTTTTAGTAAAGAGTGGCAGAAAGCCTAAAATGGGCTTCAAATGGGGTGATGGAGGAGAGGTTTACAGATATCCCAGACCACAAAAAAAAAAACAAAAAAAAACACAAATGAGTGAGTTCTAGGTCATATCAAAGGGTAAGTAAAGGCAAAGGCAAAGATTTCCCTTGCTCAAAAGCCAGTCGTATCTGACTCTAGGGTTCAGTGCTCATCTCTGTTTCAAAGCCGAAGAGCCAGTGCCGTCTGCTTCTGCAGATATTTCTGTGGTCATGTGGTAGGCATGACTAGACACTGAACACTGTTTACCTTCCCACTGAAGTGGTCTCTATTTATCTACTTGCAATTTCTTGCTTTCAAATTGCTAGGTTGGCAGGAGCTGGGACAAAGATTTATTTATTTATTTAATCCAATTTCTATTGCCACCTAACTCGGCAACAACTCTGGGTGGCTGACAACAATTAAAAACAGTACCAAAACTAACTAAAACCCCTTTTAAAACCCCATTAAAAAGTCAAAAGAATTTACCACACACACCCCACCCATTAAGAGAGAGAGAAAAATCTTAATTATATAAGCCACCAGGTGAGGGTCACCCCTCCATCAGTGCCCCACACCTGCCCTGTCAGCCAGGTTTTCAGTTCTATCCTAAAGGACAGCAAATCTGTCTGGAGACATAGCTCAATTGTCAGGAAGTTCCATAGGGCCAAAGCAGACACAGAGAAGGCCTTCCTTCTGGCGCTAGAGTGATGTGCCTCTCTAGCAGATGGCACAATGAGAGAGCCTCTCTGGTCTGGTCTGATGGGACAGACAGATGTTCTGAAGGTGATCCGGTCTCTTAAGTATCCTGGTCCACTACCATGTAGGACTTTAAAGGTCATTACCAGCACCTTGAATTGCACCTGGAGGCACACTGGCAACCAATGCAGCTCCCGAAACAGTGGTGAGGCACGGGCGTACCGCCCGCACCCTATCACCACCCGAGCAGCAGCATTCTGGACCAGTTGCAGCCTCCGAATGGTCATCAAGGGCAGCCCCATGTAGAGCGCATTGCAATAATCCAGTCTGGAGGTGACCAGACCGTGTGTGACCATGAGCAAGGAGTCCTGATCTAGGAGCGGGCATAATTGGCAAATAACACTAAGTTGTGTGAAAGCCCTCCTAGCCACGACTGCCACCTGCTTTTTGAGCAGGAGTCGCAAGTCCAGGTATGTTTGGGGCAAAATATTCCCATCCATGGTAGCTCCTGAGATAACGCAGGGCCCCCGACCCATAGCCACTCGGTCTTGCCAGGATTCAGTTGTAGCCTGTTGTCCCTCATCCAGACCCCAACAGCATCGCTTGGAGCACCACGGGCTGAGATGGGAGCTCATTCTGTCCTGCAGTACTCAGGTATTGAACTGCTGACCCCTTGACTTGAGCCCTTGGATATAATGGGCAGGATCCTGTGGAGGATCCTTTGTTGAGGTGGAGGAGGTCAGTCGCAGGCAACCTAGAAGATAACTGGGACCTCATCAGATCACCATGGCAGCTTCTGTAGTTAGAGTACCATGCATGTAAATAGTGGTCAAGATCCTGGCCACCATGAAAAGACAGAAACTCCTGGAAAAAAATACTACTAGGGGGGGAATCAAAGGCAGCAGGAGGAGGAGAAGACCAAACACAAGATGGACTGACTCCATCAAGGAAGCCACAGGTCTGAGTTTACAAGACATGAGCAAGACTACCAAGGATCAGACCAATTGGAGGTCATTCTTCATAGGAAAATATAAAGATCACCCTTGCTCTGAAGTTAGCCATATCCGACTCTAGGGTATGGTACTCATCTCTGTTTATACTCAAAGAGTGTCTGCAGACATTTCCCCCTTGGACTAATTTGGGGCTGGGTAGAATGGTTATTGAATTGTATTGTTAAAATTGGTGTTGTAACATGGTATCTTCTCTGTGTTGAAGATTGTCCTTGTTGGATTGATATTGTATAATTTTTATTATATGTTGTCCTTGTAATTTGATTTAGATATATTGTACTAAATTATATCTATTGTATTACTGTGCATTTATTGTATTTGGGGTGTTTACCTCTGATCTTTGTATGATGTTATTATGATTGTGTAACTGTATATTTTGCATTCCTGTAAGCCGCCCAGAGTTGCTGTATGCGAGTGGGGCGGGGTATAAGTCTAAATAATAATAAATAAATAATAAATAAGTCTATATTATTATTATTATTATTATTATTATTATTATTATTATTATTATTATTATTATTATTATTATTATTATTATTATTATTATTATTATTATTATTATTATTATTATTATTCCTGTCACCATGTGGCAGGCATGCCTAGACACCAGAGTACACAGATCGCTGTTTACCTCCCACCAAAGTGATACCTATTTATCTACTTGCAACTTCTTGCTTTCATATTGCTAGGCTGGCAGAAGCTGGGACAGAGATGGGAGCTCACTCTGTCATGCAGCACTCAGATCTCAAACTGCTGACCTGCCGACCTTTAAGTCATCAAGTTCAGCCTCTTAACCACTAAGCCAATGCATTGGAAAAGCATTATTATTGTTGTTGTTAGCAGTAGCAGTAATAAAGCATCCAATAAATTCATACTGACATCTGTACAGTATCAAATAAAATAAAATTCTGCAAGATAAAAAAAATACCATATTTACCAAAGTATAAGAGACACTCCCCCACCCTTAAAATAAATTTGAAAAATTGAGCACATTTTATATGCCAGTAATAAAAATTATCATGTTGATCAGTGGAAACTGGAGCCGGGCAAAGTTCCTGGTGGTCAGTGGTGGTGGGATCGGCAGGCGAAGGGGCTTCCAAAGAAGTCCTCTTCCCCCACCACAATTCATTTTAAAAAATTAGAAAATTATTTTCCCCTCAAAAATATGTATAAAAATACAAGGTGTATCTTATACTCTGATGAGTCTTACATGCCGGCAAATACGGTACATCACAATTTTATTTTGATTTATATTCTGAATCCATCTGTTAATCCCATCTTAAAAGCACATTTTAAAAAGGGGGAAATTCAACATCCTCCACTGAAATCCCCTTCCTTTGCAGCCGCTCACTTGTCTCAATAGAAAGTGAGCAGAGACTTGCATGGCATCATTTGATCTAATCCCCTTGTGAAGCCATTTGAACTAATGATCACCATTATATAATGGGATAGCAAATGCCATGCTCTCATTATGCATGGACTCATTATGCCATCAACTCAATGCTGAGTGTCAGGCGGAAGTTAACTAAACTGACAACCCTGAGGACTAACGGCATTGGGTGCCAAAGTCCACAGGGAAGGGTGATGGTCCCCAAGGGGATATTATCCTCCCTATAGGTAAAGGCCACCCATGCTCAAAAGCCATTTGTTTATTTATTTATTCATTCATTCATTCGTATTTATATACCGCCCTCCTCACCGGGGCAACTCAATGCGGTTTACATATCATAAAACATAACAACAAAAATCCAAACCATTCCCTAAAACATCAGTTTTAAAATTATAAAAGATTTAAAATTATAAATGTTTTTTAAAAAAAAAAAAAAAACAGCCAATCACCAGCGAACCAACCAGTGACCTAGGGTCATATTCGACTCTAGGGTTCAGTGCTCATTTCTGTTTATAGCCAAAGAGCCAGTGCTGTCTGCGTCTGCAGACATCTCCATGGACATGTAGCAGGCATGCCTCAACACTGGAGTGCATGGAATGCTGTTTACCTTCCCACCGAAGTGGTCCCTATTTATCTACTGTACTTGCAATTTCTTGCTTTCGAACTGCTAGGTTGGCAGGAGCTGGGACAGAGATAGGAGCTCACTCCGTCCTGCAGTACTTGGGAATCGAAGTCCAACCTTCCAGTTGTCGAGTTCAGCGTCTTAACCACTTGAGCCACCGCAGTCCCAGATCCTCCCTATAGCCCTATATAGTCGTACTGCAAAGGCTTTACCTTTACTATCCTCGCTATAGGCAAGCAATAACTTGATTAATCTATGGTATGACCATGCCTCAGACCTTGACAATGATGATTGTTGACTGATTATTGTTTACTGTGTATTTATTGGTTTATTATTGTTTATGGTTGTGGGCTTTGTTATATTTGTAAGATTAGTAATATTTCAGTGGTTGTACACCCCCAGAATAGGAACATATCCTAGATGGGCAGTTCATTCATTCATCCATTCACAAATAAATAAATAAACAAATAAATAAATAAATATTAAATCCCATTTGAATCCATCTTGATGAAGGACAGCAGCTTCATCCATCCTGGTCTGGGGATGATGATGAGGACTTTGTATGCCAAAAGGGCTCAAGACCAGAAAGTGACTCGCAGAACTGGATCAGTGGTACTATGGGGGTCATGTTGTGATGCAGATGGCAGATGAAAGGTTACTGCATTAAATTCCCAGGACGGTCTTTATGATAAAGGTACATAGAAAGAACCTCCTCAAAGAATGTGTTATTTTTGAACCACAATAGGGCATACCGCGGTAATGGTAACCTTTGTGTTGCCAGCTACTCTTTCTCACACTAGGTTAGGCCAAATGAACTGCAGAACGGACTCACTAAAGGTGACTTCATTTTGGCAGTTTCACATCTGGCCTAGACACGGAAGGAGATTTATGCATGGAGAAGACTTAAAGGCTTCCTTTTGACTGTCCCGCATCACCTGCACTCAGCGTTTGCAAACTCTAGACCACGGCTCCATTTAATGAGTCAATCTATCTCACATTCGGTCTTCCTCTTTTCCTATTGCCCTTGATTTTCCCAGCATTGGCATCTTTTCCACAGAGTTCTATCCTTTTCCTGCTGGTCAGAACCTTGTCCAATATTTACATACATGGTGGCACACAATGCGTCTTGGTTGCATGTAACTGTCACATTATCGAAATGTTGTAGCACCTTTGATTCAGAATCCTGCATTGAGCAGGGAGTTGGACTCAAGGGCCTAAACCAGGGGTTCCCAACCTTTTCAAGCCAGGGGCCGGGTCATGCTCTCTATTTCAGGTTTGAGGACCGGAGAGCCATTTTGTCCCGGCTGCATGATGGGGATGGCCATTTTGTCTGCACAGCTTCAAAGGGGTGGCCATTTTGTTTCTCAAATGCCCTTAGAGGCCAATATGGTTAAAGAACAAATCAACCGGGCTAGACGAATACCCAGGAATGATCTACTACAAGACAGGCCCAAAAGGGAAAGCAATCGCACACCACTGGTTGTCACCTTCAGCCCTCAACTTAAACCCCTCACACGCATAATGAGGGATCTCCAACCCATCTTGGACAAGAGTGCTTCACTTTCCAAAGCCCTTGGTGACAGACCCCTACTCGCTTATAGACAACCCCCCAATCTCAAACAACTATTGACACACAACAGACTACACAGAAGTGGAGCAGATATGGGAACTAGACCCTGCTGCAAACCCAGATGTCAACTATGCCCCCATATGGCATATTCGCTCTGGAGACAGTATTACTGGACCCAATGGCAACACACACAACATTAAAGGCAATTTTACTTGTGCTTCTGCCAATGTGATTTATGCCATCTCTTGCCAAAAATGTCCACCTGTGCTTTATGTAGGATAAACAGGACAATCTTTACGCAAAAGAATTAATGGACACAAATCAGACATCCAGAATGGCAACACAGAGAAACCTGTCTCAAACCACTTCAATCTAACTGGACACTCTATCCAAGACCAGAAAGTTACAATTCTGGAACAGAGAAATTACAAGACTAGGATTGAAAGGGAGACAGCAGAAATCAAATACATCCATCTGTTAGACATCCATCGCAGGGGATTAAATATTAGCAAAGTGTTTCTGGGACATTATCAAATTTGATACACGGATTGCTATATGCTGCTAGATATTTTATATATTATATTACAACCTTCCTGCCAATTCTCTTTAGCAAAACAGGAAGTAACCATGTATAGTGTTTTTGTTTGTTTTCTGACATGCAGTTCAAAGGTTGATCAGAGACCAGAATGGGCTTTCTCAGCACCTTTGAGATTAAAAGGGAGACATTTAGAGCTAATCTGAATAATCTATTGTTGCTGATGGCTGTGGGAAGCTGTATTGTTGTGCTTGCTTGTCTGTCATTTTGCTTGAACACACCCTTCTCCCTTTGACCTCTGAATTTAGTGTATAAAAACCATGCCTGTAAGTTTCACTCCTTGTCTGAGGAAGTAGACTTGATCCATGAAAGCTAACAATAAAAATATAGCAGTTAGTCTTTAAAGTGCTACAGTGTTTTTTATTCTGTTTTGTTTATTTTGTTTTGTTTTCTGATATCTCTGAAAGTTATGCACCTAAACTGCAGTCTGCTCTGAAGCACTGAATGAAATCTGTGGCTTCCTTTCTTGCCATTTATAAGCTGGAGCAGCATTCGAAACCTGAGATAATTTCATCTGTTCAGTTCACCCTAACCTTCCCTTCCCTATCCTTTCTTTTCTCTTGCATCAACAGAAAGCCAGAGATGCTCAAATTTGCTTGACAATTGCACATGATCCTCGCATGGGATATGAAAGAACAGCTGCTAAAGTGTGCACTTTAGACCCACAATTCACACTACAGCAGAATAACCAAAGAATAGCCCTGTTCCACAGGGAACTGCAGGCATTCATTTAATAAGGTTTGTTATCCCTGAAGGACCTTTTAAAAACATAAAGAACTTAAGAGCAGCCCTTTGGGATCTGACCAAAGCTTCGAGACGTTATTTTCCTGGTAGAGTTGTATTTTCTGGACTAACCCCAGAATTGCCCAGGGAACAAGATCTTTTGGGGGATTTTATTTTCTCCCTTAAAATTTAATAGGAAGACCCAAAATCCGGATAATCAGGTTTCTGTTGTGGAGCCTGTGAGCCTAGAAAAAGACTAGGAGGAAGATGTTTAGGCTCCTTAAAGAACCCCCTTTCCAGGGAGGGAAAGAAATTCAAGTATACAAACCTCGGGATATGAGAGTCTCAAGGGGAGAAATCTCTTTTAAACTAGGTCTCCCTTGCTCGAAAGCCAGTCGTGTCTGACTACAGGTGTCAGTGCTCATTTCCATTTACAAACAAAGACCCTCTTCCTGCCAAAGTAGTACCTATTTATCTACTTGCAATTTCTTGCTTTCAAACTGCTAGGTTGGCAGGAGCTGGGACAGACAAAGGGAACTCACTCTGTTGTGCAGCACTCAGTTCTCAAACTGTTGACCTATTGACCTTTCAGTTGTCAACCTCAGCATATCAACCACTAAAGCCACCTTGATTATAACCACCATCATTCAAACATATGAAAGGAATGTTATCCTTTGCTCTCGTCCAAGAAGGAAATGTTGGGTCTTGCCAGAAGCCATGAATCAGAAATGCACCCTTTCTTGGGTCTGCTCTCCGAAACTCAAAAAGAGTCAGACTCTTTTGAAACTAACCAGATCAAAAGAAGAGCTGCTTACCTTATCTTTGAGCTTCTCCATCCAGCTTCTCACTAGAAAAAGACAAATGTGCGTGTTAATTGCAACCATGAGCATCACACTGACGATGGTATCAATATAGGGCAGTGATGGCGAACCTTTTGGAGACCGAGGGCCCAAGGAGGTGGTGGCGGTGCACAGACAGGAACCACGCCAGGGCTGCTTGAGGCACATCAAATGGGTGCGTGCACACACATGGTGCCTCCCCGCATGCTGCTGCCACCTCTTTGGGTGCTCACACATACAATTATAAGTACAGGAGGGGCACGCATGCCCACAGAGAGGGCTGTGAGTGCCCCCTCTGGCACGTGTGCCGTGGGTTCACCCCCACTGATATAAGGTGCTGCTACAGTGTCTGTAGTGGGAGGGAGCAGTTCAGACAACATCGCTACATGGTGAGGGAAGCGGTTGGAGGGCAGGGTAAGATGCTGCTGCCCCACAAATAAGGGACCCTGGAGATCGACCCTTGATAACGTGGCACAGACATAAACAGGGACAGAGGAAGAGATGACCACCAGGGGCAGCCTACATTGTCCAATGGCCAGAGCTTAGGAAGGGTTATGCCAGGGGTTCCCAAACTACTGCCTGTGGGCCGGATTCGGCCCCAACGCCAATTCATCTGGCTCACAAAGCCCTTGTCGCTCCTGGGAGTGGAAGTAAAATGCCCCCAAACCACGTGACTGGCCCACAGCCCGAAAAGTTTGGGCACCCCTGGGTTATGCCATTCACTACATGTCCCAGAATCCTTCAGCATTTTGAACGGAGGATTCTGGGAGAGCTTGTCCCAAAAAACTAAATAACTTTCCCAAGCTTCTTCCCATGACTCCTTTATTTCTGAAAAAATAAGGGAAAGGGGATAACTTTATGAAAATATCACCCTGTAATTGGGGCGAGCTAATTAATAATAATATTGTAGGCAAAGAAAAGCCATTTTGAACTTGAAGTGAGCAAAAGAATTTAAAAAATCGCCCCCTCACCCCTCTCTACATGCCTCTGTGTACCTGTTGGGAGTCACTCTCACCTCCTCCGACCTCCACCTTGCCTCTAGAGCAGAGGTTCCCAACCTTTCCAAACCAGGGGCCAGGTCACACTCTCTCAGTCAGTTACAAGGGCCAGACAGCCATTTTACCCTGCCTGCACGGTGGGGGTGGCCATTTTGTCCCAACAGCTTCCAAGGGGCAGTCATTTTGTTTCTCAAATGCCCTTGGAGGGTGGAGACCACATGAAATGGCACCACAGGCCAGATCTGGCCCTGCAGGTCTTAGGTTGGGAACCCCTGCTCTAGAGTCTAGGCATTTCTATATGTTAATTCCCATCTAGAAGACAGAAGATTATCGTTTATGGCCCAGCCATCAAAACAACTTATGTCTGTGAAAGCGGGGCATAACTCAGAGAAAAGGACCCTTTTGCTCAAGTACTTTTAATAAATCTCTTTCTCCTTATGGTACATGTAGTCCTTTGGTACCCACAGCTACATGAGCTGCGATCTGCCCATTTTCAGCCACAATATATCTGCTTTACTCTTCCAGTTCTAGCACAATTGCAGGCTGAGCCTCGAAGACCCTAATGGATGCTTTCTTGCTACAATGGGATATCTCACTGTGTTTTAATCCCCCACCCCTTTTAATATAGTTTCACAATAGAACAAATGGAATATATAAAGGGAAACGTATTTCCATAAGCAAAAGGAAAAATAGTAGAAATATCATTACCACAAGATCATCTTCAGTCACCAAACTACATGCACAGTCCCTTGCAGGCATTTATTTTAAAAATCATGCTGTTTTTCAAGATATCAAAGTGATAAATAGACAGGATTAAACCTGCTGGTGGCAGTAGGAGATCTATCCAGATGACACAGAAGATAAAAGAATAGCTTTTAGGAAGTCACATTTGTGATCATCTTTGAAGGCACAACCTTTACAGGTAAGGCTCAAAGGCTCAGGGACCCTGACAGAAACTCTCCATCAAGCCAGGCACTCAAAAGGATATTGGAGAGAGGTAATCCGGTTTATATTTCTTTACATGAAGAAATGACTCATCTCTTAACAGAAAGACTGGTTCCAGGTAGCCATAGTGAGTACTATGTGGGTGACTGTGGCCTTCCAGATGTTTTTTGGACTACAGTTTCCATCAGCCCATGATTGCACAGGCTGTGGGGAGGGGTGATGGGAGGTCTAATGCAAAAACATCCGGAGGGCCACAGCTGCTCTAGGATTTTGTTCCTGACATGTTTTCCTTCCATCAGTGTTTACACCATGCCTTCTTGCTTAGATCTGCTGTCTTGGCTCTTCAAAGCTTCCAAAAGTATCTTTGATCTAGTAAGCCAGGGCTCTTTTTTCAGCACATCAGATAAATTCACTAGAACTATTTTTGGACATTAAATGCTCCAGTTCCCATTATGTGGTCTCTTGAGGGATCAGGAGTGTGATGCTCCCATGGCTTTCAAAGGCAGAAATCCAACAGGTGATTCGCCTCCCCCCCCCGCCACCGCCCACTACTGCATATTCCTGCCAAAATAAAATCCCCCCAAACATCAGAGCGAACATCTGTAGTTGGTAAGATAAAGGTTCAGTGCTCATCTCTGTTTATAATCAAAGAGCCAGCACTGTCTGCGTCTGCAGACATTTCCGTGGACATGTGGAAGGAATAACTAAACACCGGAGTGCACAGAATGCTGGTTACCTTTCCACCAAAGTAGTAGCTATTTATCTACTTGCAGCTAGCTCCCCCTGCACAATGGGAGACATGAAAAGAGCCTCATTTGGGCATCCCCTGCAAAAATCCTTTCAACCCAGAGTAACCTCTGACATGAAAACAAACAATCTACTTGCAATTTCTTGCTTTCGAACTGCTAGGTCGGCAGGAAGCTTGCTCTGTCATGGGGCTTGAACTGCTGACCTTATAGTCATCAAGTTCAGCGTCTTAACCACTAAGGATGTGTTTCATTAACATAGAATTTGCCCGTGCTCCGTCTGGTTTGGACTCCACACCACTAGTCCTTATTGGGTAGCCCAGTCCCTGGGCTGGAGCACAACCAGATCTTACTGGTAAGCCATAAATGACTCCATGGGCATCTCACCCAGCCTTCCTTCTCTCTGCTTCATGCTTGAGAAACCAAAGAGGGCATTTCCCCCTCAGCTTGGCACATACTGTACTGCTAATTGCCTCATTAACCACTCCAGAGTGAGGCTGGAGACTTTTTTAACGGCTTTGTTCACATCCCTCAATCTCTCTTTCTTCTCACCAAGCAAAAGTGGAATCTCACAAAATCTCTCAAGCACTGACTCAGATTTTTTGCAATAAAAGGAGACACAGATCTAAACTGATGAGTTCAGTCCCCATTAGAGTATACCTACTGAATCAATGGTACCCTAGTATGCCAACACTTATGTAAGTGTCTTTGTTTCAAAGGGCCTGCTCTAGTTAAGGGGCTTACCGATGTGTACATAGGTCACTGTTTTTGTAATTTTTTTTTTATATATTTCAATTTATATGCCGCCCTACTCGGTGCAACCGACTCAGGGCGGCTCACAATAGTTGGTCATTATCAGTAAACAACAAATTAGTAGATCTGTCACACTTGGGAGGGGGGGGGTGTTTATGTCACTTGGAGGTCCCTGAATAGGCTGAGGGTCAGAGTCCCTAAATGCAAGACCAGCATGCTCAAGTGGGGGCTTCTGGCGGACAGCAACACGTGCCGTGAATGTGGACAGATACAGAATCCAAATCATTTACTGGTCTCTTGATTACTACCAGATACATCTACCAACGAAGATTTAATGATAGGCAATGACAAAACCAAGAAAGTGGCTTCATTTTAGCAGTCCAAAGTTTGATCTGGATACAAAAGAAGAAGAATCAGCTTTTGTCATGCCTTCTCCACATCCTTTTACAATAATACCTCAGATAACACTAAGACTTGGTTCCACAAGTCTTGGTGTTATCCGATTTTTAGTGTTATCCGATCCATGTTAAAATCCTATGGGATGGATCGGATAACGTTAAAGCTCCATAGAGATACATTGTAACCACACAGGCTTTAGCGCTTGTTATCCGATCCATCCCATAGGACCTTAACGTTATTCGATCCAATTCTCCTCCCCATATTACTTAACGTTATGCGCAGTGATGGGATGTCAAAAATTCTACTACCACGCCATGACGTCATGGACGTCATGGGCGTGGCCAATGTCATGACGTCATGACGTCATGGGCGGAGCCAACGTCATGACGTCATGACGTTGTGGGCAAGGCCAAAAATAAAAAAAAATAAAAAAAATAAACATGCACACAGACCCGTAAATAACTTAAAGAAATAAAATAAATAAATAAATAAAATAAAAATTAAATAAAAGTACAACCACCCACCCAAAACACAAATAAATCACCCACCCACCCTAAATATAAAAGCCTCACTTACCTTCCTTGGCGCCGACGAACCTCCATGTGGCCCGGGCCCAGGGCCACCCGGCAAGGCACGCTGCCCCCGACTGTGGCCGTTTCCTCCTACGAAGGCCGCGGCCGGCCCTGCATCCGCCGGCCACGGCCGCCACAGCCCCTGCCTGGCCACCGAACTCCCACAGGCACGTTGGTGCCTGGCCGCGCTGTCCGCCCGCGCCGCGCCCTCCTAGGGACTTGGGCCCGACAAACCCCCGTGCCCTGGGTAAGCCCGGCGGGGCTCGCCACCGCCGCATCGTCTTCTGCCGGGCGCCTGCTGCTTCCTCGGGCCGTTGCCTTTTCGGCCCCGCCGGGCTTACCCAGGGCATGGGGGTTTGTCGGGCCCAAGTCCCTAGGAGGGCGCGGCGCGGGCGGACGGCGCGGCCAGGCACCAACGTGCCCGTGGGAGCCAGGTGGCCGGCTAGGGGAGGTGCCCTTCTCTTAGGGCTGCCGCCGCTGCTGCCGGAGCCACTTCGGAAGATTTTTTTTTAAATTGGAGCTAAAATGGCTCCAATTGACTGCGCATGTCCAGAAACTCAATCTGACGCATGCGCAATGTGTCAGATTGAGTTTCTGCACATGCGCAGTCAATTGGAGCCATTTTAGCTCTGATTTTTTTTAAAAAAAAAATCTTTCGGTGAGGCGTCCAGAACCGGACGCCTCAAAAGTGGACTCCCCTCCCGGAGAACTCTCCGGGATTGGTCCTACCGGTTCCAGGGATCCGTCTGGAACCGGGGACATCCCATCACTGGTTATGCGATTTTAGCATTATCCGAGGTAAACATTATCCGAGGTATTACTGTACTGTATTCTACTCTCTGCCTGAGGACTACAAATCCCAGACTCCTCTAGCCATCAGTTGTAGCCCAAGTGAGAAAACTTCCAAAGCTCTCCTTTTTTGCTTTGTTTCATGTAGTATTCATGCATTCTTTCACTCTGCTGAATAACCTTTGTGAAAAACATCCCCCGGCCCTGCCAGATTAAATGACTCCCATCTGACGTACACGTGTGACTTTTATTAACATGTATTGGATTGCTCTGCCTACTCCCTTCTCTGCTGAATCTGTTCCCACAACTACCTAATCTCTGCCTATGCTTTGCATGCTAGCAGAGTGGCTAATGTCTGAGTAGCTATAATATTCATAAACTTTCCATAACATCACCCCTAGCTCAAGGGTTCCCAACCTTGTCGAGTTGGGGGCCGGCCGGGTCATGCTTTCTCAGTCAGCTTCAGGGACTGGATGGCCATTTTGCCCTGCCTGCATGAGGGTGGTGGTGTCCATTTTATCCCAACAGCTTCAAAGAGGCAGCCATTTTGTTTCTAAAATGCCCTTGGAGTGGTGGTGGGGCCACATGAAATTATTTATTTTATTTATTTATTTATTTAGATTTATTATCCTGCCCCAATCAGGTGAACCCGACTCTAGGCGGCTTACAACATGAATACAGAACAAACTAAACAATACAAAAATCCCACATAAGTGCAAACAAACTAAACAATCCCACTATACCCCTACAGATTCAGTGATTTGGTTTAAAATTAATTTAAAAAGAAATTAAACTGTAATTTATAAAATACTAAAAAAGATTAAAAAATTTAAAATTTTAAAACAGCGAGAGGGGTGGCTGTCCCATTAGATCAGCCACCTAGCACGGGACCCCACATTCCTGGAGCCCCACACCTGCCATGCCAGCCAGGTTTTTAGGCCCTTCCAAAAGTGCAGGAGCTCTGTCTGTAGACATAACTCAGTTGGCAGGAGGTTCCAAAGGGCCTGAGCGGACATGGAGAAGGCCCTCCTCCTTCTGGTGCTAGAGAGATGCGCCTTTCTAGCCGATGGAATGATAAGAGAGCCTCTCCGATCCGCCCTGGTGGGATGGACAGATGTTCTTGGGGTGACGCGGTCTCTTAGGTATCCTGGCCCACTACCATGTAGGGCTTTAAAGGTGATTGCCAGCACCTTGAATTGCATCCGGAGACATACTGGCAACCAGTGCAGCTCCCGAAGCAGTGGTGAGGCACGAGCATAACGCCTGCACCCCATCACTACCCGAGCCGCTGCATTCTGGACCAGCTGCAGCCTCCGAATGGTCACCAAGGACAGTCCCATGTAGAGCGCATTACAATAATCAAGTCTGGTGGTGACCAAAGCATGTGTGATCATGAGCAAGGAGTCCTGATCTAGGTGCTAGGGGCCGGATCCAGCCTACAGGCCTTAGGTTGGGAACCCCTGCCCTATCTGAACTAACTGTAGAACAGCCGAAGTGGGCGACATCCTGCCAATGGTGTAAATGAAGCTCCCCCTTCCTATTTTCCCTATTGAAATCCCAGTGGCATGACAACCAGAACAGCTGGAAAACAAAGTGTTTGGTGTAAAACAATCCAAATGGAGAGTAAAGGGGGGGCATTGGAATCCCTAATTCTTATTTCAGTGATGCTTAAAATCCTCCAGTAGATTCTGGAATTTGGGCCCCTAGTAAAGGTAAAGGTCTTTTCTCTCAAAACCAGTTGTGTTCCAACTCCTGGGTTCGGTGATCAGCGAGGCGTGGTATAAATTTGAAGAATAAATAAATAAATAAATAAATCTCCGTTTACAGCCAAAGAGCCAGCGGTATTTGTGTTGCAGACGTTTCCGTGGTCATGTGGCAGGCATGACTAGATGCTGGAGCATATGGAGCACTGTTACATTTCCCACCAAAGTGATACCTATTTATCTACTTGCAATTTTCTTGTCTTCAAACTGCTAGGATGGCAGGAACTGGGACAGAGGATGGGAGCTCACTCAATCATGCAGCACTTAGGTCTCAAACTGCTGACCTGCCGACCTTCTGGTCATCAAGCTCAGCATCTTAGCCACTAAACCTAAGCCTACCCAATTTGCACATCACCTTTCTGGAGGTAAAGCCTCATTCTCATCCGCAGAACAGGCGGGCCATGTGAAAACAACTGCAGAGGTCCTGCACCTTTAAGGCTTGTGTGGAAGAGTTGTATTTCACAGGTACATCTTCCTGTGGCAGTCCCACCTTCCCAAATGCCCTCTGCCACTTCACTATTAAAAATAGAGGAGCCCTTTCTTTCATTTTAGTGGCCATCATGTTTGTAGCTGAAGGACTTTCAACCAATCAGTGAAAGAAACCAAAGGCTACCACCTGGTGTTATACTGCTGCTGCTCAGCTTAATTCATCACCACAGAAGGTGTACATGCTGTCCAATATTTTCAGGTCATCTTTTAATTAGCAGGGATATGATGCATGTTAGAGAAGCTTGTAAAGAGCTGTGATGGAACAAAGGAGAAAGCAGGTTTTTCTTTCCTACTCACATGCAAGAAATCTACATTATTCCAACGGAATTGACTCATGATAGACTTCGGAAAGACCATTAGTGCATTAACTTAATGGAACTCATTCTCCCAAAACCCACTTGCAAAGATAACTTTAAAATGGGTCCCAGCGAATATTAAGCAGTCGTAATGGAATTAGCCATCACAGCTAAGAGATGGTTCCACTGAGGTTAACAACAGGTATCTCAGAAGTTCACCCAGCTAAGCTCAGGAACATCATTAAACAGCCTTAGTGGATAAACTGCTGTACTGCAGCCAAAAGGTTGTGAATTCAATCCTGATAGGCTCAAGGATGACTCAGCCTTCTATCCTTCCAAGGTCAGTAAAATGACTACCCAGCATGTTGGGGGCAAAATGCTAATTACCTTGTGAACCCCCCAGAGAATGCATTAAACATTATGGGGTGGTATATAAGCGTAATTACTATTGTTGTAATTCACTAAGCTTCTGCTGAGTGAGCATCTGAGCTGAGGTCTTACTGTTCTAAACCAGCACCCCTGTTGCTTAAATACAATTTGCCAACCAGAGTTGGGAAGCAACTGCAGTTACTTACAATTAGTTGCCCTTTGAGTGAGTAAAGTAACTAGTAGTTGCATTGCTACTTTTTAAGTGGAATGAATCACACCAAAGATACTTAAGTATAAGCAGTAGCTATTCATTACTGTGGGGACTGTGGTGGCTGAAATACTGTATATACTCAAGTATAAGCTTAGTTTTTCAGTCCCAAAAATGAGCCCCCCAAAAGGGGGAAATGGCTTATACTCGGGTCAATGACCATGAGGGTCCCAAGACCGCATCAGATTGAGATGAGCCAAAAAATTAATTAATTTTACCATATTTTCATGTATTTTGATTATTGAAACTCATTACCAGCTGCTGCATTCCCCATCCTCGGCTTATACTCGGGTCAGTCTATTTTCCTGGGTTTTCAGGTCAAAATTAGGTACCTTGGCTTATATTCGGGGTGACTTATACTTGAGTATATACTCGGCTTATACTCGAGTGTATATAGTTAAGTCACCGACTGGAAGGCCAACAGGTCAGCAGTTTGAGACCAGAGTACTGTACAATGAAATGAGCTCCCGTCTCTGTCCCAGCTCCTGGCAACCTAGCAGTTTAAAAGCAAGACATTGCAAGTAGATAAACAAGGACCACTTCGGTGGGAAGGTAAATAGCATTCCGTGCACTCTGGTGTCTAGGCATGCCTGCCACATGTCCACGGAAATGTCTGCAGATGCAGACAGCTCTGGCTCTTTGGTAATAAACAGAGATGAGCACTGAACCCTAGAGTCAGATACAACTGGCTTTCAAGCAAGAGCGAAATTACCTATTCATTACTCCTGAAAGTTTCAAGGATATCCACCCATTCGTGTGGATACACAGGGACTTTAGGTTCTGGGAATTGAAGTTCAAGAACAGCTGGAGTGTCAAGGTTCGCCATCACTGGTTTAGGGTCTCCTGCCCCTTGCCAGGTCTATTTAGCTTAAAGTCAGAACTACCTGAATATTATTTAGCTTACAAAACAAACACTGAGGCGGAAACCCACTGGGGATTTACATGTCAAGTCTTCTCTCGGACTAAGCGTGATGAATTATAAATGTCAGCAATTTCTCCTTCAAACCTTCAAAGTGTGATGTTTGTCACCTTTTCTTAAACTCTTCTGGGCACTCGTAAGGCTGTTTTTGTCATCAGACAACCTTTTGCTGCATGCGTTGTTACAAATCTCACGTGGCTGCTCTTCACGGGCAACCGTCTGAAAAGCACTGAGAAGGGACTTTCGGGAACACATACAGACATGATCTTCCCCTGAATGCCACCATAGCTACCCAAAAAAAACATAGCACATGGCTCAGAACAACATTGCAAATGCCAGTTCCCTTGAGCAGAAGGAGGTTTAGATTAGGAGTTCTCAACCTTTTAAAGCCGGGTCCCATTGGGTCACACTCCCTCAGGCAGCTTTGGGGGCCGGTTGGCCATTTTGCCCTTCCTCCATCACATGGCACTTCCTGGTGTGGTGGAGGCAGTGGGCCCCCCACATGAATGGTGCCATGGGCTGCATCCGCCACACCGGTTGCAGGTTGAGAACCTCTGGTTTAGATGAAGGACAATCCAAACGGGGGCTCAACATCATGCCGACTACTGAGCAATGGAGAAAACCTACAAGCCAGAATTCCTGATGGAGGGGCTGCTGCTGCCACAGATTGAATTTTGTTTAAATAAAGTATTACGTGGTTACAGTTATTTTAAAAAATTACCGTGGAAATGGGAAACAAAATAAGGACATGGAGGTTTGGGACTGCAATGAACATCTGAATAGAGGTTACTTCAGGACATCCTTGAAAGTGAGTAGTGATGCAGAAGTAACTGTTGAAGCAATCAAGTACTGATTGTCCATTAAAGGTCCCAGCAGAGTAATCAAGCAAGTCCCATTAAATCCCATGTTATGTGCATGAATAGCAGAGTATATGGAAGTGTTTATTAGGTCTGTAACTGCAGCAACTCCCATAGAAAATGCATGGTGTTTGCTACCAAAGCAGATTCATTGGGTCTGCAAGCTTAGGACAGAATGAAGTCCGTGAAGATAGTAAAGGTAAAGGTCTCCCTTGCTCAAAGCCAATTGAATCCAACTCAAGGGGTTGGTGCTCATCTCCGTTTATAGCCAAAAAGCCAGCACTGTCTGCATCTGCAGACATTTCCATGGCCATGTGGAAGAGATAACTAGACAGAGGAGTGCATGGGAAACAGTTACCTTTTCCACCAAAGCAGTACCTATTTATTGCCTTGCAATTTCTTGCTATAGAACTAGATTGGCAGGAGCTGTGACAGAAACTCATTCCATTGTGCAGTACCCAGGTCTCGAACTGCTGACCTGCCGACCTTCCAGTCATCAAGTTCAGCATCTTAACCACTAAGCTAGAGCAGTCCCTTTTTCAGTGAAGCTAGTCAACCAGAAAGGAATGAAGCCAAGATGAGCCAAGGGGGGGGGGGGGAGAGAGAGAGAGAGAGAGATAATGTAATAGCAACAGCTCAAGACAATAGCACAGAAACAGCATAAATAACTAATGGATTTTCCAGATGATTGGATGAACATGTTGAAAACTTAGCATTTTTCACACATGTTCAAATGTGCTAAAAGGCTAAGAAATGTATTTTTGCCTTCATTGATTTTTTACATTTTACAATATGCATTTAAAGCTACAAGTGCTTGTATTTTCAAATTACAATAAGTTCTTTCTGAAACTTTTATAGATGAAAACTTATTAATTGAAATATATTTAAAGCAAAGCAATTACACTTATATACCACCCCATATCACTCAGTGCACTCTCTGGGTGGTTTACAAGTTAATTAACATTTTGCTCCCAACATGCTAGGTACTCATTTTACCAACCTTGGAAGGATGAGTCAACCTTGATCCCTGGTCAGGATCAGACTCATAACCTTTTGTTTTCAGCACACCAGTTCAAACACTGCGGCCCTCATTATCTGACTTAACTATACATCTACAATTTAAGTTCAGTCTTCATACATTTTTAAACATTTGTACCTACAGTTTTATTCACAGCAGTAAGGATGGTGTTTGAAGTAACATGTCTGTGAGTTCTCAGAAAAATATATTTTTTTCAACATCTTCAAAGTGTCTTTATGTTTATGCAGCACAGAAGCAATGTTGATGGATAAAGGTTATAAGGTAAAGGTTGCCCTTGCTCGAAAGTTAGTTGTATCCAATTCTCAGGTTTGGTACTCATCTCCGTTTATAGCCAAAGAGCCAGAGCATCTGCAGACCTTTCTGTGGACATGTGTTGTTGTTGTTGTTGTTTTCAAATTTATACCCTGCCCTGCTTAGGTGAATGTTACAGTTTTTTTTTTTACAAAGAAAAACAGCAAAAACCAAAACCACATTTACTGAATCCTGCAATGATCATAAGCAAAATCCTACAAAAAGTAGCTGGGAAGAGTCCAAGAGAAGTCCAAAAAAGAAGGAATCCAATTCCAGCCAGAGCTGCCCTGAGCCCTGCAGCTGTTGCTCCCTCAAGGCCTAGTGGTCTAAATAAATTGCTATCAATTTCAATTATTATCCTTATTATCATTATTCCCTATGCTATCCTTATTATTTTTAGACTACAACACACAGATAACCTGTAAATTGGAGGATTCTGTGAATTATAGTCCAAGAAAAGGCACCTCTTCCAATCACTAGGTCTCATTTGAATTACCCACAACACAGATACATTCCAGTTGCTCCTTAAACATTAAAAACCTATTTGGGAAGGTGTCTTTTTTTAAGGTTAAAGGTAAAGGTCACCCTTGCTCAAAAGCCAATTGTGTCCAACTCTAGGGTTCAGTGCTCATCTCTCTTTACAGCCAAAGAGCCAGTGCTGTCTGCGTCTGTAGACATTTCCATGGTCATGTGCCAGGCATGACTAGACACCGGAGCACACAGAACACTGTTACTGTTCCTGCCAAAGCAGTATCTGCTTGCAGTTTCTTGCTTTTGAATGGCTAGGTTGGCAGGTGCTGGGAGAGAAGACAGGAGCTCACTCTGTCACACAAGACTCAGGTCTCGAACTGCTGACCTGCCAACCTTCCAGTGGTCAAGCTCAGCATCTTAACCACTAAGCCACACAGCCTTGAGAATGCAATCTTTCCCTATAAGCTTTCAAGCTTCACTACCGGAGGGGGAAAAGAGACGCAACAGAGGAAATAGGTGTGCCTTACCAAGCCCTTGGTTCTGTGGCTCCCACTCAATGGCGCTGGGCACCTGGTAAGATACATCCGAAAGAGCTCCTGCCGGGTCCTCCAATTCCCCCAAAGGATCCTGGGAGGTCTCCCCAGGAACAGTGAAGCCGACCAAGTCACTCTCCCCATCCAAACTCTCATCCATGGTGTTTGTGTCTCTGTCATTCTCTTCCTCTTCCTCCTCATCTTCATCAGGTTCCTCCTCTTCTTCCTCCTCTTCCTCCTCCTCTTCCTCCTCCTCCTCTAGAGGAACAGGAAAGGAAACAAAGTCAGCATTCAGAAATCAGAACATCTAGTCCACTGGTCTCATCAGAGCAGAACTTCAAAACTATTATTTTAGGATTGCAGCTTCCAGGACTTGCTGAAGGAAATGTGATCCCCAAAAAACTAACTTTCCTAGGCTCCACATCAAAGGCCATGAGTGGGATTTGCACAGCCTAGTTGTGAACCCCTGTGATGCTGTGAAATAGCTGAGTTGGGGACTCTCCTTGTTTTTAAACTTCTCCAGCTCTTAGGGATGATAGAGTTGTGGAGTTGAAAGGAAGTCTGTGAGGCTCTTGAGTCCAATCCCTAGGAACCCAAATCAAAGCAGAGATAGACCTGATGCTAACATCTCTACTGTGTGATGCAAGTGAAAACCCTTCCTCCAGAATCCACCACAAGTTCTTGCCTGCACATTATCCAAATAGGGTACATTTTCTTATTCTACAGAATAATAGCCAGTGCCATAAACACCTTAAGCAGCCGTCTTGTTCTCAGAGACTTTGTTCCTTTCCAAAAACTAGGGACAGTTCAGCTCCTTAGGTTACATGCTGACACAGGTAACATGGCTGCAAGTGACATAATCCCCCTTGAAATCACAAGAACATCCCAAACAATGCAACCTCATCTGTGCAGTTCCATTGATGATTTGGCAGTAAGCAAGAATGGATTTCCAGCCATGAAGATTCACCAGGAAAACTAAGTAGGTACCAGTAGATGTTTATGGGAATGAATCAAGATAAGCTTACCACCTTCCTTAATACAGTAATACACTGGATAACGATTGGACCAGATAGCGTTAGAATCAGATAACGATCCAATCTTCCTCTGGTTTTGGAGGCCAAGTACATTCGTGTCTGACCAGTACTTGAACGGGAATACTGGCCTATAACTTCAAATACAGCTAGGAAGGAATCCTGTCTGGATCGTTGGAGTGTCCTTTCTGCCGATCAGAGTTGTCGATACTGGGCAAGATAAACTGAGGATCTGGTTCAGTAGAAGGTGGCAGTTTCCAATATTTCTAAAATAAGGTTCTCAACATACCTTAAGTTCTTCTCCAGGATAATAGAATTAGAGAATGAATGTCATTTCACCCTATTTGTTATTTAATGTTATTGTGTTTTTCCTCCAATGTGACCAAGACGGGAGGGCTGACATAGCCCTCTTCTCAACTTTGCCCATCCCAACAACCTACTCTATTAAGTAGATCAGGCCAAAGGGAAACCATGAACTGAAGGTTTTATGGAAAATTTCACAGCACAGTGGAGACTTGAACCCAAGTCTCCCAAATCTTTCTCCAGCACCATCCCTGTCTGGAGCCACCACCATCTGTATCTCCAAAGGATCTGTGGCCTGGGATGCAAGCTGATCTCTCAGGCTCCACAGAGAACATACATGACCCCTTGGACACAGAGCCACAACTAAGGCAGGGCCACTGGGGGCTTTGACCCTTGAAATTTACAGATGCAAACATTAGGCTGCCAGAAAGAGGCCAAACCACTCCTCATATTTTGCTGTGACCCTCCTCTACCTTTTCAATGGTTTCTCAGCTACAGAAACAGAGTGGAACAGGGCCATCTCTTGATCATGGAGAGGCAGTTCAACCATCAAAGAAAATGACAGGAGGAAAACATTTTGCTAAGTGCAGGGATGGAATTAAATCTAATGGAATTAAAAATGGGTTAACTTTGAGTTTCCCCCACTAATACACATAAAATTGATGGCCAAGCTTGGAATTTTGAAGCTTCTTGACTCAAGGTTTGCAAAATCTGCATTTTTCACAGCAGATCAGATACAAAAAAACATGCATACAGTATTGCAGAGCTCATCTATGGAACATAATTACCGCAAGTTGATCCCACTTTGACTACCATGGTTTCATCCTGCAGAATAGGATGAAACCATCCTACAGAAAGCTAGGGGCTGCAGTGGCTCAGTGGTTAAGAAGCTAGCCTTGTAAGCTGGAAGGCTACAAGTTGGCAGTTCAAGACCCAAGTACTGCATGACAGTCTGAGTGCCTGTCATTTGTCCCAGTTCCTGCCAACCTAGCAGTTTAAAAGCAAGAAATTGGGACCACTTCAGTGGGAAAAGATCTTGGAGACATGAAAGGAGCTTCATTCGGGTGTCCCCTGAGCAGAGTTTCTCCAGCAAAAATCCTTTCAATCCAGAATAATTTCTAACACAAAAATTATTATTATGATCTTACAGAATCATGGGATCCCTAGTTTGGTGAGAGGCTTAGAATTCACTTATAGATTAGTTTTTGTTGTGTTATCAAGTTGTTTGGACCAAGTCCTTCAAAAAGTACCTATACTGGCAAACTCTGAGCCATAATTTCCTTTAATGAGTAAGCCCATTTCATTTTAAATTTTCTTCTTTTCCTGTTGCCATCATCTTTTCCTGGCACTAGTTTGAAAGAACTTATGAAAGTCTCTTCTAGGTCCCTCACCAAACGACAAATCCCAGGATTCCATAGGGTGGATCCATGAACTCTGTAACATATCTGAACTAACAGCTACAATCTGAACATTGGAATCTGACTTTCAAAAAACTGAATGATGGAATTCAGCCCAGGAGAATTAATTAGTGCAGAAATGTGGCTGACAGTTCTAGGTAAAAAAAAAAAAAATTGTCTCTTTTGCACACATATATTATTAGGTACATCTCTAATTCTAATAAATAAATAAATAAATAAATAAATAAATAAATATAAATATAAATATAAATATAAATATAAATATTATAATAATAATAATAATAATAATAATAATAATAATAATAATAATAATAATAATAATAATAATAATAATAATAATAATAATAATAATAATAATAATAATAATAATAAAATATGAAACCTGCTGCTCATTCATTGGAAATGACAGTTCGGGGAAAGAATTTCAGCAAGCAAGTATATTCCAGGTCATAAGAATAAATGAAAAACTAGTTTAAAGCATTTTCTCCTCTCTCATGCTATATATATTCTGTATGCATGTAATTAAAATCCACTAGTAAGTCGCAACTAGAATAAGCCCATTGAATCAATGGAACGCTCAACCAATCCCTACTGATTCAATATACAGTACTTACTCAATTCATAATTTGCTACTGGATTTCAGGCAGTAAAGGTCGCCTTTTCTCAAAAGCTAGTTGTATCTGACTCTAGGGTTCAGTGCTCATCTCTGTTTATAGCCAAAGAGCCAGCGCTGTCTGCATCTTCAGACATTTCTGTGGACATGTGGCAGGCATGACTAGATGCCAGAGCACATGGAACATTGTTACCTTTCCTACCAAAGTGTTACCAATTTATCTACTTGCATTTTTGTGCTTTTGAACTGCAGGATCTGAAACAGAGACGGAAGTTTGCTCCATTATGCAGCACTAGGGTCTTGAAGTGCTCACCTGCCGAGTCAAGTTCAGTGACATGTGTTCATATCAGGACAGGAAACATCCAAAAACTCACTTTCCTGGGACCTTGAGAGACAGCCCTCCTTTTAGGCAAAGCCAGGCAACTGCATCAAGATAACAGATTTGGGGTGTTGTGGAAGGATAGCAATGTTTTAGGGGAATACTGTATTTTTAGAGGCAGAGACAGGGGAGAAAGGTCTCACTAGGGTTTTCTGTCTTGCCTGCTGAAATAACACCTTTATGTACCACAGAACCTGACTTGCTGCTTTGCCCCAGGCAACCAGGTACAGTATCTTAAGACATCTCTATTCCTCCAGTGGTACAGCCAGGGATGGAGAAAGGAGAGGAGATCAAAGGCTAAGTCAGAGAGCAATTTGCAGGAAAGGCCAGCCTGCCATTTCATTTGCGTTCAGAGCATGAGATTCTGGAAGCAGTATTTTTTATTTTATTTTTTTGTAAAAAAAAAAAAGTTCCTTACCCATGTTTTGACTGATCAGTGGGGGAAAGAAGCAAACACATTATTATGCACAATGTTTTACACACTGGTAAGAACAGATGAGAACCATCCTCTATTACCCTACACACACACACACACACACACACACACACACACACACACACACACACACACACACATCATCATCATCATCATCATCATCATCATCATCTTGCAGTAGATCATCATAAAGCTGCACAGAAGATACTGGATAGCACTCAGTATTAATCAGAACAGTCCCAGTTGAAGGCTGATTTTGGTACCATGATCACCTCCTATATCTGTGGGGGATGTTTTGAGATCTGCAAATACCTGAAACTGTTGATAACAGCGAACCCTATATTTTTACATTGCCAACAGTGGCCTCTAGTGGCCAGCTATGGTAATGTAATTAGGATTTTTTTACTAAATATTTTTAGACCTGTGGATAAATGCAACCGTGGATATGGAACTTGAGGATATAGGGAAGGGATTCTCAACCTGCGATTCAGCCTGTGGCATCATTTCATGTGCCCCCCCCCCTCCACCACACCAGGAAGTGCCATGTGACAGAGGAATGGGAAATTGGCTGTCCAGCCCCTGAAGCTGTAAGAGGGAGCATGACCCGACCCCCAGGTTTAAAAAGTTGAGAACTCCTGATATACGGGGAGACCAGTAAGAGGAACAAGCCTCTTGTCTAGATAATGATTGCTAATTGATAATAATTGTGTGCTATTAAGTCAATTCTGATTAATGGCAATCCTTTCCACGTTTGTTTGTGTGTGTGTTTTGGGTAGAGAATACAGAGATTGGTTTATCATTCCCTTCTTGGGATGCCCTGGGAATGTGCAGCATGCCCAAGACTACACAGGTTTATTTATTCCTAATCACATAACAAGTCTTATATTTTTTTTAAAAAAAGCCTTGCTAGTATAAAATTAAAACTGGGAGCTGATGAAGCTCAGTGTCAAAGCAAAACAAAGCAATCACACTTCTTTACCGCCCCATATAAGCGCTTAGTGCACTCTCTGGGCGGTTCACAAGTTAATTAGCATTTTGCCCCCAACATGCTGGAGACACTTTTTACCAACCTTGGAAGGATGGAAGCAGTGGTGGGTTGTCAAAATTCCCGTTACCCCACCGTGACGTCATGGATGTCGTGAGCGTAGCCGATGTCATGACGTCATGGGCGGAGCAAAAAAAATTTAAAAATTAAAAAATGTCTGTGCATGCGTCAAACCTCCGTTTGATGCATGTACAGTTCTTTTTTTAGTGTGCATGCATCAAACCTCTATTTGATGCATGAACACTAAATAATAGAACTGTGCATGCGTCAAATGGAGGTGTGACGCATGTGCAGTTCTGGGCAGCCATTTTGGATGCCCGGAAATACATTTTTGGTCACTCATGCTCTGGTCACCTCCAAACTAGATTATTGTAAAGCACTCTACATGGGGCTGCTTTTGATGACCACCTGGAGGCTTCAGCTGGTGCAAAATGCGGCTGCCCGCGTGGTGATGGGGTGTGGGTGTTATTATGCCCATGCCTCATCCCTGCTACGGGAGTTGCATTGGCTGCCGGTGTGCCTCTGGGTGCTGGTAATGACCTGTTAAGCCCTTCATGGTAATGGACCAGGATACTGTACTTAAGAGACACATTACCTCAAAGACATCTGCCCGTCCCACGAGAGCAGACCGGAGGGGCTCCTTAATGGTTCTATCTACTAGAAGGAGGGCCTTCTCAGTATCTGCTCCAGCCCTGAGGAACCTCCTGCCAGCAGAGTCGCCCCTCCAGGCAGAGTTGCTAACCTTCAGGAAAGGCCTCAAACCCTGGTTAGCTCAGCGGGTGTGAGGTGCTGCCAGCGTGACAGCCTCCCCCCCCCCCCCGCTGGCTTATATAAATAAGCCCGTCTGGGTTTTAATTTTATAGGGATAGTATTTGAAATGGTTTTTAATAGGCTTTTAAAAAAAGTTTTAAGTGTTCCTGTAACTTTATGTTATGGGGATGTTTTTATACATTGAATGTTCTGATCTTAACTGTGAGCCACCTGGAGTCCCTTTGGCAAGGGAGGCAACAAATGCAGTAAATAAGTGAAAATAAATGAAAAAAGGATTAAATGTAGATTGCATAACATAAGCACCTTCCGATTCCAGCCTGCCGAGCTCATAGGTGGCAGTGGTGGTCATACGGTGGTCCGCAGCTACTGTGGTTCTCCTTGTGGATGGAGACAAGGAGGGAAGAGATGTGATGGGTTCCACGGGGCCAAGAAGGTCCTCAGCTTGTGGTCTTAGTTCGGCCAGAGTTGCAGCTGAGTTGGGCACAGGAGAGACGTCTTCCTCTCCCAGGGCCGTTACAGAGCCTGGACCAGAGCAAAGGAAATGTTTGTCAGCTTGACACCCATTCTCTGAAAGGCATTTGCCATCAAAGTATGCATGTCTAAATATATCAGGTGGAATCCTACTAGTGTTCATGCAAGTATATAATAAAGGTAAAGGAACAGGTCTCACTTGCTCAAAAGCCAGTCATATCTGATTCTAGGGTTCAGTGTTCATCTCTGTTTACAGCCAATGAGCCAGCACCTGCAGACCTTTCCATGATCATGTGGCAGGCTTGACCAAACACAGAACACTCTCTACCTTCCCACCAAGGCAGTACCTATTTATCTACTTGCAATTTCTTGCTTTCAAACTGCTAGGTTGGCAGGAGCTGGGAGAGAGATGGGAGGTCGCACCATTGTGCAGCACTCGGTTCTCAAACTGTTGACCTGCTGACCTTCTAGTCGTCAAGTTCGATGACTTAACCACTAAGCCACCACAGTCACAACTAAGGCACAGCAGTCCCAAAGTGTATAATATACTACTGTTAATCGCTACTAACTGACAAAATGTTAGGAATGTTTTTGTTGGACAGCATATGACCAAGACATATACTAGCCCTTCATAAGTTAGTCACAATTAACTGCAACAAATGATGTAACTCTTACATGGACACCAATACAATTCTGGCCATTTTTTACACTAATTTTTTTTAAAAAAATAATAAGCAGGAGAACAGGATCTGCTTTTATGCCCATTTTGTATATTCTGGACCTGAGGAGGTCTATCTCTGCTTCCTTTCCATATCTTCTTTCTTCCAATCTTTGATCAACAGTCTTAGAAATGTTTGTGAGCCTGACACCTACATGGGGATGTCAAACTAGCCCTGCAGTATTAACTGCCATCAAAAAGATGCCACCCTCTTGCTGTGTAAAAAGGCAAACCATTCTACATTTTGAGAGAAAAGACACTCCCGAAAGGCTCCACTACAGTCATGAGGCTGTAAAACTCCCACAACCTCAAACAACCACACAACAGGACACCCCATCCAGCTTTTTTACTTCAACTACCCATTCATCAACCCAGTACAGCCAAAGACAGCAGGAGCTGTAATCCAACCCAGTGGAAAGGTGCCATGCCTGGGAAGACTGCCATGGCCTCTGCATTAGCAGCACAGTATGAAGTCAGCATAATTTAACACCAGAACTCAAAAAAGTCGATTCTTGGGATTACAGTTCGCAGAATCCCTTGGTTGTCATGAAGGATTCTGGGTGGTATAATTTTAAAAAAGGCATTTGTGTCCCGTTTTGTGGCGCAAGCAAACACACGCCTTTGGGAAGTCTGTAAAATGGCTGGGGTGGGGGAGGCACTGGCCTCTGAGCAATGTCTCCGGTGTACAAAGGTCAGAAAAAGACTGTCTTCCAACACGTTCAGCCGTCAGAGCTAAGAATGCCATAGCTAAAGTCTGTTGCCATTGATTGGTAAGGTTACAGGAGCCTATTATTTCATCCTGCGGTGCTGGCCCTACCATTAGGAAGAATAGGTCCTTTCTTGAAAGCCAGTCATATCTGACTTTACTAGACTGGCAGGAGCTGGGACAGAGATGGGAGCTCACTCCGTCCTGCAGTATTCAGGGTTTGAACTGCTGACCTGCCACCTTCCACTCCATGTCTTGGCCACTTGAGCCACTGCAGTCCTAATTGCTGCTAGCCGATGAAATGTCAGGAATGTTTGGGTTGTGCAACTGACCCTATAGGGAGCATATGACCAAGACCTAATCAGTTAGTCACAATTAACTTCATCCAATTATGTAACCCTTACATGGGCACCAATACAATTCTGACCATTTTTCTAACATTAAATGTTTTAGTGTCATGTTACAAGAGAGCGGGATCTGCTTTTATACCCAGTTTAACACTTTCTGAGCCTGAGGAGGTCTGTCTCCTCTTCCTCTCCATAACATCTTCCTTCTGATCTTTGGTCAATAGTCTAACCTCCCTTCCGCCCACATTTTCCCTAGACTTCACAACTGTCTCCTTTGCAAAATAATATACTTGCAGAGTCCCTGCATTTTCACTTGGGTTAGACAGAACCAGAGATATTCTGTGTACTTCAATGATGGTGGCGGCGGCGGCAATGTATCATCAAGTCAGTTCCAACTTACAGTGAGCCTTCCAGGTTATTTCAAGTACAGTACTCAGAGGTGGTTTCCTTCTATCTTTTGGATAGTGCACTGGGCTGAGGCAGCTTCTGGAAAGTTACAAAAGTGGCAGAGCAGGCCACCCCCATCCATGCTCCATCCCACCCAGTGACCTCAGCTGGACTCTCATCCAGGAGACACAGAAGGAATCTCAAATTCCCAACCCCAGCTCCGCAATCAGCTGTTCTTGCAAACTCTTACCTTCTCTCTAACCATGTTACATTTCCTAACATTGGGGGGGGGGGGTCCAAAAAGATTTATATGATCAGAGTACTGTTGCTATTATTTTGAAGCAAAGTTGTGACTCATATACATTTCTTCTTGAGAGGTAGAAGGACTTTGGGTCAAAAGAGTTTGTTGTTCAGGCCTAGTCCGAGATAACAGTGCAGGTGTAATAGCATGTAAGTTGTTTATCTCTGATAAAGCAGAGGATCTCAGATAACAGTAGACAGATCTCCCTTCTCCCACAGCATTAGGATTACATTTTCCCTCTTGGTAATGGACGCCTTCTTTATTTTCCTCAGGGGTACGCAAACTTTCTGAGCTGAGGGCCGGTCATGTCATTCCTCCCACCGGAAGTGGAAGTAAAACACACCTTTTAATCTGTTTTGCAACAGGATGAGGCAGATTTTAAGCTGCCATTTTCTCTGCTTAAACCAGGGGTGCCCAAACTACGACCCGTTGGCCAGATCCAACCCCCAACCCCAATTGATCTGGCCTGAACCGCCCTCATTGCTCCCAGAAGCAGAAGTAAAACACATGGGCACATTTTACTTCTGCTTCCAGAAATGACATGGGTGGTGCAGGCCGGTCCAGATGAATTGGGGTTGGGGGCCGGATCCAGCCCACAGGTCATAGTTCGGGCACCCCTGATTTAGCTCATCAGTTCGTGCCTCAGCAGGGAACAGACTTTGTTCCAGTCAAGGAAGTGTTGGGTCTTCTATCAGCAATGGCCGGTTTTGAGGTTGCTGTGAATCCACTGCAAGTTTTACAGTCTGCCTTTTACAGTAGCCATTCCAGAATACATAACCCTATTCCCAAAATAGGTTCAGCACCTCAGATAACACCTTTAAATTTCAGACTAAACACCAGAGCCAATTTATAGCACAGTGGGTGCATAAGTAGCTGAACCAACAAGCTCATCGTACAGTACAGTAAAACCTCATATAACACTAAAACCTGGTTCCACAAATCTTGGTGTTATATGATTTTTAGTGTTATCTGATGCATGTTAAAATCCTATGGGATCCATAGAGATACATTGTAACCACACAGGCTTTAGCGGTTGTTATCTGAAGCATCCCATAGGATCTTAATGTTATCTGATGCAATTCTTCCCCCCAGATTCCTTAATGTTATGCGATTTTAGTGTTATTCGATACTAATGTTATATGAGGTATTACTGTATATATATTTCTGAACTGCCATTTTCAAATAAGGCTACAATAACAGAACATTGTGCCAGTCGTGGTTTGGTTTCCTGGCTGATTTTCTGAAAATATGCTCAAATTTCTTAAACTTAGCAAAACATATAAAGCTTTTAAGTAATGCTGAGCTCAAAGAGATATAATTTTCAGCTATACAACAGCGACTTTGTTTTTATATCAGACAAGAAATAAAATAAAGGTGAAAGTATAATTAAAATATAAAGGTGAAAACAAAAGACCAACATTATGGCACTTTAAAGACTAACTGCTGTATTTTAATGAAAGCTTTCATGGATCAAGTCCACATTGTCAAACATGAGTGGTACTTCAATGGAAATCAAAATAAAGAGACAAAGGTTGCAAATGGTGTGAGTCAATTTTCACCTTGTAATGACCTAAGACCCCTGCTTAATATTAAAATACTTTTCTGATGGAGATTAGTTCAGTAACAATAGTAGGTGGTTACAGGAACCTCAGGCAATAGATAACAGCACAGATGCAAATTTTGTGAGTCAATGTAGCATTTCTCATGGAGACCCTACTCTACTCCCTCACCACCACCACCAGAGCTAATGCCCGTAAACAAGAAAAGTAGGATATTAATTGCAAACCTTCAGTGTCACCTGTTTTAGCAATAGATGGAAGGGTGGAAAGGGGGAATGGAGTTGTCGCCGTGACGTCTAGCTTTCTTGGCATCTGAGAAGTGCTAGAAACTGGCAGTATTTGAGATGACAACTTTTCCTCTTCCGGCATCACCTGCTCTTGCTCTGTCAATTCTTGAGTAGTGACGTCTCCCTGTGTCATAGCTGGTATCATGGCACCAGTTTCCTGGAAGCCTGTTGCTGCCCCTTGAGTAATGCCTAGTTAAGTCAAAGAAAACCGTCGTCGTCATCATCAGACACCCAGCAGGATTAACTGATTGTATTCAAAATAAATTAGAAAATTTAGATCAAAAAGTTCAAAAATTAATGAACATACATCACACATGAAACCCACAAAATGATGTAGACAGGTTATACTTAATGCGTAAGGCCACGGATTATCATAAATACAAAAGGGAGAAGGGGAAGGAAAAAAGAAGCCTAAATTATTACATCAATAGAAGCAGAGAAAACTTACTTAAGGTGGTAAAAATGGAAAACATTTTAAAAACCACAGAAACAAAGGCAAAATATGAAAAACAACAATTTGAAGACAAATTTACACAACTAAACAAATATTGCATGGACAACATCTGAGAAATATTGATGGAAAACATATTTGGGGACTGTTAAGAAAGAAACGGAAGGGTTTTTTTGTTATTGTTTTGTTTTTTGCTGCACAAGAACAAGCACTCTAAACTAATGTTATGAAAGCTAACATTCAAGGAATTAAATGTTAACTCTGCCAAGAAAAAGATGAAACTGTATCAACACTTTATCTCTGAAGGTTCAAAGACTGTGCAAACAGACTATAAAGCAAGCCAATAGAGCTGGAAAATTAATACACTAGTTGACTAAGTAAAAACATGGCCATTGGCTGCTACTCATATCCAAGCATACATTTTTCCTGGAAGTCATTTTCTCAGTTGATGGATGTGTCTCTGGTGACTCAATAAGCCAAGCCTGGCATGAAAATGCAACCACACACATTACACTCAATAGACAGTGGAGGGGGTAGTTGAGTTTGACGAAGCTTTCGTGCTTGTCACTTAGCCTCTTCATGTCTGTGGTGTTCTCCTCCAAAGTGATCGGTAGCAGCAGAAATAGTTTGGTGCCAAAGTGGGTGATCTAGGGCCACTGCCTCCCAGGTTTGCAGGCTTATAAAGCTGACACCTTCATAGTTTGTTTCAGCTGGTCCTTATAACATTTGTACCGGAACTAAGTTCCCCACAAATAATTTAACAAGGAAGCCTGAAACCATCTGTACAATGGACATGCCCTTTCCATCTAAGACAATGACCTATGATGGAAGCTTCAATGCAATTTACGCGTGCCTTCTTGAGAACTGTGCTGTTGGTGACATAGTAAAGTAAAAACAGCATAAAAGAAGAACTTGCCGCCATCCCACCAGACTCTGGTGCTCGCTCTCGCCTGGTGCCAGACCAGGGAGAGCAGGAACAGCTGCGTTGAGGCTGGCAGCATAAAGTAAAAACTTGTCGCCACCCCACCAGACTCTGGCGCTCGCTCTCACCTGGCCCAGACAGGGGAGAGCAGCTCTCATTCTTGGCCAGTCGGGCCAAGAGAAGTCGGAACACCTGAGCGACCCCGCGGACAGACTACAAAGTGCCACCACGGATGCCGCTTCCTCGCTGCTCTTGCCCTCAGCCGGTCGGGCCAAAAGAAGTCAGACTAACTGAGTGGCCCCGCTACCCTTTCTGGGGGCCTCCTTTGGGGTCTAGGGATGGGGACAGCCTGACGGTTTCCTCCAGGGACAGTTTCCTTGTGGACTCCTCCCGGGAGAAATGGGTCGCAGTTGAGTGACGCGGCTGGAGGACTGTAAAAACACTGCCTGGCTGCCGCCGCTACTACCATCACCGGTCTCCTCTCAGACTTTTCTCGGTCACTTGTAATGGGATTTAGCAATTGTGGTTTTTGTTTTTGCTTAGTTCTCTGTTTTTTGTAATTCTTTTTGTAAACTTGACTGAGATATGGAAACGTTTTGATTGTTACCTGATATTGATGCTTATTGAATCTTTTTGATACTGTAATGATATTGTGATACTTGATGTTTTGTGGTACTGATAGATGATTTGTGATGTTTACATGTTGTGTTATGAACTTGTAATCTCCTAAGGTAAGGAGAGAAGCAGCAGCGGATGCTGAGAGAACTAAGCAAAAGAATGACCTAAGAATCAGTCGCCTTTTTATTTCATGGCTGCAATCACCATCTGCAGCGAGCTTTGATCCTAGGAAAGTAAAATCTGTCACTGCTTCTACTTCTTCCCCATCTATTTTCCAGGGACTGATAGGGCCTGTTGCCATTATATTGGTTTTCTTTATGTGGAGTCTCAAGCCAGCTTTTGCACTTTCTTCTTTCAACCCAACAGGAGCTTCTTTAGGTCTTCCTCCCTTTCTGCCATTAGGGTGGTGTCATCTGCATATCTCAAATTGTTGATGTTTCTCCCAGCAATTTTGATCCCAAATTGTGATTCCTCCATACCTGCCTTGCGCATTATGTGCTCTGTATATAAGTTGAATAAGCAGGGTGACAAAATGCAGCCTTGTCTTACTCCTTTTCCTATTCCAAACCACTCTGTATTCTGTCCTAACTGTTGCTTCTTGATTCATGTACAGCTTTCTCATGAGGCATATAAGGTGTTCTGGTATTCCCATATCTTTAATTACTTGCCACAGCAAATGGCTAAGATTTCTCTCTTGAGTATCCACCAGAAATCAGGTTGCCCTCCCTTGACCCCAGTGATTGTCTTGTCCAAATCACTTTGTTTATCCTGGCCAGGCCTTTACTCCAAGCAATTGCCACATGGATTTAGACCCTGTCACGACTCACTGCAATGGCACCGGAAACAGCCAATAAATAAATAAAACAAGCCCATAAACTGAGAGCAAAGCTGGCAGAAGTTTGAGCTGCCAATTCAACAGTAGCCATTAGTCCAGATTATACAGACTGAAGATCAAACACTTCTCTCCCAAGATGTCAGGAATCAGTAAAAGATGTAAAACCTCAAAATATTTTTAGAGAGATGGGGAGGAGTTTGTCCAAGAAAGCTTTCCTCTAGTGCTTGTGTAGGATGATGGGAAGGAAGGAGAAACTGAAACACACCCATCCCTCTCCAACAGAGTTTGAAAAAGTGAAATACAGTTGTACCTTGCTTAAAGAAAATTGTGACTGGGGGGGGGGGGGGATTGCAAGCCCCGATTTATTTGTTAAAAAAGGTGCTCTTTATGCAAGGTTTGACTGTATCTCCATAAGTCAAGGTCACCCTTGCTCAGAAAGCCATCTGACTCTACAGTTCAGTGCTCATCTCCATTTACAGTCAAAGAGCCAGCACTAGCCCCATCGCAGACCTTTCCGTGGTCATGTGGCTGGTATGAATAGCTGCCGGAGAGCACGGAATGCACCTTCCCACCAAAGTGGTACATGTTTATCTTCCAGGAATTTCTTGCTTTTGAATTGTTATGTCATTGGTGGCGAACCTACGGCACATATGCCAGAAGTGGCACGCAGGGGCCTTTCTGGTGGCACATGTGCCTTCGAGGGGAAGCCCCACCCTGCCCAGCCCAGCTGGCGGTGCTTCCCCACCATCCCTCATCCGAAGACTCAGGCCGGCTTACAACTAAAAACAATTAAAACACATTATTACAACAAGTTAAAAAATAGATTAAAAGATTAAAAGTTAACAAATTAAAAACAACTGGGAGAGAGATGGGGTATTCAAAAGAGCCAGGCAGCCGAACTGACTGTCTGGCCCGCACCCCACACATGCCCCGCCAGCCAGGTCTTCACTCCTTTCCTAAAGGGCAGCCACTCTGTCTGGAAACACAACTCGGTTGACAGGAGGTTCCACAGGACCAGAGCGGACACAGAAAAGGCCCTCCTTCTCATGCTAGAGAGATGAACCTCTCTAGCTGATGGTACGACCAGAGAGCCTCTTGGGTCTGCTCTAGTGGGACGGACAGATGTTCTCGGGGTGACGTGGTCGCTTAAGTATCCTGGCCCACTACCATGTAGGGCTTTAAAGGTAATAACCAGCATCTTGAGTTGCACCCGGAGGCATACTGGGAACCAGTGCAGCTCTTGGAGAAATGGTGAGGCACAAGCATAATGCCCGCACCCCATCACAACTTGAGCAGCCACATTCTAGACCAGCTGAAGCCTCCGAATGGTTGCCAAGGGAAGCCCCATATAGAGCGCATTACGGTAATCAAGTCTGGAGGTGACCAAAGCATGTGTGATCATGAGCAAGGAGTTCCGATCTAGGAGTGGGCATAACTGGTGAATAACATGAAGTTGTGCAAAAGCCCTCCTAGCCACGACTGCCACCTGCTCTTTGAGCAGGAGTCGTGAGTCCAGAAGAACCCCCAGATTACACACTCGGTCTGTTTGGGGGCAAAGCTGCGCCATCCAGAACCAAAGATGGTAGCTCTTGAGTCAACCCCTGACCCACAACTACTCAGTCTTGCCGGGATTCAGTTGTAGCCTGTTGTCCCCCATCCAGACCCTCACAGCCTCCAGGCACCTGGAAAGGACTTCCACTGTATCGCTAGGGTCCTCACAGGTCGAGATATACAACTGGGTGTCATCTGTATATTGATGATACCTCACCCCATGGGAACAGATGATCTCACCCAGCAGTTTCATGTAGATGTTAAATAGGAGAGGTGAGAGCACCGAGCCCTAAGGCAACCCATATTGGAGCAACCTAGGAATCATGCAATACATATCTGGCTCTCGAATGCAGACTTGCTAGCCTTCCAGCTAACAAGGCAAGCTTCTTAACCACTGAGCCACTGTAGCCCCTTATATCTCCACTTATCGAGCAGGATTGTCTCTCCATCACTTTCTTCCACTCTTCAAAGCTTTTAAATATGGATTTGCCTAGAGCAGGGTTCCTCAATTTTGGTTCTCTAGGTGTTCTTGGACTTCAATTCCCAGAAGCACAAGTCAGAACACCTGCTGATCAGGGATTCTGGGAAATGAAGTCCAATAACATCTGGAGAGCCAAGTTTGAGGAACTCTGGCCTAGAGCCCCCCACCCAGAAAATGATTTTTTTCCCTGAGGAACATCCTGCCATCTAGTGGCTTACAACTGTAATATAAATTGGCACTGCTATTTGTACACTTGTTCCACTTGATTAAAATTAATTAATATACAGTAGAGGATGCCAAACCTATGTACACATTTTAGGAGATGTTATCCATGTTTTACTTTTCAAAGTTGAATTGAATCATGGTACCAACCTGTACACTCTTTTGGGAAGGATCGATTTTACTTCCAATGAAATGGTGCCCTACCGCACTTCCACCGAGATGTGAGAGCTTACCTGGATGAGAATTTGTCAGGGCAATGGATAGGATGAAGAAGTGTGGTTGAGTTTTCCCTACGTTCTCCTGACTTAACACCCCTTGACTTCCACCTGGGGGGGGGGGCTTAGGTATACCTTAGAAAACTAGCTACACTGGTGGTACTTCAGGCAGGAATTGAAATGGCATGGACAGCGATACAAGTGGACACTTTGGTCAACATTGCTTGGCATGCATGCCAGGTTTCAGCTATCCAAGATTCAGAAACTCTGCAAACAATTTGAAAACAATGGGATAATATCTAGAAGCCAATAAATCAAGAACAAATCCTGCCAGATTAATCTTATCTCATGTTTCAACCAGGTAACTTCCTGTGGAAATGCTCTGGATGATGATGATGATGATGATGATCATTTCATGTCAGAAATTATTCTAGGTTGAAAATTTTTGCTGAAGAAACTCCATTCAGGGGACACCTGAATGAGGCTCCTTTCATGTCCCCAAGAACCGGGACAGAGACGGGCACTCATACCGGGATAGAGACGGTCCCCAAGAACCGGGACAGAGACGGGCACTCAGCCCTACAATGCTGTAGATGTAAAATATATTGACTTCAGCAAAGCCTTTGACAAAGTGTGTGATGTTACTATCATTAGCAAGCTAACCAAATTTGTGGATGACACAAAACTGGGTGGAATAGCTAATACATGGGAAGACAGGAACAGAATTCAAAACGATCTTGATTGGCTTGAACACTGTGCTGAAAACAATATAATGAATTTTAACAGAGAGAAGTGCAAAGTTCTACAGGGGAAGGGGATCCAAATGCATAGTTACAAGATGTGGGATACTAAAGTGAGTAATACTACCAGTGAGAAGTATCTTGGAATTGTTGTAGAGCAAGGCTAAATATGAATCAACTGTGGAATATGACTTCAAAAAAAGGCCAATGCTGTTTTAGGCTGATTATAACAATAATTTTGTGTCAGAAATTATTCTGGGTTGAAAGGATTTTTGCTGGAGAAACTGCTCAGGGGATGCCCAAATGACCATGTCCCCGAGATCTTTTTCCCACTGAAGTGGTCCTTATTTATCTACTTGCAATTTCTTGCTTTCAATCTGCTAGGTTGGCAGGAGCTGGGAGAGAGATGGGTGCTCAAACCAGTGTGCCTCCGGTGCAATTCACGGTGCTGATAATTACCTTTAAAGCCCTACATGGTAGTGGGCCAGCATACCTAAGAGACCACATTGTCCCAAGGGCATCTGCCCGTCCCACTAGAGCAGACCGGAGAGGCTCTCTGGTTGTGCCATCAGCTAGCGAGGCTCACCAAAGTGGTCCCTATTTATTTACTTGGAGCAGGAGGTTGGACTCAATGACCTCAGGGTCCCTTTCTGGCTCTGTCATTGTAGGATTCTAGCATTTTTAAAAAACCCATTTCACAGCCTAATAAGGTGAGCCCTACAAAAGCACGTGTGGAATTTCTTGGTAACTAAAGCAGCACTGCCTTGGTTTTGTGAAAGCTCCTTATTGCAATTAGCAAGGGAATACTGTAATCCTAACAGAGCAACCCAGACCAAAAAAGTAAAACCTACCAGTAAGCAGGGGTGGGGAGGGGAAAGAAGTGTTTCAACCAGTAATTGGAAGTTAAAGAAAGCAAGAAAGCCTGGAAAACTCAAGAAAGGTCTTGGAGCCCAACCTGGTACCAGGCAGTGTTTAAGCAAGAGAAGGCAGTGAAACCAAGGGCAACACATTGAACAAGACCAAATCCTTCCTGTTTTTAGATCAAGGTCATGGGAAAAAGGAATTCTGCAGTAAGACAGAAGGCGACACAAGATACATTCCTTAAAATAGCTTTCTAATCTATTTCCTTCCTAAGCATTCTTTAAAGCAGAGATGGGTAACCAAGAGCTCTATGTGGCCTTTCCCGTGGAAATTTCTGGAGCACATCTCAGACCCCACCCTCTAAGATTCTCCAATTGCACAAGGGCCCTCTGCGGTCATTGTAATGAATCAAAATGGAGCTTTTACTTTTAGTGAGTTAAAATGGCCACTGTGGTTCTTTGCTCCCTAAACAGGGGGTGCAGTAAGTCTGGGAATGTGTCCTTCAAAGCCAGGCGTGGATTCTTTTCCTTTGAAGATAGTCCTGACAAGCTGACACTGTGAGGACAGAAGTAGGTATGATGAACGTGAAGCCTTATTGGGTAGCAAACACAAAGAGGTGGAACAAAAGGTGAAACATGGGTTTGGTCATCTTGTTGTAGAAAAAACACCATAATCCATGTTCAAAATGCAGGTGGAGACAGGAGTCACCTATGCTTGCTTGTGAGTAGAACACAGCTGGCTTTGCCAAGAAATATATAGATAGATATGCTTTTCTTATCTGGGGAAAGGGGAAATGCAAAAATGTTTCTTTTCTATTTTTGTGATCTTGAACTTTGATTTATTTTTCCTTCAAATAAAAGCTGATTGGTAACAGAAGGCATTGTACTTTTTACATAGAGCAGGAATTCTCAACCTTTTAATGCCAGGGGCCAGGTCACGCTTCCTCAGACAGCTTTGGGGGCTGGAAGGCCATTTTGCCCTTCCTCCACAACATGGCACTTCCGGGTGTGGTGGTGGTGGGACCACATGAAATGGTGCTGTGGGCCACATCCAGCCCACAGGCCACAAGTTGACAATCCCTAACATAGAGCATAAGCTGGTGGGAGATTTCCAGTTCCTTTATTTCTTTATTGGCATCATTACATATTGCTACCTAATTTACATTGCTATTTCCTACCTGATCTGGCTGGTTTGTAAGCATAAACAGCCAGTGATTGAATCCTATCATAGATTTCTCTAGCCTGGAAAAGAAGCACATGGACTCTGAAGCAGCAAAAGGTCTTGTGGTGGCTTCCTAAATGGGTGCAAGTCTTTGTCAAGTGGAACGTGCCCTAAGGTAGTGGGGAAACAGGCTTTGTTATTCTTACAGTTACCCCCTCGCCTTTTGTAATAAAGAGAAACCAAACAATCTAAGTGAGGAGTGCCCAAAATATGGCCCACAGGCCAGATCCAGCCCACAGCCAATTCATCTGGCCCATGCCTCCCTTGCCGCTCCTGGAAGTGGAAGTAAAATGTGCCCATATGGGTTCATTTTACTTCTGCTTTGGGGAGCAACAAGGGAGGCGTGGGCCAGATGAATTGGTGTCAGGGGCTGGATCTGGCCCATGGGCCATAGTTTGGGCACCCCTGGTTTAAGCAGAGAAAATGGCAGATTGCAAGGCATGTTTTACTTCCGCTTCCAGTGGGAAGACCCATGTGTCCAACCCACTGAATCATGTGACCGACCCACGGCCCAAAAGGTTTGAGCACCCCTGATCTAAGTAAGCAAAACCTTACCTCTTAGAGGCACTCTTGGGGTTTGGAAGACACCTGATTTGGTCACATCGGTGGTCGTTGCAGTCTCCAGCAGGCTCAATCCAGAGAGGTCAGCCACAGATGTGCTTACATTTTCTGTTGCATCTTCGGCATCAGAGTCGCCCTTGCTTGGGGCATCAGTGGCCTGACCAAGATTCAGACCAGCAGAAAGTGGAGTCAGCCCTTCCTCCTTCAAAAATGCCCGATCCGAGCCTATAGAAGTATCGTTGGGCCCATATGGAGGCACCCATATTCTTGGCAGTAGGACCTTCTTTACCTCATCTTCTACCTCCTCCTCTCCTTCTAGCTGCAGGGAAAGCCCTGATACCGTTTGGAACTGGTTCACCAGGTGCGTGGCTCTCGTTTGGCTGGCCAGCTCTGATTTTGTGTCATCCCAGTCATCACTTTGAGGCAAGGCTATGGCAGCCACCGTGGCAATACGAAGGGTGTTATTTGAGTGCCACCCGTGATCAGAGGCTCCCACTTCCAGATTTAAGACCGTCTCCCTGGGGACTAGTGTGGGGTCTGTGGTTGCAGCAATGGTGGTCAAAATCAAGAGGTCATCTCTGCTCAGTCTTGCCTCGGAACTGAACCCCTGACCAACTGGTGGGGAAGGATTTGTGGTATGGCTGCTCGCTACAGTACCAGGGAGAGCTCCCATCCTTCCTTGTGTGTTTGGGTGGGATGCACTGGAAGAGTTGACATTTCTTCCAATGTCTAGAGAACTTGAGGTTGGAACATCTGGATCCAGATTCCCTGTAGATCTTGGTCCTGCTCCATCACCTTCATTCCCCTCCAGCACCTCTCTTGTGGTGCCATCCTGCACATTAGAGACTTGAGTTGTTGCAATCAGGGCCAGCAAAGTCTCATGTGTCCTGCTTTGATTTCGCATTTCATTGGACTTGTTGGAACTTGACAGGTCTTCATTTCCATCAGTCCGTGGGGCTGCAGTGGTATAACCATCCAAACTCTGATGCTCCAGAAGAGTGGGAACACCCAGAATGGCTTGCAATGTGGCTTTAACAGTGGTGGCTGTATTTAATGACTTCTCCATTGACTCTACTGGACCTCCGTATGGGCTTTCAAAGGAAGAAGCATTGATTGTTTGCAAAAAGGAGCCTGAGTTACTCTCTGGGCTTGATCCACTCACATTTGCTACATCTTCTAAGCGGTACGTGGTAGAGGAGGATAACTGCAGTTGTGTGTTGTGAAAAGCAAGGTCCTGCAGGCTGAAGGAACTGAGCAGGACCAGGCAGATGGTGATGAACACAGGAAGCCCTACGAGACGGCTCATCCTGGAGGAAACGTTTGCATGGAAACGAGCAGAGCACATGGAACGAGCCAAGAAGCCCTGGAAACAAGAAGCAAGAGAGATCGCTCAGTTCTGTCTCCTTGTAAATTACCATTTTTCAATATAATCTGAAATGTCAAATGCATCCCGTTGGAGAAACTAACTGTCCACGCAGTTGTCACCCTAACACATCTCATGCAAGAATCAGATGCAGGCTTGTATAACGATGGGCTCTTATAATAAAAAACTTATATAACGAAAGGAATTTGAAGGAAAATGTCGCCTTGCATAGTGAAAATTTTCATTATGCAAAACATACAAGTGTGAACAATAAAACAAACAAACAAACAAACAAACATTTCTCCCAGGGGGGGTTTCTGAGGTTTCTTTAATGCATTCCTATGGAGATTTTCTTTATACAAATTTCACGGTAAGAAATTTTGTTATACAAAGCATGCTTAGTATACCTGTAATAAAAAAAATCACATAGCAAAAAGTCTCGCAGAATGAATTATTTTCGTTATATGAGGTACCACTGTACTCTACTTGTCCTCATCGTCGGCAGCTATTTGTGTCCGAGCATACATTTTTCCAGAAAGTCATTATTTTCTCCATTGATGGATGTGTCTCTGGTGAATCAACAAGCCAATCCTGGCATGAAACATGCAACCACACACATTTATTATTAATTATTAATTACTCTACCTGTAGAGGGAAGTTTATACTAGAAATCTTAGGATAATTACTCAAACAGCAAGAAATACTTGTGCTTGGGAAACTGGAGATACATTTTAACGCATCGAGTTCTTGCTAATCAAAAGGCATTGTTTAATAGTTCTGTCTTTTCTTGTTTAACTGTGGGAGGTTTTTTGGGGGGGGTTCTGGCAAGGGGGGAAATAACTAGAAAAGAGGGTTCCAAATGGAAGACAAGTCCATCCATAGTTCAAACAAAATTTTGTGAATGAGGGAAAGCAGTTATGCAACCAAAGTTTCAATCGGAAGGATGCTAGGATAACACACAGGGAAGAAACCCAGGCAGGCAGGCTTTCTTGCAGGACACCAGGAAAAGACATTCAGAGTAATTGAATTCACTCTTACTGTTGCTAAGCATGAAAAGAAATCCATTAATAAAACAAGCAAACCTAAACACCTCAGAAGGATCAAGAAAATAATAATAATTAAAATTGCCAGAATCTAGTTAATTTACATGTACCTATTCCTAGATTAGGCACAAATTAGCACATGTACTCTTTTGGAAATACACAGAAAAATATATTTCTATTTCTAAAAGCATTCCATGTGTCATAATTTCTCCAATTTTCAGAACAAAAGAGAGACATAACAAGCTATTCTTCTTAACCTCTAATTCAGATCATACAAATTTATTCCCTAATATAGAGACTACAGTGGCTCAAGTGGCTAAGATGCTGACTGGGAGGCAGGAGGTCAGCAGTTCAATTCCCGAGTACTGCAGGATGGAATGAGCTCCCGTCTTTGTCCCAGCTCCTGACAACCTAGCAGTTCAAAAGCAAGAAATTGCAAGTAGATAAATAGGGACCACTTTGGTGGGAAGGTAACAGAGTTCCATGAGCTCTGGTGTCTAGTCATGCCTGCCACATGACCACAGAAACGTCTGCAGAAACAGACAGCACTGGCTCTTCGGCTCTGAAACAGAGATGAGCACTGAACCCTAGAGTCGGATATGACTGGCTTTTGAGCAAGGGAAACCTTTACCTTTACTATAGAGACATCCATGCTTCATTGCAACCTCAGTGAAACCCTTACTGGAAAAAACAAGATGGGAGTCCTGGGAATTATCTTAGGTTGTATCTGAGCTTCACATCTTATTTCATACATACTTATTTGGTGCTGGTGCTGCTTATTCTGCTGTATCTGAATATTGGTGATCCTCATGGTGATCCGCCATGAAGACTGTCCTGAGAATATAATGCAGTGATATTTCATCTGCCTTCTGCACAGAAGCATGAGCCCCGTACCACTGATCTAGTTCTGCAAGTCAGTTTCTGGTCCTGAGCTTTTTTTGACACACAAATTCCTCCTCCTCAGCCCCAGGCCAGGATGGATGAAGCTGCTGCCCTCCATCTAGGTGGATTCAAGTGGGATTTAATCCACTTGTGCACCATCACCCTTTCCTGTGGACTTTGGCACCTAAGCCATTAGTCCTCAGATTGGTCAGGTTAGTTAACTGACAACTCAGTGTTGAGTCACTGGCAGCATGGTCTACCCTATTTATTACCATAGTAGGATAACCTGGCCAGACATTTGCTATTGCTGTAGACAAAACAATGAAGTCTTGTAGCACATTAAAAAATAATTCATTTTATTTAACAAGGTTTTTGTGGGCTACAGCCTGCTCCACAGCTTCTTAGACCAAATAAATGTCTTCAGGCTCTTTGCCAGGATCCTGTTGAATATTGGCATAGCTCCAATCAACCTCCTCAACTGGCATTGCTCAAGTATAGGTTGCCCATTTGTTCTCCTGGAGATTCCACCGGAACCTCATAAAATGTTACATCACTTGTGTCATGGACCATTGCATGAGCAGTTCAACTGAAAAAGATTCTGGCCTTTAGCCTAAGACCAACCCCACATTCCCAATTAGAGCAGAACCACTAAATCAACATTACATCAATCCTTTTGTAAATTCTAGTAATTCAGTTGCTCTGCTCTAGTTGGGACTCACTGTAGATTTCAGTCTTTGCTGTTCCTTTGCTTTCACTCCCCCTAAGATATGGAGAGAAGTTGCTGGGAGAAGCATCAACAATTTGAGATACGCAGATGATACCACCCTAATGGCAGAAAGTGAGGAAGACCTAAAGAAGCTCCTGATTAGGTTGAAAGAAGAGAGTGCAAAAGCTGGCTTCAGATTCAACATCAAGAAAACCAAGATAATGGCAACAGGCCCTATCAGTCCCTGGAGAATAGATGGGGAAGAAGTAGAAACAGTGACAGATTTTACTTTCTTAGGATCAAAGATCACTGCAGATGGTGATTGCAGCCATGAAATAAAAAGACGACTGATTCTTGGGAGGCCAGCGATGAGAAACCGGGGGAACATAGTTAAAAACAGAGACATCACCTTGCAAACAAAAATTCGCATAGTGAAAGCAATGGTATTCTCAGTGGGAATGTACGGTGGTGAGAGCTGGACCACTAGGAAAGCTGAGCACAGAATAGACACCTTTGAAATGTGGTGTTGGAGGAAAATTTTGAGAGTCCCCTGGACAACGAGGAGAATAAATACCTCGATCCTAGAAGAAATCAACCCTGACTGCTCCTTAGAAGGTCAAATAGTGAAGATTATTATTATTATTATTATTATTATTATTATTATTATTATTATTATTATTATTATTATTATTATTATTATTATTATTATTATTATTATTATTATTAATTACACTTGATACCCCACCCCAATCGGGAGAACCAGACTCTGAGCGGCTTACAAGATGAAGCTAAAGTACTTCAGACATCAAATAAGGATTCACTTGAGAAAGCCTTGATGCTGGGAAAGGTGGAGGGCAAAAGAAGAAGGGGGCGGCCAAAAATGAGATGATTGGATGGTACTGTATTGTAGATGCAATGGACACAGAACTGGGCGGGCTGAGGAAGGTGGTGGAGGACAGAGTTGCCTGGTGGGCAATGGTCCATAGGGTCACAAAGGGTCAGAATCGACTATGCAACTGAACAACAAAGCAGTGGATGCTGAGAGAACTAAGCAAGAGAACGGCCTTGACACCACCTGAATGGATATGAGCCTCAATTTTACCGGCTCAGATCCGGGAAGAGCTTTAAGGCAAGAACAAAATTCTTGAGTATACGCAAGAACAAAACCAAATTAAAAGATGGAGGAAAGAGCTCACTGAACAACATCTAAGGAGGATATAGCTGAGGATCTCAACCTCCCCTACATCACTTGGAGGACCCTGAACAGGCTGAGGGTTGAGTCCCTAAATGTAAGACCAACATACTCAAGTGGGGGCTGCTGGTGGGTAACAACACGCAGTGTGAATGTGGAGAGATACAGAATCTGGCTCAATTACTGGTTTGCCAATTACTGCCAGAAACCTGCACCAATGAGGACTTAAGTTTGGCCAACAACAAAACGAAGAAAGTAGCTTCATTGTGGGAGTCCAGGGTTTGATCAGGACACGAAAGAAGGAAGACTTTGTTGGTTTTATTTCAACCAATTAATTTGACTGCTCTCCTCCACCCGAAATCACATCTGAAAGGGTACGCTGAAATAGTGTCCAAGAAGAGCTAGAAGCTGCTAAGGATCAAACATGAGAACACAAAACATTAGCCACCAATTAAAATATTTATTTTAATTTAAACTAGTATCTTGCCCATCTTCCAGTCATCAAGTTCATCGTCTAAGCCACCGCAGTCCCTTCCAACCTTCCTTAGCAACTTCTAATTAGAGGAAAATAGAGGCAAGTATATTACATAAATGAGCTAATCAATAATACCCAGTGGCATGTGATTGCCTTTCCAGGAGGAAGGCCAATCACTTCCACATTAATTTACCCCTTTGCAATTTGGATGGAGACAGTCAGGATATGATGTAGATGAGGAAGGTAACAGTCTATTTATTCTTCTCCTGTGTGCTCCAGATTGGATCCTCAGTCCTTGTCAGAGCTTTTGAAATTGTTCCTTTTTTATTTTTACTACAACTTCCAGAATCCCCCAGCTGGATTCTGGGAGCTGTGATCTGAAAAAGGAACTTTTCCAAAACACTGATGGTAAAAGGACCAAGTTGCATGCATCGCTGCTTACATTTTCATGGCTGCCTGCTCACACTATCAGCCACCAAGAGAGAGAAGCCGTGAACAAAAGATGCTGCCAGAGAAGGAACCCCCTTGCAGATTGCTAGGCTTCAAAAACAACCAGGGAGGAACTATGCTAAATTTCTTATTTTAAGTTTGAAAGAAAAATGAGGACATACTGGCTGGCAGACAGTGAGAGAAGCAGCCAAAGGTTGCCAGGGGCCACTGGCCTGGAGAAAGGTGGTCTAGACTAGCAATAGCAATTAGCAATCACAATTACACTTACAGTATATACCGCCCCATATTGCTTAGTGCACTCTCTGGACAATTCATGAGGAAATTAGCATTTTGCTCTCAACATCCTGGGTACTCATTTTGCCAAACATGCCGACTTCCTGCCACTACAGTTTAGGTAAGGTCCCCCCTTGCTAGCAAAGCCTGACCTATATCTAAATCTGAGCATAAGTCTTTTCTTCTTCTCCTTCTTCTGCTGTATTCAAATATTGGTTATCTATCCTCATGGTGAACAGCCATGAAGATTGTCTTGAGAACAATATAATGCAGTGGCCTTCCATTTGCCTTCCGCATCGCAGCATGATGTCCATACCACTGATCCAGTTCTGTGTGTCACTTTCAGATACTGAGCCCTTTTGGCACACAAAATCCTCCTCGATCCCAGGCCATTATGGGTGAACCTGCTGCCCTCCATCAAGATGGAGTCAAGTGGGATTAAATCCACTTGGAGACCATCACCCTTCCCTGTGGATTTAGGCACCCAAGGCTGTTAGTTCCCAGGGTGGTCAGGTTAGTTAACCACCTCCTGACAATCAGCATTTAGTCACTGGCAGTAAGGTTTACTCTGTCACCATAACAGGATAACCTGGCCAGAGTAGAAATCTTCTCTTAAAGTAAACAAAACACTTCCAAAAATGTTTTCTGGTTTTCATCCCAAAAGAATGAAAACCAGAATGGGGAGTGCAGTGAGGGACTTACTTTGGGGTCTTGGATTCCTAGGGAAAACCAGTCCACATCTAATCCTTCAGGAGCATTTTTAATAGTATTGAGGCTTACTGAGGCAGAAAACTTACCTCCACATCAGTTAGGGTGGTCCACACCACCTCTATGGGAACTTCCTTCCTTTGCCAAGAATTGACAGATGGTAGCCAAGAGTATCCCAGTTGGGCTAACGGGACCTGGGTTTGGACCTCCACAGAACCACAGAGCTCTCTGGGTGACCCTGGGCAAGTTGCTACCATTCAGCGTAGCCTACTTTGCAAGATCATTGTGCAAAAAAACTCAACTCCTCGGAGAAAGAAGTGTGAGACATTTTGGCCATTAAATGTGTAGAAACTTGACTACAAAGGGGGTAGCATTTAGAGACAGGGAGGAAGCATCAGAAAATGGTCCCATAGTTTGCGGCCTACCCGATGAATGCAACCCCCGAAGCAGGGGGCTTCAAAAACCTGCTACTTTTCATTGTGTGGCTGGCTGGGACAATGCGTGGCTAATGCGGTGGTATTCAGCTCAGCCAGTCACAAGTGCGCAGAACATCAAACCTGCCACAGCCTCACTACCAACAGCGCTACTGCACTGGTGACGTCAGAGTTAGGTAGACCCAGGTGCAAAAATATTATTTAAAGAGAGAGAAAGACTATCTCTATCTACAGAAGCAAAATCCTTAGCTTCTTTTTTCTTTTAAACCAACAATCACACCAACAAGAAAATCCCAAATTGGTGATCCATTTATTACTGAAATACCTGTGAATAGGGGTAAAAAAAAAACACCTTAAGATTCTTTGCTTGAAGAGGTAACGTGCAAAAAAATAAAACACCCTCAACTAACTCCATGCTTATGTTTGATGCATAGGTTTACTCTTTGGTGTTTTTCGCTTTTTTAAATGAAACCTGGTCTTTTTATTTCAGAAATCTCACAACTACGCGGAACACGTGCTTCCCATTAGATATCACTGCACCAGAGTTGCACCTTTGCTATTTTTAAACTCAGATCAGGCAACAAACCTAATGCCAACCTTGCAAAGTTTTGCCTCCTTCCCTTCTCCCTGAATTCACATCCGATCAATCCAGGGGGCTTTCTTGAATATTAAACCCAAAAACAACCCCACCCACCCACCCACACAAGCAATTGCATTTTGAAACCACAAAAAAAATAGCCAGTGCAAGGATTTTTTTTTTTCATTTTGCTTTTTTCCCCCAGATCTTCCCTCTGGAATTCCACCAGACTGTTGACCCAAAGCCAGAAGGGGAGGGGAGAGGAAAAATGAATGAAATCAAAGCCCTGAATTGAGGGAAAGGGAGCTTTTCACCAGGAAAGGGGGGGAGAGAAGGGAGAGAAGAAGAGGAGGAGGGAGGAGAGGGAGAGATCCCCAGACAAAAGGCAGTCTAGAGAGCCAGTAGTAAACCGGTGGCAACATCCATTTGCTCCTTGGAAACAAAGAAGATGCAGCTGGCGAAGCCATAGGTGCAGGAAAAGCTGCCTCCTTGCCTTCTCCTTCATTCCTGTGGGATTTGATGCTTTGCAAAGGATAGAGGGGAGGATTCCTGTATCGCCCAATGAGGCCTGACTTCTCCCGGCCCCCTTAAATACACCACGGGTTCCCTTCGCCCATTCTCTCCAGAGCCTGGGCAAAAAAAGGACTTGGGCCATTAGGTCTCTCCAGGCAAGTTCTCCTCCGAAATCTTTCTCTCCAGCGGTTTGGCTTTCGCCTTACCTGAGTGCCGAGCATCCCTTTAGCTGGGCAGCATCTTTCAGGTACCACCAGGAAGGGAGCGCCTTCTGCCGCCGCCGCTGGTCCTCGGGAGCATCCCGCGCTCACAGCTGCTCCGCAGCCGCCTTCATGCCGCCAAGAAACTGGGAGGAGAGAGACAAGAAAGAAAAGAGGAGGGAACTCACTCAGAGGCTTCTCATATTCATCAGCCCGTCCCTCCTCTGGCTCAGATTGGGCAGGCGGGGAGGAGAGAGAGGGACACCCACCACCCACAGTCTCCCAGCTAAGCTTTCACCCACCTGCCTCCTAACCTGCTTTGGACTCAGAAGAATTGGGGGTACAGAGCAGACGATGGGACGCACAGCCGTGGAATCAGGAGCCCTGCCCCAAACATCTGTGGTGTAGAAGTCCATGTGTAAAGCAAGCACATCAGATAGTAAATAAAACAAAAGAAAAACAAACAGAAACTGTTGTGGCTCCTTAAAGACTGGCTGCTATATTTTAATTGTACTTTAACGTTAGCTATTGTGTGTCTGTTCCTGATATGTGTAAATTAATGCCATGAAATCTCACCCTTCTGTCTGAGGAAGTGGACTTGATCCATGAAAACTAACATTAAAATATAGAAGTTAGTTTAGTTAGTTAGTTAAGATATAGCTAAAGATCTCAACCCTTCCCTACGTCACTTGGAGGACCCTGAATAGGCTGAGGGTTGGAGTCCCTACATGCAAGACCAACATGCTCAAGTGGGGCTGCTGGCAGACAACAGCAGATGGTGTTAATGTGGAGAGACACGGAATCCAGCTCATGTACTGCTCTGTCGATTACTGCCAGAAAACAATGAGGACTTAAGGCTGCTGTTGCTGTTGCTGTTGTTCAGTCACATAGTCAAGTACTGTATAACCCTTTGCGACCCCATGGACCATCACACTCCAGACCCCCCTAACCTCCACCATCCTCCTCAATCCGCCCAGCTTTGTGCCCATTGCGTCAACAATGCCATCTAGCCATCTCATTCTCTGCCGCCCCCTTCTCCTTTTGCCCTTGACCTTTCCCAACATCAAGGCTTTCTCAAGTGAATGGTCAACGACAAAGCCAAGAAAGTGGCTTCATTTTGACAGTCCAGAGTTTGATCGGGACACAAAAGAAGAAGTTAGTCTTTAAGGGTGCCACAATGTTATTTTTGTCTTTTTGTTTTGTTTACTCTCTGATATGCTTGCACAGACTAGCAAAAATTTCAACAAAGGTTAGTTAGTATAAACCAGTGATGGCAAACCTTGGCACTCCAGGTGTTCTTGAACTTCAATTCCCAGAAGCCCTGATCAGCAGGAGTGCTGACTTGGGATTCTGGGAATTGAAGTCTAAGAACACCTGGAGTGCCAAGGTTCACCATCACTGAAACAGATAAAGTTGCAAATCAGTGTGGCTTTTTACACCTGAAATGACTGATGTTTCCTGATTGATATTCAGATTTATTTCTGTGAAGTTGTAAATGGTTGGTAAACGGTAAATGGTAGTCTTGGTTAGACCGGCTGTTGTTGATGAGCATCTATGCACTGTCAAGTTTTGAAGAGTTCTTTTACAACATAGATAGATAGATAGATAGATAGATAGATAGATAGATAGATAGATAGATAGATAGACAGACAGACAGACAGACAGGCAGGCAGGCAGGCAGGCAGGCAGGCAGACAGACAGACAGACAGACAGACAGACAGACAGATTGTAAACTGCCCTGAGAGGTGCTCACATCAAAAGGGTGAAGTATGAATGTGAATAAAACAACAACAACGGCCTGAGGAGAAGACTCCATGGCCTGGCAGGCGGCTGAGAACATCGTCCCCTCCTCTGGGCCAACAACAACGGCCTGAGGGGAGTTAGTCTGTGTTCTGGTTTGGTTGTATTTTGTATTTTGTGAGGTTATATTTTATAATTTTTGTTGTACTGTTGTTGTTTTGACTGTAAGCCGCCCTGAGTCGCCTCGGCGAGTGGGCGGCAATATAAATCTAAATAAAATAAATAAATAAATGGATGCAAAGTAAACATTACACATTTGCTAATGAGTTCATCTTTCAGACCTAGCATCTATTGAAGATGTTGTGTGAAAACTTGTCAATGGTCTGAGTGACTAGGCTGCAAGTTCTTCCTTTGTCCTGTGAGGTGCCCTGAGGCAGTGGATGAGAATTCTCCTGAAGTAGGTTCTGTAAAGGTGGTGTGGGAAATTGCAGCATATGCTGACTGGGAAGCGGAAGGTCAGCAGTTCGATTCCCGAGTACTGCAGGACGAAATGAGCTCCTGTCTCGGTCCCAGCTCCTGCCAACCTAGCAGTTCGAAAGCAAGAAATTGCAAGTAGATAAATAGGGACCACTTTGTTGGGAAGGTAATAGCATTCTGTGCGCTCCGGTGTCTAGTCATGCCTGCCACATGTCCATGGAAACATCTGCAGAAGCAGACAACGCTGGCTCTACGGCTTAGAAACAGAGATGAGCACTGACCCCTAGAGTCAGATACGACTGGCTTTCGAGCAAGGGAAACCTTTACCTTTATAACAACCATCTAGTTGTGGCACTTTGAATTTGATCATGTCCTGCAAACCCTGACTAATAGTCAACCCTTTGAGATGGGTGGCCAGCATATGTACATACTTTATCTCTGCTGTCTCTCTCTGGATCCTTGTCTTGAAAATTTTCTGTTCCAGAATGGCACTTTCAAGTCTTGTGCAGAGTGTCCAGGTAGATTGAAATGATTTTAATCAGGTTTCTGTGTATTGACCTTCCTGATGTCTGATTTATGTCCACTAACTCTTTTGCCATACTGCCAGCAACTCAACGCCAGGCTGCGGTTAACTAACCTGACAAACCTGAGGATGTTTTTTTTTTACCCATTTCGGGCTCTCTGACCCCCCTGCCAGCTCCAGGGAGGATCTGATCCAAGCTGTTTCCAAAGTTCCCCCACCTCCCGGGCCTGTGCAGCAAGCCAAAACGTCAGGATTTGAATCCTGATGTTTTGGCTTGCTGCAGCCTTCAGGGAGGTGGAGGAACTTTGGAAACAGCTTGGATTGCCCCCCCCCCCCAAACTGCCTGGAGCTGGCGGGGGGGGGGGTCATAGAGCCTGAAATGGGTAAAAGAAACTGTCATTTTTTTACCTATTTTGGGCTTTCTGACCCCGCTGCTGGCTCCGGGGGGGCGGCGGCGGCGGAGGACCCGATCCAAGCTGTTTCCAAAGTTCCCCCATCTCCCTGGAGGCTGCAGCAAGCCAAAATGTCAGGATTCAAATCTCGACGTTCTGGCTTGCTGCAACCTCCAGGTGAACAGGGTTTTTTTAAAATTTTGTGCGATCAATGCATCGCACAACGTTAAAAATCAGATAACGACTAGACTTGTGGAACCAAGTCTCATCGTTATCCGAGGTACTAGTGTATTTTCATATATTTTAATTATTGAAACTCACTAGCAGTTGCTGCATTTCCCAGCCTTGACTTATACTTGGGTCAATCTATTTTCCTAGTTTTAGAACTCCAAATTAGGTACCTCGACTTATATTAGGGATGACTTACAGTCAAGTACTGTATATATGGTACTCTATTTTTGGTACCACTCCTCCTAAGATAAGGAGAGAAGTAGCAGCAGACACCAAGAGAACTAAGCAAGATAATGACCCTCAACATCCACCGAATGGATATGTGCCTCAAGTCCACCAGCACAGATCCAGGAAGAGTTTTATGCAGTGATAGGCTACTACCAGTTCAGACCAGTTCACCCGAACCAGTAGCAGCTTTCCAGAGGGGATTGCCGCAGGGGTAGAGAACCCCTGAAATGCTATTTACAGGGGGGTAGCCCATAAGTCCCTACCCATCCATATATTGTACAGTAAAAACCCCTACTTACATAAAAAGTCTGTTCCGTAGGCTTTTATATAAATTGTATTTTTATTTAACTCAAAGCAAACTCATAGGAAAAATGAATTTTTATTTAACTCGAAACAAACCCGTAAGAAAATAATATTTGTGTAAATCAAAGCAACCCCATAGGAAAAATGAATATTTTACATAACTCAAAGCAAACCCACAGGAAATTAATAGTACTACTGTATTTACTTTATTATGGAAATTGTGTTATGTAAATCAGAACATTTATGTCAATCGGGGCAGGGTTTTAGTGCAAAAATCATTATGTAAGTCGAATTTTATGTAACTCAAGGCATGTAACTAATTTCATTGGTACAATGGCCAATGGATTTTAATTTAATTTAATTTAATTTTCGCACTTGTATGCTGCCCAATCAGGAAACCCAACTCAGGGCAGCTAACATTATAATTAAACAATACAGTATATACAATAAATACACAATAATACAATATACAAAATTCAATCTACAAAAAACAGCACATAATAATATTCAACAATACAATACTATAATACAGTATAATGACAAAGTCACAACCACATAAGAAATTCCCAAACAAACAGCAAAGTCCAGGGGTGGAGCAGCAGGCATCCTCAGCCTCAAGGCAGGACCATCTTCTGTTCCACATAGAAAAGTTCATAAGAAATGACCAGCAAGAAAGTCCAAGGCCCAAGCTGTCCGGGTGTGTGTGTGTTCAGTTCCCCAGCCCCAATGGCCAAGCCCCGGCTTTTCAAACCCCCAGTCAGTGATGAGATGTAACAGGTTCTCACCAGTTCACCAGAACTGGTAGTAGCTTTTCCCAGTGTCCCAGAGAACCGGTAGCAGCTTTTTTTGGGGGGGGGGGGGACCTTCAGAGCTTACCTTTTCACTGGTTCCCCCATTGGGCATGCGCGCCAAGCACTTGGTGTGCATGCACTTGGCGTGTATGGAGGGCCTCCTTGCTGTCCTCCCAAGCAGGGAGGAGGAAGAGAAGCTGCTAGCCTGAAGATTCCTATAGTCTGCTCCCCAGGGTAAGTGACTCACCTTTGAACGTGGTGTGTCTGTGTGTATTTTAATGTGTATTTAATACCTTTACCTATATTGACATACTACCACAGTTCCTAAAAAGGCCTGGCGACCAGCAGCCCTGGCTGTCTGACTTGGGGTTTTTAAGCAAAGTCTTGGAGTTACCTCATCAACAAGCTACACCTGTGCTGTTCCAATTGCTGTTCCAATTGGAGAACCCTATAGGAGGTACAGCTGTTTTACATTTACATTAAGGCATATTATCCTAGAGAACTGGTTAGGCAAAGACTTAGTACCTAACTCCTTTAACTGCTGAAAAGTGCCAAAATGAAGCCATCTTGTGGTGAGTTCATTCTGTAGTTCCTTCCATCTGACATAGTGTGAGAAAGATTAACCAGAATAAGCTTTAAACTCTGGTTTAAAAGCTCTGATTGATTTGTGTTTGGGGCTAGTGGGTGGGTGGGTGTATTTTAATGTATTTTTTATTTTATTTATTTATTTATTTATTTTATTTACGGGTTTGTGTTATGGGTGGGGTGAGGTGTGTGTGCTTATTTTTATTTTATTTTTATTATTTTTATTATTATTTTCTTTGGCCCTGCCCACAATGTCATGATGTCGACTCTGCCCATGATGTCATGATGTCATAACATTAGCTCCGCCTACACTGTGATGACATCACGGTGGGGTTGTAAAAATTTTGACATCCCACCACTGCCTCCAGCCATGGGTGAGACCCGGGGGAGAGGCAGCAGACATCTTTAGCCAAACGGCTGTGCTGTGGCGGCGGCAGCCTTCGGCCAACCGGTGGGGCCGCACAGTTGTCTCTCCTTCCCTCAGCCCAACCGAGGGACTTCTAATTAACAGCAAAACCAAGTTAACATAAGAATTATCATTTAAATTTTGGGTAGAAGAGCAGTCTTTGCTTCTTTTTCCCCACCATCCCTTGGTGGAACCTTACTTTTTTGTTTACCCTGGCCACATCTCATTTAATTAGGTTAATAAAAGAACCAAGAGCTACCAATTCTGTAAACAGTTCCTTGCTTTTCTTCCTTGCCCTAGCATATAGTCACAAACATGTGTAGATAAATACAGACAGAAGCCTGTTATATGTGAATGCATATAAACAATGTTATCAAACTGGCCAGGTTTGCACAATGCTCTTGCTGAGTCTCATTTTTGGCAATGAAACCGGAAAACTTTTCAGGCCAAGGACAGGTATAGGTTAATCCTGGCTAAGAAGAAACAAGATGCAGTTTGAGACCCAAGTTCTGCACGATGGAGTGGATCATTGGAGATCCCTAGCTGCCTGATATGCTACATGATATGGGAGGATTTAAGGTTAAGTAAGTATGCCACCCATCTGGGAAGTGTTACCTCTCTGGATGGTTAAATGATTAAAAACCCATTATACAAAGTAATAGAACAGAGGCAGCAACATGTTAAAAAAATTACAATACTGTACAGATACATTTAATCTCATTCTGCCCTCAAAAGAGCATGTCTGGGAAATTAAATAGAATTTAAACTAATACTGAGATTAAAAATTAAACCAACTGGCTGCAGAGATCTTTAGCTTCCTTAAACTTTGTTGTTTTGAGTTGTATAAGAACAACATACAGTATCATAATTTGCAAATTGAAGTTGAGCGTCTATGGAGGAAAAAAAAATCTACTGTAGTATCCATAGTGATTGCAGCCCTTGGAGCAATACCTAAAGAGCTCCCTAGAAAATACAGTACAGTATTTAGAAATTTTGTATCTATTGGACTTGAACATCCTAACTCCAAAAAACAACTCAACTAGGAACTGCGTATATACGCAGACATTACCTTAACAGTTCTTAGGTCCTTGACAAGGGCTTGAACTGTTAATTTTATACCAGTCCTCCACTGTGAATCAAATGGTAGATTGAAATGTTTGAAGTGGTAGGCGTGTTAATATATGCAAGCAAGCATATTTGAGATTAAACAAAACAGAACAGGGGGGGGGGGAGACAAAAGTGTTGTGGCACCTTAAAGACTAACTCCTGTATTTAAATGTGAATTTTCGTGGACCAAGTCCACTTCATCAGACAATAGTGGTAGATTGTTTCCAGTAATAATGAGGAAGAGGAGGCAGGGAAAGAAAATTAATCAGACGACTCCACATGGAAAAAAACATTTTATATTGAACGATGGAGGATGTTGTTTGCATTACTAAAGTAATCAGAGACCTCATCATTTTGACTTTTTAAAAAACCTCTGCAGCTTGATTTTTAAAAGATAACTCTAGTTTCTGACGTCAATAATTTTTTTAAAATAAAAAATAGTTCCTGGGCTCCGGCACGACAACGGGCAGCCCCGGTGATGAGCGTGGACCGCGCCGTGTGAGGAGGAAGGCCCCCGACCGTGCTGCCTCGGCCAATCAGCGTCGCGCGCCGCCGGGCGAAATAAGCCCTTCCTCCCCGTTGGGCGTGGTGAGTCTCGGCGTCCGCCTGCTTTTTCTTCCTCGCCTGCCTCCTCTTCTTCGAAAGAGCCGCTGCAATGCCGCTGTACGAGGGTCTGGGGAGCGGCGGCGAGAAGACGGCGGTGGTGATCGACCTGGGCGCGGCCTACACCAAGTAAGGCTCGAAGAAGCTGTAGTAAGGTGGGGAGGGGGTTCCCAGGAGGGGCCATCTAGTAGTCCGGCACACACCCCTCCTTGCCATAGAGAGGCTGCCCTTGGCCGGGCTCGCACAGCTGTGATGTGTCTTCTCCCCATAATGAAATGTTTTATTAATTGATTGTATTGTTGAACGTTAAATTTGTGAGTTTTGTGAGCCGCCCTGAGTCGGTTGCACCGAGTAGGGCGGCATATAAATTGAAATAATAATAATAATAATAATAATAATAATAATAATAATAATAATAATAATAATAATAATAATAATAATAATAATAATAATAATAAGTAGAGACATTACCCTGCCAACAAAAGTCCACGTAGTTAAAGTGACGGTCCTCGCAGTAGTAATATATGACCCTAACGACAGAAAGTGAAGAAGACCTAAAGAGCTGCTTGAAGAGGGTGAAAGAGGAGAGTGTAAAAGCTGGCCAAACTTAACATTTAAAAACCCAAGATCATGGTATCTGGCCCCATCACTCCCTGGCAAATAGAAGGGGAAGAAATAGAAGCAGTGACAGACTTCACCTTCTTAAGATCACTGCAGATGGTGACTGCAGACATGGAATAAAAAAATGCTTACTTCTTGGGAGGCAAGCTATGGCAAACCTAGGCAGGATAATAAAAAGTAGAGATAGCAACCTGCCATGAAAAGTCCACGTACGTAAAACAATGGTTTTCCCAGTAGTAATGTATGGCTGTGAGAACTGGATCCTAAGGAAGGCTAAGCACAGAAGAATAGATGCCTTTGAACTGTGGTGCCAGGGGAGACTCTTGAGAATCCCCTGAACTGCAAAGAGATCAAATTAGTCAATCTTGAAGGAAATAAATCCTGACTGCTCCTTGGAAGGACAAATACTGAAGCTGAAGCTCAAGTACTTTGGCCATCAAATGAGAAGAGAGGACTCACTAGAGAAGGCCCTGATGCTGGGAAAGACCAAAGGCAAAAAGAGAGGGGGAAGGCAGAGGATGTGATGGCTAGATGGCATCGTTGACACAGATGACGAGAGTAGATCTGGGCAGACTGCAGAGGATGGCAGATGACAGAGGAACTTGTCATGCTGCAGTCCTTGAGGTTGCAAAGGGCTGTGTGATTGAATGGCAAGCAATTATAAGACTTGAACAGCACCTCAGTCAGGTGCTTTTTGGGGTCTATTTAGAACTGCCATAATCCTTTCCCACAAAACCAGGACAGAAGTATAGTTGACAAAAATGGGTGGGTTTTCTACAAAATAGCCTTTTTGATGTGAATTCTATGAACGTCTTACGGTTAGGTTGGGTGCTCTGGCAGCTTTTGCGATGTAACGAAAATCATGTACTTTTGAAGAGCTGCCGCCACAAAACTAAAGCACCCAGGAAAATAATGGTTACGTCAACTGAAAGCTCGTCTTGGCGACTCTCAGAAATGTAAAGAGCCATTGGCCAAAAATACAAAGTGATGATGTCATTGCTTCCGAAAGTTGCTTTGAAAAAAATCCAATCTTTGCTGGGGGGTTGATTTCCAGCAGCCCAGCGACCAAACCACACCAATTCAGGTGACCCAAAGTGCGTTTGAAAGAGGAAAGAATAACCTTTATGGTGACACTATTACATTTGAAATTAGACTTCAGGGGGGGAAACTATGAAATGTTTTTTTAAAGAAAACACTCAAATGAGGTCACAAAAATGCAACAATAAAAGGGGGAACGTGTTAGAAACTGAATATGACAATTTCCTGAGGTGGATACAGTTCGAATACAACACGTGGAGAAGAATGATGCCGAAACAGGAATCAACAACAAAGATATTAAGGAAAACCGTGACTCGTAAAAATGACATTGGGGGGGGGGTGTCGGCTGACGGTGAGCCTGTGACCAAACCAATCAACCGATTGAAGTGATCCAAAGTGTGATTGATAGAGGACATAATAATCTTTCTTGTGGGACTTATACAATTTGGATTGGACTTCAGAAACATTTTCTATGAAGGTTTAAAACAAAAACACACACTTTCTAACCTTCGTTCCTTCAAAAAAAAAAAAAGTATATCTCCACACCAGAATAAATACATTGTTGTGAGAATGGATACACTGTAGCAAGTTTCTCCTTTGAAGTCATAACCACTTTCCTTTTTGGCTTTCCCTCTTATTGAAGAACTGCTTTCAAGGAATCATGAAGGAAAAACTCTTTTTCTTTGCGGTTTGACTATTGAAATATTTATTAAAAATAGATCCTTTGCAGTTATTAACCTGTGGTGAATTGTTGTGTTTACAGTGGGCTGCTTATGGACATGTGTCTATAGTGGGTAGAGTCGGGAGAAATGGAAAATAATGGTTAAAAGCATCTTTATTGAAAAATAAAATATAAAAAATAATAAACACAAATGAAATTGGGATTTCTGGTCATGGGTTAACACAATGTAGCAGTTCAAAAGCAAGAAATTGCAAGAAGATGAATTGGGACCACTTTGGTGGGAAGGTAAACAGTGTTCCATGCTTGCCACATGTCCATGGAAATGTCTGCAGACACAGACAGTGCTGGCTCTTTGGCTATAAACAGAGATGAGCACTGAAACCTAGAGTCGGATATGACTGGCTTTTGATCAAGGGTGACCTTTACCTTAGCTCAGAAAACCTTAGATTTATTTATTTATTTTATTTTTTATTTATATTTATATTTGTTTATCGCCCTCAGGGCGATTTCCAACAATTTTAAAAACACTTTAAAAAATTAAAAACTTTTAAAAAGCTTAAAAACTTAATTAAAAGCTAGGTATTATAACTTGGACATACCGGGGGTCAGACCATCCAACTGGCTGGGGAAATTGAACCATCCACTCCCCAGACCAGACCTGCCAGCCAGGTTTTCACTCCTTTCCTTTTTATGAACATTTTATGAAAACCTTAATTTTATGAACATAATGTCTTTATTTTTCCCCATTCGAAACATCACCCTTAATTGATGAATGAAATAAATGAACTAATGAGCATAATTCAACACATCGAATTCACATACTAGATCCCTGACGGTAATGTCCTTAGACTCTACCTGCCACTTTTTAAAAAACAAACATAGTATAATGGCAGCTATAAAACACTTTCACATTAAATATATCAGTGTCAAGTTCAGCATCTTAATCACTAAGACACTGCAGCCGATAATATACATTATTGTAGTTATTCTTTGTTTTTTTTATTAGTCTCTTTACTTTGCTTTAAAAAAAATTCATTCCAACATGAAAAGAAATCCCAGAAAGAAGTTACTGGTACTTTCTTCCATGCAATATTGTGCAGAAGCACAAGCTATGTTAAGGAACCAGTCAGCTTTAATGTTTGTTACCAAATTAGGAGATGATTGGGACAGATTTTGTAAGTGAGCCGAGTGTAAGGAAGCCCATGCAAAAGCGTCCTTCCAAGAGCTGGCACTTTCAGCTTGATATACAAAGCTCCCACAGGTTCCTTTTTCGGCATGCCCGTTGAGATTTTGGGAGCCAGCATGATGTTAGGCTGCTCCATGCTAGCCACCTTTTCCTCCTCCCGTGCCGTCAGGAGAAGGCTTCGTTGACTCCATGTGAAGCCCTGCAAAGTCCCTGCAGGGCCTCTTCAAGTCACCTTCCTGCTTTTCCCTCTCCGGCTCCAAAGCTACACTTAATTGTGGGAGCTGCACCAGTGGGAGGGGAAGGCTAGGAAGTTGAGGAGAGGAGAGGCAAGCCAGATGCATCCCAAGCTGCCCTTGTTTGATGGCGAGAGGTCGAAAATCCAGGACTTTAACAAGATTTTTATTAAACCAGCCGGGACAATTTTTCTGACCTTGAATCCGGGACAATCCTGGTTTTCCAGGACATATGGCAACCCTAGGTCTAATTGTGGGAAGCAGTGGATCATGTAAATGTATATACACTTAAAGGAGGGACTGATATTTATTTATTTATTTATTTCATTTATATCCTGCCCATCTGAGAGATTCTCCCACTCTGGGTGGAATACAACCAGTGGTGGGCATCAGCCAGAACCAGTAGCAGAAATTCCAGCTGGCCCCACCCATCCAAGTTTTAAAATAAAGTAGTCTTAATTTGGGTGCAACACAAAGCTTTCCCCCTGGCCATGCCCACCATGCCATGCCCACAGAGGTAGTAAATTTTTTGGGAGCCTACCGCTGAATATAACACATTGAGTTGGGTTTTTGACCCGATTGGGCGGGATAATAAGTCGAAGGAAATAAATAAATAAATAAATTAAAAATATTTATAATAAGCTATTAAACATTAAAATAAACAAACCAAATAAATGTGTAAGTAACATCATCAGTTTGAGACCCAAATGCTATGTGACAGTGAGCTCCCAATGTCTGTCCCAGCTCCTGCCAATCTACAAGAAATTGCAAGTAGATAGATACGTACCGCTTCAGTGGGAAAGGTAACGCCATTCCGAGCACTCTGGCATCTAGTCATGACCACGGAAAGCTCTGCAGACACATAGTGCTGAGCACTGCCCCCGTACTCACGTGTTTTTCTTCCACTTCCAGGAGCAACAAGGGCTTTGTGGGCCGGGTGAATTGGCATCGGGGCCCGCATCCAGCCCCCAGGCCATAGTGACCAGCTCCTGAACCACGTGACCAGCCCATGGCCAGAAAAGTTTGGGCACCCCTGCTTTAGAGCAAGGGAGGCTTTTACCTTTATTAACATGGCATATAACTGGTAACCTTAGGTTGATCAGAGATACCGTCTCATGATAACTGGAGCTTAATTCTGCCAGTCCAAACCATTTTACTTGGTTTATTTTAATAGTATATTTATACTTTTCCCCCCAGATGTGGCTTTGCAGGAGAAACGGGACCAAGATGTGTTATTCCTAGTGAAATAAAGAAGCCTGGTATTTCAAAGGTAGATTTCCTTTTTAAAGTTTCATAAATATTTAATGTTGGTGTTGTTTTTGTTATTCATGTAAAGATATATATATATATATGCTACAGTTGTTGTGCTTATGGTATTTATTTAAAACATTTCTGTATTGTTTCCCATTATTAAAAGATTTGGAGCAGTTTAGAAAATGGAATGACAGGGTGGTTTGGAATAGGAAAAGGAGTAAGACAAGGCTGCATTTTGTCACCCTGCTTATTCAACTTATACACAGAACACATAATGCGCAATGCAGGGATGGAGGAATCACAATTTGGGATCAAAATTGCTGGGAGAAACATCAACAATTTGAGATATGCAGATGATACCACCCTAATGGCAGAAAGTGAGGAGGACCTAAAGAAGCTCCTGATTAGGTTGAAAGAAGAAAGTGAAAAAGCTGGCTTGAGACTCAATATCAAGAAAAGCAAGATCATGGCAACAGGCCCTATGAGTCCCTGGAAAATAGATGGGGAAGAAGTAGAAGCAGTGACAGATTTTACTCTCCTAGGATCAAAGCTCACTGGAGATGATGATTGCAGCCATGAAATAAAAAGGTGACTGATTCTTGGGAGGCAAGCTATGAGAAACCTGGGGAGCATAGTGAAAAGTAGAGATCTCACATTGCAAACAAAGATTCGCATAGTCAAAGCAATGGTATTCCCTGTGGCAATGTATGGTTGTGAGAGCTGGACCATTAGGAAAGCTGAGCGCAGAAGAATAGACGCCTTTGAGATGTGGTGTTGGAGGAGAGTTTTGAGAGTCCCCTGGACAGCGAGAACAAATAGGTCAATCTTAGAAGAAATCAACCCTGACTGCTCCTTAGAAGGTCAAATAATAAAGATGAAGCTAAAGTACTTTGGACATCAAATGAGAAGAGAGGATTCACTTGAGAAAGCCTTGATGCTTGGAAAGGTCGAGGGCAAAAGAAGGGGTCGGCCAAAAATGAGATGGCTAGATGGTATTGTGGAGACAATGGGCACAGAGCTGAGCGAGTTGAGGGGGATGGTGGAGGTCAGGAGTGCCTGGCGGACAGTGGTCCATGGGGTCGCAGAGGGTTGGAATCGACTGTGCGACTGAACAACAAAAATACATTCAAGGGATGTAAAGAGGGTGTGGAGGAGGCTGTAAAGAGCCCTTGGTCTCTCTTCCTTGCCTCAGCAGTTATTCATAGATATTTGCAGATAAATATAGACAGAATCCTGTGCATGTGAACCCACATAAACACACATACAGTAATTTGGCTCAATAACCTAATGATCGCTATGTGTTGTCAGGTTGTCTCCTATTTATGGTGATCCTATGAATGAGAGACTTCCAGAATGTCCTGTTTCCAACTTTTTGGAATAGTAGCCGTGTTAGTCTGTGGTTCAGGCATATCAGAAAATAAAATAAAAATGAAATGAAATAAAAAACACCGTAGCACTTTAAAGACTAACTGCTATATTTTTATTTTTAGCTTTCGTGGATCAAGTCCACTTCTTCAGACAATGAGTGAAACTTACAGGCATGGTTTTTATACACCCCTGAATTTGCTGTATAAAAACCATGCCTGTAAGTTTCACTCCTTGTCTGAAGAAGTGGACTTGATCCACGAAAGCTAACAATAAAAATATAGCAGTTAGTCTTTAAAGTGCTACAATGTTTTTTATTTTGTTTTGTTTATTTTGTATTGTTTTCTGATATGCCTAGATCAGAACAGTTACCTTCTAATGCCTGTGACAGTATTAAAAATATTAAATTGTTTCTGATGGACTGTTCTTTTTTTGCAGCCTGTCAAAGTTGTTCAGTACAACATTAACACAGAAGAGTTGTATTCATATCTCAAGGAGTTTATCCACATGCTTTATTTCAGGTAGGCAATGCAGCAATGACATTTCATTTTTTGGTGCTTTTCAGTGGTGAGAAAGGATGTAAGTTATAAAAGAGTGAATTACAAAGGAAGGGCAGCTTAAGTTGAAAAATATTCCATGATGAGTTTGTGCTGCATATCCTAAACCTTCCAGTTGCTAGATAGGATTTGATGCTTCATCCGTGAAGAGGCTCCTAGAATTAGAAGTGGCCAATTTTAGCACTGACCCAAACTTGTTCAGGTTAAGATGTTCTTTCTTAAAAGCCAGCATGAGTCTGTTCTTGGGTATTGGATGAGATGTTCTGGTTTGCAGCATTCTTCAACTTGTCCATATTCGAGGATGCAAAATTCATTCCTTTCTGTGGTAAGGCTCGTAGGCTGAACTAGGTCAGGATAGAAAGATTTCTGGCACAGTAAGGAAGGAGTCTTGTATCAGAAAGGTACAAGCATAACACCTGTAAAGAAGGGTCTTGAAGGACTATGATTTTTCAGTCAATTTTGCGGGGCAATTTAGTCAAGCCCCTCAGAGTTGGGTTCTCCCGATTGGGGCGGGGTATCAAGTGCGATAAATAAATAAATAAATAAATAAATAAATAAATAAATAAATAAATAAATAAATAAATAAATAAACAGGATCTCAAAATGGGACAGGTTGGGGCAGATGGACCTGATCAGTGTATGCATGCGATTGGACCACCACAGTCTCAGCTGGGCCAAACAGTGAGCTATTCGCTGGTGTCGTTGTCTTCAGAGTAGCCCCAGGACAGAACGCTTCGTGGAGTCAAGCTGGGAATGTGGTGGAAGAAGAGGAGGCACAGCCCTCCTATCAGGGTGAGCTGAGAAGACCTTTCTTGGCCATGGCTGCCACTTGCTTATCGCTGAGACCACAGAGAGAGGCCCAAACACTCTGAAAAATCTGTCTCACCCTGACTGATTTGGATGGATCCTAAGTACGTCTAGGGAATTGACACTAGTGGGCCGGGGCTGGGGTGGAAACGGGCTGGGGAGAGTGGGATGGAGAGGGGGGGAGAGAAGAGTCCTTTAAGTCCATTTCCACTCCACATCCCACCACCAACCAGGGAGAGTGGGATGGAGGGGGGGGAGAAGGATCCTTTAAGCCCATTTCCACTCCATCCTGCCGCTGCTGACCATCAGGAGGCTGGGAGGGCGAGATTGGCCAGGCAAGAGAGCTCCTTTGGAAGCTGCCCTTTTTCTGGCTCCTAGCGGTCAGCAGTGGCCACCGAACTGCACCAGCGGGGTGGGTAGGTGAGGTCGGCTTTCAAAATAGCCCTTTCCTGTGTCCAGCTGCTGATCCTCTCTAGCCACTGACCCACACCAGCAGGGGTGGGGTGGGCTGTTACCGGCATATAAGACACTCTGTTTTCTGGTGTATTTTAAGGGAGGAAAGTGCGTCTTACGTGCTGGCAAATACGGTACTTCATTCATAGTTATTGCAGTAGAAAACTCCTTTTGAAAAGCCAAGAACAGAAGTAAGTGTTCTTTCTGACGCATTTCGGTGCCAGGAGGCATCAGACAAACCTTGCACATTTCTTTATTGCCTTTGGCTTGTGGATTAGTTCTATAATCATGTGCTTGTCCATTTGGAAGTAAGCCTCCCTCTGTGCAGAAGGATTTGTTTCTTCTTTTATTATACATAAGATTGCAGTCATAAGTTCAGACACCCCAGGATTTAAGTCTTCTGGAATTTCTGAATAGGAAACGCGCGTGTATCCCCAGGTAACCAGTTTTGATTTAGCTTTCTGGTCTCATGTGTTGACTTTTTCTAGGCACTTGCTGGTAAATCCCCGAGACCGTCGTGTCGTGGTTGTGGAATCTGTGCTGTGCCCTTCCCATTTCAGGGAGACCCTCACAAAGGTTCTGTTCAAGTATTTTGAGGTAATGAATTCTAAGCATTTGCCCCATTTGATGTTCTTAATCATTGCTGCATTTTCTTGGCATGCTTGTGGGGGAAGCCATTTTTCACTGGGCTAAAACAAACCCCGATACAAAAAGTGCTTTACTTAGCTGGCATCTCTCCACCAAAGTTCTGTCGAGAGAAAGTGCTGCTCAAAAAGAGTGGGTCAGAGCATGTTCCTAGGAAGCACCACTGTGATTTGATCACCCACCACCAAAGCAGGGGCTGAAATCAAGGCATTGCTTCCTCACAACTTCTGCCCCTCCAAACAACCAGCCCCCACAGACCGCCTTAGAACTAGGGAAGGTGAGCAAGGAGCTACCAGAGCACTGGGCAGAACCACAGGACTCTCTACCGCCCTGCCAAGAACAACCATGGCCTGTGTGGAAAGCTTTAAACAGACTGCGTGCAAGGGTAGGAAGATCAAGGGCTGATCTGAGAGAGTGGGGTTTCCCCGTAGATGACAGCCTGTGCGAATGTGGAGAAGTACAAACTATTTCCCATAGGATACAATGCACATGATGCCCCTCAACATGCATTGAGGAGGACCTTATGTTGGCAAGACGAAATGCTGTTGATGTGGCCCGATATTGGGCAGATGTCATCTAGCCCTTTTTAATTCTATTTTGTTTTTAGATGTGTCAATTTTAGCTTTGTGTGTTATTATATTCTGGTAGTGCATCTGACATGAAGAAAGAAAGAAAGAAAGACTGGATTTTCAGTCACTTCTGCAATTACCAGTGAATGATGACCAGATTCTTCTTTCATGTCCTGATCTAACCCTAGACTGCCAAAATGAAGCCACTTTCTTGGCTTTGTCATTGGCCAAACCTAAGTCCTCACCCAGTGCATGTCTCTGGTGGTGACCAGATGTACCGTAAATAAACTTGTTGTTGTTGTTGTTGAAGTTCCCACTTCAGGTATGAAATGGGTATGAGTTTACTGAGGAATATAATCTCGTCTAGATCCCTTCATTTGTTCCATTAGTGTTCATGGTGCCCTCGCTCCAGTTTGAATAGAAGAGTATGTGCAGTTAACACTTCTCTATGCGGGAGATCAGCAGTTTGATTCCTGAGTACTGCAGGATGGAATGAGTTCCCATCTCTGTCTCAGCTCCTGCCAACCTAGCAGTTCAAAAGCAAGAAATTGCAAGTTGATAAATAGGGACCACTTCGGTGGGAAGGTAAAATAGTGTTCCTTGTGCTCCGGTGTCTAGTCACGCCTGCCTCATGACCACGGAAAACGTCTGCAGAACCAGACAGCGCTGGTTCTTCAGCTTAGAAACAGAGATGAGCACTGACCCCTAGAGTCGGATATGGCTAGCTTTCAAGCAAGGGAAACCTTTACCTTTGTATCATTCTGGGTGGTTCAAAAGGTAATTAGCATTTTGCCTCCAACAAGCTGGGTCCTCATTTTACCGACCATGGAAGGATGGAAGGCTGAGTCAACCTGGAGCCATGGCCAGGATTGAACTCCCAATGTCAGCAGTTTTGGCTGGAGGTTGACCACTTTGCCACCAGAACTCTTATCAGGGTGGAACAGCAGAAGGAAAGGGGAGGTCTTAGTGTGCATGGAAGAGTCCTGTGAGAATTCTTGTTGCTGCAGAGGGATGCCAGACTGTGAAAGCAAAATCTCCCCCCCCCCCCCAGATTTTTGTAAAGAAAAGATCAGGACCCGTTATTTGAACAAGAGTGTGAGATTCTGTTGGCTGTTGTTGCTGATGGTGGTGGAGTTGCAGTCTGATAAAATTCTTCAGGGCCAACCATTTTTCACCCCTGTAATGGACGCTCAGGGACTGCGGTGGCTTAGTGGTTAAGACGTTGAACTTTATGACTGAAAGGTTGGCAGGTCAGCAGTTCGAGACCTGAGTGCTGCATGATGGAATGAACTTCCATTGTCTGTCCCAGCTCCTGCCAACCTAGCAGTTTGAAAGCAAGAAATTACAAGTAGATAAGTAGGTACCACTTCAGTGGGGAGGTAAACAGCATTCTGTGCATTCTAGTGTCTAGTCATGCCTGCCACATGTCCATGGAAATGTCTGTAGACACATACAGTGCTGGTTTTTTTTTTTACTATAAACAGAGATGAGCACTTAACCCTAGATTTGGATATGACTGGCTTTCAAGCAAGAGCAACCATTACCTTTAATGGACATTTGTGGTCCCTTGTTGTAGCTGCCTATGTTACTCATGGGACCTGAGGTTGATGGCTGTCCTTGGAGCACTTTGCTCTCTGCTTTCATCTTTCTTTTACAAGGAAGATTGTGCACACGCAAGGAAAAGCCTTTGCCCAGCCACTTCTTTCTCTCGCTCTGCAGAATGAAATACTGGGACTCTTGTTTGTAGGCTGCCTGGAGTCGCTTCACCGAGGGGGCAGCGATAGAAATTGAATCAAATAAAGAAATAAAAGACTAATCTCCTTTTTTCAAGGGACAAATAAATATGTAAATAGTTTATAGTTGGGGCCCTTCAAAAGAGAAGATGTTTTATTGATCAGACAGGGGTTGCATGCAAAGGTGATGAATTGTATTTATCATTTCATTGAGTCAATTTTATATCTTGTTTTATTGTGATTGTATCATTCTACTTTTATTTATTTTTCTCTGTTTATGTAATTACATTTTATCTAATATATTTTATCGCATTTTAACCTGCAGCTTCTTTAGAGAAACTGGAGCACAGAGACTGCACAAGTAATTAGAGAATAAACATACCGAACATCTGTCCTGATTTTCCCTAGCAAACATTGTGTAAAAGCATTAACTAAGCATGAAAGGAGGTAGCAGTGCATGGTCAGCCTGCCTCATCACATGAAAAGTCATAAGTCTGAAGTAGAGAATACTTTGAATTTTTTTGAATGGTAGCCATGTTAGTCTATGTTTCAAGCATACCAGAGAATAAACAGCAAAAGCGCTGTAGCACTTTGAAGGCTAACTGCTATATTTTAACTTATAAAATGCAAGAGGAAGGCAATACCTTTATTAGATAATTCACAAATTAAAACATTGTGCTAGCTTTCGAGATCCAAAATTGCTTCATCAGGCAAAATTATTGATTATTTAATTTTTGAGTGATCTAATAAAAGTATCGCCTTCCTCCTGCATTTTTTGCATTTTTAATAATTTGAATATGGATCACACGGCTAATCTCCTTTCTTTGCCTATGTTATATTTTAATGTTAGCTTTCATGGATTAAGTTCACGTCGTCAGACATGGGAGTGGGGCTTCGTGGTATCAATTTTTACGCATCAGGTACAGAGGTACAGAGCGATTGTTTAGCATAACAGAGAAGTATACAAATCAAGATGGCTTTATACAGTGTATAACTAATCCAAATAGCAACCAGAGATCATCTGTCATTATAAAGCCATATTAATTTGTATACTTATCTGTTATGCTAGCTAATCATTCTGTACCTGATGTGTAAAAATTGATGCCATGAAGCCTCACTCCAATGTCTGACGAAGTGAACTTGATCCATGAAAACTCACATTAAAATGTAACAGTTAGTCTTCAAATTGCAACAGAATTTTGGTTTTGTTTATTCTCTGATATGCTAGAATACTTTGAGGCTCTCTCTGTGATTCTGAACCTGACTTTCCAGAGCGCATGAAGGGCCTCCATGCATATCAGCAGTTCATTTTCAAAGCAGATTACATTTCGAAGTGATTCTCTTACCAAGAGCTTTTCCTGTGAGCAGTGTTCTTTTAGCCATAGATGTAGCCCCCTGGGCTCTGTGTTTTAAGTAGAATTGAAGCGTTACAAAACTCTCTTGCAAACAATTCAACCGGTCACTTTCTTTGTGTTTTCTCTAGGTTCCTTCCGTGTTGTTCGCCCCAAGCCACCTAATGTCTCTTCTGACCCTTGGCATCAACTCGGCTATGGTTTTGGATTGTGGTTATACAGAAAGCATGGTGTTACCTGTATCTTTTTCCACTCTCTACACTGGGGTGCCCAAACATTTTACGTCACAGGGCCGGACTGTGCCTCCCCCCTCCGGATAGCTGAGCGGGCCAGAATGGTGGTTCCCCCCAGCATACATGCTGCTGTAAAATGTGTCCACAGCTGTTGTAAACATGTTTATGACAGCCGTGGGTGCATTTATGGCTGTCATAAATGGGTCCACGTACTCTTCTGGTGCAGCGGTTGCAGCGATGTGGGCCACATGAAATGGTGCCGCAAGCCAGGTCTGGCCTACAGGCTGTAGGTTAGGAACCTCTGCTCTACACAACCCTAATGTAAGTCAAGAAAAAGGCAGTCATAGAGTTACCAAATAATCTAACAAAAACATCCTGATTCGCTTAAGACTGCAGGGAGGTTATGTGATGTTGTTTGGACATTCCCTAGTCTGTAATTAATGAAGCAGGAGGTAAATATGCAAAGTACATTATCGGCACAACTTCAATTCAATTATCATTGTGGGGGTCCTTATTTAACCTTTCACAATCACTTTAAAAAATCAATTTTCTGTCCATCTTGTACGTTCAAGAAGGCTGAGATCACTGTTTTCATAATCAAAACATTTCTTTGTATTTTTCTTCAAGCAGCCTTAACTCAGAGTGGCATATATTGCAGAAAGCTTTAAGTGTCCGCCTTATAAATTAAAATTATCAGATCGAAGTAGCGAAAACTGGGCAAACACATATTCACAGTACAAATACTGTATGTCTGTTATTGTAAAATGATTGTTTTTAAGTTACATTTTTCAGAGTAGTTCTATGGTAAAACAGTGCTTGCATTGGGTCTTCTTTGTATCGGAGAGTCTTAAAGTAAACCCCCTTAGCTGCCTGCAGATTTATGAAGGAATTCCGGTTCTGAACTACTGGGGTGCCCTTCCTTTGGGAGGAAAAGCCATTCACAAGTAAGTGGGCAGCAGGCATTTTGACCAAGCATTCATGCTGCAAAACACTAATCCTGTATTGAGTTGGTGGTCATTTAGGTTGCTCTGAAAACCCATCAAGTCCTTCCTTCCTCCAGACAGGGTTGCAAACTACCAGGTGTGGAAGGTCAGAACTTGTAAGACAGGGATGGCACCAAATCTAGTTCAGAGGAGTAAAAAATAATTATGTCTAAATATGTTCAAGGGGACTCAAGTGGCTGAGTGGTTAAGATGCTGAACTTGATGACTGGAAGGTCGGCAGGTCAACAGTTCGAGACCCAAGTGCTGCACAACCGAGTGAACTCCTGTCTCTTGTCTCAGCTCCTGCCAACATAGCAGTTTGAAAAGCATGAAATTGCAAGTAGATAAATAGGTTGCACTTTGGTGGGAAAGATAAAGAGTGTTCTGTGCACTGCCTGCCACATGTCCACAGAAACCTCTGCAGACACAAGGAGCGCTGGTTCTTTGGTTATAAACAGATGAGCACTGAACTCTATAGTCAGATATGACTGGCTTTCAAGTGAGGGCGAACCTTATCTTTACCTAAATACCGTATATAAAAAGTAGAAACATCACCTTGCAAACAAAAATTCATATAGTCAAAGCAATGGTATTCTCGGTGGCAATGTATGGTTGTGAGAGCTGGACCATTAGGAAAGCTGATTGCAGAAGAATAGATGCTTTTGAGATGTGGTGTTGGAGAAGAGTTTTGAGAGTCCCCTGGACAGCGAGGAAAACAAATAGGTCAGTCTTAGAAGAAATCAACCCTGACTGCTCCCTATAAGGTCAAATAGTAAAGATGAAGTACTTTGGACCGCAATTGAGAAGAGAGGATTCACTTGAGAAAGCTTTGATGCTTGGAAAGGTGGAGGGCAAAAATGAGATGGCTAGATGGTATTGTGGATGCAGTGAGCACAGAGCTGGGTGGGCTGAGGAGGATGGTGGAGGACAGAGGTGCCTGGCGGGCAATGGTCCATAGGGTTGCAAAGGGTCAGAATCGACTGTGCGACTGAACAACAGCAAACCTAATTTTGACCTGAAAACCCAGGAAAATAGATTGACCAGAGTATAAGCCGAGGGTAGGAAATGCAGCAGCTGCTAATGAGTTTTAATAATCAAAATATATGAAAATATGGTAAAATTAATTAAATTGTTGGCACATCTCAATCTGGCACAGTCTTGGGACCCTTGTCATTGATCCGAGTATAAGCTGAGTCCCCTTTTTGAGACTAATTTTTGGGGCTAAAAAACTTGGCATATACTTGAGTATGTATGGTATACTCAAATTTCTTTGTAGCTCTTTGTGAAATAATTACAAAAGTTTTGATTGTCAGATCAGAAGGTCTGACACCTTTTCATTGCCTCAAGAGGCCTAAAGACCTGCATAGTCCTCCAAGTGAGAAATCGGACACCTTTGTTCATCACAACTGACTGTTCATCCATTAGTTCGTTCATTCATTTCCCCGCCCCAATTGGTGCACTCTGAGCAATTTACAACAATGAAATAGACAACCCACAAAACAATATCAAACAGAGCAATCGAAACAAGATAGAATAAATGGTAAACATTAATAAAATACATACATAAATGGCATTAACAAATTTAGTCTTACACCAATTAATAATGTACTTTTTCTATTCACAGCCAACATGTAACTCAACCAGCAAAAACCAATCAGAATCTAATTAAAAATAAATGAAAAATATTTGAGTTCATTAATTGATTAATCCTGCACCTTTGTCATCAATTTACTTAAGAGGGAAATGCTAGTTGGAAAAGAAACTTTTTTAGCTGTTTGTGAAATGCCATAATTGTGGGATTTATTTATTTGTTTAACCAATAAAGGGTTACATTCAGAATGAAATCAGACAATTTCCACTTCTCCTGAGAGGACACAATGGGGGAATTGAACTCCCAACCTCTGGCTCTAAGCCAGGGGTGGCCAAACTTTTCAGTTTAGCGGGCCGATCACGTGGTTCCTCCCACCAGAAGTGGAAGTAAAACGTGCTTTGCAATCTGTTTTGCAACAGGATGAGATAGATTTTAAGCTGCCATTTTCTCTGCTTAAAGCAGGACTGGCCAGATCCGCCGCCACCCCGCCACCCCTGTACGGGCATGTTTTGCTTCTGCTTCCAGGAGCGATGAGGGCGGTGTAGGCCGGATGAATTGGCTTTGGGCCAGATATGGCCTGTGGGCCATAGTTTGGCCACTCCTGCATTTTGTATACCACCCTGAATTATTTTAGCCCACTAAATACAGGTAATATCACATCTTGCCATTTGTTAGCCAAGGTGTAGAGATTAAGTGTGATGGATGCCGTAGGTGAAATGAATGAGAGCACTGTGCTAAAACATAGCTGTGATTGCAATCCTTTAGGGAGTTAGAATATCAGATGTTGGAACAAAGCACAGTGGATGCTGGAGCTACCAAAGGCCAGAGTCTTCCCTCAGTGATGGGTAAGTTACTTTTATTGGACTGAGGAGGGATGATGCTTATTTGAGCTGTTCCTTGGCAAAGAGAAGGGGAAGGAATGGAAGAAGTGACAGGTGGTCTTACTTTCTTGGGATCTAAGATCACTGCCAATGGGGACTGCAGCCATGGAGTCTGTATTCCTTTTTATCTGGCCACAAAAGGAAGCTATGTATGCTTCAGAGAGGATCAAATGGGCTGGGAGCAAATGCCCAGCTTCCTGTGGGAGTGGCATCCTAACTCCATGAAATGTTTTGCTTTCCTTAAGTAGAGAGCCTGACAGACCACCACGCCATGAACACTTTAATATATGCCTGAAGAAGTGGTCTTGAACCACGAAAGCTCCCGCAGCATTTTGTTTTTCTTAGGGATCCAATAAAGGTATTGCTTGTTTCCTGCATCTTTTGCATCTTTACAATTTGAATATGGATCACAAGGCTAATCTTCCTTGTTTGGCTATGAAATAAAAAGACACTTACTTCATGGGAGCCAATCAATGGGAAATCTAGACAGCATAATAAAAGGTAGAGGCATCACTCTGCCAACAAAGGTCCGTCTATTGAAAGCAATGGCCTTCCCAGTAGTAATGTATGGCTGTGAGAGCTGGACCATAAGGCAGGCTGAGCGCAGAAGAATAGATGCCTTTGAAATGTGGTGCTGGAGGAGAGTTTTGAGAGTCACCTGGATTGCAAGGAGATCAAATCAGTCCACCCTGAAGGAAATCAGCCCTGACTGCTCCTTGGAAGGACAAATGCTGAAGCTGAAGCTCAAGTGCTTTGGCCACCCAATGAGAAGAGAGGCCTCACTGAAGAAGGCCCTCATTCCTCATGACACTGAGTGTTTGAATCCTGTCCATTCTGCTTGTGCTAGACTAAAACGTTTCTTGTTTTTTCAGGTTCTGTCCCAGAAGAAATTGTAGAAGACATTAAAGGTAATATTTTCATAAAACTAGGAAGGGAACACAATGGACAGTTGACTTCTTCCTCTGCAAAGACTATGGATATATTTTTATTCCACTTTTTCTTCAGTAAAGACACAGTGGTCTATTCTATTTTCCATTTCATCCTCACCACAATAGCATTGTGAGTAGAGGTGGAACTTTAGGATATTTTTAGATTGCAACCCCCAGAATTCCCCAAGAATTGCCCCCCAGACAGAATCCTGGGAGATACAGCCCAAAAACCATCATTTAAAGATAGGATTCTATCACCTCTATGGCTCTTGTTGCTTTTTCAAGAAGAAAAAAATTCTTTTGGATGTGGTTGGGAGTGGATGAATAATGTTAAATTTTTTAATATACACAGCAGTAGGAGGGGCGGGTTAAATAAATAGTTATACAGTAATTAACAAGTTCCCCAATATCAACTCCCATTCTAGCCAAGCAAATTAAACTCTACACACATCTTGAAGTGTAAGAAAAACGTTTCTTTACTTACAGTTGTTTTGCTTGGATGGAATTGGTAAACAGTTGATTTGGTAGATAAACAGTTCTGTACAATAACGTCCTCATTTAAGCAAACACTCTCTGCTTGTAAGGCAAATTGGAGAGTATAGGAGAAAGAGAACAGCATTAACACAACAGACAAAAAAAACCCAGAGATGACACTCACTGACTAAAACTTGAATAGCAAGCAGTCTAATACAGGTCCCTATAGATGTGAAACTGGAGAACTCTTCTGATTGGCTGATTATATACATAATTTACATCAACACATTGCATTGTGCAGTTGTTTTAATATATGCAACAGGTAATTCTTTGAGAGGCTCCCTCTGTACAGCCTAATGGGCAGAGAGGCTGCTCACCAGCTGATTCCTTGCCACTCCCAGATACAACCTGGAGCAGTTTCCTCCTTCTCAAAGGGCCAATATGAAGGTGACAGAACACACGCAGGTGTGGGGGGGGGGGACACACGCTCCTCTTTCAGCTATTGTTTTTGGATTGCATCTCCTAGGATTCTGCCTGGGCGAATTCTCTGGAAATTCTGGGAGTTGCAGTCCAAAAACAAAATACAGTTGTACCTCGCTTAAAGAGCATAATGTGTTCCACAGGATTGCTCTTTAAGTGAGTTTGCTCTTTAAGGGAAACACCATTTTAAGTGACCAATTGTGGCTTCTGGCAGGGGGGATTGCAAACCCCGATTTATTTGTTAAGCGAGTTTTTGGTTGTTTTTATTTGTTAAGTGAAGCAAACTTTCAGAGAAAATTCTGCTCTTTAAGCAAGGCGCTCTTTACGTGAAGTTTTACTGTAATCCAAAACCTTACACATTGATGGAATTATAAATTATGGAAAGGGATAACTTAAACCAGGGGTTCTCAACTTTTACGTGCCACGGGCCGGATCACTCCCCCTCTGACAGCTGAGTGGGCCAGAAACGTGGTTTCCCTCACCATAAACACTGCAGTAATCTGCAATGGGTGTGTTTGCACATGTGCAGGCATGTTTACAGCTGTCGTAAGCACTTCTGTTTCCAGGATCATCACCATGGGCTGGATGATTTTCTGTTTTGGGCCGGGGTCGGTGCACAGGCTATAGATTGTGAACCCCTGACTTAAACACTCTTTTCTGTCTATATCCAAAGTTCGCACTTGCTTTGTGAGTGACCTCCAGCGAGGACTGAAAATCCAGGCGGCAAAGTTCAATATGGATGGCACTGCTGAGGTGGGTGAGGAACAAGTAGCGTTTTCCGTTCAATAGAAAGACTCTTGATTTAAAAAAAAATCCCTCCTCTGAAAACATTCATTCTGTTGTAGCGTCCAGCCCCACCTCCTGATGTCGACTATCCACTGGATGGAGAGAAGATCCTGCATGTGAATGGAGCAATCAGGTTAGAAACAGTAGACAGTTGGGGGGTGGGGGGTGGGTGAGGTTCCCTAAGAGGGCTGAAGTTATTTCCCTCTTCTGCTGACATTCCTGCCCTCTAGTAAGAATTCTGCAAGGTGCCATCTTCATTTTAACCATCACGTCCCTTGGATTGGGCCCCCTGGATGATGAAGTGGTTTAACTGCTGTACTGCAGCCAAAACTTTGTGAGTTCAAGCCTGATGTGGATCCAGGTTAACTATGCCTTCCAGCCTTCTGAGGTTGGTAAAAGGAGTACCCAACTATGATTTTCCACCAGCCAGCCCTGTTAACTTCAGATGGGAGGTTAACTATCCTCTAAAAATGTAATGCCTTCCAAATCAGTTCAAACATGGGAGAAGGGAAAGGTAATGGACTCCAACCTACTGAAAATAAATGGTCCCTTGTTCTGAATGTGGGTTACCTAAAACCTCGTTTTATTTCTTGTCCACAGAGATTCTGTTGTTGAGATACTCTTTGAACAGGACAACGAAGAGAAATCAGTGGCTACTTTAATACTCGACGCGCTCATCGAGGTACCCCAAAAACTGCCAGCAAGGAACTCCCCACACACACACACACACACACGATATTGACAAACATACAGACTGTCTACATAGCCGGTTTTTTTCATCTTCTGCTCTAGGCCAGGGGTTCCCAACTTTTTCAAACTGGGTGCCAGGTCATGCTCTCTCGGTCAGCTTTGAGGCCACCCCCATTTTGCCCTGCCTTCACAACGGGGGTGGCCATTTTGTTTATTGAATGCTTTTGGAGGGGTGGAGGGGCCACATGAAATGGCATTGTAGGCCAGATCCAGCCAACAGGCTCTGGGCTGGGAAACCCTGCTCTAGGCAGCATTTCCACAAGAGTGGCTGTGCACCTCTTTTATAAGCTTGCATTGATGTGGCCTGATGAATATGGTTGGAGAAGTTGTTTCAAAAAATTGGGGCCACCACAGAAAAGGAATGAGCTCTTGTGGTATTCTTCTGAGTTTCTCTCAGAGTGCTCTTCTTACTGAATGAGACAAATGAAAGCAATTAACTTAAGAGACCGCATCGTCCCAAGGACATCTGTCCGTCCCACCAGGGCGGATCGGAGAGGCTCTCTTATCATTCCATCGGCTAGAGAGGCGCATCTCTCTAGCACCAGGAGGAGGGCCTTCTCCGTGGCCGCCCCGGCCCTTTGGAACCTCCTGCCAACTGAGTTACGTCTACAGACAGAGCTCCTGCCCTTTTGGAAGGGCCTAAAAACCTGGCTGGCAGGGCAGGTGTGGGGGTCCAGGAACATGGGGTCCCATGTTGGGTGGCTGATATGATGGGACAGCCACCCCTCCCTCACTCTTTTAAACTTTTAAAACCTTTTTAAACCTTTTAACCTTTTTAAATCTTTTAGATTTTTGTAAATTCATGGTTTAATTCTTTTTTAATTGACTTTTAAGTAATTTATGAACCTTAAGGTTTTAATTTATGAATTTCTGTAAGCCGCCTAGAGTCAGGTTCGCCTGATTGGGGCGGGATAATAAATCTAAATAAATAAATAAATAAATAAATAACAGTGAAAGTGAAAGCATTTCGTTTCTCAGAGTAAGAACGAATAGATCTTTGGCAGTTTGTAATGAACTTTAAAGATACATTCTTAATACATTTAGCACTGAGTGGAAACATTAAATGTTGTAAGTTTCAAGATAGAAAAGTAAGCTATAGAACAGTAGGGAAAATTTGTAATTTTTTGTTAGCTGTTTCTGTTCTCAGTGAAGTAACTTTATCTATTTAGAGAACAGTGAAGCCAAAACAATTACAACACATGTGTGACACATACATTATCCTTGTAGTGTTGTTTATCTTCCAAGTGTGACCCCATGACCTGATTTTGTTGGTGTTCCTCCAGCGTGGCTTATCAGCCACTGTTCCTAACCCATATGACAAGAGTCCTATTTATACTTTGAAGGGATTGATGTGATTCATGTTCCCCCTGTATTATTTTTGCCAATTTGCCCCCACTTACTTTAGAAGAATGGTTGCTTTGCTATAGTAGGGTTCCCCACCCACTTTTCCATTTTCTCTTCTTTAACCATTATAGTTCCCTTTTATATAGTTTTAGTCATACAAATTAGATTTAAAACATCACATGTTACTGTTTTGCAGTTTAAATAATTTCATGTCACCTTCTTATAGATGAAAAATGATAGGTCATTCTCAGTCCACCCTAGTAAGACCTTAAAAGACAAAAGAAGATCGAGAATGTCTCAGATGCCAGTCTGGTTTTATTCACTGTAATGCCAAACAATAGTGTTTCTAAATAAGGGGTGCCCAAACTTTTTTGGCTGCAGGCTGGTCATGTGGTTCAGCGGGCCAGTCACATGGTTCCTCCTGCCGGAAGCAGAAGTAAAACCTGCCTTGCAATCTGTTTTGCAACCAGATGAGATAGATTTTTAAGCTGCCATTTTCTCTGCTTAAACAAGGGATACCTAAACTACGGCCTGTAGGCCGGATCCAGCCCCCAACACAATTCATTCAGCCCATGCCACTCCTGAAAGTGGTATGGGCAGCACGGGGCGGATGATTTGGCGTCAGGGGACAGGATCCGGCCCATGGGCTATTACATGTGAAAGCCGACTGCACCCCCCATCATAGATCACAAGTGTCTGCCCAGAGACATGTTGCCAGACTTGCTTAATTTGTGGCTGAATGAAACGTTCCCCCTCCTCTTGTTTTCCTTTCAGTGCCCCATTGATACAAGAAAGCAGTTGGCAGAGAATTTGGTGGTGATGGGTGGCACAGCCATGCTGCCAGGATTCCTGCACAGGTTAATGGCAGAGATCCGACACCTGGTGGAGAAGCCAAAGTATAAGGAGAGGCTGGCCTCCAAGACCTTCCGAGTGCACAGCCCCCCTGCAAAGCCCAACTGTGTGGCCTGGCTAGGAGGTGAGTCTGAAGCTTGGCTCAATAGACGTTACGGGTAAGACATGCAGGAGTGCCAGATTACAGTCTTCCAAGTCCTTCCCCACTACTGCTTCATCGCTGGGGACTGAGCTCAGAAATACCATGTAGCCTCAACTCAGCTGAAGCCCCGTGTGATGAAGAGGAAAGTCCTCTCCTGATTGGATTGGGTTTTATCCTTACTCTTCCTCCAACGAGCAAAGGCTGACATATCTTGCCTTCCTCTTTGACTCACAGCAGCTCATCAGGGACAGTTAACGGGAGAGAAGAGGATTGCCCAGCGGGTTTTTGATCCTGAACAGGAATTTGAACAGATCTCTCCCTTAGTCTGCTTTTGGTGCTCTTAGGTAAAGGTCACCCTTGCTCGAAAGTCAGTCTATTTAAAACAGGGATTCTCAACCTGTGGCCCATTGTTGCTAACTGACATGGTGCAGAAATGTTGTTTTAAAGGGCTAATACGTTAAAGGTAAAAGTCGCCCTTTACCAGTCCTATCCGACTCCAGGGTTCAGTGCTCATCTCTGTTTATAGCCAAAAAGTCAGCGCTGTCTGCATCCGCCTCATTGGGGCGGGATAATAAAAATAAATAAATAAATAATAAATCTGCAGACATTTCCGTGGACATGTGGTAGACATGTCCAAAGTGGGACTTATTTATCTACTTGCAATTTCTTGCTTTCAAACTGCAGAAGCTGGGACAGAGATGGAAGCTCACTCCATTGTGCAGCACTCGGGTCTCGAAATGCCGACCTTCTGGTCATGTAGTTCGGCATCTTAACCACTAAGCCACTGCAGTCCCTTTCAGTGCTCTTAACTGTAGCACAAATTCAGCCTGTTGAATTCCTGTAGGGAAAGAGATTCAAAGATCAGCTCAGAATCTTGTCTAGTGTAAATCTGAACACTGAATGACTCGGGGTGTCAGATCCCCAAACCTGTCAGTCCTCTTTGAGTTGCTAGGAGGTGTGTTGGAAAATTGCTGAATGAAACAGGAAGGCCAAGCCCAGGGCAAGTGTATCTTTACAGCTGACTCCTGTTTCTGGCAGTAGCATTTGTGTGGAGTCCTTTATCTGTCTCGGATTACCTGGAGGGCCTTTCATCTCCCAGATTTAGGTTTCTTGGCAGGCAGTGCAGGGATTCAGTACACCTGAAAAGTCAAAAGTCCTCATCTTCTGGCTGCCAAGGGTTTTTTAAACATTTCAAAAGACATCACCCTATTTTTGAGTGACACTGCTTCATTGCCAGGCTAACAGGTGCTCAATTCACCAACTAGATTTGGCTTTGACAGGAGCAATTTCACATAATCTTCAGAGATACTGACTCAAGAAGGAATTGGAGAGAGTTCAGATAGTGAGGGGATTTCTTCTTTCATGACCTGATCAAACCCTGGACGGCCAAAATGAAGCTACTTTCTTGGCTTTGTCATTGCCCAAACTTAAGTCTTCATCGGTATATGCTTCTTGTAGTAATCGGCAGACCAGCAAATGAGCCGGATTCTGTATTTCTCCACATCCACACAGCATGTTGTTGTCTGCCAGGAGCCCCCACTTGAGCCTGTTGGTCTTGCATTCAGGTACTCTGACCTTCAGCCTATTCAGGGGTCTTCCAAGTGACGTAGGGGAGGTTGAGTTCCTCAGCCATATCCTCCTTTAATGATGTTTCTTGTCCATTGAGCTCCTTCCTCCATCTTCTCATTTGGTTTTGCTCTTGCTTACCCTCAAGAATGTTTGTTCTTGCCATAAAGCTCTTCCTGGATCTGAGCTGGCAGACTTGAGGCTCATCTCCGTCCAGAGGATGTCGAGCATCATTCTCTTGCTTAGTTTTCTCGATGTCTGCTGCTATGTCTCTCCTGATCTTAGGTGGAGCGATACCAACAAAAGGGTATATTTTCTCAACTGGTGTAGGTTTGTGGGGATCAGTCAAATACAGTGGTACCTCACTTTATGAATGCTTCATTTAATGTACACTAATTTCCGTGTTACAAATGAAAATCCATTGACAATAATGACTCACTTTACAATTTTTTTCAGAACAGATTAATTGGTTTTCAATCCATTCCTGTGGGAAACAGCATTTCACTTTACAAATTTTGGTTTTCAATGCATTCCTGTGGGAAATTTGCTTTACGATTTTTTCATAATACGAAATGTCCCAGGGAACACATTAATTTCGTAAAGCGAGGTACCACTGTAAATCAGCTTGAATGTAGATGTCAGCAACTATAAACTCAATTGGGTTTCTGTCTCTGCCATCATGTTCTACACATTTTTTTTTGTAATTATAAATTTTTTCCACATTTCAGGTGCCATCTTTGGAGCCTTGCAAGACATCCTAGGGAGTAGGTCTGTATCAAAGGAATATTACAACCAGATGGGCCGCATCCCTGACTGGTGTTGCCTCAATAACCCTCCTTTGGAAATGATGTTTGATGTAGGGAAAACGCCCCCACCACTGATGAAAAGAGCCTTTTCCACAGAGAAGTAGGCGTCTGCCTGAAATGGGCCCTGTTCAAATTGAGGCACATTTCCCCTTATTCTGTTTTGAAAGGTCAGAACTGTGATGGAGGAGAATGCCAGTTCTCAGATAAGCTTGTACAGATCGATTCTGGGTCTGTGGCAAGATCAGCTACACTGACTTAAAACAATACCATGGCGAACCTTGGCACTCCAGGTGTTATTGGACTTCAATTCCCAGAAGCCTAAGTCAACACTCCTGCTAATCAGAGCTTCTGGGAATTGAAGTTCAGGAACATCTGGAGTGCCAAGGTTCACCATCGCTGCCCTAGTGGCACCGTTATTTATATGTACAGTTACTGCAAGACAACATCTCAAGTCTGCAACCTGTATTATTATTATTATTTAAAGCCTATCAATAATGAGGAAAAATGATGGAAACTGAAAGAGCATGTGTAATTTTCTGTCAAACTCAATGTAGTGACCGAAATCTTGTTACTTAGTGTAATATGTTGCACTAGAGTAGCGTTTCCCAAATGTTGGTGTTTGGACTTCAATCCCCAGAAGCCTAAGTCAATTCTCCAAAGCACTGATCAGCCAATGTACTGACTGAGGCTTCTGGGAATTGAAGTCCACCAGTCTTCCACATAACATGGTTTGGAAAACGCTGTACTAGAGTAGGCCCAATGAACCCATGGGGATTTAATGGGTCAACTTTTTATAACTCCTCTAGAGGTTCAATGGGCAGACTCTAGTTGTGTCTCGCAGTGTTTAAACTCTACTTTGTAACTAGAGTAGGCTCATTCCAATCAATGGAACTCTTGAAGTTGACTAAAATGGCACTGAGTCAGTAGGTCTACTTTGTTGTTACTACACTAAACACCAGGATTTCAACCAATGTGTTATTTCACATTAATAGCTTATTAAAGCATTAGAAACAAAACTCCTTCATGTCGTGTGTGTCTTCTCTGGAAGTCTATTGAGAAACGCTACCAGCCTTGCTTGCGTTAAGAGAAAAAGATACGTGAGAAAAGGTCTGTGCTTCAGGAAGATTGGCACATGTACATTTTGCTATGTTTACCTTTTGTGCCTAGAAAAGATCTCCCCCAGGCTGCTAGAAGATATAGTTAAGACAGAGGCAGGTAGTTTTTTCTTCTTCTGGATGTGCAAATGATCCAGGAAGTATCACCAGGAACCTGTCTCCTACACATAACAATTTGCAGACTTTGGGAATCATTCATTAAAAATTAATCACACTTTTGGCTATTTATATTATAGTGCTTTTTAAACTCCTATAGACTTGGTGTAATAATGGGATTTAAATGCGGCACACACAAAGATTAAATGGTTATTTAAATCATGGGCTGAAACCTTGTTGCAAATATCCAAACAACATAACTGTCAAATGTAATTTGCCAGGTTCAGAAATATATGTCGGCATCAAGTGTTTGCTCTCCAAGTCCTGTGACTCATCTTACTGCTGGTAACCTCTACAGAAAAATCTTCACTTATAGCTGCTCACTTCCAAAGGTTATGCCATTGGTGTAACTTACAGCAGGCTTTCAGGTTTCAAATGACAAAAAAAAATATTACTGGGTGGAGTTAATTGATGTATCAAACTACTGTATTTGCTACAGTGGAATAAGGGTGGGCTATTTTTAGTAATTTTGGTGTGTGTTCTTTAGAACTTAACCATGAGGAAAACATAATAATGTTCTGTTTTGTGACTAAGTCACCGCAGAAGTTAAATTATATACTTGAATAACATTTCAAAAAGGCCTATTCTACAATTATTTCATCTCTCTTATTCCAAGGATGTCTACTCCTCCTTTTCCACTTTCACCCTCTCGTTCTAGATTAGGAGACCTGGTGGTGCGTTGGTTAAACTGCTGTACTCCAGCCAAAATGTTGTGAGTTCCATCCTGGCAGGGATCAAGGTTGGCTCAGCCTTCCATCCTTCCAAGGTTTTATTTATGGCAGCTTACAAACAATACATTGTATTACAATATGTTGATGGGGGCTCAGGGGGAGGGGCACAAATTCCTCACCCGGCCCTGACTACTTCTCTCCTGGCCGTTGGTGTGGGCTCAGGGGGAGGTTGGTAAAATGAATCCCCAGCACGTTGGGGGGGGATGCTAATTAACCTGTGAACCGCCCAGAGAGTGCACCAAGCACTATGGGGTGGAATAGAAGTGTAATTGCTATTGCTAGATTAGTTGGGTCAGTTTGGCAACCATTTCCCGTAGTATTTGGTCTTGATCTGTCTACTCTTCTCTCGGGGTGCAGTGCAAAATGCAGGAAGAACATTGGCCCCAAGAACCGATCCTGGCAACTCACTAGAAACCAAGATGGAAACCTAGGGAACATTTTTGCTTCTTGAATTGACACTGAATGGCACCACAGAATGACCCACATGCATTCAGCCTGCACGATAGTGCAGAGAAGATGCCATGGTCACATTCGTTTTCTCCCACATCACCTACCACTTCTTTCTGGGTATCTCCCCATGCTGGTGTACTTCTACTAAAGTGTTGTGGGGGATGAACACATTTGTCTGTTGGTTCTACGGTCAAGGTCAAGGTCACCCTTGCTCGAAAGCCAGTCATATCCGACTCTAGAGTTCAATGCTCATCTCTGTTTATACAGGTCATTTATTCTTGCTCTAGGCTCAGCTGGTTGCTCCAAACACGGTCATTCACCTGCCTTCAAGGACCTCCAGAAAAACCAAATGAATAGGCAAAACACTGCGTAGATTCCTAGCTGCACTCCTAGCTCTCCATTAGACAAGAATACCCAACAAGGTCATATACCCATGATGGCACTCCAGCTGTTGTGTACGCACAGTAAACCCACTTGTGTGGATTCACAAGGACTTGGGCTTTTGGCAATTGCTGGTGTGCCAAGGTTCGCCATCACTGTCATATACTGTGATTACTTTGCAGAGTAATCATGAATTAGCATTCCTGGAAATTCACTGACGTGTGATCAATCAATCAATCAATATGTTTATTGCACCAGTCAGTTGACCATGGCAAAGTAAAAGAAGTCAAAAACAAGGATGTAACATGTGCACAACAATTAAAATTGACACAATAAAACGTACATTTCGAGATTGGATACATGATAGGCAAAACTGTATATAAAATTATTTAAAATTGACATAATAAAATTGGTACATGTTAAGATTGGATACATACTAGATAAAACTTGGCATATACTGTAAAACAATTTAAAATGTACACTTAAAATTTAGACATTTTTGAAGTGGCAGCCGTGTTAGTCTGCAAACATACCAGAGAGTGTAGTGGGACTGTTAAGGGTGTCATTGGCGGAGGATGTGTGATCAAGTAATCCCCAATTTATGTCATCCATATGAATTAATGGTCACTAAAGAGCATTGTTATTAACAGCCCTACTCATCAACTTGGCAACTGTGCCTGAACCACAGACTAACACGGCTATTTTCTGCAGGTGATTCCTGCCTTGGTAGAAACGCAAAGGCATTTGTTTTTGGGGCTTTTTGTAGCTCCCACTTTGGGATGAATTTGGAACATAATGTCATCTAAATTTGCAGAATTGATTGTGGTCAGAGAGTAACTGTCTTAAATCAAGCAAACAGTGCAACTTGACCTTCACATATAATAATAATTTCATGTCAGAAATTATTCTGGGTTGAATGGATTTTGCTGGAGAAACTCCACTCGGGATGCTCAAATGAGGCTCCTTTCACGTCCCAAACTGCTGGGACAGAGATGGGTGCTCAGTCCTTCATGCAGTACCCGGGTCTCAGAACTGCAGGCTTGCCAGCCTTCCAGCTGACAAGGCAAGCATCTTAACTACTGAGCCAGTGCAGCCCCTTCTCAGATGATCATATTGTATATCTATAAAATGCCCTAAAACATCTCTTTCGAAACACGCCCACAGCCCTCAGCTTGGCACCCCTGGAACCAGGTGCATGCAACTTTTAACATATTTTGGAATTGTGTTCTATATGCATAGTTATGGACTCCCAAAAAGTAGTGACTTCACTCTACAGAAAGTCACATTCTTTTGAAAACAAAGGAAAAATAGAAAACTGAATTGCCTTTCTTGAGTCATGATATTATTAACATGAGGGAGTCTTTCAAAACTATTCATCAAGAAGAAGCTGAAATTTTTTAAAAAAATGTTATTGGCCAGTCCTCCAAGGGAGACTAAATACATCCCAAAATCTGCTTCAAGTATAACATAAAATTGCCTTGAAAATCCTATGAAACTGTTTTAAACTCTTTACTTGTGCTTTTGTTGTTGTCTTGAGAATAGTCAAGAAAACCCACCAGGTGACTGTTAACATTCCCTTGTCTTTTTGGGAGAGAGCACACCTGGCTTCTTTGTACCCTATGGCTGGTCTCAAGACACAAGCAGCTGCAGGCACTTACCCTTGACCTGTTGAAAGGAGGAGATTTGGATTTTACAGCAGCAATTTCCAACTTCTCTCTACTCTGAACCCCTGTTTCAAGAGAATTGCTTGTTTTTACAACTGAACCTTAAACAGTTGTGAGTATGGATGGGGAATTCTCACTAGAAAACTACTTAGACCACTGTACAACCCAGGTAAAAACGGGGGTTATTGAATTTATTTAGTTTTAAATTGACTTTGGGAAAATGCATTTTCTGTCTCTAGCAGTCCCAGGACTCATCAGAGAATGACTACAAGTTTTTCTATTTGTTGTAGGACTGGCAGGTATTTTCCACCTGGACAGTTTTATGCTATTGAAAAAAGTTGAGATATTCATAGTAATGTTTAATCGTTCTGCATGGTAAAGTAAATAAATGAAGGTACCCTCCAGGTGTAGACTGAGGCTGGGAAGTGGCATATTGTCTTGAAATGTATTTATTAACAGGCAGAAGAAAGATTTTTTCAATTGAGAGCATCCAGATCTAAAGTTGCATTTTGAGACAACATTGGTTCATTCTTCTTTTCCAGCTGCCTTCACCCACCTTTTCTAGCAAGTCCAGTCTTCTTCTCCTGTCTCCAAAGTACAGTACAATATATCCAATTTAGTCACTTTTCCTTCTAAGTAGACTGCAGTGGCTTACAGCAGTTCAAGACACGAATGCTATGTGACGGAGTGAACTCCTGTCATCTGAACCAGCTCCTGCCAGCCTAGCAGTTCAAAACCAAGACATTGCAAGTAGATACATGGGTACCACTTTGGTGGGAAAGGTAACAGTGTTCCATGCTCTTCATTGTCTAGTCACGCCTGCCACGTGTCCATGGAAACATCTGCAAACACAAACAGCACTGGCTCTTTGGCTGATAATAGATGAGCACTAAAACCCTGGAGTCAGATATGACTGGCTTTCGAGCAAGGACAACGTTTACCTAGAGTTGAGTCTTAATTTAACTCCACGCTCTTTTATTTGTCTTTCTGGAAATTCATGGTATCCATAGAGCTCTCCTCCAACACCACATTCAAATAAATCACACACACACTCCCCCCCCCCATTGTTAAACAGCTGCTTTTCCTTTGCTGAAGCAACTTAACTAGCTTGAGCAATGAAAGACTTCCTTTTTGTTCTACTGTATTTCATTGTTACTTTCTTTCTTCATCTCGGATGCACCACCAGCATAGAATAACATACAAAGCTATAATCAACACATCTAAAAGCAAAGTAGAATTAAAAAGGGCTAGATGACATCTGCCCAATATCGGGCCACATCAACATCATTTCTTCTTGCCAACATAAGGTCCCCCTCGGTTCACTTTGAGGGGCTTCATGTGCATTGTATCCTATGGAAGATAGTTTGTATTTCTCCGCATTCACACAGGTTGTCGTCTAAAGGGAAACCCCACTTTCTCAGATTAGCCCTTGATCTTCCTACCCCTCCACACAATCTATTTAAAGCTTTCCACACAGGCCATGGTTGTTATTGGCCAGGTGGTAGAGAGTCATTGTTATTCATTGTTGCTAACTGACATGGTGTAAAAATGATGTTTTAAAGAGCTGATACATTAAAGGTAAAGGTCGCCCTTGCTCAAAAGCCAGTCGTATCCAACTCTAGGGTTCAGTGCTCATCTCCGTTTACAGCCAAAGACATTTCTGTGGACATGTGGCATGCATTACTAGACACCGGAGTGTATGGAACGTTGTTACCTTTCCCGCCAAAGCAGTACCTGTTTATCTACTTGCAATTTCTTGGTTTTGAACTGCTAGGTTGGCAGGAGCTGGGACAGTGATAGGAGCTCACTCCATTGTCTCAAACTGCTAAATCGCCACCCTTCCAGTTGTCAAGTTCAGCATCTTAATCACTAAGCCACAGCAATCCCTGATACATTAGGATCAATTAAAAAATACAGTAATGGAAAACTTCCTTTCCCTTCTCTTGTACAGGTTAATGGAAAGGAAGCTTTCTATTTCTCAAGATTGTGAAGCAGCCACCATGAAAGAACAGTTAGCCAGCTCTTTGGTTTTATCCCAGCAATCTCTCTCTCCACACACATAACAAACATAAATTGGGGTGGTTTTGTTTGTGGTCACTAGAAAAAAAAAGACTGTAACAGCTAGTCCCCGATCTGGTTCAAACAGCAGGACAAATGCCTGTTTGTTTACACCCATGGTGATAAAGAAAAGCTGTGCATCAAGTTGTTGGGGAGTCATAGTCACAAATCCTATCCGTAATTTTTCTTCCTGCTGTATGTTTGAAGGATGACTTTCTGACAACCAACACTCAAGAGTACCAACCCATGAGTCCCTTTGCAAACGACTTCCCTCTCAACTCCTCTTCCTCCTTGGATGGACCATTTAATTCCCAGCCTGACCAGGACAAAGACTTCTCTGCAGTAGACCTCAGCTTTCTGCCAGATGAGTTAGATCAGGATGCCATCAAAGAAGATGGCAGCATCATGCTGGGAGAGCAACTCAGCGGCCAACCAAGAACACCAAATCGTGGTGAATCCTGGTTTGATGGCAACTTGCCCCGACACAGGGGTGACAAAGCAACTCAGCCCTCAGCTGACTCATCCAAGTCTTGCCTCCCCATGACCCAAATGACTCCAGTGAACCCATTGACTCCCACATCAGAAAGCTCTGGCATTGTCCCACAGTTACAGTAAGTCGCCCTAAAGGTTTGGTATTACAGCTTCTGTTGAATGTCCAGCCCCAACATTCTTTCCTTCGGATCTTCTCCTAGCGCAGAGATGGTGAACCTTAACACTCCAGGTGTTCTTGAACTTCAATTCCCAGAAGTCTTCATGAGCAGGAGTACTGACTTGGCCTTCTGGTAATTGAAGTCCAAGAAACCCTGGAGTGCCAAGGTTCACCATCACGGTCCTAGCACTACCATGAAGATGACAAAATATTTCTACCATTATATGTGATCCAATCTGGCCAAGTTATCCTGCTATGGTAATAGAGTAGACCCTACTGCCAGCGACTCAACACTGAGTGTCAGGTGGCAGTTAACTGACCTGACAACCCTGAGGACTAGTGGCCTTGCGTGCCAAAGTCCACAGGGGAAGGTGATGGTCCTCAAGTGAATTAAATCCCACTAGAATCCATCTTGATGGAGGGCAGCAGCTTCATCTATCCTGGCCTGGTGCTGAGGAGGACTTTGTGTGCCCAAAGGGCTCATGACCAGGATGTGACTCATGGAACTGGATCAGTGGTATGTGGGTCATGCTGCGATGCGGAAGGCAGATGAAAGGCCACTGCATTATATTCTCAGGACAATCTCCATGGCTGATTGTCATGATTATCACCTATATTTTGGATTCGAATACGGCACAAGAAGAAGAAGAATCTTCTCCTAGCACTTCTGTGAAGACCAAAATATTTCTAACACTATATGTGATCTGGCTTCACAAGACCTCAAGAACCCATCACCCCCTGGGTGCTCCAGCCCAGTTCAGTTCCATGGTTAACTGGGGGATGGATTATTCTGAAGCTTCTGTAGCTTTTGAAGCCTTAGTTGATGACCTTCCAGAAAGGGGGGGGGGGTTTTGAAGCTGCTGGAATTGCAGCTGTGGTGGGGCTGGAGGCAGATGATGGTCAGGGGTAAGGACAAAATATCGGCCTGTTAGGCCCGGAGAGAGACCAAGAGAGACCTCTGGACCAGTGGATGAGTTTGCACCAAGGTGGCCCCAAGAGAGTGCAAATCAACAAGTCCTACAGGAAACCCTACAGACTCTCTTACTGGAGTGGAAGGGAATGCCTTGACCAATTTCCACAGGACTATGTCGCTGGCTTCTACTCCTATCCGAGTATACATTTTTCCCCTGCATAAAGGAAAAATGCCATTGGCCTGAATTTGTTTAAGGTGGATCCCAGCTTGCCGTGAAGTGACCCACACACTATATTCATGGAGCCATCTCCCGTGGCAACCATGAAACAACACATGCAGGGTTTAACACGGGGACTACAATAGACTGCCGCAGCCTTGAGGATATTAACAAGGTGCGCCTTCACAGCCAGTCCATTTGGCATGGCCTCTTCCACCTCCATGACCCTTGGGAATCAGAATAGGGAAGTGGTCCCTCCTCCCCTCATTTCACCGATGAGCCCAACAGGATGGTTTCAGTGGCATTTCCTCCACTGAGGGGGCCACCACCCCACCTAAAGGGGCTCATCCAGTGCTGGGCATCAGCAGGTTATCAGTTACCAGAAACAGCAAAAATTCTGGCTGGCCCCTCTGCCCATTCAAGTTTTGAAATAAAGTACTGTAGTCCTAGTTTGGGTGCAATGCAGGGCTTTCCCCCTGGCCACCCCCGCCATACCACCCCCACAGTGTGGTAGCAAAAAAAATTTGGACCCCACAACTGGGCTCATCCACTCATAACCATTGGCACTTTTAGGGAGTCAGATTATTTACCAACACCCAACACTCGCCGTTGAGTGGCTGTCTGTGTGGTCTACTCCATTACTGTAGCAGGATGTCCAGCCAGACATGCACCCACAGGAGTATATCAGAGAACAAACAAAATCGCACACATTGTGGCACCTTAATGACTAACTGCTGTATTTTAATATTAGCTTTTGTGGATCAAGTTCCACTTCCTCAAACGTAAGAGTGAAACTTCATGGCATCAATTTATACATATCAGGCACAGAGGCACACAATGGTTGGTTAGTATAACAGACATGTTTACAAATCAGGGTGGTGTTTTACAACTGGTAATAACAGAAGGGGACTGTGATGGCTTCATGGTTAAGATGCTGAACTTGGTGATGGAAGGTCAGCAGTTCAAGACCCAAGTGCTGCTCGACAGAGTCAAGCACCCTTCCCTGTCTCAGCTCCTACCAAAAAAAAGCAGTTTGAAAGTGAGAAATTGCAAGTAGATAAATAGGTACCAAGTCAGCAGGAAATGTAACAGCATTCCAGCATCTAGTCATGCATTCCATATGACCGTGGAAATGTCTGCAGATGAAGACAGCGTGGCTCTTTGGCTGCAAACGGAGATGAGCACCAAACCTTTGAGTTGGATATGACTGGCTTTCGAGCAAGGGTGACCTTTAATAACAGAAGATTCCTAAATAGTATTAAAATTTGCTGTGATATTTGGCCCTATTGAGTTGCCATGCAATCTAACTCTTATGTCTGATGAAGTGGACTTGATCCATGAAAGCAAACATTAAAATACAGCAGTTAGTCTTTAAAGTGTGTTTAGGCCATGGTGGATGCTGGACAACTCATGCTGTAGCTTGGTTGTCCAGCTAAATGTGTGTAAGTGTGACCTTGTTCCTTTGTTTCCCCAGGAGAGCCCAGGACTGAGGTGGCAGTGTAAGTGAAGACACCCCACTTGACGTGCACACTCAGCTGGGCAGCCCCCTGTGCTCGAACCCTTGAGTAAACCATACTCACCTGAACTAGAGCCCCAGCACCCTAAGGTCACAGATTAGCTGGCTTACAACATTGGAAGAGCCCTGGCGGGGCGGTGTTTAAACTGCTGTACTGCAGCCAGAATGTTGTGAGTTCGATCCTGCCCGAGACTCAAAGTAGACTCAGTCTTCCATCTTTCCGGGGTCAGTAAATGAGTACCCAGAATGTTGAGGGCAGAATGCTAATTACCTTGTGTGAACCACCCAGAGAGTACACTAAGCGCTATGGGGCGGTATAGAAGTGTAATTGCTATTGTTACTGTTCCAACTTCCCTCTTGTCAGTCCCAAAAAGGGGCCACCAGAGTCAGATCCTGGTTCAGCCCCCAAATTCTGCATCCCAGATTATTGCTCCAGGACATACTCTGGCAGGAAAGCAGAGACAAGACACAGTCCATTGCACTTTTCTGGCCACGAAATAATATTACTTTTGCTTCGTGCAACTGGCTGCATCTTGTCTCCACTTTCCTGCCAAAGAAAGCCCTGGAACATTAATTTGGGTAAGAATATCAACAGAAGCAGCATTGGAGAATAATATCTATACCTCAGAGCAAAGCAGGTGGGAGATGATATTATTATTATTATTATTAATTCGATTTATATGCCGCCCTACTCAGTAAAAACCGACTCAGGGAGTCTACCCTGGGAGCCTTAAATTGCTTGTTTCAACTCTGCTTGGTAATGAAGAGTGGCATAAATTTATCCAATCCCTGAGTATCAAAAAAAGACAATGGAATGCAATTAACTCCTACAATGTTTTGCACTCTTGTTTCTCCTGTGACTTGAGGTCCTGTAGAGCAATAGGCTTTCTGTTGTTCCTCCCAGGAATATAGTGGCCACTGTAAATCTGGCTTGCAAACTAGATCTCAAGAATATAGCCCTTCATGCCAGGAATGCTGAATATAATCCAAAGGTAAGAAGCCCATCTCTAACTCAACATCCTGTATTGTGTAGTGAACAAAGTGGTTTACCCCCCTCTCCCCCCCCCCCTAATAAACTCACAGGAAGTGAGCTGAAAGCAACAGCAAATTCCACGTATGTTAGTCATCCAGATTTGGGGAACTTAATTCTTCTGGGCTATATCACTTCCAGAATCCATCAGGCAGCTGTAGTCCTGAGAAGTAACTTACACAAGCACTAGGTATACTATCCCTAATCATAGAGGTTCAGTCTATCTAGGTATCACCAGTGGTGGGTTGTTGCCGGTTCATACCGGTTTGCCTGAACCGGTAGCAACAATCCCAGGTGGTTCTCCGGGGGGGGCGGGGGCGGCGTTAGTAACCACCTGGGATTGTTTTATATTTTTTGAGGCGTCCAGTTCGGACACCTCACCGGCAAAAAAAATAATTCAAAATTGGAGCCAAAATGGCTGCCGGGAACTGCGCATGCGTCAAACCTCCATTTGACGCATGTGCAGTTCTATTTTTTACTGCACATGTGTCAAATGGAGGTTTGACGCATGCGCAGTTACTGGCAGCCATTTTGGCTGCCGGGAAAGGAAGGGCACAGCCAGTGCCTGAAGAAGCGGTGGTGTCTTTTCCTCGCTGTGCCGCACCACACCGCCAGGCCACCACACCATTGCAGCGGTTTGCTGCTGCGCCGCATCACCACCTCTGCTGCTCCCCGACAAGTCAACCCAGGGTAAGTGACCCAGGGTTTGTGTTTGGGGTGGGTTGATTTGAGGTTGGTGTGTGTGTGTGTGTGTGTGTGTGTGTGTGTGTGTGTGTGTGTGTGTGTGTGTGTGTGTGTGTGTGTGTGTGTGTTTGTTTGTTTGTTTGTTTGTTTGTTTGTTTGTTTGTTTGGGTGGGTGGGTGGGTGGGTGGGTGGGTGTATTTTTACGTAATTTTTATTTTATTTATGTATTTAATTAATTTATTTAATTTATTTACGGGTTTGTGTTGTGGGTGGGTGGTTGGGTGGGTTGAGGGGTGTGTGTGTGTTTATTTTTTATTTTATTTTTTATTTATTAAGCTCCTCCCACAACATCATGGCATCATGACATTGGCTCCACCCATGATGTCATGATGTCATGATGTCATGACATTGGCTCCGCCCACACTGTGATGACATCATGGTGTGGTAGCAAATTTTTTGACAACCCACCACTGGGTATCACAGATAAAAGATGTCATGGATTTGCTTCATTGCTTATTCTGGGGTTGCCATTTTCATTCTAGAGGTGTAGAATCCTGCAATGTTATAGTACCTAACTAAAAAACTAGATGTTTTCATAAATAGTCATTTATCTTGCCCTGGATCTAAATGACAAATTAAGATGGCCTTAAGTATATCCATGGATGAAAATCTCAGCGGAGAATTGTTGCAAGATAAGAAGTCGGTGTAGGTGTTGGTTGTCATGCTCCAAGTCACAAAACTAGGGCATAAGAACAGATGCCCTAGGCTAGTGGTGGTGAACCTTTTGCACACATGCCACAGAGGGCACGCAGAACCCTCTCTGTTGGCATGTGTGCCATATAGCCCCAACACAGAGTTCACCCCGCCCCTCTGCCCAGCAGCTCAATGGAAGCACTTCCTCCCATGGGCTGCTGGGCAGAAGGGAGGGATGAACTCTTTGCTGGGGGGAGGGAGGAAGCACTCCCATTGGGCTCCTGGGCAGAGGGGTCGGCGGGCTCTGTGCTGGGATGACAGCGGTGCCAACAGAGAGGGTTTGGAGTGCCCCGTCTGGCATGCATGCCATAGATTTGGCACCACTGCCCTAGGCTGACATCTTAACAAACAGCAAAAAAAATGTATCTTGTGATTGGTTGGTTGGTTGGTTGGTTGGTTGGTTGGTTGGTTGATTGATCTGTGGCGGGGGGGTCACCCCACAGACATGGGTTCGAGTGCAATCTGAACACTGCCAGCCTGAAGGGTGGTTTTTGCCCCAGGAGCAGGGCACAGGGTGAGGATGGTATGGCATGGCTTGATAACAGTCCTTTGAACCACCACCTGCTACCAGAGGCTGAGTACAATTTGACCATAAGAACTGCCTCAATGTACTTTTTCTTTAGCATGGGACGCACAGGCAAGTTGTTGTTCTCATGTCATGCTCAGGGATGAGGAATAGACTCCCACTTCAGTTCCTTAGTGACTTTATCTACATCCAGAGCCCCTGCCTCTGTGAAGATTCACTCCTTCTCTACCCCCTCCTGTTCTCCACTATCCATACTTGTGAAAATGTAGCTAAACCTTGGCTGTCCAGGAATCTTATCTCGGCAGATGAAACAGTCCCAAATCCTCTCTTCTCACTCTAAAGATGAAGCGCTGGTATCTTTTTAAAAGTTTATTGTAGAAATGATGCAAGCGATGAAATAATCCATATCATGAAATAAATGCAAAGAATAGAGAAGTATCTAAGATCACTTTCCCTGTTTCTAACCTATAGCATTCCATTGTTGGATCTCCTAATCTACACTATACTGAAACATCTACATAAAAGAACTGAGTCCTGGCTTCACTAAAGACAGCATTTCATTGCAGAGACTAAGTGTTTGCTGATTGTTGGCTTTTCAGCAAAGTCCCTAGAGCCCTCCTGGTTAGGTTTTGCTGTCTCCCAGCTATGGCCTGATGGCCCCATATCCTGGGTTCCTGTTCTAGGAGATGTCTATCAAAGGCTCCCTTTATCCTGGAAATGTTCCTCTCCTTAGTATCTAAAACCTAGGGGTTTTATACCATTTTGGCACTCTTCTCCCTCCTTTAAGAATGTCAGCTATGTGGGAATGATCTCACAGGTGTTTTTCCATAAACATTGATGTTCCATAAACATTTTCCATAAACACACCAACAGGTGGATGTCAGGGTGGGGGCCCAGAATCCTGTCTGTGTCTCCCATCTACCTCTGAACCTAAATCCAGGTGGAGGTTCTGGGCGAAGGGTTATGGTCTGGCTGAAGTGTTTCCCTTCCTGGGCTTCCCCCCTCCCATCTCATGAAAAGGTTGATGACCGACAATTAAACTAAGTAAGCAAGGTTATTCCAGTCCATCTCTGGCCCCTTTTCAAGGTTGAGCAAGTCCCTAGGTCTTTAACTGATGTCTGGCCACTAGGGATAGTAGATTAGTGAGGTCAGGTCTCTGGAATGTGGAATGGCATTCACCGAGAAATGTCACATCTTCACTGAAGCTAGGGCTGTGATGGCAAACCTTGGCATTCCAGATGTTCTTGGACTTCAATTCCCAGAAGCCCAAGCCCCCTGTGAAACCACACAAATTGGTTTACTGCGATTCACCTGGCCCTCATCGCTCCAAGAAGCGGAAGTAAAACATGCCGTATGGGTGTTTTACTTCCGCTTCCGGGAGTGATGAGGGCAGTGAGGGTTGGATGACTCACAGTAAACCCATTAATGGGAATGGAAGTCCAAGAATATCTGGAGTGCCAAGGTTCGCCATCACAGAACTAGGGGATGGATATATAAAATGTAACTCAATAAATTTAACTTTCCTTGAGTTATTTCATGACATGACATGATTGATTGAATAAATGGCAACCTTTGGGAAATATATTATTTCTGGGATATTGTTTCATAGCTCTGATAAAAGCTATTTTAATGGTACATTTTTTTAAAATTGGATATACAGTACTGTCTTTTGCCAAATCAAACTGCTAAATAAACAACTCTTGTTTATGGATTTTAAAATAGCACATCATCAGAATTTTAAATATTGTCTGGCTACTGCAATTACTGATTACTTTTGATTAATAAGTTAGTAATCAGGAATTTTCTGAACTACAGAGATTTGCTGCTGTTATCATGAGAATCAGAGAACCAAGAACAACGGCCCTGATATTTAGTTCTGGCAAAATGGTCTGCACAGGAGCAAAAAGGTACAACAACTTAACATTACACACACACACACACACACCCATCCAAAGTTGTAGCAGTTGTAATCCCTTCTCTAAAGCCTAACTAAATTTTTGAATTTTACTTTCCAGAAGCTCTGGGAAGAATGTATAGTCATGACAGATTATGACTGGCAACTCACATTTCAGTACCAATGGAAACAGATATGGGTAAAATGCAGCCATCCACATGGTCTTGGACTTCAACTTCCATCAGCCTTAGCCAATTTCTCTATTAGTGAGGAATGATGAGAGTTACAGTCCAATTACCGTATATCTGGAACACTGTACTTTGCATAGTCAAAGCAATAGTATTACCAGTGGTAATGTATGGTTGTGAGAGCTGGACCTTTAGGAAAGCTGAGCGCAGAAGATAGATGCCTTTGAGATGTGGTGTTGGAGGAGAGTTTTGAGAGTCCCCTGGACAACAAGGAGAACAGATAGGTCGATCTTAGAAGAAATCAACCCTGACTGCTCCTTAGAAGGTCAAATTGTAAAGATGAAGCTAAAGTACTTTGGACATCAAATGAGAAGAGAGGATTCACTTGAGAAAGCCTTGATGCTGGGAAAGGTGGAGGGCAAAAGGAGAAGGGGGCAGCCAAAAATGAGATGGCTGCTAGATGGTATTGTAGACACAATGGGCACAGAGCTGGGTGGGTTGAGGAGGATGGTGGTGCCTGGCGGGCAACGGTCCATGGGGTCGCAAAGGGTCGTAATCGACTGCGACTGAACAACAACAAAAGTACTTTGCCAACCTATCATCATTATTATTTTTACTCCATGTGTAGATCAGATGTGGAACTGCCAGAATTAAGTCACCTTTGGTGAAGTCATTCCATAGTTCCTTTTGCCTAACCTAGTGTGAGAATGATTAACCGGCACAAGTTTGCCGTTGTCCAGGGTACGCCCGATTGTGGTTCAAAAACACTACAATCTTCGAGGAGGCTCTTTCTCCGTAACCCAACCCATCAGTTTTTAAAAACATTCTTCAAAAAACAAAAATAGAGATAACAGTGACTAATAAGGCAGAAGTATGGAGACATTGGGATGCCTCTGATAATTGGAACAGCTCAAATGTATGAAATATTCCGATCTCTTTTAGGTAAAGGTAAAGGTTGCCTTTGCTTGAAAGCCCAGTCATATCCGACTCTAGGGTTCAGTGCTGTCTATGACTGCAGATGTTTCCATAGACATGTGGCAGGCATGACAAGATACTGGAGTGCATGGAACACTGCTTACCTTCCCACCAAAGTGGTACCTGTTTATCTACTAGCAATTTCTTGCTTTTGAACTGTTAGGTTGGCAGGAGCTGGCACAAATTTTGGGCACTCACTCCATCATGCAGCACTCGGGTCTTGAACTGCTAACCTTCCAGTCTTCAATGTCTTAACCACTAAGCCACCCCAGTCCCTTTTAAGCTGGGTACAAACAGACCTACTTAAAACTATGGAATAGTAGCCACGTTAGTCTGTGTTTCCGGCATTTATTTATTTATTTATTTAGATTTATTATCCCGCCCTAATCAGGCGAACCTGACTCTAGGCGGCTTACAGAAAATTCATAAATTAAAACCTTGAGGTTCATAAATTACTTAAAAGTCAATTTAAAAAGAATTAAACCATTAATTTACAAAAATCTAAAAGATTTTAAAAGGTTAAAAGGTTTAAAAAGATTTTAAAAGTTTAAAAGAGTGAGGGAGGGGTGGCTGTCCCATCATATCAGCCACCCAACATGGGACCCCATGTTCCTGGACCCCCACACCTGCCCTGCCAGCCAGGTTTTTAGGCCCTTCCGAAAGGGCAGGAGCTCTGTCTGTAGACATAACTCAGTTGGCAGGAGGTTCCGAAGGGCTGGGGCAGACACACAAAAGGCCCTCCTCCTGGTGCCAGAGAGATGCGCCTCTCTAGCCGATGGAATGATAAGAGAGCCTCTCCGATCCGCCCTGGTGGGACGGACAGATGTCCTTGGGACGATGCGGTCTCTTAAGTATCCTGGCCCACTACCATGTAGGGCTTTAAAGGTAATAACCAGCACCCGGAGACATACTGGCAACCAGTGCAGCTCCCGAAGCAGTGGTGAGGCACGAGCATAACGCCCGCACCCCATCACTACCCGAGCAGCCGCATTCTGGACCAGCTGCAGCCTCCGAATGGTCACCAAGGGCAGCCCCATGTAGAGCGCATTACAGTAATCAAGTCTGGAGGTGACCAAAGCATGTGTGATCATGAGCAAGGAATCCCGGTCTAGGAGTGGGCATAGCTGGCGTATTACACGAAGTTGTGCAAAAGCCCTCCTGGCCACGGCTGCCACCTGCTGTTGGAGAATACAGTAAACAAAACAAAAACAAAAATGCTGTAGCACTTTAAAGACTAACTGTTAAATGTTAATGTGAGCTTTCATGGATCAAATCCACTTCATGTCTCACAGAACAAAGGATGTGCTCACACAGTAACACAGAGGTTAAGCTCATTAGCAAATATTCAATGCCAGGTGTTTGTTTTGTATCTTCCCACTATTTGCAATTAAAAGGGGACATTCACAGCTAATCTGAATAACAGCCAGAGATCATCTGCTACTGCCATTTGTAATGAGCCATATTGATTTGTATACTTACCTGTCCATCAAGCTGACCAGTCACTCTGTGCCTCTCTAGCTGATGTATATAAATTGATGCCATGAAGTCTCACTCCCATGTCTGATGAAGCAGACTTGATCCACAAAAGCGCACATTAAAATATAACAGTTAGTCTTTAAAGTGCTACAGCATTTTTGTCTATTCTCTGATATGCTTAACACTATGGAGATCTCTCTTCTTTATAACAATTTTTTTGTGACTACATAGTGAAGAGCAATCTCGGCTGGCAGCCAGGAAATATGCTCGCGTGGTACAGAAGCTTGGATTCCCTGCAAAATTTCTGGATTTTAAAATACAGAACATGGTAGGGAGTTGTGATGTGAGATTCCCCATCCGGCTGGAAGGCTTGGTTCTAACTCATCAGCAATTCAGCAGGTATGGCATTCTGCTTTTCACAGGGAGTGTGCTTTCATCCTCCTGGGAAAGAGAAATTAGAAGATGTAGAATAATTGCTATGATGTAATGCTATTTGATTGATTGATTCTGGGATAACACCCAGAAATAGAAATCCAATAAAATAAATAAATAAATAAGAGAGACAAGGAGAAAAATAATTAAGTGCAGGAAGATGGGAGATGTGTAGTAGTCCTTAGTTCTTCATTCTCATTTGTTATTTGGAAGCTTTGCTGTGTAGTTTCCCTGGATCAAACCCTAAGAGCAAGCAATTATTATTATTATTATTTATTGCATTTGCTACGTGCTCTTAGCCAGAGAAAACTTAGTTTGACATGATGATTACTTAGAAGTAGGGGTTAATTAGATTTTATTAACCTCTCTTAGGATGTGGGAAATGACTAACATGCTATTTTAATGACTAAAATGATATTTTTAATCCTTGGCTCTAAATAACTTTTTAAAAAATACTGCAACTGTCTTTTTGTGATAATTTTAAAAATTATTTTTTAAAACTACTGTATATACTCGAGTATAAGTCGGGGGGGGGGGGTTAGCCCCCAAAATGAGGTCCAAAAATGGGACTCAACTTATATTCAGGTCAATGTAAACACTCAAAAACATACCCACACAAATGTCTAAATTAATTAATTTTCATGTACAGTATTTTAATTACTGATACTCACTAGTAGCTGCTGCATTTTCCACCCCCAAATTATACTCAGGTCAATCTATTTTCCTGGTTTTAGAGGTCCAAATTAGGTACCTCAACTTATATTCAGGATGACTTATAGTCGAGTATATATGGTATATCTTTTAAATAATTTTTTAAACTTTTTATCAAGGTGTCGTTTTTGGAGTAAGAAGGGTTGATGTGAATAAAGAAGGTGCTTTAAGACTAAAGGGACTGCTGCTATGCTGTATTCATTATTCTGGACAGTGTACTATCTGATCTGGCTGTTGTGAGATACCAATCAAGAATGATCTTTGACGCTGGACAAGAGACAGGAAAAATCTAGATGAGATTTCCCTAACCCCAACTTTCCACACACTTTCAAACAGCAAGGTTTTTAGGCTAGCTTTGGGAGGAGAGTGGTGAGAAAACAGGTTATGTGGTCCTTCTCTATTCAAGTTCAGCAGATTAGCTCCCTGGATTCACCACAAGAAGCAGAAAGGCAGTGGCTAGGAAGAGGGAACAAATATGTATGTTCACAGTTTGAAGAGAGTGTTTTTAAAACTCTACCCTTTGGATGCTGTTGAATTGTGAGGTAAAGCAGCAAAGAGAGGAACAGACATGATGCTTTAAACCAGGGGTTCCCAACTGTTTTTTGCCGTGGGTTTGACCACAACCCCCGGACAGCTGAGTGGGCCACACCATGCGCCCCCCCAGAAGCGGAAGTAAATATTCACATTACCGCGTTTACAACAGCTGCAGGCGTATTTACAGCTGATGTAACCACGTTTGTGCATGTGCGGGCACATTTTACAGCTGTTGTAAACATGCCTGCTTCCACTTCCGGGCCACATGAAATGGTGCTGTGGGCTGGGACCAGCCCACAGGCCATAGGTTGGGAACCCTTGCTTTAAATCAAATGCTTTCTAATGCTACATTAAAAATATAAATTTAAAATGCTTTATAAAAGTTAGGTTATGATTTAACAATTAATATATTTTAATTTTAATTCTGAAGTTGTTTTACCTGTGTTTATTTTACAAACTACATTTTTATAACCAACTACAGCTACGAACCAGAACTGTTTCCTGGCCTCATCTACAGAATGGTCAAGCCCAGGATTGTGCTGTTGATCTTTGTGTCTGGAAAAGTTGTTTTAACTGGTAGGTGACACATGCTTCACAGACTTTAGCTCTGTATGGCTGTTGCTGTTTTTTCTTTCTAAACTTTCTAAGAGAGTGAATTAAAAAAACCACCTTTATACAGCTGCAGTACAGTATAAACCGTATCGAAATGAATGTGGTGGGAAAGCAAGACCTCATTTTTATGCTTTTCAAAATATTATATTTATTACAATATTTTATTTACTAACAAAAATGTTAATGGAAGTACAACCTGTATCCTCAGAGCATCTTTCTGAAATGGATGACTTTGTGAATGTTTGTGCAAGAAGGAGGCCTCCTCCTCAGTGGTGGGCTCCAAAAAATTTTTTACTACCACACTGTGTGCGTGGTATGGTGGGCATGGCCCTGCGTTGCACCTGAATTAGGAGTACTGTATTCTATTTCAAAGCTTGAAGGGGGGGGGGGGGAGCCAGAATTTCTGCTTCCGGTTCTGGTGAACTGGTGCAAACCTGTTGATGCCCACCACTGCTCCTCCTCCTCCTCCTTCTTGTGCCATATCCGATTCCAAACATTGGCTATCCTGATGGTGATTAGCCATGAAGATTGCCCTGATAATATAATGCAGTGGTCTTACATTGGTCTTCTGCATCGGAGTGTGACGTCCATACCACTGATCCAGTTCCATGAATCACTTTCTGGTCCTGAGCCCTTTTGGCACACAAAGTCCTCCTCCTCAGCCCCAGGCCAGGATGGATGAAGCTGCTGCCTTCCATCAAGATGGATCCAAGTGAGATTTCATCCAGTTGTGGACCATCACCCTTCCCGATGGATTTTGGCACCCAAAGCCGTTAGTCCTCAGGACGGTCAGGTTAGTTAACCACCACCTGATGATGGTGTTGAGTCACTGGCAGTAGGGTCTACTCTATTACCATAGCAGGATAACCTGGAGGAGGCCCAGTGACTGGTGAAACTGGTGGAGGGGAAGTTCACCCTACAAATAGTGGGGAGAGTCCACTTTTTCCTGACTTGTGAAATGGAGTAGCTGCTGAATCAACCTTCCATGGGGCTGACGTGTGAAATGCCAAAGAGCTTCTTGTGTTGCTTATGGAAAGCATATAAATTCAGGGGTTTTCCCCCTTAACACAAACCTGATTTTTTCCATTGAGACCGATGATAGATTTAAGAAGGGCAGCTGTGTCAAATAATGCTTGTTTGACCCACTGGCCATTATCACAGTATGGGGCTGTCTTCTAGTCAAAATAAGGACCTGTATCTATTCACATCTGGAAAGCAGTAGGGCAAAAATTGTAAGCTTGTTTTTCAAGTACAGTAGTACAGTATATTACTAGATTCCAGCTATTAATTTTATTCTAGTCTGCCTGACTTCTGGAGTTGTCCTGGATAGATGGAAATGGCCTCTTAAGGAGTAACAAAATACAGTATTGACCTGGATAAGCAATTTGTCTGGCCTAAAGTGGCAGTTAAGTCTTGCTAAACTAGCAAGAAGATAGGTGTGAATTTCTATCTTTGGTACAGGAATTTCAACTAAAGTTCATCTCACTATGCTAAGCAGTTGCTGAAAAGTTGTACAATTTAAAATCATCTTTGTTTCTGCCTTGTGTACATGATGAGTACAGTTAAAAGGCAGCCCTATGGACTACTAATGACTTCCAAGTCCTCTATTAACAACTCTACTCATGTCTTGCAGACTAGCAGCAACAGTTTAATTTATTGATCAAAGCCTTTGATATCAGATCATCCTCTTTTCCCGTGGTTTTCCTCTTTTGCTACTGCCTCCAGCTATTCTTAACTTTATTCTTTTCTCTGCTGAGTCTCATCTTCTCATAATATGTCCAAAATATGATAACGTTAAGCTTGGTTATATTGTGTGTTTATAGATATATAAACAACCTTCCCCCTCTGCTACAGTTCATGCAAATATTGTTAAAACCATCTGTCCTAGGTGCAAAAGACCGGTCTGAAATCTACGAAGCATTTGAAAACATTTACCCAATCCTGAAGGGTTTCAAGAAAGCCTCTTAATTTTGGTGTGTCACACACTGTAAGGAGCGTACGTGTAGGTTTCTATGTGTTTTATTAAGAATGGATAGATTTGTATATGTTTTATTAGATTATTTAGGGAACGTGAAATAATGTATGTAAAAGAAACATGAAGCAAAGAACAAGTCTCTTAAACAACTTTGTGGATTTGAGTTGATATCTGGAAATATTGTTTAAATTACATTCCTACATTATGTGTTCTCAAGTCATTAATTTATTTTTTGTTTAAAAATAAAGAAATTACACATGATTGAGATTGAGTCGGTTTATTCAGTGATTTAAAAAGACAGATGCTCTGGTTTTATAATCTCACAGAGGCCACAACTCTTAACCACATTCATCAAGCATACTTAATTTCTTTCGATGTACTGTATCTCTTTGCCATATAAAATGGGTTAGTCTTTAAGATACCATAAGCAGCAGTGGATAGCTCACAACATTCTTCACAGCCACCACACTCCCAAAAGCAAAATCCAAAAATACAGTCCATTCAGTTGATCTTTCTCTATAGGAGAAGACCGGGCCTTTTGTAAAGCTAATGGCTCTAAATGGCCCACTCAAGACTAACTCTCAAATACAATTTTGACACAGTCAATTTTCCTTTCTTTGTGGTGGTGTAGGAGAGAATTTAATTTCTTCCTCAGCTATGGTTGAGGACTGAAGCTAGCCCAAGGGGAACACACAGGCCTGGAAAAGATGGTAGGTAACACCACCTTAGTAATGAAGTAACTTAATTACTATTTAGTAACTTAGCCTTAGTTCCCACTAACCAGAAACCCCAAGGGGGAGATTTCAACCTTGAAAGCCTTGGCCAAAGGACCCCTTAAATGTCAACATCTGGAAATCCCTGCCTCACAGAGGCATGGAGAAGATAGCAGGTAGTATTGCCTTAGTATTGAAGTTACTTTACTACTCAGCAACTAAGTAACTTAACTACTACCGAGCAACTTAGCCTTACAGTAGTTCCCACTAACCAGAAACCCTGAGGGGGAGCACTTTAACCTTGGGAGCCTTGGTCAAAGATAAAGGTAACCCTTGCTCAAAAGCCAGTCATATCCGACTCTAAGGTTCAGTGCTCATCTCTGTTTATAGCCAAAGAGCCAGTGCTGCCTGCATTTGCAGGCGTTTCTGTGGATGTGGCAGGCATGCCTAGAGTGCACGGAATGCTATTTACCTTCCCATCAAAGTGGTACCTATTGATATACTTGCAATTTCTTGCTTTCAAACTACTAGGTTGGCAGGAGCTGGGACAGAGATGGGAGCTCACTCCATAGTGCCGTAAGTTCAGCGTCTTAACAATTAAGCCACTGTGAAAGGACCCTTTAAATGTCAACATTTGGAAATTTCTGCCTCACAGAGGCCTAGAGAAGATGGCAACTAATATTGCCTTATTAGTGAAATAACTTAATTACTACTAAAAAACCTAGCTTAGTTCCCACTAACCAGAAACTGTAAGGGGGAGGGGGCTTCAAACTTGGGAACCTTAATCAAAGGGCCCCTTAAATGTAAACATCTGGAAATCCCAGCCTCACAGCTGCCTGGAGAAGTTGGCAGGTAACGCTGCCTTAGTAATGAAGTAATGCAATTCCTAATTAGCCACAATGTAACTTAACTACTACAGAGAAACAGCCTTAATTCCCACTAACCAGTGGTGGCAGGGCTTCAAACTTGGGTGCCTTTGCCAAAGACCCTATGAATGGCAGGTAACAGCACCTTAGTAATAAAGTAACTCAATTACTATTTAGTAACTGAGCCTTAGTTGCCACTAACCAGAAACCCCAGAGGGGGAAGCTTCAACCCCTTGAAAGCCTTGGCCAAGGATGTCAACACCTGGAAATCCCTGCCTCACAGGTAGTATCAAAGTTACTTAACTACCATTCAGCAACTAAGTAACTTAACTACTACCGGGCCACTGGAAATCCCTGCCTGTGAGTCAAGGCTAGGAGGAGGCATCCAGGGAGGGAATGCCCCGCCCCTCCTTACGTCACCAGTCCAGCCACTTGGGCGTGGGAAGCCTTTTCCTGACGCCCCGCCCCCCCGCGCTGCCCCGCCTTCGCTTTCTTTCCCGTCATGCACCGGTTCGAAAACAAAGTCCCACGTGACCGGGGGCCGCCGCCGCGAGCCCGGAGGCAACATGGCGTCTCCCAGGAGGGGTGGAGGCGGGGGCGGCTGGCCTGGCCCGGGTTGGGGGCGGCCCCCGCGTCGGGCTCCCCCGGCTCTTCCTCCGGCTGCCGACCCGGGCGAGGCGGAGTCCGGGGCCGAGGAGGGCCTCTACGTGGCCGTGGAGCGCTGCCCGCTCTGCAACACCACCCGCCGGCGCCTGACCTGCGCCAAGTGCGTCCGCAGCGGGGACTTCGTCTTCTTCGACGCCCGCGACTCGGAGCGGTGGGTCCCCCAGAGAGTGGGAGTGTGTGTGGGGGGGGGGAGAGAAAAGGGGTCGGTTATAAGAAGGGCCCGTGGGCCCTGGTGGTGAGGGGACTACAAATCCCATCCTCCTTCCCAGGTGAGGCTGATAGGCGTTGGAGGCCCACAGGTTTCCCCCTCCTGACTCCGAACTTCAGAGACGTTTGGAAGAAGCCCTCCCATCGCTTCCCCCACCCCGTCTAATCTGGTGAAAACTGGGATATCAATTCAATGGTATTGGAAGTGGATTGTGTAGGTCAGACTCAGGGGGTGCCCAAACTTTGAGGGCCGTGGGCCTGTCACGTGGTTCCTCCTCCCACCATAAGTGGAAGTAAAACATGCCTTCCAATCTTTTTGCAACAGGATGAGATAGACTTTTAGGCTGCCATTTTCTTTGCTTAAATCAGGGGTTCCCAAACTGCGGCCCGTGGGCTGGACCCGGCCCCAGTTCATCTGACCCATGATGCCCTTGCCACTCTGGAAGCGGAAGTAGAACACGTATTTTACTTCCGCTTCCAGGAGCAGCAAGGGTGTCATAGGCTGGATGAATTGGGGCTGAGGCTGGTCCACAGGCCACATTTTGAGCACCCCTGCTGTACATGGTCAGAGGCACACCTGTGTTGTGTCCCATGTCTTAAGGTGCATAATGAATTGTTTATCAGAGAGTCTTTGCTTCCTCTTTTACCCCTTTTGGCTGTCGAGTGAGGTACAAGGTTCTTGCTCTGGCACTTCGAGTTGTCTCCACTAGTGTTATTTAGTGTTATTGTAATATGTCTCTGATTTGCACTCTCCACCTTCCTCTGGGTCTGCCTCGCGGTCTTTGTTCTCTTTTCACCGATGCCTTATATCAGGGATTCTCAACCTGCGACCTGCAGGCTGGATGTGGGCCACAGTTCCAGTTCATGTGGCCCACCACCACACCTGGCAGTGCCATGTAGTGGAGGAAGGGCAAAATGGCCATCCAACCCCTGAAGGTGCCTGAAGGAGTGTGACCCAGTCCCTCCCCCCCCCCGCTATAAAAGGAATTCCATACAATTTTCTCCAAATGGTCAGCTCACTTTATTTGTTCTCAATGTATGTAGCGTAAGATTGGTTCTGTTCCGATGCTGTATCAGAGAGTAAGCAAAATAAAAAGGCAACAAATGTTGTAGCACCTTAAAGACTAACTGGTGTATTTTAATATTACCTTTCGTGCACCAAGTCTACTTCATCAGACATAAGAGTGAGACTTCACGACTACAATGAACTGTTTAATTTACTCTTCTCTATGTTTGTAGGGTGAGGTGTTTTATATAATTGGTGGCTAGACTAGTTGAAGGAAACCTCCATACGTGGAGGCAGCATACTTTGGAATGGCACTTAGAGAATATCACTTCACTATTAGTTGCTCCCTATCAATTGCTCGGGAATGTGAGGCAGAAGATTCAATTTCTAAGCCCTGCTTGCTGGGCTTTTGGAAAGTGACGGTTTCAATTCAATCTGATATGGTTTCAGGATTTTTTTCATGTTCTTCCATTCCATAGGCAGAGAAGGATATCAGAGGTTTTCAGGGTCTGCCTGTGGTATTTTTGTTGTTGTTGTTCAGTCGATTCCAACCCTTTGCGACCCCATGGACCATTGCCTGCCAGGCACTTCTGTCCTCCACCATCCTCCTCAACCCGCTCAGCTCTGTGCCCATTGCAACTACAGTACCATCTAGCCATCTCATTTTTGGCCGCCCCCTTCATCTTTTGCCTCACCCTTGGCTAGCTGCCAGGTGCTCGCCAGGGTTCTCCTCGCTGCTGTGGTGGCGGTGAAGTGTGTTTGGCTGTCTGGCCTCCCTGACCCCTGCCGCTCCTTCCCCCTCCAGCCTATTTATTACAGGAGCAGAAATCCTAGTAACCTCTAAGTGTTGAACAGAAACTAAAATTAATAGCTAGAAATTGGAAAACATACGTAGATATTTTGGCTTAAAAGAATGTTATAAGGCAATGTGGAATACAGCGATTAGTGATGAACTAATGTGTGAATTGAAATTGAAAAGAGGTACTGTACTACTAAAAAAATTGAGTTTGAAAATATTTAGGGAGAATTTATTGGGAAAATCTACGGGTGTCAAACCTAGAAATGAATATACTGTATGATATTTTTGAGATAGGGAAAATATATTTCTAATATGTGCAGTTGGTTTGAGTAACTGTTTTAGAAAAGTACTGATGTCCCCGGGTGATGGGTATACACTGTATTTGTATTAATATGTTATACAGTGGAACCGCAGTTAACGTAATTAATGTGTTTTCTGGGACATTTCTTACAGTGAAAATTACTTTAACTGAATTTCCCATAGGAGTGCATTGAAACCCAGAACATATTAATCGAAAGGTGGTTTCCCATAGGAATGCATTGAAAAACAGTAAATTTGTTCCCAAAAAATGTGTGTAATCCGAGCCACTATTTTCTATGGATTTTCTTTTGTTATGCAATTTTTATGTTAACCGAGCCATTTGTTAACCGAGGTTCCACTATATGTATATAATTCTTCTTTTATGTATATATGTGTATGTTTGTTTTTGTTGTATTGTGTTTTAAAGTTTTAAATTAAAAAGAAAGAAATTAAAGAGTAGCGATTGTGATTTCCCGGTTGGGGACAAGAAGATCAGAATGCGGTGTTCATGTTTTCAACTTTGTATGTTCCTCTTTTCCAGATTTTCTGAAAAGAAGGAAAAACTAAAGCAGCTTAGAAGCAAGCAGCATGAATTCCAGTCCCAGTAGGTGTCTCTTCTTCCATTTTGCCTAGTCCAGGCTCCGAGTCAGAATTTTCAGTCACCTCTGATGTTTACTCAAATGAGATTTTTGGCTGTGGCTAATTTTCCATTTCTTTTCCCCATGCATAGGTTGTTAAAAGCTATGGATGGCAAACGGATAACTGACCAACTGGTAAGTCCTTTGGAAGTCCTTTAGTTAACACTGAATTGCTGCGGCATTTGTCACAGTGGAAGGGGCCCATTAACTAGTTGTGCTCATTTTGCCCAGTGGTGCAGTTTACCCACATTCTTGCAAATTAGAGTTTGCAAAGATGAGATGGCTAGATGGTATTGTGGACACAATGGGCACAGAGCTGAGCGAGTTGAGGGGGATGGTGGAGGACAGGAGTGCCTGGTGGACAGTGGTCCATGGGGTCATCGCAGAGGGTCAGAATCGACTGTGCGACTGAACAACAACAACAAAAGGATACTCTTTTTGAACTGCAATTCACAGCCTAGATCAGTGATGGGCGACCTTTTAGAGACCGAATCCCCAGAGTCAACAGGCTGCCATCCATGCTACGGGGGGGGGGGGGGGCGGCAAACACTAAGCGGGAGGGAGGGAGGGAGGAAGTGCTCCCATTGGGATGCTGGGCAGAGGGGGAGGGAGTCTGTGCTGTGGCGATGGCGTGTGTGCCCACAGAGAGGGCTCTGAGTATCTCCTCTGGCATGGGTGCCATAGTTTCGCCACAACTGGCCTAGATGGTTAAATTCTGAGAGTGGCAGTCCAAAAAAGGGAACTTTTCCAAGCTGGTGTGGGGTTCCTGGAAAAAAGTGCACAGATGCTGAACGTGTGTTGTTTAATGCTTTGTTCTTCCTGAGCCGGCTGGGAGTCAGCTGTGTTATATATAAACAAATCCAGATTAATGTGAAACGTTTCTAGAATACAAAACAATCTCAAAATGCCCCACTATTGGAATTTACAACAAACTCACTCTTTCCTCAAATTTAAAATACCAGGTTTCGTCATCTCAAAAATTACACTTTGGCTTTATAAAGTATTTTCACCTGAAGAACTGTATCAGCAGCACCAGAAGGGAAAAAAATGAGTTTTTGTTTAACAGTGCCCAACATATTTTGTTTAACAGTGCCCAATATACTGTTCTGCCACTTGCAGCCATAAATATAAAGGGAAGAGCAGTTCAAAAGCAAGAAATTGCAAGTAGATAAATAGGTATTGCTTCAGCAGGAAAGGTAATAGCATTCTGTTTGCTTTGGTGTCTAGTCATGCCTGCCACATGACCATGGAAACTTCTGTAGGTGCAGACAGTGCTGGCTCTTTGGTTGTAAACAGAGATGAGCACTGAATGCTAAAGTCGGATATGACTGACTGTAGAGCATGGGAGACATTTACCTTGACTTTTTAGTACTTCTGAGCCCTCTGGGTTGCTGTTGCTGCTTAACCCCATGTGCATTTTGAGAGGCAATTGCCAGGGGAAAGGACCAGTCATCAGTCTTCGTGACTTTGAACCTTGAAGAAAAACAAGTTTGTTGATTTTAAGAATGCTGGTGGATTTTTGAAAGACATTGCTTCTTCCTCTGTTTCTTTCAGAGATGGAAAATAATGGCTTGCAAGATGAGAATTGAGCAACTGAAGCAAACTATTAGCAAAGAAAACGAAGAAATGACGAAAAGTAAGTAACGTCTTGGCAGTAGAAGAATTGTCAGATTTCAGCTGGAACATTCTTCTCATTTAAGCTCAGTGGTTTACAAAAGGTTCTCTGTGACCTTTGTGCCTCTCAAAAGCTCATCAGGGAGTCTTGAATAAAAAGTTTAGTACTATAAAAAACTCAACTTACGTTCACCTCAAGTTATGTAAAATTCGACTTACGTAATGATTTTGTGCTAAAACCATGTCCTGATTTATTTGTTTGTTTGTTTGTTTTTGTGTTTATATAGCCGCCCACTTGCTGGGGCGACTTACAATCAGCAAACACAGATACAGTACAAAATTTTTAAAAATACACTTTCCTAAATAAATAACAGATTTCTCTCTTCTCTCCGGCCGTTGGTGGGGGCTCGGAGGGCATAACACAATTTCCTATGCATTTGCTTCGAGTTACGTAAAAAATCATTTTTCTTATGGGTTTGTTTTGAGTTATGTAAAAAACCCGATTTACGTAAAAGCCAATGGAACGGACATTTTACGTAAGTTGGGATTTTACTGTAATTGAGTTCAGCTCGATTGTGTTGAGCCAATTTTGGTAGCGCCGGCCCATTGGGTCGGCACCAGATTGCGGAAGGTTCTTAGGTTCAGCCAAAAAGGCTGTGTTGTGCCTGCCATGCTGGAAAGAAGGTGCTTAACTGTGTTCCTGTTTCATTTGCTTGGGGGATCAAAAATCCTGCTCCCTTTCTGAGAGAGGTCAGATTCATACCATGGATAGGAACTGCCTGAGTATCGACTCCAGTACAGCTGACGGCAGCTTTGAGTAAGGAATCAGCCTGGCACAATTTCATGACCTGTGGCTGAGTTTCACTGCTGCCTTTCTTGTCCTAGATTCCGAGTGGCTATTTCGAATAAAGGATGAGAACCAGAAGCTTTACCGCCGGGCTCAGCGCCATCAGGAGAAGAAAGAGAAGATCCAGAGGCACAACCGAAAGCTCGGAGAGTTGGTGGAGAGGAAGACCTGTGAACTGAGAATTCAGCACGAACATCTGGCCAGCCTTCGGCGGTCCCACATCCTTGAGCTGACCTCTGTCATCTTCCCCATTGAGGAGGTCAAGGTTGGCGCAAGGTAGGGCAGGAGCATTGGCTGGGAGGTCCTAGGACAGTGGTGGCCAACCTTGGCACTCCAGGTGTTCTTGGGCTTCAGTTCCCAGAAGCCCAAGTCAGCACACCTGCTGATCAGAGCTACTGGGAATTGAAGTCCAGAAAAACCTGGAGTGCCATGGTTGGCCACCACTGTCCTAGAGGGAAGGGTTTTCTGCTTTCTCAGTCTGCAAGAGATGCAGCAGGAATGGACATTGAGCAACATAGCTCTAACCTATTAGCTCATAAAAGCCTTGTTCTGCTTTTCATGGGGCATGAGGGCAATTTTTGCCCTGTGTCGAGGGGCCCCTGGACTCTGTGGTGATACCTCTGTGTCCAGAATTTTATAGAAATAGTTTGGCCACACTATGGTTTGGTTCTTTTGAGAAACTTCATTTTTGTAAGAAACCTTTTTGTGGCAAGTTTCTTTGTTTTTGTGGGGTGGGAATCGCGGGTGGTCAAAGTTTAGAGATAAGTACCCGTGGGTCCCTTAGGTGGCTTAACTATTAAGATGCTAAGCCTGACAACTAGAAGGTTGGCAGGTCAGCAGTTTGAGACCCAAGTGTGGCATGATGGAGTGAGTTCCTGTCGTCTCTTCCAGTTCCTGACAACCTAGCTGTTGACAAACAAGAAATTGCAAGTAGATAAGTAGGTACCACTTTTGCGGGAAAGGTAACAGCATTTCGTGGAAACATCTGCAGATGTAGACAAAAAAACTGGCTCTTTGGCTGTGAATGGAGAGGAGCACTGGCTGCTGCCTGTAGGGGCAATGCTCCAAAAGGTAGCATGACCAGGAATTCCTCAGCTAAGTGTTAGAAGTGGGGGAAGAGGGTGTCTGTATGTCTGGATCAAGCTTGCTAGACAGGCACTTTCTCTCTGGTAGCGTCAGCAGCAGCCCTGAGAGGCTGAGTGGCCTCCGTTCATGTCATGGTCAAACCCTGGACTGCCAAAATGAAGCCACTTTCTTCGCTTTGTCATTGGGCAAATTCAGGTCCTCCTCAGTGCATGTTTCTGGCAGTGATCAGGAGACCAGTAAATGAGCCAGATTCTGTCTCTCTCCAGTCACACAGCATGTTGTTGCCTGTCAGCAGTCCCCACTTGAGCAGGTTGGTCTTACATTTAGGGACGCCAACCCTCAGCCTATTCAGGATCCTCCCAAGTGATGGAGGGGAGGTTGAGTTCCTTTGCCCAGTGAGCTCCTTCCTCCGTCTTCTAATTTGGTTTTACTCTTGTGTAGCCACATGACCACGGAAACATTTGCAAACACAGACAGTGTTGGCTCTTTGGCTATGAACTGAGATGAGTCAGATATGACTGGCTTTAGAGCAAGGGCAACCTTTACCTTTGCTACCCTCAGGAATATTTGTTCTTGTAAAACCAAAACAAACCAACAGACAATTAACTATCGCCCAACCCTTACCCACACTTGGGGCAGACTTGAGGCTCATGTCCCTTCAGAGGATGGGAGAAATCTCTTTCCAGGCCTGAAGCTGTTCTATCAACAGTAGCTGCTTTGGCCTCTCCTCCTTCATTTTCTATACACATCAACTGTTCCCCGTCCCTTTAAAACATCTGAGCCACTTGCCTGGAATACCTCGTCAGGGTTTTCAGCTGATGAGCTGTTGGGGAGAGTGTAGCAGTGCCTTGACCAAAATGTCCCACTATTCTCTGGTATGTGGGGCCAAAAGTCACTGGTGGGCAGTGCCAGGGGTCTCCCTGATCGAAGTCTTGCCAGTCCTTTCATTTTGGAAATGTTCAGTCAGAGACTCTGCTTCCCTTGGGTGACCTCCTCTGTCCTGCCTTTTTTCCAGGGACCCGGCGGACGTCTCCTCTGAGAGTGATAGTGCCATGACCTCCAGCACGGTCAGCAAACTTGCCGAAGCCAGGAGGACCACTTACCTCTCTGGGCGGTGGGTGTGCGACGATCACAACGGAGACACCAGCATTGCCATCGCGGGGCCTTGGTTGACTCTCCCAAACAATGGCGATTATTCTGCTTATTACAGCTGGGTGGAAGAGAAGAAAACCACGCAAGGACCTGGTAAAGGGATGGCCAAGTGCCGCTTAAACGTACTTATTTGTTATATATATATTTATAAAGCCTTGTTTCGTGATACATGTTACTTGGGACGGGCCCACGGTGGCTTAGTGGTTAAGACACTGAACTTAATGATCAGAAGATCAACAGTTTGAGACTCGAGTGCTGCACGACGGAGTGAGCTCCCACCCTCTGTCCCGGCTCCTGCCAGCTCTTGCAGTTTGACAGCAAGAAATTGCAAGTAGATAAATCGGTACTGCTTTGGTGGGAAAGGTAACAGTGTTCCATATGTTGTTACCTTTCATGTCTGCCACGTGACCACGGAAACATCTGCAGACGTAGACAGAGCTGGCTCTTTGGCTATAAACAGAGTTGAGCACTTCCCCCTAGAGACGGACACAACTGGCGTTAGAGGAAGGCAGACCTTGACCTTTACTACTCAGAATGGGGAAATACAGTAATACTGTATTCCCAAAGTCACCCAGCCTACATAAATCAAATTGTACTCCTATGCTATTATCAAACAAATCAACAGAACTAGGCAAGCGTGCAATCCAATGAAGCAGCAGTTGTTAAAAGTCTAACTAAAGCCTATTTTTGTTTGTTGTTCAGTCCTCAACCATCCTCCTCAACTCGCTCAGCCCTGTGCCCATTGTGTCTACAATACCATCTAGCCATCTCATTTTGGACCGCCCCCTTCTTCTTTTGCCATTGACCTTTCCCAGCATCAAGGCTTTCTCAAGTGAATCCTCTCTTCTCATTTGATGTCCAAAGTACTTTAGCTTCGTCTTTTCTATTTGACCTTCTAGGGAGCAGTCAGGGTTGATTTCTTCTAAGATTGATCTGTTTGTTCTCGTCGCTGTCCAGGGGACTCTCAAAACTCTCCTCCAACACCACATTTCAAAGGAATCTATTCTTCTGCGCTCAGCTTTCCTAATGGTCCAGCTCTCACAACCATACATTGCCACAGGAAATACCATTGCTTTGACTATGCAAATTTTTGTTTGCAATTTGATGTCTCTGCTTTTCACTATGTACCCCAGGTTTCTCATTGCTTGCCTCCCAAGAATCAGTCGCCTTTTAATTTTATGGCTGCAATCCCCATCTGCAGTGAGCTTTGATCCTAAGAAAGTAAAATCTGTCACTGCTTCTACTTCTTCCCCATCTATTTTCCAGGGACTGATAGAGGGGGAGACAATTTCAAGGCTTGAGTATCAATTGCAGCAATAGCAATCACACTTCTGTACCGTTCCATAGCGCATAGTGCACTCTCTGGGCGGTTCACAAGTTAATAAGTCTTTTGCCCCAAACATTCAGAGTCTTCATTTTACCAATATTAGAAGGCTGGAAAACTGGGTCCCTGTCAGGATTAAATTCACAATGTTTTGGCTGCAGCATTGCAGTTTAACCACTGCGCCACCAGGACTCTTAGGAGACATAGATGTCCTTTGGGAGAGGCACTCGTGAGAGATGCCACACTTCCAACCCATTTAGGGCTTTCGAGTGTTATTGTCATAACTTTGAACTTGACACGGCACACAACAGGGCAGTCAAGGCATCCCTGCCAGAACTGGGGAGATCTGGTCCCTGCCATTAATCCAGCAGCTGCAATCTGAACTTGCTGCAACTTCCATACGAGTCTCAAGGTCAGCCCCACTGAGGGAACATTACAGTAGTCGTTTTTGGAGATTATCTGTGCATGTGCTAATGTCTGGCCAGGTTATCCTGCTATGGTAATATAGACCCTACTGCCATCAACTCAATGCTGAGTGTCAGTCGGTGGTTAACTAACCTGACCACCCTGAGTACTAAAGGCCTTGGGGTGCCCAAGTCCACAGGGAAGGGTGATGGTCCCCAAGTGGATTAAATCCCACCTGAACCCAGCTTGATGGAGAGCAGCAGCTTCATCCATCCTGGCCTGGAGATGAGGAGGATTTTGTGTGCCAAAGGGGCTCAGGACCAGAAAGTGACTCGCAGAACTGGACCAGGGGTACTATAGGAGTCATGCTGTGATGCGGAAGCCAGATGAAAAGCCACTGCATTATATTCTCGGTACAGCCTTCATGACTGATCACCATGAGGATTGCCTGTATTTGGATTCGGAAATGGCATGAGAAGAAGTAGTGATGCATGTGCTAATATCACAAATGATCTCCTGTGCAAGAATGGGCACAGCTGGGCACTGCGTCTAAGTTGGTCATGGGCAGATCTGACCAGAGCTGAATGTTCCTATTCCAGTGAGAGATCTGGGTCTAAAATCATCCCCAATCTGTGCCCCTGCTCTGCTAGAGAGAGTGAAATGTACCTCCAACCCGACTGAGCATGTTCCCATTCAACCAAGCACAGGAGCCACAAACATCAATGTTTCCATCTTGTCTGGATTCAACTTGTTTGCCTTTATCCACTCCCATCCCTGAGGCCAGGGACTGTTCCATGTTTTTCTTTTGGTATCCACTGCAATACCAAGAGGAAAGACAGGGTCAGTTGTTTCCATGTGCATACAGTATAGTTGTGTTGGCAGGAAGGTTGAGAACGTCAGAAAAACTTATGTGGGGGCAAGGATTGGTTCAGTCAATTGAAGTGGAATGAAACTGGAAGCAGTCCTGCGTGATTCTGCTTCAACCCATCCTGCCTTCTCAAAGGGGCTGCTTTAGTCAGTCAAACAGTAGAGACTGGGAGCAAGAAGATGGAAACTCCCTTCTGGTGGTGGTGGAGGCTGTAGAAACCGCTGTTTCGTATTCAGGGAAAGGAGGCTGTTACTTTCCAAGAGTCCCTTCAAAGGTAAAGGTCTCCTTTTCCTCGAAAGCTAGTCGTATCTGACTCTAGGGCCCAGTGCCCACCTCTGCTTACAGCCAAAGAGTCAGCGCTGTCTGTGTCTGCAAACGTTTTCATGGTCTGGCAGGCATGACGAGATGCCAAAGCACACCAAATAATGTTACCTTTTCTGCTTAAGCAGTACCTATTTATTTTATTTTTAGATTTGTATCCCACTCTCCTTGGTAGCAACCGACTCAGAGCGGATCACAGAGTCCTCTAATATGACTATTAAAGTGCAAACAAAAATTCAATAGCATACAATATAAGAAAACAGTAAAGTACAGTAAATATCATATAGTAGGTCATTACACATCACACATTAATACACATTACAGTACAATCAAAATACCACGACACGTAGTGCAACAGAGCAATAAGGTTCAGTAAATATCATACAGTAGAACAATGCACATCATAGTAGAAAACATTATAATGCAAAAACGTCCACCTGCGGCTGTAGTCCAATTCCTCTTCCCGGCCAAAGGATGTTGGTCGGGAGTCTGGTAAAATGGTGGCACAGATTTTATCACCTGCTGCCTCCTGCAGCTGGTGTCGCTTCCTCCTCCAGGCCAGAGGACGCCCATCTGCGTCTCCTCTCCCCGGGGCCTCCGGACAAGAGAAGGAATCTTTTGGGGGGCGGGGTGGAAACAGGGCTTATAGCCGCCAGCCCTTGGCACAGCTGTGCCTCCTCTCCCTGGGCCGGGCTGGTCGAGAGAAGAAGTCCGTTAGGGTGGCAGGGCCGGGAGGGCGCAAGGTGCGGCTGTGGCGGCAGCGTCTTCCGGTCTCCTGTGGCCACGGGAGGTTCCTTTATCCTCCTGTACCAGTGGAAGGGCTGGGATGGCCCGAGGTGTTGCAGGGCTGGCGTATTCGAGCCTCCCATGGCCACAGGGGGCTCCTTTATCCTCCCGGCCGGTGGCACTTTATTGCTTTCGAACTGTTAGGTTGGCAGGAGCTGGGGCAGACCATGGGAGCTCACTCCATCACTCAGTGCTTAGGTCTCTAGCTCAACATTTTCATACTAAGCCACTGTGGCCCTAGCAAGAGCCCTTTCATACAACTTGCCAAAAGTCTTCCTCTGTCCTCTTCTAGACATGGAACATAACAACCTTGCGCACAGCATCAGTGCTGCTCTGTGCTATGCAACTCAGCTGGTGAACACTTTGTCTCACATCCTTGATGTTAACCTTCCCAAGAAACTGTATACCAGGTAAGTCCTCTTGGAGAATCCAGAGCCTTAAACTAGCTGTGGTCTTTTATAATCTCTTGAATTTCAGCATCTTAACCACTAATTCACCACAGTTCAGACAGATAGATTGATTGATGTGTGTGTGTGTGTGTGTGTGTGTGTGTGTGTGTCAGAAGCACACAAAGGTGCTTTCTGGGTTGAAATGATTTTTCCTGGAGGAACTCCATTCAGAGGATGCCCAAATAAGGTTCCTTTTATGTCCCCAAGATCTTTTTCCACTGAAGTGGTACCTATTTATCTACAGTTGTGCCTCACATAAAGAGCATAATGTGTTCCACAGGATTGCTCTTTAAGCGAGTTTGCTCTTTCAAGTGAAACACCATTGTAAGTGACCAATTGTGACTTCTGGTGGTGGTGGTGGAATTACGAACCCTGATTTACTTGTTAAGCAAGTTTTTGGTTGGTTTTATTTGTTAAGTCACCTCCAGACTTGATTATTGCAATGCGCTCTACATGGGGCTGCCCCTGATGACCATCCGGAGACTCCAGCTGGTCCAAAATGAGGCGGCCCGTGTAGTGGTGGGGTGTGGGCGTTATGCTCATGCTTCACCGCTGCTCCGGGAGTTGCATTGGTTGCCAGTATGTCTTCGGGTGCAATTCAAGGTGCTGGTTATTACCTTTAAAGCCCTATATGGTAGTGGGCCAGGATACCTAAGAGACCACGTCACCCCAAGAACATCTGTCCGTCCCACCAGGGCGGATCGGAGAGGCTCCCTTGTTATTCCTTTGGCGAGGGAGGCGCACCAGGAGGAGAGCCTTCTCCATGTCCGCCCCGGCCCTCTGGAACCTCCTGCCCACCGAACTGCGCCTTCAGACAGAGCTCCTACCCTTCCGGAAGGGCTTAAAAACCTGGCTGGCAGGACAAGTTTGGGGACCCGGGAACGTGGGTTCTCTTACCAGGTGGCTTAATTAATGGATTGCCACCTCTGGGTCTGAATGTGGGACTGTGTATTGTTTTTAATTTTTGTTGCTAATTTTTGATGACTTTTTAACTTTTTGATGTTTTTATTGATAATGTTTTTATTTTTTATTTTATGTGATGTAAGCCGCTCAGAGTCGGGTTCTCCCGATTGGGGCGGGGTAACAAATGCAATAAATAAATAAATAAAATAAATAAATTAAGTGAAGCAAACATTCAGAGAAATTCCTGCTCTTTAAGCGAGTTACTCTTTAAGTGAGGCGCTCTTTATGCGAGGTTTGACTGTACTTGCGATTTCTTCCAAACTGCTAGGTTGGCAGGAGCTGGGACAGAGACAGGCACTCATTCCATCATGTAGTACTCGGTTCTTGAAACTATGGATACTTTTTTATTATATCGGAAGCACGCGAAGGTGCTTTCTGGGTTGAAAGTATTTTTGTGGAAGAAACTCCCCTCAGGGAACACCCAAATGAGGCTCATTTTATGTCCCCAAAAGCTGGGACAGAGACGGGCCCTCAGTCCATCATGCAGTACCCAGGTCTCAAACTGCCAACTTGCTGACTTTCCAGCTAACAAGGCAGGCTTCTTAACCACTGAGGCACTGCAGTTCCAACAGATAGATAGGTAGGTCGATAGATAGGTAGAGAGGGTCAAAGGTTCTGGTGAGCTGATTGTTGGAGGCTGGAAGAAGGGAGTGAAATGCCAGCAGCTCTGGCCTCCCCTTCGCCTTCTCTTGATGCTATTGTATCAATATCTTTGTAGTCCAGTATTTGCTTTCTTGACGAAATGGAGGCTACCCTTGTGTGGGCCTCCATGGCTGCTCTGAAGAGACTCCCTCTCGGTCGAGGGCTCATTGTGCCAGTGTGGCCGGAGCAGCTGCTTCCTCGTCCCAGGCCCTCTCTCCGGCTTCTGAGTATGACTTCACCTATTTTGCAGCGAGTTCTGCGGGGAAAATCTCAGCAGGAAGAAGTTCACGTGGGCAGTGAAGAAGCTGAATGCCAACATCCTTTACCTTTGTTTTTCTCAGGTATGTTGAGGCACCTCCTGCCTGTTTCTTGCTCTTGGGGGTTGGGGGTTCTTGGCGTTTTCGTCTCCTAATCACTGCAAGACTTTCCTAACTGAGGCTTTGCTTCCCCCCAACCTCCTTTTTGCTTTTCCAGCACGTAAACCTAGATCTTCTGCACCCTCTCCACACGCTCAGGAACCTGATGTACTTGGTCAGCCCTGAGACAGAACAGTTGGGGAGGTAAAGGCCAGTTTTTGTCCCTCTGTTACTCCCTTGCCAACCCCGGTCCACGTCCCCTCCTTTCGCTCCTCTGTCAACCTTCCTTCCCTCTTCCAAGCCCTGTTTCTCTCCTGGAGCTTCTGCTTCGTGGTGAAGTAATCCATTTCGCAGTCCCAATGAGTGGGGCAGGAGACAGCACCGGAAGCCACGTTTTTGCAGTGAAATGGGTTAAGTTATCTTTAGCAGCAACACAATAAAGCAGGCAAGGTGTTTTTTCTCCCCCCCCCCCCCCCCCGGTAAATCTTAGTTTGAATGCAAGTTCTCCCCAAGTTTTCCCCCTGTTTAGCCCAGCCAGTGAATACACTTGCACTAAATGCTTAGAGAAAGAACAAAATATCGTTTACTCACAATTAGGTCAGAAAAACAAACGTTTACTGAGGTTGTTTTTAGAAAGAAGTAAAGTCTTTAGGCGTTTTATAACTCTTTTTAGGCCTGCCATGTGGCCCATGAAAAGGAGGAACTCAAATAGACATCTTTCTTTTTCGAATGGAAGGAAACCAACAAGAGAAAGGAGGCCAGAACACGCAAAGTCTTAATACAGGAGTTCTCAACCTTTTAAAGCTGGGGGCCATTGGGTCATGCTCCCTCAGACAGCTTCGGGAGGCCAGACGGCCGTTTTGCCCTTCCTCTACCCTATGGCACTTCCTGGTGTTGGGGGGAGGGGGGCACATCCATCCCATGGGCTGAAGGCTGAGAATCCCTGCCTTAATACATGCAAATACATCAAATGACCCCTTGGGGGCAGGAAGACAGGAAACTTTCCGATTAGTTATTTAGGGACAAACAATATAAAACAGCTTCCTTTATAGCTGTTGTGCTCACTCACACCCACTGCATGCTGGGGTTGCACTACGATACTCAACATACTGTCCCATTGCTGAGCGAGACTGTTGGTTCAATGAGCTCAGCAGCATCTGCTCTGAATGACAGCCCAAGGGTGGGGAACGGGACAATCCTGGGATAATTTGTGTGTCAGGCAGATGCTTCCTAGTATATATTTTCTGGAAAGTACAGTCAGAAGAGGTTGTACACTTTAGGGAGCAGTTTGTCTGTTTTATAGGCTTTCCTTTGCCATTGCAAGGGGTACAAATGTGCTCGGTGCTTAATGATATTCCTAAAATACTTGCTTTCGGAAGCTGAACTGTCAGGCTTGGTTTGGTGCATTTGTGGGAGAACTGCAAAAATCTCCAGGCAGACTCAGAAAAGACCCCAGGATTGGGTCCCCGGAGAACCACGGCTGCCATTCCTATCTAATAGGGCTGGGAATCACACAGAGGGACGGTCTATTCTAGTGCTAAGTGGTGTTTGTAGCTTCCTGTGTTCTGCGTTAGCCACTATCTAAATTCTAGGTTTATTCTAGTCTTGATGGTGTTACGTTATTTGTAGCAACTGCACAGCAAATCGGGGGCCAAGTTTTAGGAAATTTTATGTTCGAATGCAGGTCTCCCAGCTCTCCCCTTTTTAGACCAGCTAATAGACACACTTGGGCAAGATACTTGAGAGAAAGGAAAATATCATTTACACACAAAATGAGGTCAGAAGATACATGTACTGAGGAGTCTTGATGAAGTTGGTTTAGAAAGAAGTCTATCTTCCAGCCAAGATGGATGAGCTCAAAAAGGCAGGAAGCAAAACAAAGGCCTTAAGACATGCAAATAGGGTCAGATGTCATCTGAGGCAGGGAATAATTTTTCTAATCTTCCCGTCTCTCTGGTTCCTACATGCTGGGGTCGCACTAGAATACAAAAACAGATGACGGGATGGGCTCTTGCCTTAGAAACGTCTATTATTCTGCTAGTCCAAGGGTTAGCAAACTTTGCTCTCCAGGTGTCCTTAGACTTCAATTCCCAGAATCCCAAGTCAGCACACCTGCTGATAAGGGCTCCTGGGAATTGAAGTCCAAGAACACCTGGGCCATTGCCTCATTAGTTCTGGAGTGCTGCTGCCCAGTCCCTTCCCTCAAGGACAGCGGGCAGCCAGGAATTTGCCCTCCTTTTAGCAAAACTTGCAGGGACCACGATGGCTTAGTGGCAAAGGTGGTGAACTTGATGCCTGGAAGGTTGGCAGGTCAGCAGTTTGAGACCCAAGTACTGCACGACAGAATGAGCTCCTGTCTCTGTCCCAGCTCCTGCCAACCTAGCAGCTCAAAAGCAAGAAACTGCAAGTAGATAAAAAGGTTATCACTTTGGTGGGAAGGTAACAGCATTCCACGCACTCCAGTGACTAGTCATGCCTGCCACATGTCCACGGAAACATCTGCAGATGCAGACAGTGCTGGCTCTTTGGCTATAAATGGAGATGAGCACCGATGGCTTTGGAGCAAGGGAGACCTCTTTCTCTGGCCCTTGGGTTTGCTTTTGGCCGTGGTATTTCGTCTTGCTTTGCTCACAACAAGGCTGTGACTGAAGCCTCTTCTTCCCTCTTAGGTCCGGTCCGTTTGAGATCAGCGCTGATCTGGAGGACTCCATGGAGTTTGTGGACCCTAGCGGTGCAGGTGAGACGGACGAGAGTGGGGACGAACGCATCAGCGATGAGGAGACAGACCTCGGGATGGACTGGGAGAACTTGCCAAGCCCGCGGTTCTGTGACATCCCTTCGCAGGCGGCGGAGATGCTCCAGAGCCAGAGCACGCTGGCCTCGCAGCCAATTGCCAGCAGCAGCAGTAGCACCGCCGGAGGCATGATTTCTTCTGCTGCCGCCTCCGTGACTTCCTGGTTCAAAGCCTACACGGGTCACCACTGATGTCACAGGGCTTCCTGCCCTGATTCTCCCCCTCTCCCCCATCACGGTCATAGAGTTCATGTATTCGGTTTAAGTAGTGCGTGTGGAGCAGGACGGGCCAGAAGAATGTGCTCAGTGCATAATTCAAAAGCCACGTTTAGTTTGCCCACGCTGACTTCACCAGGGCCGTGGTTTGTAAATTCCTCATGACCCAACTTTTCAGGTCCCTGAACCAGAACTCAGGATCGCTGAGGCTGTTCTGTTTTGCTAAGGAGGGGGGAGAGAAGAAACCTTCCCCAGGGGGGCTCCTTTCATTTTCAGTGTGTAGGTTCAAAGCAAAGAAACAAACAGAAAAGGGAGCTGACTCGTGGTGTAATGCAGGGCCCCCAGTCACGTGGTTCAGCGGGCCGCTCACGTGGTTCCTCCCAACGGAAGCGGAAGTAAAACGCGCCTTGCAATCTGTTTTGCTACAGGATGAGATAGATTTTGTGCTGCCATTTTCTCTGCTTAAACCAGGGCTGCCCAAACCGTGGGCTGAATCCGGCCCACAGTGCCAGTTCATCCAGCCTGCACAGCCTTTGACACTCCCGGAAGCGGTAGTAAAACGCTTGTTTACTTCCGCTTCTGGGAGTGGCAAGGGTGGCACAAACTGGATGAATTGGTGTTGGGGGCTGGATCTGGCCCATGGGCCATAGTTTGGACACCCCTGGTGTAATCCCTGGCCGTGCCTTCCTTCCCTAACCACGGAAAGAAGACCCATTTACTTTGGTTGTCAGGCCAAGGCATTGAGGCCTGTCCCCTCGGATCAGTCCCCGTTAACAGGGTTCTCTGGTTTCTTTCTTAATTGTGTGTCTCACAATGTGTGGGGCATTTTTTTTTACAGCACAGACGTGCATTTCCAAAGCTGCCTGAGGCATGATGGACGAGTGGCGCGTTTTTACCTGGTTTCTAATCTCTGTTGCCATAATTTTAATACAGGAAAATTCGTCATGGTTCTTTAAAATCAATAGATTTTTTAAAAAGAAGAACATGAATGGTCAGTTTGGCCTTCCATTGTGTAGGATGTGTTGCTCCTGAAGTAGATTTGCCCGTATTTTCAGTCGTCCCCCTCCCCAGTCTCAGATTGTGCATTTTAGTCACCAAAGAAAGGCTGAACCCTATAACAACTTTGCCAATACAGAGAGCAATCTTATTGCAATCCTATTTTATTTTATGCGAAACCTCCCATTTTCTCAGTTACACAAGCTTGCAGCTGGACACTACCTCCCCCACCCCCCAACCCCAAAAAAACCATTTTAGAAATTACAACTCCATGGCTTTGATATCACTGCACAACAATGATTTTGCTACTGGGAATAACACATGTAATTTACATGATATCGAGTGTGCTGATTCCAAATCTGAACTCAGAATTTGCCTATCACGTATAGATTTTAAGGTGTGCTATAGTTGTTCAAATGGTCGGTAATTAGGTAACGTATTTTTATATGGGAACATTATAACGGTTGCAGCTACCACCTCAGCTGAATCACGTCCCCTGGTGGCATGCATGTTCCAGCAACAGCCGGACATGTCTGGGCAAGTCAATGAACTGACGTCAGAAATAGGTATATGAGGCAAGATGGACCAAGGGCTTGTCTCTAGCGCAAAACCATTTTCCTGGGTAATACAGCTAGGCCATAGTGAGTCTGTTTTGAGTTGAAGATGAGTAGGCACAGCTGCGTTAATAAACTGTGGACAATTTTTGCTACATTCGTGGCAAATACACCCCGCGTGATCAACACAAAAACCTATACACATAATGTACTTAAGATCCTGCCGTCCTAGGCAGAATCGGACTTCAGATTTAAATTCAGTACACTTGATTTAGTATAGGACACATGGATTAGACCAAATAGCAGACAATATGTATGAAGCCCCTGATACCAAACATTTCACTGGGCGGGGAACCCAGGCTTGTTGTGGGGCTGTGAGCAAGGCCTTCCTTTCCACCCCAGTTATTGCACAGGACGTGGGCGCTCCAGACCGAGTCTGTGAGGTGTGCGGAAGGGGTTCTCTCCCCCCCCCTCAAAAAAAAAAGATCCTGGATCAGAACCGTGGTAGCGCAGTGGTTAAGCTGTTGTACTATAGCCAGAACGTTGTGAATTCGATCCTGATTGGAGCGCAAGGTTGACTCAGCCTTACATACTTCCGAGGTCAGTAAATTGAATACCAAGCATATTGGGGGCAAAATGCAAGTGACTTGTCAACTGCCCAGAGACTGCACTAAGCCCTATGGGGTGGAATCGGCACACAATTGTTTCTGCCCCTATGCTTTATCAAGTTCTTCATGGTCCCCTGTGAATCCACACGGATGGGTTTACAGCACATACACGCAATAAGCCCATTCATGTAGATTCACAGGGCACCACAAACAATAGCAGTTACAGGTAAGTAACCTGTCATTCTAGAGCCTTGAAATGTTACTTTTTTGGACTACCTGCTGCCTGAGGAATCCTGGGAGTTGCAAAATAAAATTATCCCAGGTTTCAAACTTCTGTCCAAAGAGAGAACTCTCAGCATCTCACAACATTAGAGGCAGCCGTTGCTTTGTGTTACTCTGCAGTAAAAGGCAATCATTACACTCGTTTCCATTCATCCAATTTCTTTGATCCAACTTCCCTCGTCCCTTTCTCTCTCTCTCTAAAACCTTAATAGGATTGGTGTTCCCAGTGGTCTAAAAGTTCCGCTTTGTGTCGAGTCCAGTCTACAGGACTGCCTGCCCTGTTTGCCACCCCACCCCAAGGGCTTCTGAGTTGCTTTTCTGTGGGTTTCTATATTAACAGGGTCATGCAATGCAGAGTCACCCCACAGGGAGACTTCAGTTGCCAGAAGCCTAAGTCAGTACATTGGCTGATCCTTGCTTTGGGAATTGACTTAGGCTGGTTGGGAAGCGGTGGTCTAGTGTGACTTCAGAAGGTGCCGCCCTGCCAGCCCAGGATCTCAGGTGGTCGACAGGAGGAGGGAGGCTTCCGTTCTGTGGGCCTCTGCTTCTAAACCAGAGAGTCTGCTCATTCTGTCTTGGGATCTTGAACCTTTGGGGTGAGACCTAGTCCAGCTGGCAAAGGCACGTTTAGAAATACTGTAAAGATTATAACCCGTTTGCATCCTGGCTGGCTTTTCTTGAGGCTGCAGTGGGGGCTGAAGAATCGCGGGGAATGTACGGGCCTTGGGGAGCTCATCCCGAAGGAAGGTTGACGACAAACGGACTGACCTGCGTATCTCTCCGGGCACTTTATTAGTTGTAGGTGAGAGATTGCTGCTTGGAATGAGGGTTTGTGGCTTTGGAAGCCATGGAGCTCATCCATGCAACCCCAGGACCCTTCCCCATGGGAAGACCCCCTTGAGTTCTCTGTTTTCCTCCCCATTGTGTGGTGTATCAACTTTTCTGCTGCTTATTTATGGTTTGGTTAAAGAAGCTGTTTTCCAGTTAAAACCCTGGCCTACTTAAGTCCTGGTCAGCCACAAACCTCGGGAGTCAGTTCCTACCACCACCACCAGGTCCTCATCCTACAAATGATTCTTCTTTCCTGCAATCATGTAGCACAGGGGTGCCTAAACTCAGGCCCGGGGCCAGATCAGTACGGGCGCGTTTTACTTCCACTTCAGGTGGCGACGAGGTCTTCGTGGGCCAGATGAATTGGCACTGGGGGCCACATCTGGCCCCAGGCCATAGTGGCAGGCCCCCTGAACCACAGCCTGAAAAGTTTAGACACCCCTGGTGTAGCGTCTCTTCAGAGGACATCAAAAGAGGGGGCTTCTGGCAACCTTTCAATTAAAAAAATGTTTATAATGATGTTTTTGTTCCATTTACTTTTTAAGTAACTGTTTTTGCATATAGACATACACAGTCTGGGGTGGCTCCGTGGGCGCATCTGAAATTGTGCAATTGAGAAAGGTTTTTTTTACCTTTGAAGCAGGACAGCAGAAAAATCCCTGTTGAGTAGACTTCCTGGAAGGACAGTTGAACCTTGACTTTGTAATGGCTGTGTGGCACACGGGGGGATTGTGCATGTTATGGGCATTCAGCTTCCTCTCAAAGCCGTCTGGTGCCATTTTCAAACTTAGCTAGGTTCTGACTAAACACAGAGATGTTTGTTTTTTGGGGAAAAAACTTTAGTGTATTATTGCAATAAACCTTTAACAAGTTTTTCTAAAGTTGGCTGATTTGACTTTTATTGTCAATGTTCTATAAGCATTGAGTACCCAGCATGTTGAGGGCAAAATGCTAATTAACTTGTCAACTGCCCAGAGAATGCACTAAGTGCTATGGGGTAGTATACAAGTGGAATTGCTATTGCAGTATTAGAAATCTAATACTGCACAGGAATAGTCTTTCTTGAGTGTCGTGTTTCATGTCCCGATCAAACCCTGGGCTGCCAAAATGAAGCCACGTCCTTGGCTTTGTTGGTCACCAAACTAAAGTCCTCATCAGTGCATGTTTCTGGCAGTAATTGGTAGACCAGTAAATGAGCTGGATTCTGTGTGTCTCCATGTTCACAGAGTGTGTTGATGTCTGCCAGCAGCCCCTACTTGAGCATGTTGTTCTTGCATTTAGGCACTCTGACCCTCAGCCTATTTAGGGTCCTCCATGTCACGTAGGAGAGGTTGAGTTCCTCAGCTTTATACTCCTTTAATGTTCCTTGTCCAGTGAGCTCCTTCCTTCATCTTCTAATTTGGTTGTGTTCATGCAAACCCTCAATAACGTTTGTTCTTGTCATAAAGATCTTCCTAGATCTGAGTTGGCAGACTTGAGGCTCCTATCCGTTTAGTGGATGTCGAAGGTCATTCTCTTGCTTGGTTTTCTTGGCATCTGCTGCTGCTTCTCGCCTCATTTTAGGTGGAGCTATACCAACAAGAGGATATATTTTCTCAACTGGTGTAGGTTTGAGGCATGCAATCACTTTTAATGGCTTCATTAACAGTGATGTCATCTTGTTTTGTGTGTGTGGATGTGCTCCATGCTGGAGCAGCATACTCTGCTAAGGAGGCGTTGAGGGCCAAAGCTGATGTACACATTGTGGATGTTTGAATTGCTATTCTGCAACCTAAAGGTTGTTTGATCCTGACCAGGGTTCAGTGTTGTCTCAGCCTTCCATCCTTCCTAGGGTGGTAAAATGAGTACCCATCATGTTGGGGACAAAATGCTAATTGTGACCTGCCCAGAGAGGTATGATTGCTTTGCTTTTTGCTAACACCTGGATTTACTAAATGCAACCAAAGGTGATCTCTTAAACCAGTAATGGCCAACCTCGGCATTCCAGGTGTTCTTGGACTTCAGTTCCCAGAGGCTCTGACCAGCAGGAGTCCTGACTTGGGCTTCTGGGAATTGATGTCCCAAAGCACTTGGAGTGGCAAAGTTCGCCATCACTGTCTTTAACCATTTTGGCAGAGCAGGTATAAGGATCATTCTCAAACATTCAAATACAATTCGCCCATTTCAGCCACATTCTGAAACCTGCCGGAGAAGGCGCTGTGATTTTTCTTCCTGCAGAATGAGCCGTGATCTCCGGCAGTGAAACATACAGTATTTGCACAGTATCTGAAGCCTCCAGACTTTTAGAGGTCCTAGGGTTCATCTGCAACCAGTAACAGCTGGTTGTAGTGTCGTGATGGCAAACCTTGGCACTCCAGATGTTCTTGGACTTCAATTCCCAGAAGCCCAAGCACCCTGTGGATCCACAAAAATGGGTTTACTGCAGTTCATCTGGCCCTCGCCAGAAGCGGAAGTAAAATGCGCCTGTACAGTTAAGGCTCTTCCGGGTTAACCCTCCGTATGGGTGCGTTTTAGTTCCGTTTCCGGGAGTGACAAGGGCAGCCCGGGCTGGATGAACTGCAGTAAACTCATTCATGTTGATTCACAGGGTGCTTGGGCTTCTGGGAATTGAAGTCCAAGAACATCTGGAGTGCTAAAGGTTTGCCATCTGGTAATTGGATTAGCATTTTTCCTTCTAGGTGGTTTGCCGAACTTCATTGCTCACTATCCCGATTCCATTTAGTCACGGAAGCAGCAAAAATACATTAAGAGACCCTCGGCGGGTTGTATTTCAAACAAATAGTCGGCCTTTTCACAACATGACAGCCAGTCTTCCCGTAACCCTGCTCGTAGGGCAACGGGGGGCTAGCAAGACCGCACTGAACGTATTTACAACCTTACAAAGTTACTTCCAATGTATGGCAATCCAGTAGGATTTTTAAATATCAAAGGAGCGGTGTAACATTACTCTTTATATCAGCATCCCATAAGTTTCCTAGCTGAGCAGGGATTTGAATCAACGTCCCGAGTCCATCACTGCCCTTAAACCTAAGTACTTCCAATAAAGCCATGAATTTAGACTGCTGTTTTCTTCAGATATGCATGTTTGGAATTTGGTGGGGGTGGGGAAGAAGTGTTTTTAAGAAGGTCTGAAGAAAGTAAATGTGAAAGGTAAAGGTCGCCCTTGCTCAAAAGCCAGTCGTATCCGACTCTAGGGTTCAGTGCTCATCTGTTTCATAGCCGAATAGCCAGCGGTCTGTTTCCGTGGACATGTGGCAGGCATGACTAGACACTAGAGTACATGGAATGCTGTTTACCTTCCCACTAAAGTGGTCACTATTTATCTACTTGCAATTTCTTGCTTTCAAAATGTTAAGTTGGCAAGAGCTGGGACAGAGACAGGAGCTCACTTTGTCATGCTGTACTCGGGTAGCAAACTCTGACCTTCCAGTCTTCAAGTTCAGCGTCTTAACCACTTAAGTCCCTGCAGTCAAATAACAAGCAAATAATTCAAGCGATGGCATAAATGCCTGCTTTTCCTACATAAGGTTTTGGTTTCAAAACCACCTCTAGGTGGGGCTAAAATAGCATCAAACCTAGAGAGCTGCTTATTGAAGGTTAGGACATTTTCTCATGGGGTGTAAGCTCAGTAGAGGGACATTTACGCAAATGTTAGGGAATTGGAAGCTGAAATGCAATAGCAAATCAATCCTATTACATGCAGATGTACTTTTTGTACAGAAATGAATTTGTTCCCACACAACTTTCATGCGGCAAATGCACAATATCTGCTTACTGAGGCTAGGCGCCATGTAACTGAAGTAATTTGCAGTCTACAAAGTTTGTAGTCCGTGTTGTTGTTTTTTTGGCCTGGCCCCACCGAAGGATCTCTAAAATCCTGATGGCTGCCCTTTCTCCCGGTGACATAGAGTTCTTACTATTCAAAAAGTGAACTCCTATTCACGTGGAGGAAGACTCAAAGGGCACTCGCTGTTAATAACTGATTCATGAATCCCCCTCCCCTTTAAAAACCCAAATGCCCCCATGTTTGGAACCACAGCTCTGTAACAAGTTACAAGACTCATTACTGCCACACTCGAAAGTTTTCAGCCAGCCAGTTCTTTCCCAAATTTCCCCTCATGTGAGACTCTCATTAGTTTTTTCCATTCCCCCCCCCAAAAAATCTATATACTAAACCAGGAGCAGAGCGTCTCTCCCTTGCATCGCCCACTATTTTGGGTTTGAAACTCAAGTCCTTACCAGGCGGCGGCGGCAGCTGGAACTGGTCTTGGAGTATAGATTTTTCCTGGTTTAGGAAAAATGTCACTGGTGGTGCCAATTTGTTTAAGGTGGATCCCAGCTTGCCACCAAGCAAGCAAATCAAGGCCAAGGTCTCCCTTGTTCAAAAACCAACCATGGGCCACACTTAAGGTTCGATCCTAATCTCAGTTTACAGCCAAAGAGCCAGCGGTGTCTGCATTTGCAGACGTTTCTGTGGTCCTGGCAGGTATGACTTAGATGCCAGAGCACATGGAACAGTTACCTTTCTGGCTGAAGTGGTACCTATTAATCTACCCACAATTTATTTAAAACTGCTAGGTTGGCAGGAGCTGGGACATATGACAAGTGTTCACTCCATCATGCAGTACTCGGGTCACAAACTGCTGACGTTCTGGTCATCAAGATCAACGTCTTAACTGCTAAGCTACCGCAGCTAGTCAATCCAGTCCCCCACTCAGCTGTGAAACTAACTGGGTGCTCCTAGGCCACGGTTTGTTCCATATTCTGCATCACATGAAACAATAAAGCCCCCTTGCTACTCCATCACTACAGCAAGTTTTCATGGCACTGGACCAAAGACAATAGATGACACAAAAATGCAGTGGGAATTGTGCAGCAAATTGGCGCTACGGCTGGAATTGTGTTCTTTCACACACATTGGAAGTGATGTTTACGAAGATGGTTGATCAAAATGCTCACGAGAGAAAGCTCCGTGCCCAACTAAACTACCAGGCAAGCAGAATGGCGGGGGGGGGGGGGGGGGGGAGAGAAGAGAAGAGAGACTGTTGATTTGGGAGCACTTTTTTGGGTAGATTTTAGGATTTAACTTGTACACAGCTCTGCATCCATAACCCACAGTGAATTCAACAAGGTTTAGAGTTGTGGATGAATTCACTGAATAAGCATAGGAAAGCTGTTAGTAGCAGATCAACTGTTTATGAACCTTGTTTTTAAGGGCTTACTGTGAAATATTAAATAAAAACATGGACTGCAGTGAACAGCGAGCACAAAACCAGTGCTTTCTCTTAAGAAAAGGTCTCATGGATAGCTTCAGACAAGGCTGGTTTCTCAGCCTCGGGTTAGGAATGCTTCACAAACAGTGGCCATTTGCTTTGGATCAAAGTATTCAACCTCCTCTTGAAACGGATTTAATTTTGACAGTTCCAAGAAGCTCTAGGAGACACCTGAAAGTGTGCAAGAACCTTTGGTGAATATAGCATGTCACCTCAATGTCAATGTCAGACAGCTGAGTGGACCAGACTGGTGGTTCCCCTACCACAAACTCTGCCATAAAACGTGTCCATGGCTATCATGAACACATTTGACAGCTGTAAATGTGGGTGTGGCTGTTTCCTCTGCTTCTAGCAGCAGCGAGGGCAGTGGGCCACATGAAATAACACCATAGGCCAGATCTGGCCTACAGGCCACAGGTTGAGAGCCCCTGGCCAAAAAGGTCCCTTCAAACTCAGAGATTCTATGTCCAAAATATGGGTATATAGGTATCTATTATCCTATATTTTCAAAATCCAGTGAAGATTTAGCACATTCACTTCTCAAGTTTTGAAACATCTGATAGTTTCTAATACGTCCCATATACACAGAACCCTCTCTGCCCCAATAGCCTGAATTTCTGCAATACATTGTTTTTACTTTTAAAGACAAGGGGAGGCAGATTTAGAATGCACATTTTATTTAAGTAAAAAAACAAAAAAAAACACAATCAGAAACCAGGTCAGGTGATCAGAGCAGACTAGAGCTTTCCTTAATGCTTTTCTCTCTCTCTGTTTGCCAGTTGTGTTGTAGAAATGCAACGCTGCTTGTCTAGCGGTCACTGAACAGACAAGGAGATTCCAAGAACTTTGTATGTACACAGAGATGGCCTAAGGACTATTCCTCTTCTAGAAGGGGAAAGGCGTTTTGTGATTTAAGGTCTGTGCAGTCTCCTAGCCCTGTGGAAGGAGGGGGGAAGAAAAAAACCACCCACAAATTTTTTATATACAGTGTAAACATCACAAGGCGTGGAATTCTCCTCCTCCTACCGGAGGTGGGGCGGGGGCGGGGTGGTGCTAACAGTCTTCGTCCGGTTCCCGGGGCTTCTTGTGAATTGCCCGGTTAAAGCTGTGGCAGGCGGGGACCCAGTGATTGTCATGGAGGCCTAGCTTGCAGCCGGGAACGCTTTTCTGGGACCGGTGGCAGCACATCCAATACCCGGGCCCATAAGGCAAGGCTTGGCAATAGGGCTTGGGGTGCCACCGGCACAGTGAGACGTCCCCCTTGGTGTACTTCTTCTTGCACTGCTTGCAAGGGTCTTCCCGGTAGCGCGGGTCACGTACCCAGCGCGAGTCTGCTGGCCGGATATTGTAGTATTCAATGATAAACTTGAAATACCCGCAAGTGCATTTGAGAGCCACGAGGCTCCGGGTGGGCAGCAAGCCGAAGATCTTCACAATGATATGGTGGGGCAGGAAAACCAGGTACTGCTGGGGCTCCAGCAGCTGTTGAATCTTAAACCGGGTTTCCAAAAAGTCGTGCGAACGCTGTCTCTTCAGGCCGGGGGAATCAGTGTTCTGCAAAGTGCCCTCAGAAGGAGATCCCAGTACTGCTCCTAAAATGTGGCTGGCGGCCTGTAGTTCACTGGCGCCGGAGGCTTCCTTCCCTCGATTGCCTGCAGGACGCTCTTGGGTCAATGCCTCGTGGTCCCCTGGCTGGCTCTCGCGAGGGATTTCAGACAGAAGCAGAAACAACCTCCCTGGAAGAGCATCTTCCCCAAAGCTCGAAGCAGGAGGTGGACTTCTTCTCCGGCAGCCTTTCTCCGTCCTGGCCACTGATATGCTAATACTTATGGATCCGCGCATGCGTGCATTTGAACTCGGATCGGGCGAAGTGGTTGGCTCTCGCAACACACACTCAAAAGCTGCGTTTTTGCTCTGAAAGGAAGGCGGCTGAACCTGAACAGCATTTGGATATGCAGAATGTTGGGAACCGAATATCTTCGGAGCATCACACTGTCTGCCTGGTGTGGCAGAGTCTCCCTGGCTGAGCTTCAGTTCATTCTTCCTTTCTTGGGGTCCTGGGAGAGACGCCGACAGGTCAGCAGATGAACTTCTCCATAAACTGGGATCCACTGACAAGTTCTCATCTTCTTGTCCATGCTGTTCCGGGCGGAGGATCCCAGAAGACGCCTCACCGGCCTCCTGTTCCGCTGCCGCCCCACTGGCCAGCAAGACCCGGCCCACATTCCGCCGGAAGCTGTTGTTCCAAGTGAGGTTCCCACTTTCCCGTTCGCTCTGGCGCCGCAAGCAATCCGATTCAAGCTTTGCAACCATCTCCAACACCCGCACAGGTTCGGCCTGGGGCTTCCCGTTGCTGCCACCATCGCCCTCCCCACCGGGTTCTTTTTCTGATGGCGCCTCCTGGACCTCCAAGGTAGGAAAGGGTCCGGGAGCGTGAGAGGTGCTCTTGGATTGACCAGGAGACTTGGCCACAATGGAGGCACTGGGACAGATCTTGGCGCAGCCGGCCAGCAAAACACTCGCTCTTTGTTCCAGGAAAGCGACCATCTCGACAACGGAGAGGGGGCGGCCCAGGAAACTGCCCTCTCCGCCTTCGTTCGCATGATGGACAGAGCAATGGTCGACGCTGCAGGCAAAGGGCTCAGCCTGGTGACACCTCCCGCTGGCCTCGCGTATCCTCTCCAGGTGGACCTTTGCCCTTTTGAGGTCGAGTGACTTTTTCCGCCGCTTTGTGGCCCTGCCTTCGATGTCCCACCGACTCTTGTTCTTCATGGAAGAGACCCGGTGGTCGATGCATTGCTGGGCAGCAAAGAAGGCCACCTTCTCCTTAGTGTTCCCTGGCTTCACGACAGCCCAGATGTCCAGGGGTCCTTCTCCATCGTCCCCCTGGTGGATGGTGGGGGTCAGTGCTGCCCTCCGCTCCTTAACGCTGCTCTCTTCCTCCGAGGGGCTTCTTCTGTCCTCCTGGCTGCAAATGGGGTGGGGAGAGAGGCTTCCCAAAGACATCCGAAAAGAGGGGTTTGGGAAGAGGCTCGGGGCGGCATGTTCAGTTTTTTCCTCATTTGCCACTCTCGGCTGGCTCATTGGTGGGCTTCGTGGGGAATCCAGACGTATCTCTAGAGACTTTTCTTTCTTCTGTAATTTCAGATATGGCTTTAAGTGCAGGCCAGATATTCTAAGAAAGAATACAAAAAAAAATCATGTTTTAAAAACCACAGTTGCTAATTCATGAGCACAACCACTTATAGACGAAGATTCCCATAGATATCAACCAGGAATCTTTAGCACCTTCTTTACATCATAAACCAAAGGAACAAAACATCTTGCATGATACCTCGGATAACGATGAGACTTGGTTCCACAAGTCTTGTCGTTATCCGGTTTTTAACATTGTGCGATGCATTGATCGCATAACATTAAAAAAAGTCCTGTTTCCCTGGAGGCTGCAGCAAGCCAGAACATCGGGATTTGAATCCTGATGTTATGGCTTGCTGCAGCCTCCAGGGAGGTGGGGGAACTTCAAAAATAGCGCAGATCGGGTCTTTCGACCTCCCTGGAGCTGGCAGGGGGGTCAGGGAGCCCGAAATGGATAAAAAGTCCATTTTTTACCCATTTCGGGCTCTCTGACCCCCCCGCCAGCTCCAGTGAGGTTGGAAGACCCGATCCAAGCTGTTTCCAAAGTTCCCCCACCCTCCTGGAGGCTGTAACAAGCCAAAACATCAGAATTCGAATCCTGACATTTTGGCTTGTTGCAGCCTCCAGGAGGGTGGGGGAACTTCAAAATTAGCGCGCATCGGGTCTCCTGACCTCCCTAGAGCCGATGTGCGTTATTTTTGAAGTTCCCCCACCCTCCTGGAGGCTGCAACAACCCAAAACACCAGGATTCGAATCCTAACATTTTGGCTTGTTACAACCTCTAGGGAGGTGGGGGAAGTCCAGAAACAGCTTGGATCGGGTCTTCCGACCTCTCTGGAGCTGGCAAGGGGGGGGAGCCCGAAATGGGTAAAAAAAATGTTCATTAAAAATGGAATTTTTTTTACCAATTTCGGGCTCCCTGACCCCCCTGCCAGCTCCAGGGAGGTCAGAAGACCTGATCCGCGATATTTTTGAAGGTTTTTTTGGACTTTTTTTTTAAACCCATTTCGGGCTCTCTGACCACCCTGCTGGCTCCGGGGAGATCAGAGGACCCGACTGAAGCTGTTTCTGGGCTTTTCCCACCTCCCCTGCCAGTGCAACAAGCCAAAACGTCAGGGTTCAAACCCTGACATTTTGGCTTGCTCCACTGGCCGGGGACATCGGGGAAGCCCAGAAACAGCTTGGATCGTGTCCTCTGATCTCCCCGGAGCCAGCAGGGAGGCCAGAGAGCCCGAAATGGATAAAAAAAACCATCTGTTTTTTTTACCCATTTCAGACTCTCTGATCTCCCTGCCTGCTCCAGGGAGATCAGAGGACACGATCTACAGCTGCAGGGTGGCTGGGGAAGCTGATGGGGACTCCCCGTTGGCTTCCCTAGCCACCCTCCCATGCCTCCGCAACTGTGGGGTGGCTGGGGAAGCCGACAGGGGAGCCCCCCGTCAGCTTTCCAGCCACCCCACCCCTGCCTCCGCAGCTGCAGGGTGGCTGGGAAGCTGAACAGAGAACCCCGTTCAGCTTTCCAGCCACCCTGCTGCTACGAAACGACTGCATCAGATGACGCTAACAGATCGTTATCCGATGCAAAATTTCTTTGGAAATTTTGCATCGTTATCCAATGTTAGCATTATCTGATGCAGTCATTATCCGAGGTATTACTGTACCAGGGGTCCCCAACCACTGGTCCATGGGCCAGTACCAGGCCATGGGCTGTCCCAAACTGGGCTGGTGGGTGGTTGCACTGGGAGCCCCAATGGCAGCCTTCTGCCCTCAACATGCTCCACCGGGTCTGCCCAGTGAATGGAATGAGAGCATGGGCTTCAGACACAGCAGATAGGCAGGTGGCCAGGCCACTGCTCCACATTGCTTAACTAGGGCGGGGCTCTGCCTGCCACTTGTGTGCAGTGTAACGGCTCTGCTCACTGCCCAAGTCGAACATTGTTGCTGGCAGGTGGCTGGGCCCCTCCTCGTTTTTGAGCTACAGCATCTATGCAGTTGTTCATTAATTCCAAAGTGCAGGGACAAACTGCTTTATCTGCTCTGTTCTAACGTTAGTAATACCCGCTGCTTTATTTGGTTTCATGCTGTTTATAGAATCCTCCAATTCAGATGCCACAAAGGGGCTATTAAGTAACCCCACTCTTGTTCCTCTGGTCGGACAACTTTTCCCTAGATCTTTTTGCCTTGCAATTTTCCATTCTTTAGCAACTAACTAGCTATTTGGTCTGCTGTTACTCCAGTATAGTTTTGCTGTGTTAAATCTCCACCTAAATTTTTAAGGAGTTTCCAAGCTTGTCTGCTGTTCTGCTTAGTATCCAGGTTCTTGACTAATGTGCACCATCGTGAATTCTGATTATCAGCTAAAGCCTGCATCAGTTCTTTTCCAGCTTCAACATTATCTTCCTGAAAAGAATCCTGGTTGTAGAGTGCCTGTTACCTATCCAGCAGAGGTTTGATGTCATCAGTCAGTCCCTGGCTGTACTGGGTGCAGCATCCTCTTTGAATATTTTCCCATGATATTACTTTCACAAGCTGGACAAATTCACGCTATTTATCTGGATGCGGAGGGATCTTCTCCACACTTTTGTCCAGGTATTCCCAAAAATTCACCCATTTAGTCCTCTCAAAGAAAGCCACTCCTGGGGTTTCACTGCAGCATTTACTATGCACATGATCGGCCTCTGTTGAGAGCATGGGATCAGATCATCAATCACTTTCATGCACTGTGCTGCTATCTTCTTGCTAACGAGGATGTTGTTCAGATTATACCCCCTCCTCCATCTACCACTGCTAAAGGATGCAGGCAATTTCAGATCATGTACAAGTTGGAGGTCACTGGTGTCTGCCCAGGATACAAGTTTTGCACCATTCTCATTGGTTTGGTTACATCCCCAAGCCTTACTGTGGCAATCTGACTTTTAAAGCCCTAAATGGTTTAGGACCTTCCTATTTGGTGGCGCGCCTACCTCTTAGAACATCATCCCACATCCCACGATTTATTTATTTATTTATTTATTTTATATTTCATACTTGCTAACCCGCCCCAATCGGGCAAGCCCGACTCTGGGCGGCTTACAACCCAAGTTAAAACACATCAATAAAAAATTTAAAAATTCATAGACTAAAACAGTATCTGGGGGTGTCGTCAGAAGGGTAAAATCCTTAGACTAACCACCCCACATGGGATCCCACATCCCTGGAACCCCACACATGTCCTGCCAGATCCTCCCAGATGGGTCAGCTTTGGGTGCTGATGTCAAAAATGGCAAGAAAGACCATGACTCAGAAAAGAGTTTTTTTGGTAGTGGCTCCAATCTCGCTGCCGGTGGAATAGCGTCAGACCACTTGCTTACTGTCCCGTCCCCTCCTGTTGTTAATGTAGGCTCGGATATCTTCTTCTTTTTTAACTGTGATTTTAAGATGTCATTTTATGATTGTGTGAATTTTAAGATGTTTTAAATACACTGTTGGTAGCTGCCCAGACTGGAGATGAATCCCCAGATGGGCAGGGTATAAGTGAAACTATTATTATTATTATTATTATTATTATTATTATTATTATTATTATTATTATTATTATTATTATTATTATTATTATTATTATTATTATTATTATTATTATTATTATAAAATCTCCAATAACAAAATTTATTTGGTCATAAGTAATATTGTCAAGTTCATTAAAACTTAAATTTGCTTCTGGCGGCTTTTAGACAGAGGTAACGGAGAATTGTGGGGTGATACTATGATGCTGAGGCCAGGTCTAACAGAAATTGCACTCCCATATTAGTCACGCGGCCTCTCAATCACTAGTATTTATTGAGATCATTGTTACGGTTGATCATGACAAAGACCTTTCTTGTGGATTCATTCTTCAGTTCCCCTGGTCTGATCCGGTGTTTAGAAAGATTAGCAGACAAGGTTGTCGCCCGGAGTATACCAGACTGTATTTACAATCTTTGTGGAGGCTCCTTCTGCATATCCCATCATAGAGACAAAATACTAGACTAAATTGACAGAAGTTAATATTGTTTTGTCCCTAATTAACCAGTAGGAAAGTTTCTGTCTTCCTGCCTTTAGGGGTCACTCGACTTATTTTGCATCTATTAAGGCTCTGTTGTTCAGGCTTCTTTCTTTTGCTTTTTTGCCTTTGAAGTGGAATCATGCATATTTGAGCTCACCATTTTGAGGGCCACATGGCAGACCTGAAAGAACTAACTTGTGAGTAAACAATACTTTTGTTTTTTCTAAACATTTAGTGAAGTGTATTTATTGCTGTGCTAAACAGGGACTAAAAGCCTTTGGAGAACTTGCATTTCAAAACTAAGATGGCCTAAAACTGCCCAACTTTATTGCTGATGCATAAAATTTAACAAAGACAGGGGTAAGAGTACCTTCCATACCGTTTTACAGGGTGGAATGTGGAAGATGTTGAATTCAGCAGTTCCCGGTGGAGCCCAGCTCGGCAGGAACTCTTCATCCTAACAGTCCCCCACACCTCCACCAGAAGCAGGTGGTCACAGCCAGTCCATCTTGGCCACCTGGCAGGGCTCCTGCATCAGCTTGTGACACCCCAAATGAATGCTGTCCAGGTCTTTGTTATCAAAAAACAGCTAGGAGAAAAAAAAGAAATTAGAGAAACAATTATTAGTGTGGTCAAGGGGTCCAGTCTGGCCAGGTTATCTTGGTATGGTAAGACTAGTGTTTCCCAGTCTTTGTTTTTTGGACTTCAATTCCCAGAAGCCTAAGTCAATTCCCCAAAACACTGATCAGCCAATGGACTGACTTAGGCTTCTGGGAACTGAAGTACACCAGTGTTCCTCAGAACACAGTTTGGCAAACGCTGGAGTAGACCCTACTGCTAGTGACTCAACACTGATAGTCAGTCGGTGGTTAACTATCCTGCCAACCCTGAGGACTAATGGCCTTGGATGGCAAAGTCCACAGGGAAGGGTAATGGTCCCCAAGTGGATTCAAAGTCCTCATCATCTGCAGGCCAGTGCTGATGAAGCTGCTGCCCTCCATCAACACTGGCCTGGGGCTGATGAGGACTTTGTGTGCCAACAGGGCTCAGGACCAGAAAGTGAGTCATGGAACTGGATCAGTGGTACTATGGGTGTCATGCTGTGATGCAGAAGGCAAATGGAATTATATAATGGCATTATATTGTTCCTAGGGCAATATCCATGGCTGATTGCCATGAAGTTAACCAATATTTGTTATTGAATACGGCACAAGAAGAAGAAGATACGGCACTTGAAGAAGGGTCAAGGGATGCTGCCACTTCCTCCACTAAGGACACAACACCCTTCTCAAGTGAGGGAAGATGTCTTATACAGGATCAGGCCCCTGGGCCTTCCAACCTGCTACATATAGGCAACCTTGGCCGGAAGTGTCTCTCTAGAACAGTGGTTCCCAGCGAGGTCAAAGTCAGTACATTGGCTGATCAGTGCTTTGGGGAACTGACTAAGGCTAGCTCAGGACCCCTAAGGTGGCTTATTGGGTAAAAGTACTGTGCTTGGAGACTGAAAGGATGGGGCTTGATTCCCCAAGAGCTGCACGATAGGGGACATGAAAGGAGCCTCATTCAGGCGACCCCTGCAAAACTCCTTTCAACCCAGAGTAATCTCTGACACGGAAAAAAAAAACCCCACACACAGACTTTTCGGCTTCTGGGAACTGAAGTCCAAAAACCAAAGGTCGGGAAACACTGCTGTAGAATTTTAGGTGGGTTTGCTTTCCAGCCCTACCTGGAGATACCTGGCATTGAACTTGAGATCTTCCTGTACACAAAGTCAGTTCTTCAATGGCGTGTCACCCCAAATCCCTCCCCCCCACCTCACTTTCTCCTGGTGACAGCATCTCTCTCCATCCCACCCCTGGAACAACTCTGCCTGATGATGGAGGATCGTACAGAATTTGACAGCTTTCCATTACAAAACAAAGCAACAGCAACAAGCAAGAGAGTCACTCCTTTACAAGAATGATGACGATGGCAGTCTCTTTCAGCCCTTTAGTGGCTCTCCCAGCGGAAAGCAGATCTTTAGAGCAGCAAATTGCTAACAGTGCTGGAATGCAGTGCTGAGTTTTCAAATTCCAAACAAGATATTGAATTTTGCAGGAGAATAGACAGCAGCCTAGCAGGAGAGCTTCAAAGCCACTGCCCTTGGTGGCTCTACAAGCTGAGAAGACATTAGAGCAGGGGTGCCCAAAGTACATCCTGTGGGCCAAATCCGGCCCCCGATGCTAATTCTTCTGGCCCATGCTGCCCTCATTGCTCCTAAGGGAAGTAAAACGTGCCCATACGGAAACTCCATAGCTCTGTCTGTCCTTGTTCTACTGCAGGGGTGCCCAACCTTTTTGGGCTGAGGGCCAGTCACATGGTGCAGCGGGCCGGCTACAGGGTTCCTCCCACCAGAAGTAGAACGTGCCTTGCAATCTGTTTCAACATGATGAGATAGATTTTAAAGTGCAATTTTCTCTGCTTAAACCAAGGGTTTCCCAAACCACCACCAACGGGCCGTATCTGGCCCCCAATGCCAATTCATCCAGCCTACGTCGCTCCCAGAAGCGTCGTGGGCTGGATGTGGCCTGCAGGCCATAGTTTGGGCACCCCATAGTTTGGGCACCCCTGCTGTAACACTTTGTAGGAGGAGTGCAGTAATCAGTGAAAGAGTTGGGAAAAACCAAAGAGCAGAAGACCTCTGGGGGAGGAAATGGAAAGGAAAATGTAATTAGTTATCTGCTTGTCCCACTTTCATTTGCTTGAAAAGACCATCGTGACAGCTGATGGCAATTTTAAAATTGCCCTGGCCCAAAACACTGAAAACAGAGCAGCGCTGAGAAAGAACTCCCATGGCACACTTTTTCAAGCATGGCACTTCAAACAGAACCTGAAACATGCCTGGCTTAGTTTTGGGAGTCACCCGTGACCTAGTCCTGGGATGGCAAACCCTGACACTCCAGATGTTCTTGGACTTCAATCCCAGCTTGCCATGAAGTGACCCACACATTATGATTTTGGAGCCATCTCCCACGGCACATATGAAATAAAATGTGCAGGATTTAATACCAGGACTGCAATGGTCTGCCACAGCCTTGAGGATATGGACAAGGTGTGTCTTTACAACCAGTCCATCTGGCATGGCCTCTTCTGCCTCCATGACCTTTGGGAATCAGAATAGGGAAGTGGTTTCTCCTCCACTCATTTTGCCCTTGGTCCCAATAGGATGGTTTCCAGTGGCATTTCCTCCACTGAAATTCCTCCATCCCCCCACTTAAAGGGATTCGCCTGTAGCCTTTAGGGAGTCAGGTTAATTACTGCCATCCAACACTCAACATCGAGTCACTGGCTGTACAGTCTACTCTATTACCAGAGTGGGATGTCCAGCCAGACAATGGAACCATTCAAGAGAGAAATGGAAAGCAACCATCTGTCTTATCTGCTTCAATTTGGATTCCAGTCTTGAGCAGAGGGTTGGATTTGATGACCTAAAAGGCCCTTTCCAACTCAGTGGTTCTATGCTTCTTGAAATACAACTAAATGTTTGCAGGAGAAGGGTATGGAGGTGGTGATAGTTATAATGCAAGGAGAAACAGGCAGGTACAGGGACCACATGTCCATCCTGCCAGACCTCTTCTTTCTCCTCTTTAATCTGCAGCTCCTCTGAGCTTTGCAAAGCAGCTATACAAGCAACTCTTTCTTTCAGTGAACGGAGCAGATCAATGGGGGGAGGGGGGAGCACAGCCCAAAGGACAGGATAGGCCACTGTTAAGAGTGGATTGCAAGGTGATTATGGCAGTGTTTCTTTAAGGCCTGGCTAAAGGAGCGTGCAGGTGTTCCGACTCTGCCTTGTTGTATGCTGTGGGCCTGTGTATATAGTCAGGAGCTACAGAGAGCTCTTTTGAGCTGTTGTCTCCAGAAGTGGTTTTGACACCCTATGAAGAGCTGTTCCAAGGCTGATGTCTGGAGCTGTGTTCGAGGGACTGCTTCATCGCTGTTCAACTCTACAGCTACCAGCCTACCGTTTGCAGATGTTCTTTTGCTTGCCTCAAGGCCTGCACTGATTGCAAAACTCTGCTGCCAGGTATGCAGAAAGGCTTCTGCCCATACTGACTCGGAGACTGGGTTCTGGCTTTGCCTGGCAGGTTGTCTTCGCTGAAAGGACTTGGGTGAGCCACAAACTGAGAAACTAAAGCTGCGGAACTCTGGGCTGTTTCTTGCCCACAGCTAACTTGCAGCTACTGAACTGTGTGGATCTGTATATAGTGCCTGTGAACTGAACCAGAGAGTGTAACTGGAGAGACCTTTGTTTCTTACACTGTAAATCTCTCTGAACCTTACTTCCGAGTAAACCAGCCTATAGGTTTGTTCTGCACCAAACTGCCTGCCTGCCTGCTGCACAAGAGGCCAATTCAGCAGGTGCGTGCCAGACTACGGCCCGTTGTACTCTGCTACCGGCTTATATCAACAACCACCAGGCAACTTGGTCACCGCTAACTTATCCTCAAGCCTAGAGGTCGATCTGTCTCAATCTGGCCACATGTTTTGCAGCAGCAACAGTGACTCATATGGAACAGATGCGCTGTAACCTCTAAGGCCAGCAGGAGAGCATTCCCAGAAAACTTTCAGCCTAGCATTCTCTTGGGCACTCTAGGTCTAGATGCCAAAAGCAAGCCACTCTGGCAGCCTGAGCCAGCTGCAGTAATTCCAAAGGTGGTTTTTAAACATCCCCCCCCCCCCAATGAGCTGGCCGAAGAGCCTCCAAACATGATCCCATCAAGTTATTTTATTTGCTCACCAATGAGACCTGCACAGAAAAAAACAACCATTCTACAGTACAGAAACCAATCATCGGAGCTAAGTCCTGTCATTAAAATGAAGAAGATTTCTGGACTACGAAGTCATCCCCCCACCGTCCTAGCTGCTCCTAGAAGCAAAAAGTGCCCATGCATAAGCAAAATGTTGCTATAAATGCAACTGCGGCTGTCAAACGCGTTTACAACAGCCAGGGGTGCAGTTATGACAGCATTTTGCACATGCGCTAGTGCGTTTGACTTCTGCTTCCAGTGGGAGGAATTACATGACTGGCCCACTCAACCACATGACCGGCCCACGGCACAAAAAGTTTGGGAACCCCTGATTTATACCCTTCCTAAATGGAATAGAAACTGTTTGGAAATAGATAGGTAGTATCATAACCATCTAAGACCGTGATGGCAAACCTTGGCACTCTACATGTTCTTGGACTTCAGTTCCCAGAAGCCCAAGCCCCCATGAATCCACATTAATGGGTTTATTGCGATTCATCCAGCCCACACCGTCCTTGTCGCTCACGGAAGCGGAAGTAAAATGTGCCCGTACGGTGCAATTACCTTCCTTTCTGCTATTTGTATTATTACTACAAAAATAATTCTCACAAACACAATATTCTGTTTACATTGAAGACAAATAGACAGCAGTTTCTCCATCTGACCTATGAAAAGGAAACAAGTGAGATTTACACTTGTTTACATTGTAGACACTTGTCTTTAAAGTGGCATTACATTTCCACCATGGAACTTTTTCTTCTTTTGTGTCCTGGACTGGCAAAATGAAGCCACTTTCTTGGCTTTGTTGTTAAGTCCTAATTGGTGCATGTTTCTGACAGTAATCTGCAGACCAGTAAATGAGCTGGGTTCTGTATCTTTCCACGTCTTGTTGTCTGCCAGCAAGCCCCACTTGAGCATATTGGTCTTGCACTTAAGGACTCCAACTCTCAGCCTATTCAGGGTCCTCCAAGTGACGTTGGGGAGGTTGAGTTCCTCAGCTATATCCTCCTTTAATGTTGTTCCTTGTCAAGTGAGCCCCTACCTCCATCTTTTAATTTGGGGTACACAGAAAGAGCCTCCACACAGATTGTGAATACAATTGACTCACAATTGTGAATATAATTGTGAATACAATTGAACCTTGGCACTTCAGATGTTCCTGGACTTCAATTCCTAGAAGCCCAAGCCCCCGTGAATGGGTTTGCTGTGATTCATCCGGCCTGCACCGCCCTCATTGCTCCTGGAAGCATACAGGCGCGTTTTACTTCCGCTTCCAGAAGCAACAAGGGTGGCGCGGCGCAGGCTGGATGATTCGCAGCAAACCTATTTGCATGGATTCACGGAGGCTTGGGCTTCTGGGGACTGAAGTCCAAGAACATCTGGAGTGCCAAGGTTCTCCATCATGGTCCTACCTCATCCCTGTAAGCTATTTCAAAGAATGTAGTGTTTATGAAGGGTCCACCACTCCTTCAGGTGATTTCAATAGGAATGACCCACTTTATGGCCACAGTCAGTTTTTAAGCACGTAATTAGGTTCTTGGAGTTGAGGGGAGATGGTATAAATCAAAGAGGTGTAACCCAAGCAATTCAGTTGAAAACTTAATCTATTCTGGTAATCAAAGCTGCCCAACCTGGTTGGCCTTTCACAAAGCTCCTTTGAGATTCAAAACCAAAAAAAGGATGAAAGCTTGGAAGATGCCAGGAGACAACAATGCTAAAGGCACAATGGGGGGAGGGGGAGAATTTCACACAGGCACTGGCTGAATAATAAACAGAAAATCAACTCCTAGATTTCTAATTCTGCATCAAAAGAAGGAAGTGACTACACAGCCTAATGAACTTAAGAGTTGTGTTTTATTTCCCACTTACTCTCCTTGGTAAAGTGTGGCTGGGAAAGTGGGGAACTCCTGGCTGTTCAGCAAGATTTCAGCATTACCAACTGTGATGTATGGATCTTGAAATTACAAGCTTCCAATCCTGGTGGAGGATTTGGATTCTGCTGATAAAGATACAGGACAAATGGCTAACACACCAAGATGGGCAACTGGAGGTTCATAAGAGGAACTAACAATTAGCCAGCATACTTCAAAAGTCTCAAAACACCATGACCAGGTACATCACACAGTTGCCCAACACATGAAGACTCACAGAGAACTGACTGCGTGAGCTGACGCCAGTAGTCACTAAGTGACAGACAAGTGAGGAGGAGGCTCCATTTGCCTTTAGCTGACATGGATGAAGAACAGTGTAGTCATAATCCTGGCTAATATCCAGTGCCAAGTGACCTTCTCACTCTTGGTATCTACTATCATCCTTAATGTTTTCTAGATCCAACCTAGAGAGATTATGGGCATTGTAGTTCAAAAAACTTTGTAGATTTGTTGTCTGGACCGGATTAATTGGCATCGGGGGTCAGATCCGGCCCACGGGTCGTAATTTGGGTACCCCTGCTTTAAGCAGAGCAGGGAGGCAGTTTCTTAAAGTTAGTGTCTCTGTTGAAAAATCCTGCCTTGCAAACCCACCTTCTGCTTTACTTACTTACTGTGCATCTGGGATGTTTCCCACTCTGGGAAACAACTAAATAAACAACAACTATATAAAACGACAAACTACAAAGTTTGCCGAAACAAGAAAAAAAATAGTGGTTCATCAGAATACTGGAAAGCATGGAATGTTAATAGTCCGAGTCAGCCTTGAGCCACCATTTAATCCCCAAAACCAATACACCATCAATGCTTTAAGCCAGGGGTGCCCAAACTTTTTGGGCTGTGGGCCAGTCACTTTGGCCCATGGGCAAGATTTGGCCCGATGCAAATTCATCTCGCCCACAAAGCCCTCGCCACTCCCAGAAGCAGAAGTTAAATGGTCCTGGCTTCATGGGCCGGATAAATTGGCATCGGGGCCAGATCTAGCCCATGAACTAAAGTGACTGGCCCCCTGAATAACGTGACTGGCCCACAACCCAAAAAGTTTGGACACCCCTGGCTTAAAGCATTGATGGCATACTGGGTTTTGGGGATTAAATTGTGGCTCAAGGCTGACTCAGGCTATTGACATTCCATGCTTTCCAGTATTCTGATGAACCACTATTTTTTCCCTTTGTTTTGATTATACTGTATGCTGTAAGGGACAAGGAAGCTGGCTTACTTAAATGGGGAAGAAAGGAAGAAAACACAAACTCAGCGGTTAAACCCTGAAAAGACTTCGCAATCTCACTGATTACTGAGTAATCTCAAGTCTTTTCTTCAACGTCCTTACATCATTTTTGTTGGCAGCCTTCTGAAGGCCATCTAGTATAAAAATAATGCCCATAATTTTGGCAAAAGTTGCATGTGTATCTGTGAGAATCACATTAACAAATGTCCCACTTAACTTTTTTTATATTGTTCAATTTTAAAAAAAACAATTTAAACAAAAGAACGACTTGATCCAGTCAGGTTTAGTAAAGCTCTGCTGAAGTATAAGACTGGAAAGATAAATCTGGAGACCTTGGTAGTTGGAAAGTTGGAAAACCTGTTTATTCTGTTCTTATTTAATTTACAATTTTAAACACTTTTCATCGGGGTGCCCAAACTACGCCGTGTGGCCCGGATCCGGCCCATGGCATCAAATCATCCAGTCCACGCTGCTCTCACCACTCCTGGAAGTGGAAGCAAAATGCACCCACACATGCACAAAATGTGCTGTCATAAATGAATTTACGATAGCCATGGGTGCATTTAGGGCAGCTTTTTGCAAATGTGCGGGCACATTCCCAGGAACCATGTGACTGGCGTGCTGAACCACATGACTGGCCTGCAGCCCACAAAGTTTGGGCACCCCTGCTTTACATACTGTATATACTTGAGTATAAACCTAGTTTTTTAGTCCCAAAAAAGAGCCCCCAAAAGAGGAAACGGCTTATACTTGGGTCAATGACCACGAGGATCCTAATACCGCATTGGATTGAGACGTGCCAACAATTTAATTAATTTTACCATATTTTAATGTATTTTGATTGAAACTCACTACCAGCTGCTGCATTTCCCACCCTTGGCTTATACTCAGGTCAATCTATTTTCCTGGGTTTTCAGGTCAAAATTAGGTGCCTCGGCTTATATTTGGATCAGCTTATACTCAAGTATATACGGTAATGAATTTTCATTCCATGGACCTGAAGGAGGAGCTCTTGAGGACACTAAGTCTGTGTACGCACAGTAAACCCATTCACGTGGATTCCCAGGGAATTGGGCTTCTGGGAATTGAAGTTCAAGAACAGCTGGAGTGCCAAGGTACGCCATCACGATGCTCGAGTCAGCCTCTCCCAGACTGGCCTGTCATCAACCTCAACCACAACGCCGCGTTGTGGTTATTTATAAAATAAATAAAAAATAATTAAAAATAAAATAAAAATAAACACCCCCACCCCCACCCACCCACCCATCCACAACACAAACCTATTAATAAATTAAATAAATAAATAAATAAAATAAAAAATTCATTAAAGTACACCCAAACACCCACCCACCCCAAACACATATCAACCAGAGCTTTTAAACCAGAGCTTAAAGCTTATTCTGGCTAATCTTTCTCACATTAGGTCAGATGGAAGGAACTACAGAATGAACTCACCACAAGATGGCTTCATTTTGGCACTTTTCAGCTTTTCAACAGTTAAAGTAGTTAGGTACTAAGTCTTTGCCTAACCAGTTCTCTAGGATAATATGCCTTAATGTAAATGTAAAACAGCTGTACCTCCTTAAGGGTTCTCCAATTGAAACAGCAATTGGAACAGCACAAGTGAAGCTTATTGATGAGGTAACTCCAAGTCTTTGCTTAAAAACCCCAAGCCAGGCCGCCAGGCCTTTTTAGGAACTGTGGTAGTACGTCAATATAGGTAAAGGTATTAAATACACATTAAAATACACACAGATACACCACATCCAAAGGTGAGTCACTTACCCTGGGGAGCAGGCTATAGGGAACTTCAGGCGCTAGCAGCATCTCTTCCTCCTCCCCGCTTGGGAGGACAGCAAGAAGGCAATGCATACGCGCCAAGCGCTGTAGGCGTGTATGCACCCCAAGTGCTTGGCGTGCATGCGCAGTGGGAAAACCAGTGAAAAGGTAAGCCCCGAAGGTGGTTCCCCCCAAAAGCTGCTACCGGTTCTCCGGGACACTGGGAAAAGTTACTACCAGTTCTGGAGAACTGGTGAGAACCTGTTACATCCCATCACTGACAACGCCACCGACTGTTAGGTTTGCCATGACTGCCATATAGAGAGCCTAAACAATAGCAAGACAAACCCTTCCATAAAGACCTGTTTGTTTGCTTTTTTATAGGAAGTAAGACCAAGAAGCCCTGGAAGAGAGTGCCTCTTCCAGGTAAACTAAATATAGCTTCTGTAGCTGTATGTCTGTGGGCAAAAACTCCTAGAAGTCAGCCTGGAAAATTCTTGGAAATTTCTAGGAGTTGGAAATTTTTTTAAAAAGTCTTCTGGCATAAAGTAAGTTATAAACACACACACCCTTCTATCAATAATGAAATAATTAACCTTCCAAGAGAGACCCACATCTTCTTTTCCACCAGAGAAACCAACACACAAGTAATTACATCTTGGAATTCTCTTCACGTCTTCATTTGGGCATCTGGTAAATACCACAACACAGCATGTTCATTAAAGCCTACAGAAGTTACACTTTTTCTTTAACATCTGTTCCCAGAATGCTCCATCCACGGGAGCTGTACAAGTTTCCCAAACTCTGACACGTGAGTGTATATAAATGTGGATGGGTGAGTGGATGCACACACTTATCATCACCCAGAATCCATTGGAACATTTGGTTAATTGCATCAGGCATGTTTAAGGGGAAAGTCCAGGGAAATTTCTAGCTGCTGTATACTAAGTCAGGGTTGCCCAAACTACAGCCCCTGAGCCGGATCTGGCCCTCAACACCAATTCATCTGGCCTGCACCGCCCTTGCCACGGTCCGGATGAATTGGTGTCATGGGCCAAATCTGGCCTGTGGGCTGTAGTTTGGGCACCTCGGTTTAAGCAGAAACAATGGCAGCCTAAGAATCCGTCTCATCCTGTTGTAAAACAGATTGCAAGGCATGTTTTATTTCTGCTTCCGGTGGGAGGGACCATGTGACCGGCCTGCTAAACCATGAAACCAGCCCACAACCCGAAAAGTTTGGGCACCCCTGTGCTAAGTGGCACAGATAACAGCATGCATACATGGCTTTTGTGGGAGTATGTCATGGGGCAGTGGTTCCTAACAAGGGGTACACAGCCCACAGGTGGACTTCAAATCCCAGAAGCCTAAGTCAGTACATTGGCTGATCAGTGCTTTGGGAAAATGACTTAGGCTTCTGGGAATTGAAGTCCAAACACCAGCATTTGGGAAACACTGCCATGGGGAATCCATTATCTTTACTGCCCTAGGGCTGCACCCTTTTCATTCCTATCCCCTTCAGAAAGTCAACAAAGGGCAGGCAGCACAACTGTGGTTCCCTTCATGCCCTGCCAGAACACATATCCACTGAGATTCAGAACAATCAGTCCTGCTTACATGGGAGCAAAAGGTTGCAGCCAAACAAAATGGGTGGGACCCTGTTAAATAATCTTGGAATCGGCACATCGGATATAGGAAAATGTGACCATGATGTAGAGAGGGAGAGAGACGGAGAGAAAGTTATCCCCTTTCCTAATGAATAAAAGGGAATGGGGTGGGGGGAGAGAGAGCACAACCGGGAGGACAAACAAGGCAAATGGAGCAAAATTAGAACAAGACAGCGAGGCTGGAAAGTTTGACTGAAGCAAACATCACACTAGAGCAGTGATGGTGAACCTCGGCACTCCAGGTGTTCTTGGACTTCAATTCCCAGAAGTCCATGTCTCTGTGAATCCACACGAATGGGTTTACTGGTACTTGGGCTTCTGGGAATTGCAGTCCAAGAACACCTGGAGTGCCAAGGTTCGTCATCACAGCACTAGAGTCAGCCTCTCCCAGACTGACCTGCCATCAACCCTCAACCACAATGCCACTGACTGTCAGGGAAGGAGTACGCAACGCAATGCACTATCTCTGGAGATGGGGTTCTCTCCTCTACCCACACCCTGAACGAAAGCCCCTTTTCACGAGAGAGAGGTACCTGTGGCCTGTCATCCACTCGGCATGGCCGTCTGTCAGGCCGTGTTCCCTCTTGACCTGGCTGGTGCCCTGCTCAGAAGAAGATGTCCAGCGTGGGAGGCTCTGCTTGGGGGAAAAGCCTACCTGCTCCTCCTCCACCTGAGATGGAAGGTCCCTGCATCATCCAAGTGAAATCATGTCCTTCAGACTGTGACATCAGCCTGTTACCATGGGGATGGTGTGGGGGGCTGCTCAGAACCCAGCGTCACGGAACTGCTGCAGAATCAGGCGGCAGAGGCGGCTTCTTAATTTTAATTTAGCTCCATATACCAAACAAGATAATAATACGAGGCACATGAATCATCACTCTCATTTGTCCACACAGAATACTTTCGCCAGTTGAGCATGCCCTAAGTCGTGGCAGCTTCCCTGGGAGTGGAAGCATGGCCCATTGAGAATCCGCTCCTTACATCCAAATATGGGCTGTTTCTTGGAGGGGGGAAACGTGTCTCAACAGAAAACCACCTGTTGTGAGGTGGCAGCGAAGGGCGAGTGGGAAGATGACAAGAGATTAAAATGCCTTCGCTACAAACGAACGGCAAGGCGCATAACACTGCGCACAGATGGCCGTGGGCTTGACCATCATCACCTCCGCTGATGAGACCCCTTGGCTTCTGGACTGCATTCTCTGACACATTTGCCAAAAGAAGACTTCACTCACCAGCCAACAATCTTTTGGGACACATTTTCTTTGCACATGGCAATCAAAAAAGCTGCAGGCACTCTCAGATGCCCCAGTTTTAACTTGTGTGTAAACCAAAGGGAGAGGGGAAGCTTTTGCTTCTGCAAACACACATACACACAGTTCAGCCTTACTTTTGACACACAAAGGAGCTTTTAGACCAAATAGGGTATAATCCTTCAATAAGCAAGACATCACTGTAGCTGTCAAGGGATCAGAGCCCATATTGACGGTCTAGAGCAGTGATGGTGAACCTTGGCACTCCAGCTTTTTTAACTTCAATTCCCAGTAGCCCAAGTCCCTGTGAATCCACATGAATGGGTTCCATTCGTGTGGATTCATGGGGACTTGGGCTTCTAGGAATTGAAGTTCAAGAACAGCTGGAGTGCCAAGGCTTGCCATCACTGGTCTAGACTTAATTCTAAGTCTGAATTTGATCAGACCACATTCTGGAGATGTAGGTCAGTTTCAGACCAGAACATCAGTAGAGGCTGATTTTGGATAGGATTAGCACAGCAAAAATCAGAGTCCAAACCCTAATCTTCATTTCAGAATCTGCTGCCACCTTTAGAGCAATCCCATAGGCCAGTGGTGGTGAACCTATGGCACGCATGCCAGAGGGCACACTCAGAGCCCTCTCTGTGGGCCCACGTGCCATCAACCCAGCCAGTGCCAGATTAAGCCAGTGCGGGAGCCGTAGCAAATCATGTCAAGGGGCCCTTGCTTAAACACTTTGCATTTCTTTAAATACCTCCCTCCCTCCTCTGTGATCTTTGGGGCTAATTAGGCAAAAGAAAATTCAGGAAATTTTACCCAAACAGTTTTCTCCGACTCCAACTCAATTTTGCCACAGCTTGGAAGTAGTATCTCCCACCACTTCTACCTACTGGCCAAATCACACGATGATTAAGCAAGTTCAGAAGTGACACCTATTCAAAGCCTTCAATCTTCTACTGAATTTCATGTCAGACTGGGAGGGATTTTTATTCTAACCAAGCTCAGGGGGCGGGGACCCCCAAGAGGTGCGGGGCCCGTAGCATTTGCTACTGTTGCTAATTGTTAATCTGGTACTGACCCCAGCACAGAGTTCACCCTGCCCCGCTGTCCAATGGGAGCGGTAACTCCCTCCCCCCCCAGCACAGAGTTCGTCTGCAGTGTGGATGGCCGACAGTTGAGTTTGTTTGTTTGTTTATTTATTTTTCTGATTTATATTCTGGTTTTCCTTGCTTTTGAACCTGGGAAGTCATGAGTTCGGGCACTTGGTCTATAAAATGCTCACCATCACTGAACTAGAGTACAGTTGGGGTTTTACTGTATAATCCTTCAATAAGCAAGACATGTTAAGTCAGTTTCATACTATGCTGGCAGATCCTGGCCATAGCAAGGCAAAAATGACACACACACACACACCCTGCCCCAATTCCTTGCTTCCCAACAAGAATGAGATCATACAGAGCTTTCTGGATACTAGGTTGGAATTACAGTAATGAGAGCTGCGTGTTTTTGCCTCCCACAATTTTCTCTGGCTTTTAGACGAGCTTCTACAATGAACAGAGCAGGAAGCAAATTAATTTTTGCCACCCAGATGTGAAAGCCTACAATTCTCATCAATTTTGGTCAATCTACCTCAGGAGTACCCAAACTATAGCCTGTGGGCTGAATCCAGCCCCTGACGCTAATTCATCTGGCCCACACTGCCCTTGTTGCTCCTGGAAGCAGAAGTAAAATGTGTCCATTCAGGCGCATTTTACTTCCACTTCCAGGAGTGACGAGGGCAGCATGGGCCAGATGAATAAGTGTCAGGGGCCGGATTTGTCACGCAGGTCGTAGTTTGCACCCCTGGTTTAAGCAGAGAAAATGGCAGCTTAAAATCCAGCTCATCCTGTTGACAAACTGATTGCCAGGCACGTTTTACTTCTGCTTTCGGTGGGAGGAACCATGTGACCGGCCCGCTGAACCACATGAGGCCTGAAAAGTTTGGGCACCCCTGATCCTACCTGGAAAATTGTCAAGTTTTGGAGAAAGCTGATCAGTTGCCTGCCAGGATCCTTATCCCTACCACCACCATATATATAACATGCAAGCTCTTCCCTGGTCCGCGACCCCCACCCCACTACAACATAAGCAGAAAGGACATTCACTGCACAAAGCCTGCTGACACAGTAAAAATGACTCCGGTGAATGCTTACAGACAGTGTGCTATTTTTTAAAATGGGAAAATAGGTAAAGGTCTACCTTGCTTGAAAGCCAGTCGTGTCCAATACTAGGGGGTGGTCTCATCTCCGTTTACAGCCAAAGGGTCAGCACTGTTTGCATTTGCAGACATTTCTGTGGTCATGTGGCAGAGTATGCGAAACACTGTTACCTTTCTTGCCAAAGCAGTACTTATTTATCTACTTGCAATTTCTTGCTTTCAAACTGCTAGTTTCTACTGAAACAAATGATAGGTGCTCACTCTGTCATTCAAACTCAGGTCTTGCGCTGCTGACCTGACGTCAAGTTCAGCATCTTAACCATGAAACCACCATAATACCTAATGGGAAAAATAGATTTCCCCCAAACCAGGGGTTCTCAACCTTTTAAAGATGCGGGCCGTACCAGGCCCTCTCAGACAGGTGGTTTCCCCTGCCGTAATCGCTGCTGTAAACTGCATCTGTGGCTGTCATAAATATGCTTACGACAGCCATGGGTGCATTTATGGCTGTTGTAAATGCATCCACTTCTGGTGGCAATGCGGGCCACATAAAATGGTGCTGCAGGCCAGGTCCAGCCCCTAGGACATGAGTTGAGAACCCCTGCCACAAATCCTCTCAGACGTGACCTTCCTGCATAAGTATGAAAACATTAGGGTAGGAGCCATGATCCGTCGAACGTCCAAACCTGGGCCTGGAATTAATTACCTTTTCTTTCACCCTTCAGACTACAACTCCCAGGATGGCTGGTGGATTCTGAGAGCTGTAGTCCAAAAAAAGTAACATTTCTAACTCTGTTTAGTGAACCTGGCAAACAGATCTTACTAAGAATCTAGTCTACATTCACAAAACAGCCTTCAACCAAGCTATGAGAGCAAAAAAAAAATATTTTTTTTTAAATGAGAAGCATTCTCAGCCCTATGAGAACAAATCTATGCTTGCTAGGGGACTTCAAGAGTTTGTCGGATTCCCTTGAAAAGTCTAGGCAGGTAAGGGACACATCTCAAGAATGTTTCCATAGTCCCTGGCTAAACATTAAAAAGAATAATACTGTCCATACTGGTTTCAACAGACCTGGCCAAAGTCCTGCCAGGTGGAGTCGCAGGGTGTGGTTATGTTCTGAATTGCTACTCTGTTGTGACTATGCGAAGCAAGCCACAAATATGTATGAACAGTTCACTCACCCATGTGGCTTTGCATGGGGTGAACAGACAAGCCACTCATTCCCAGCCCAAGAGTGAACTCCATAGCCGAGGTGCCTGTCTGTGTGCATAGACACACTTGCCCTTGGTGAACCAGTGGCTGTAGAAATACAAGCGGGTCTACTCTTCTGAGCAATGTTCAGTATGTTTCCAGCTGTTCGTCTCCACCATCAAAACAGCAGCTGCAAATGAAATCTGCAGCTGGGTGTTACTCTGACCACAGGACTGACAGAACGTATTATGCCGTACAATACCAGACATCCCACAAATTCCAAGTTTCATGTTTTGAAGACTTCTAGTCCTTAGGGACAAGCCTGAAAAGTGAGACAGTGCCTGGATTGAGTTCAGAGACGTCAGGCACTAGAGGGGTTGCTTGAACCAGGAACCCCTAGAATCAGTTCAGAGCTCATTCACTGCTGTGTTACTCAGACAGCAGTTCAGTGGAGATGTGAAGAGAGTATAGGCCCATGATGGTGAACCTTGGCACTCTAGATGTTCTTGGACTTCAATTCCCAGAAGCCCAAGCTCCCATGAATCCACACGAAGGGGTTTGCTGTGATTCATCCAGCCCATGACGCCCTCATTGCTCCTGGAAGTGGAAGTAAAAGGTGCCCATACGGAGGGTTAACCCAGAAGAGCCTTAACCGTACAGGCGCGTTTTACTTCCACTTCTGGGAGCAACGAGGGCGGAGTGGGCTGGATGAATCACAGGAAACCCCTTCGTGTGGATTCATGGGGGCTTCTGGGAATTGAGAACATCTCGAGTGCCAAGGTTTGCCATCATGGGTATAGGCTCTTTCAATCAACAGGCAGAAACCCTGGCCAAAGCATCCTTAGCCAGACACAGAACAGAAGGTTGGTTAGATTGAACCAAAGCCCAATCTAGCATTCTCTTCACCTGGTGGCCTGCATTTCACGTAGAAGTCCTCATCAGAGCAGGGCCAGGTTACTTGAGAGACCGCATCTCCCCAAGGGTATCTGTCCGTCCCACCAGAGCAAACCGAAGAGGTGCCTTAGTGGTTCCATCAGAGAGTCGAGCCTCCCTGGCATGAGAAAGAGGGCCTTCTCACTGTTCGCTCCGATTCTATGGAACTACCTGCCTCAGGAGCTGCGCCTTCAGATGGGGTTATTGGCTTTTAGAAAGGGCCTGAAAACCTGGCTGGCAGGAATGGTGTGGGGTAATAAGGGTTTATTGACACGCATGCACGCACACGCACACACACACCTGGATTATTTAACATCCTGTATCCCCCCCCAATTCCTACCCTCATTCCTATATTCGGTGGGTTAGTGTAGGGAATGAGAAGTTTTAAAAGGGGTTTTAATTTTAATTTTACTTTGTTCTTTTTCTGTTTTTAGGGGTTTATTTTATGTCTGTTGTGCTCCGCCCTGAGTCACTTGTGTGGGTAGGGCGGAATATAAATTTGACAAAATAAATAAACAATAGCTTCTGTTTTGTATTCCCTAACAACTGGTATATAGGAGCCCCGGTGGTGCAGTAAACTGCTGTACTGCAACCAAATGGTTGTGAGTTCTAGTCTGACCAGGGCTCAAGGTTGACTCAGCCTTCCATCCTTCCAAGATCGGTAAAATGAAAATCCAGCATGTCGTGGGCAAAAGGCCAATTAACTTGTGAACCGCCCGGAGAGGGCACCAAGCGCCATGGGGTGATATAGAAGTCTAATTGATATTGCTGTATGAAGACATATTCTACACACCTGTATACCAAACAGAATATAACCACCATGGTCAGTAGTTATTGATAACCCTAACCTCTATCAATTTGTCACATCCTCTTTAAAGTGTACAACTCAGGTAGATCATTTCAAAGTATGAGGATGCTCTATGTACTTCCTTTTATCTGTCCTCACTCTTCTATCATGTAGCTTCACTGAATGATCTCAAGTTCTTCTCTCTCACACACACACAGATTGTCATGCACGTGAGTAAGAGAGAGAGAGAGAAATGTCCCTTCTAATCAACTTCCTCCACCACATGTCCAAGCAAGTTGGACAATTCTTTAAAATTGATCAACGAATAATGAGAAGAAATCCAGCGCTGCCCATATCATTCTTTCCAAAGTCTTGGGAAGCACTCAACTGCTCATAAGCAGCTACTTGACATCTTACTTGCTCTCCAAGGTCTGGCACAGATCCTGTCACGATGCTAGAAGATTTAAATTTCCAGAGAGATGTTGGGGGGTGTTGGAGGAAACCTGAAGAGGCTTTAAATTATGCTCAGTCTTTACCAAAAGAGCCTGCACACATGCTGCTTCATAGTACCTTACCAGGGGTGTGTGTGTGTGTGCTAAAAAAAAACCTAACATAAATTATACCAATGAGAACTTTAAGGGTCTAAATGGGATGTGGGCATTTGGTAAGGCTCATCCTAATTAATCAGTTCAAAGAACTGCTGCCTCCCCCCCCCCCCCAGGGCCCCATCTTTGTCCCAATAAATTTGAAATGTAAATTTAGTTTCTTCAATGACAAGAGATCAGTGGTGGGCTCCAAAAAGTTTTTACTACAACACTGTGGGCGTGGCCTGGTGAGGGTTGCACCCGAATTAGTACTTTATTTCAAAACTTGGATGGGCAGAGGGGCCAACCAGAATTTCTGCTACCGATTCTGGCGAAATGGTGTGAACCTGCTAATGCCCACCACTGCAAGAGATGCTTAGAACCACAGCAACTGCTTTGCAAACTTCGATCCAAGACCTAGTCTTGCTCTTCCATGTAACATCACTTGGCTGGGTCCATCAGGTGAGAAACAACATACAGTAAAACATCGGATAACGCTAAAACTTGGTTCCACAAGTCTTGGTGTTATCCTATTTTTAGTGTTATCCGATCCATGTTAAAATCCAATGGGATGGATCAGATAACGTTAAAACTCCATAGAGATACATTGTAACCGCACAGGCTTTAGCGGTTGTTATCCGATCCATCCCATAGGACAGGGGTGCCCAAACTTTTTGGGTCGTGGGCCGATCATGTGGTTTAGGAAGCCAGTCACTAAGGCCCGCTGCAAGAAATTTGTACAGAGAGAAAGCAAGCAATTTCCTGTAGTATTAATTTAGACCTGTGGTTCCCAACATGGGGCACATGCCCCACAGGGGGGCAATTTGATTTTTTGGGGTGGTGGTTCAGGAACGAGTTGCTAACAGTGAATGGCCTTTTAGGCTTCCTCCACATGAATAGGAGTTTACTTTTTGAATAATAAGAATTATATGTCACTGGGGGGGAGCGATGTAATCTAGGGGATTCTGGGAATTGTAGCCCAGGCAGTAACTGACCTTTCCAAGCTATGATGGACCACTGGGGTGAAATTATTACTTTCAAAGAAGATTAAGAAAACTCTGTGCCAGAAAATTTATGCAGTCTCAGTTTAAGAACAATCTAAGACACACGATCCGAAATAAAATCTCTAGAGCTGCATCTATTTTAAACCACGAAATGTCTGGAGGAAAAAATAAAACGAAATTCTTGCTAGAGTGACAGATCCTACCTAGATTTTTTTGTTTTTAGTCAGCATTCTAATTTTGTATGTTGAAACCGTTCTCCCCTACCCTGACCCAAAAGAACCATTGAGAAATAAGGTGAGCTGCTCTTCAGAGAGAGAGAGAGAGAAGTACCTTAGGAGAGGAGCTCCTCTTGAGAGTTTTAGACATCACAGCATCCTTACTGCTTCATGCAATCCTTTGGAGGTCATTTCTGAAAGTCAAATGGAAGGAGACCAAGCGGTTAGAGGGCAGCAGGCAATTAGCAAGCAGCCGTCATTTTATCTTTATTTTAAAAAGGGGCATGCCATGAAAATTACTAGAGGACAAAATCAACCCAACATATTTTTTAAAAAGCAATACCCAGAACACCAGAGTTTTTCTCTCTAGAGGAAACTGGGAATGGCAATATGATTGCCGCGTGCAGTGAATTTCCAGATGTGATCATGGAATAGGTGGGTAAGAAGATAAACACACATGTGTCTGTTCTAGAATTTTATAACAAAGGTAAAGGTCGCCCTTTACCTTTGCCAGTTATATCCGACTTTAGGATGCAGTGCTTAGACAGCCAAAGAGCAGGTACTATCTACATTTGCAAACGTTTCCGTGGACATGTAGCAGGCATGCCTCACATGGTGGGTTTACCTTCCCAGCAAAGTGGTCCCTATTTATCTACTTACACTTTCTTGCTTTCAAACTGCTAGATTGGCAGGAGCTGGGAGGGAGACAGGCACTCAGTCCCTCATGCAGTGCCGGGGAATCGAACTCCGACCTTCCAGTCAGTGAGTTCAGCATCTTAACCACTTGAGCCACCACAGAATTTTAAATAAATAATTTTAAATAGCCCACCTAAACTCAATGCAAGAACCACCAAATATTATTCCAAGAATAGAATAGGGATGGAATTCATTATTCAAAGGGGAAAGTCCCTGTTTATTTATTTATTTATTCATTCATATTTATATTGCCGCCCACTCGCCGAGGCGACTCAGGGCAGCTTACAGTCAAAACAGCAACAGTACAGTAACAATCATAAAATACTACCACACAAAACAACCAAAGCAGAACATAGACTAACTCTCCTCTGGCCATTGATAGGGGCCTGGAGGTGGGGGTGAGGTCCTTAGCCGCCTGCCAGGCCATGGCATCTTTTCCCTCAGGCCGTTGGTGTGGGCCCAGAGGAGGGGGCGATGTTGTTTCCAGCTGCCTTTTTACCGTTGCTATCAAACAACCAATGTTAACAATAATAGGCCAGGTACGTCGGGGTAGAACCCAGAAGGTCAGCAGTTTGAGACTCAAGTGCTGCACAACAGAGTGAGTGCCTGTTGTCCGTCCCAGCTCCTGCCAGCCCAGCAGTTCGAAAGCAAGAAATTGCAAGTAGATAAATAGGTACCGCTTTGGTGGGAAAAGTAACAGTGTTCCATGCTCTCTGGCATCCAGTCATGCTTGCCACATAACCATGAAAAGATCTGCAGACACAAATGGTGCTGGCTCGCTGGCTGTACAGAGATGAGCACCGTACCCTATAATCGGAGCTATAATCGGACATGACTGGCTTTCAAGCAAGGGCGACCTAAGCAGGGGTGACCTTGGCTTGTTTTGCTTCCATTGCCAAACCTATGTACCCAATGACTAAAAAAAAAAACCAGTTTATTTATACATGCTGATCAAGTCTCTTGACATTAATTTAGTCAACAATGTTTCCAAGAAATTGATTTATTGTTAAAGAAATATATAAAATAGTGACAAGGTCTCCAAACACTTTTTACAGGCTGGCTGAGACCCAGAAGTAAGTTGCGACTTGAGCAAATCAATGAAATCAGTGGAACTTTCAAAGGAGCTGACTCACTAAGTCCCCACTGACTTCATGGGGCTACTCTAGTTATGACTCACTACTGGATTTCAGCCATAAAATGACATGTGGAATACTTTTTTTAAAAAAATTAGGATAGATATATTTCAGTTTAACAAGAAATATCCTGTATAGTTTTACCAGAAGTACCCTGTACATACATGTATAAGACTACACAAAACTGTGTATTCTATGACGGGAGGAAGAATGGGTGAAGCCCTAAATACAGAACAAGATATCTAACGGGAATATCCAACTCTCAACGCAACTGCCAGTTCAACAGTTCAAAAGCTAAACCCAGATGCCAAAATGGGAAGAGGATCAGAAGAGTAATCACAGTGCGATGTACAGTATTTAAAAATTGCCAATCAGATAGGGTTTTTTAAAGTCTTGCATTGCTGCAAAATGTACTGTTCAACTCATATAATAACCAAATGAGAATAAGATTCTGCAACTTAGCCTTTTCCAGTCTTGTGCCTTCAGAGTGCGTGCCCCCCCCCACACACACACACAAATTGGCTGTTTCTACTTATTGAAGTATAATTCTGAAATTCAGTTTGGGTGGTGCAGAATGGAATCGTTCTTCATTCATTTGAAGCTGAGTGCTTGTTACCCCAGAAAGGCATCTTCTCTAACCAATTATAACCTTGATTCTGATTTCACTTGTTTGTCCGTTTGTTCTTTAATTATTTACTTATTTTATTTATTTATTTATTAATCAAACTTATTTATCGCCCTCCTCACCGAAGTGACCCAGGGCCATTTACAACAGAAACATCAATTACAGTTAAAAACCAATTTAAAATATTATTAAGTCAAAGGTTTAAAAACTAGCTAAAACAGATTAAAAGATAAAAGATTAAAACTAAAATTAAAGTTAAGAAATTGAGGGCAAGGGGGCTCAGATTAACCAGATTACAGTAAAATCCCAGGTTACGACCGCTTCAGGTAATGTTTGCTGTGGGTTACGACGGCAAATCCAATGGAAAAGCTGTTCCAGGTTATGACAGTTTTCATGCATTTTTTTCATGTTACAAATGGTCAAATCACAACCTTTTTTCCTTTCAATATAACCCAATGGGTGTTTCGGGTTACGATTTTTCTGGCTTACAACGGAGGCAGTTGGAATGGACCTCTGTCGTAACCCGGGGTTTCACTGTAATTGGTTCTCTCTGCCCACATGGATTCGATTAATTAAATACTGATTTCTTCCTTTAACCCTTCACATGATGCTTCACTGGAAGAAGAAGCAATTCTGTTATTTCCCTCCTGCCTGCCTTTCAAGCTGGTCTATTAATAAGCTGCAAGTCTAAACTTAGCAAACAAGGAAAGAGGAGGAAGGTTTTGTGGTGGCATATCGGACACTTGCGGCCTACTTTTATGTACCAGGCTCGGAGATGTTTAAGCAGGATCACGTAGACCACTTCACATTTTCCACAGATACAAAAGGGTAATGGGTAATGCATATTTCCTATTATATGGTGATCACAGCATTAATGCATATTTCCTTTTACAGTAAAACATCGGATAACGCTAAAACTTGGTTCCACAAGTCTTGGTGTTATCCAATCCATGTTAAAATCCTATGGGATGGATCGGATAACGTTAAAGCTCCATAGAGATAAATTGTAACCGCACAGATCCAACAACAGGGATGGGGAAATGTGGCTGTCAAACTGTTTCTGTAAAATAGCTCCCCCACACCCTTACTGTTGGTTATGTTGGCAGGCATTCCAGGGAGATACAGGTAAAACCAACATGAAATTAATGGGGAGGAGGGCACCATTGTCCTATATCAGTGATGGTGAACCTTGGCACTCCAGCTGTTCTTGGACTTCAATTCCAAGAAGCCCAAGTCCCTATGAATCCACACAATTGGGTTTACTGCGCATACAGTAAACCCATTTGTATGGATTCATAGGGACTTGGGCATCTGGGAATTGAAGTCCAAGAACAGCTGGAGCACCAGTTAACCCACTGGTGTGGATTCAGAGACTTGGGCTTCTGGGAATTGAAGTCCAAGAAAAGCTGGAGCCCCAGTTAACCCATTGGTGTGGATTCAGAGACTTGGGCTTCTGGGAATTGAAGTCCAAGAACAACTGGAGTGCCAAGGTTCATCATCACTATCTTATATAATAGCCTCAAACACCAAATTGTGATGAGTTTCACATGCCTTAGTTTCTGGACCTTCATCCTGCAGAGAAGCCTCACTCAAAGAACAGGGGGGGGGGGGGAATGACATTTTTAGTTTCATATAGTCCTGAGGTGTTGATTAGACTGGTTTTCCTTTTTCTTCTTCTGTGTTTAGGTCAGACTTGAAACTGCCAAAATGAAGGCACCCTTTGGCGAGTTCATTCTGCAGTTCCCTTCGCCTGACCTAGTGTGAGAAAGATTAGCCGGCAACACAAGATTACAGTTACCAATGTATGCCCAATTGCAGTTCAAAAATACCACAATCTTCGAGGAGGCTCTTTTCTGTGTAGCCCAGGTTAGGAGGGGTAGAGTTGATGACTTATCCAAGGTCATCCCAAAGGTGTGAATAATTAAGGAGCAATTTTCAGTCTGGTTTAAACACTTCCAGAAATAGAGAGCCACAGATAGTCAGTATTGCTGAAGTACTTTCTCCCAATCATATCTGCCTATCCCCCATTTGGAGCCCATCAAATGTTTTGAATTGCAACTCTCCCCAAATTCTACCCCAGTGGCAGGTTGTTATGAGTTGCACAACAAAATGAGTCACTGGTTGAAAGATTCTGGGAGTTGTAATCTCAACTATGAAACTTGAGTTGTTAATTGCCTAGAGCTACGTATTTAAACTAATTATGGTGGGTTATACAGTAAATCAAATAAACAAAAATCCAACCAAGTTCTGATCTGTACTACTACCTCTATTAAACTAGTGTCCTTTAGACCTGATGCAACTTGTAGTCCAATATATTTCAGGGGCAGCAGGTTGGTGGACTCTGCTGTGGCATGAATGCAATATCTGATTCAGTGGTTTTGCCAGGGCTCATTCAAAATTGCAGTTGGACTAAGACTAGAAAGTGTGGAAGAAGAATAAAACACACACTTTTTACATACCTAGTTAAAGACGGTAAATTAACAGCATTTAACAAATCCCTCACCCTACAGTCAATATCTCATTATTTGCCAGTCCTTCTGGGTTAGCATTTCTTTCAGAAAGCTATGCAGTAAAGATGTCCATTAACTCTTCGCTCTGGGGTCTCAAACACAATGATTTGAAATTTCCAGTGGCGTATTGCTATAAAAGGGCATCGGGCCCTGTGGACCGATGAACAGGGCTATTTAAGCTTGTACTGAAGGTTATTTCAGAGCCATCAAGATAAAAGGTAGGTCTCAAGAGGGCAGACAGGCCTAGAAAAAGGATGGTCCAGCTCAGTACAGAGTTTGGTGGATTATTTCAACCAGATCACTAAAAGGAAGAAGACCCCTGAGTTGCACATGCAACACTATCGCCCCAGTGCAGTGAAAGGAACAGTATGTCAGATAACTGTACAAAGTCATTGGTACTTGAATCTGAGGTCTGCCTTCTTCTCAAGTGCCATATCCGATTCCAAATATTACCTATCATCATGACGATCAGCTATAAAGATTGTCCTGGGAACAGTATAATGCAATAGTCTTCCATTTGCCTTCTGCATTGCAGTGCGACACCTGTACCACTGATCCAGTTTCATAACTCACTTTCTGTTCCTGAGGCCTTTTGGCACACAAAGTCCTCCTCAGCCCCTGGCCAGTAATGATGAAGCTGCTGCCTTCCATCAAGGTGGATTCAAGTGGGATTTGATCCACTTGGGGACCATCACCCTTCCCTGTGGACTTTGGCACTCAAGGCTGTTAGTCCTTACAGTTGTCAGGTTAGCAACAGTTGTCAGGTTGACGACTGGTGTTGAGTCACTGGCAGTATGGTCTACTACTCTATACCATAGCAGGATAACCTGGCCAAACTGTCACTGGTACTTGAATCTGAAATCTGCCTGGAAGAGATTTTTCTCTCATGGTTATATCCCTTTGGGTGATAAAATTGTAATTTAAAATGGGAGTGCCACTGCCTTCTCACTACAGCACCTACTGCTCTCTATGCCATGAGCAAGAGTGAAAACAATGGCAGCTGTACTTCTGGAAAATACTGGATCAGGAAGGCTAGTTCTGTAGTTTATCAAAGTTCTAAGGCAATCTTAACTGCCCTCAGGGCGAAATGATGACATATGCAGAGGGTTAGAATATTTCAAACAAGAGGTACACAATGTGTGTATGTGTTTATTATATATAACAGATGCATGCATGAGCCATCTGCTGATCTGGGCCTGTACCTCACGAGGTCTGCAGCCAAGACAGAACATCTCTGTAGCGCTAATGGGAGGGAACATCATGTCCATCAAGAGAGGAAAAAGAGGGAGAGACGGCCAGGTTTGGTGAAGTCTACCACCCATACTCTGCCATCAACAATTCATCTCATGGAGAGGAAGGACTACTCACCTCCCAACTTTGCTAATATATCTATGAAAATACCCTAGCTAGGTTGGATGGGCTGCCAATCAGCTTACTTCTTTTGGACCACTAGCTAGAACAGGCATTTGCAACATACAGTCCGTGGGCCAAACCCAGCCCCCGATAACTTTCCATCCGGCCCTCCATATGTGAGTCAACAGAAGCATCTAAGGCTAGCCACATCACCGCCTCTTCTGCTTACTTGCTGAATTACTGAGTGGAAGCATATTTTTAAATACAGTGAAAGCTCACCTCTTCATTTCTGGAATTTCCTCCTGCTTTTTTGCCATGTTTTCAGCAGGTTAAAAGCAGCAATCGTTATATCCAGGGTGGGGGAAAGGAACAGCTGTCTGTCAGGTCATTGCTAGAAATGGCCGCTAGAGGGCAAAAAGTATAGTTTCCCATAGGAATGCACTGTAGGCAGAGGCAAACTTAGGCAGGTGAGATAGGAAGGCTCTTTTTGTTTACCTGTGGTGTGTGTGGGGGGAGGGGTATTTTTAAAATAAGGGAGTTATTTGTTGAGGTGAATGCAAAACTTTCTGGTGAGTGTGCTCCATTTTTGCAAAGCACCAGAAAGCTTTGCATTCAAAAACAGAGGCACCAGTGTTGAATTCATTGTGTTGTTGCTTTGAAATGTATTTGTTTGGTTGGTGTTTTTGATTTGTTGTGTGCATTTTTGTATTATCTGATATTGTGTGTACTCCACCTAGAGTGGGAAATGTATAAAGAATAAATAAAATTTTAAAAATCTATTCAAAAAAATCCCCCCCCCCCTCCCAAACAGCCTATGAGAACTTGACCTGGCCCCTGGCTTTGAAAACCCCCGAGCTAGGGAGCTCTGGGACTTAGTGACTTATATGCCAAGTTGACCCTATGAATTAGAGATCTCCAAAAGGCTCTGTAATAACAGACCTGCTCAGGGCTTGCAAACAAATGGCTTTGACTTCCTTAATTAAGTCAACCCATCTCTCATGTTCAATCTTCCTCTTTTCCTACTGAATCCCACTCTACCTAAGATTCCTACCTTTGTTTTGAAGTGAAGAAAAGAAACCTGTTCCACCTCTGTTCATGCAGCTCTCTCCCAACATGCCTTGTAACCACAGGACAGACTAGATGCAGAAGGTTCCTTTCATAAACCTGTTGCTCTGTTTCAATTACTTCCTCAATTCTTCTCTCCTCTATAATTGCCTCAGTAATCCAAACTCTGAAAAACCATGGCAGTACGGCCTGCAGTGATGTGGCATGCTTTTGTCTGCTTCATTCAGGGGTGGTGGAGACACAAGGGAATTAACAATCATCACAGCCAAAGCTGTTACCCACATTTGCCTAATGTTGGATTCTCACAACAACAAAGAACCATCCAGTCACTATGCCATTTCACTGTCTCATCCCTCAAGACAACTTTAGAAAAACCAATTAATAGCAGCTCAAATGTTTCAAGAATTCCTGGCAAGAGAGGAATATTGCTCATCTCTCCTCCACTCCATGTGGGATGTTTTCCTTTATAAATAGGTGGAGAGTTCTGATTTATGGCATATAGATGGGAAAGAAGTAAAAGCAGTGACAGATTTTACTTTCTTAGGATCAAAGCTCACTGCAGATGGTGATTTCAGCCATGAAATAAAAAGGTGACTGATTCTTGGGAGGCAAGCAATGAGAAACCTGGGGAACATAGTGAAAAGTAGAGACATCACATTGCAAACAAAAATTCGTATAGTCAAAGCAATAGTATTTCCAGTGGCAATGTATGGTTGTGAGAGCTGGACCATAAGGAAAGCTGAGCACAGAAGAATAGATGCCTTTGAGATGTGGTGTTGGAGGAGAGTTTTGAGAGTCCTCTGGATAGCGAGGAGAACAAATAGGTCAATCTTAGATGAAATTAACCCTGACTGCTCCTTAGAAGGTCAAGTAGTAAAGATGAAGCTAAAGTACTTTGGACATCAAATGAGAAGAGAGGATTCGCTTGAGAAAGCCTTGATGCTGGGAAGGGTGGAGGGCAAAAGAAGGGGGTGGCCAAAAATGAGATGGCTAGATGGTATTGTAGACACAATGGGCACAGAGCTGAGCAAGTTGAGAAGGATGGTGGAGGACAGAAGTGCCTGGCGGACAGTGGTCCACAGGGTCGCAAAGGGTCAGAATCGACTGTGCAACTGAACAACAACAAATCACCCCTCTGATATAACCACCCTCCCGGCCCCCGTCACCGGCCGGGAGGAAGATAAAACTAGGGGCCTCCCTCGGCCGGGGAGGCCCGAAGAAACGCCAACGCCGCCGCCGCGCTACACGCCGCCGCCGCTGCACCCTCCCGGCCCCCGTCACCGGCCGGGAGGAAGATAAAAGGGGCCTCCCTCGGCCAGGGGAGGCCCGAAGAAACGCTGCCGCCGCCGCGCTACACGCCACCGCCGCCGCTGGACCCTCCCGGCCCCCATCACCGGCCGGGAGGAAGATAAAACTAGGGGCCTCCCTCGGCCACCCGGCCTCGAAGGGAGAGAACTTGGGGCTTTAGAGGACTCAAAAGGGGGGGGGGTTGGTGCGATATTGTTTTTGTTTTGTATGGAAGCCGCCTAGAGTCAGGTTCGCCTGAGCGAGGCGGGGTATAAATTTGAAGAATAAATAAATAAATAAATAAACCCAGGCACTACTCTGCAACGAACACCTTGGTAGCTTCTACCTGAAGGCTAAATTCGTCATAGCCATGGAAAATATGGCAAAAACCCAAGTGGCTTTAAGGTGAGAAGCAAACTTAAATTAAGAATTAGTAGGATTCTTGTAATAAGGGAAGTTCACGGAGAAGGAGGCTTCTATCTAAAATGTATCATGCACTAACTTAGAGGTTTGTGATAAATAAAATAATAATAATAATAATCCACCACCACCCCAACTCCGAATTGGAAATTGTTATCTGTGACTAAGGAACCTACTACGTCATTTGGAGGACTCTGAATAGGCTGAGGGTCCCTAAATGCAAGACCAACATGGTCAAATGGGACTGCTGGCACATAACAACATGCTGTGTGAATGTGGAGAGATACAGAATCCGGCTCATTTGCAGCTCTGCCGGCTACTACCAGAAACATGTACTGTACTGATGAGGACTTAATTTTGGCAAACCACGAAGCCAAGAAAGTGGCTTCATTCTGGCAATTCAAAGTTTGACCGGGACACAAAAGAAGAAGAATCTACAGGCAGCTAAGCTTCCAAAATAAAAATAAAAATGTGAGAATACAGTATTACTTCTTCACACACTTCCTCTCAGAATCTTAGTTTTATGGCTGCTGGCCACAGTTCATACACAATTCTAAAGCATTTAGCACAAAAAGGGTATTACTGTATTTCCAAATTCCACCTTTGACACAGACCCAAGCAAGCTCCCCAGCGACTTAGGTGCAGTCAGCTGAGCTCCAAGGGATAATCCATATCAAAGTAGCTTGCATAAAACAATATGACTATTTTATCCATCTGATGAAGTAGATTATAATGAGCCACAAAAGCTCATGTTAAAATAAATCTGTTAAGATTTAAGGTGGCCACAAGGCTCTCTGTTGTTTTCCTGGCATATACAAACATGGCTAATTGCATTCAGACCATAATTGTTACAATGGTGCAGCCCACTTTAAGTACCAATTGTTGAAAGGGAATGAGATAGAAAAGAATTTCTGCTCCATTCAGACTGTAAGCCATCTCACCTAGGCAGAATCCAACTCCCTGGAATGTAACTTTCCTTCTTCTCCAAGTGCCCTATCTGATTCTGAATATTGGCTATCACTGTCCTGGAAACTTGTGCCAGCTAATCTTTCTCACACTAGGTCAGGTGAAAGGAACTGCGGAATGAAATCAACAAAAAGTGCCTTCATTTTTGAAGTTTCTTTTAAAAAAAATTATTAAAGTTTTTTAACAGAAAAGAAATATTTAAAAAAAGAACAAATTACAAAAATGACATGACTTACTATACAAAAGAAATAACAATTGTAACAAAACACAACAAGAAAAGAAAAAACAAGTTATTTCAATTCTTTTCAATACATTCTATCTCTTAACCATTCTACTTATATGTATATATAAAATATACTTTTACACTTTGTTCCAATTATTCTCTTCATCATGGTATTACAACTTTTTATAACACAATACATGTACCACCCAAGTGCACTGAAGTCCTTGAGTCTGCCAGCTGTCCTTCTTACAACTCAATTGTTCTGCCAAAAAACACATTGCATTCGGTGCAGGTTTATCTCCTTTATTTTCCCTCAATGTATACTGCAAAAAAGATTTCCAAATGTCCCAAAATCTATTTTGTTTTAATATCCCCCTTTTTTTAAATCGCATGTAAGTTTTTCATTAAGCGCCATATCCCAAACATCAGTATACCATTTACTCAGTTCTAAATTCAAAGCACCTTTCCAATTTCTGGCTACCTGTTGTCTTGCCGAAGTTAAGAAAATAGATACCGTAATAGGTCCTTTGTATTTTCCTCGAAATTCAATTCCTTTAAGTCTGTCAGCAAAACAATTTTTCATTAAACTTTAAATTAAAATATAAAATTTTAGCTATTTCTTGTTCAATTTTTTGCCAGAAATTGGAAATAATTTTCACGTCTGACCTAAACATGGAAGAAGTGGCCTTCCATTTGCTTTCTGCATTTTAGCGTGACACCTGTATCACTGATCTGCAAGTCACTTTCAGGTCCTGAGCCCTTTGGGCACACAAAGTCCTCCTCAGCCTTAGGCCAGTATTGATGAAGCTGGTGCCCTCCATTAAGATGGATTCAATTGGGATTTAATCCATTTGGGGATCATCACCCTCCCCTGTGGACTACACCACCCAAGGCCATTTGTTCTCAGGGTTGTCAGGCTCATTAATTGCCGCCTGACAATCAGTTGACTTCCTGTCAGTGTGGTCTACTCTATTACCACAGCAGGATGATCTGGCCAGACTTATCCCAGAAAACAATTCCCTGGAATGTAACTTCCTCACTAGGCTTCACATAATACATCACTCCAAGCTATAAATATCAGTGATTCTGTAGCTCAAACTGGACTACCAGTAAGAGAAATAGTGAGGCAGACATCAATCAGACATACAGAACAATCATGAAGGTTAGGGAATCTCCTCAAAGTCCCAAATAGGCAAAGGTTGCTTAGTGGCCATGAAATCTGGATGATTCAGGGCAGTGGTGGTGAACCTATGGCCCACATACCAGACATGGCATTCAGAGCCCTCTCTGTTGGCATGCACACCATTGTCCCAGCACAGAGTTCTCCCCACCCCTTTCCCCAGCAGCCCAATGGGAGCACTTCCTCTCTCTCCCTAGCACAGAGTTCACCCTGCCCCTCTGCCCAGCAGCCCAATGGGAACACTTCCTCCATCCCCCCAACACAGAGTTACCCCTGCCCTTCTGCCCAGCAGGCCAATGGGAGCATTTCCTCCCTCCCCTGTTGCTGTGTTGGCACTTTGTGAAAAATAAGTGGGTTTTGGCTTGCAGTTTGGACGCTCTGTCTCTGAATGGTTCACCATCACTGATTTAGGGCATCTGTGATAGAATGGATGACTGAAATCTTATTTTTAAAAAAACCTCTCTGTACTGCTACTCATCACAATTTTCCTTCTTTTATCCTTACCACTGGCAGTCAATTTCAGGAAGAGGAAATATGTTTTGTAACCTGATAAAGGTGTTGAACATCAAAGAGAATGAAACTGGGAGGAAGGATGGAAGTAAAAAAACATACTGGCATCTACATCTAGCTATTAGTCACAGATCTATGACTAATATCTCTAGATCTTGCAATTCTGTTGAAGACCTGCTGGTTTTGGAAATGTGGACATAATCTGTGTCATCCAAGCAGCTGACACAATGACCCTGAAGTGTCCTTTCTTGCTGACCAGAACCCAGGCTTCTTGGCTTTCTGAAGAGTGTTGTGATGAAACATCTGGGTAAACAGAGTGGATAAACAAAATAAAGCTGCCTGGAGAGTTCAGTGATTTGGGTATCTGGCTGCAGAGCCAAAACATGGGAGTTTGATTCCCCATTATGCCTCATGTAAGAAAAGCCAGCCTACATAGTCAAGGCCAAGATGCACAATCCCAGGATGCCCTTGAAAGAAGGAAACAGTAAACTACTTCTGTGTATTCTCTATCTAGAAAGCACTGAAAGGGTTACCATAGTCAGGACTGACTTGACTACAAGCAATTATTATTAAATAGAGTAATGGTAAAGATGTCTTTAAAGCAGGAGTTCTCAACCTTTTAAAGCTGGGGGGCCAGGTCACACTCCCTCAGATAGCTTAGGGAGCCAGACAGCCATTTTTCCCTTCCTCCACCACATGGCACTATCTAGTGTGGTGGAGGCAGTGGGGGGCCACATGAAATGGTGCCGTGGGTCGCATCTGGCCCACAGGTTGAGAATCCCTGCTTTAGGGACTGTGGTGGCTTAGTGATTAAGATGCTGAACTTGACAACTCAAAGGTTAGCAGGTCAGCAGTTCGAGACCCGCATACTGCATGATAGAATGAGCTCCCCTCTCTGTCCCAGCTCCCACCCACCTAATAGTGTGAAAGCAAGAAATTGCAAGTAAATAAATAAGTACCACTTCGCTGGGAAGGTAAACACCATTCCATGCCCTCCGGTGTCTAGGCATGCCTGTCACATGTCCACAGAAATATCTGCGGACAGAGACAGCACTGGCTCTTTGGCTATAAATGGAGATGAACACCATGTACTAGAGTTGGATACGACTGGCTTTTGAGCAAGGGTGACCTTTACCTAAAGATGTCTTTGGACTCATCTGTTCATACTTGGATTTGGGCCCATTTTAAAAAGCTTACGCCATGATAGTAGTAAAGAAAGTACAGTACTGTAATCTTTTTCACCTTTGTCGCATCAGCCCACCTTCCTCTGACAGAGTTGTTTCAGATGGATTTTACATTCTCAATCCCCAAAGTACCAAAAGAATCTGCTGTAATGAGGTCTGAAAATATTTAGTTGCTAACACTGCTTGTTTCTGATCTAGTCTATAAATAAAAGCAAAACGCTTGCCCTAGAAATGTTTCCAAACTGGGGAAGTAATGGAAAGATGAGAAATATGTATATACAGTCAAACCTCGCATAAAGAGCGCCTTGCTTAAAGAGCAGAATTTTCTCTGAATGTTCGCTTCGTTTAACAAATAAAACCAACCAAAAACTCGCTTAACAAATAAATTGGGGTTCGCAATCCCCCCCCGCCAATTTGTTACTTACAATGGTGTTTTGCTTAAAGAGCAAACTCGCTTAAAGAGCAATCCTGTGGAACGCATTATGCTCTTTAAGCAAGGTACAACTGTACTGGATGGGAACTGGTAGAGGATAAAGCAGGGATTATTTATTGTATTTTGATTACACTATAATATTGTATGTGTATTAATCTGTATAGTATTTACTGTATTTAATTGTTTTGTTATATTATATGCTAGTGTATTTTGGTTTGCATTGTAATATTGTTATTTCTGAATGCTGTGAGCCGCTCTGAGTCAGTTTTTACTGAGTAGAGCGGCATAGAAGTCTAAATAATAATAATAATAATAATAATAATAATAATAATAATAATAATAATAATAATAATAATAATAATAATAATAATAATAATAATAATAATATCCAACCTTTTTATGCCATGGGGCCTGACCATGCACCCCCGGACAGCTAAGTGTGCCCGACTACACCCCCAGAAACGGAAGCAGGCACATTTACAGATGTCATAAATGCACCCACTTCTGGGTTTATGATAGTTGTGGGTGCATTTACAGCTGACATAAATGTGTCTGCTTCCACTTCTGGGTGCGGCGGTGGTGGGCCACATGAAATGGTAATGTGGGCAGGGGCCGGGCTGCAAGTTGGGAACCCCTGGGATAAGGGAACAACATAAGTGTAAGGATTAAGATTAGACTGCTGAGCCCTTCTTACTTCTTCGTTTAACTTTAGTTCCATGTGGAAGGAACGAGCACCTCTTAGGAATATTGGAACTTGCCTATTTTCAGGGTAGATTGCACATCAAAAGCAATTTACTTCTACAGGTTCTGTTCACGATTCATCTGACACAAAATTATTATCATTATTACCATTCATCAAAAAACAACAAAAACAAAGTGGCTCAACATTAATTTTAGACTGGCCTAAAATAATGCAGTCCTGAAATTATACACACACAGGCAAAATTATCAGAGCCTCAGTCCAGAGAAAGAGACCTGTATTTTACTCAACTAGACCAGTGTTTCCCAAACTATGTTCTGTGGAACATTAGTGGACTTCAATTCACAGAAGCCTAAGTCAGTACATTGGCTGATCAGTGCTTTGGGGAATTGATTTAGGCTTCTGGGAATTGAAGTTCAAAAACCAAATATTGGGAAACGCTGGCCTAGACCAAGACCTATAGTCTGGCCAGGTTATCCTGCTGTGGTAATAGAGCAGACTATACACCCAGTGACTCAACGCCGATTTGTCAGGCAGTGGTTAACTAACCTGACAACCTTGAGGACTAATGGCCTTGGATGATGGTCCCCACGTGGATTAAATCCCACTTGAATTCATCTTGATGGAAAACAGCAGCTTCATCCATCCTGGCCTGGGGATGAGGAGGACCTTGTGTGCCAAAAGGACTCAAGAGCAGAATGTGACTCACAGAACTGGATCAGTGGTACAGGTGTCACACTGTGATGCAGAAGGCAAATGGAAGGCTACTACAGTATATTGTTCCCAGGACAATTTTCAGGGCTGATCACCATGATGATAGCCAATATTCAGAATTGGATACAGCACTTGAAGAAGAAGAAGAATACTAAGCCCTATCTTAGGCATGGCTTCCTGATAACAAAGGAAACTGCCCTGATGCTTTCTGGGAGGCTTAGTTGTTTGTGGGATGTGTAGTTCTTTGGGAGGGGCCTTCTGCAGAGCCTAATGGGCAGTGAGAGTACACTTACCACAAAGATCTAGGGCTCCCACATGAAGCACTGGAGCAGTTTTCTTTCCAAACAGGAAGCAAGGACTGAGAAAGCCCTTGGTTCATGCGACTGAAGTGAAGACGCTTGTCTATGGGCAAAAAATCTGACCGAGGAATTAGGGGAAGAATTCTGAGATGAAACTCAAACAGGAACTGTACCTAAGACCCTCTCATTACAAGAACTGCAAAAATCCTTTTATCTGATAATATACTCCTTATCAAAAGAAACTCTGGGTTGGTACAGACAGATAATAACTATGTGCTATAAAGTCAATTCTGACTTATGGTGACCTTTTCCAGTGTTGTCTTGGTAGAGAGTACTCAGAAGTGACTTCCCATCCCCTTCTTCTGGAACTGTGCAGCTTGCTCAAGGCCATGCAGTCTGGCTTTTCTCTAGGGAAGCAAAGTGGGGTATCAAACTCCCACCCTCTGACTTCACAACCAGATACCTAAATCAGGGGTTCACAACCTAAGGCCCATGGGCCGGATCCAGCCCATGATGCCATTTCATGTGGGCCCCCCACTGCTCCTCTAAAGGCATTTGAGAAACAAAATGGTGGCCCATTTGAAGTTTTTGGGACAAAATGGCCACCCCATTGTGCAGGCAGGACAAAATGGCCATCTGGCCCTCAAAGCTGACTGAGAGAGCATGACCCAGCCCCCAGCTTGAAAAGGTTGGGAACTCCTGACCCAAAACATCGTAGCTATCCAGCCAACTAGAACCGCTTGCTGCCAAGTTGATTTTGACTTACGACAACCCTTTCCAGTGCTGTCTAGGTAGAGAGTACTCAGATGTCGTTTCCCATCCCCTTCTTCTGACCTCACAGGTCAGATCTTCTGAGATGCCCAGGGAACCTCAGGCTCTGCCACTTGGCACCTAAATCACTGAGCTATTCAGTCAGCTCTTTCAGATGCACCCTCCAATTCCATAGTTCAATTAGCGGAAAATAACAGTATATACAATCAGGTAAGTGTCTCAAATGCTGCTGGTAAACTGCCCCCAACTGAACAAATATGCCCATTCACCAAAAGCCCTACAGGGAGCTCTATGTTTCTGCTCCAACCTAAGTGAGCCCAAATGCTTTCCAGAAAAGAAGCATTACAAAAGGAGTTCTGTCCTTATTTTGAAAAGGAACAAGCTGTCATCGCTAACATGATTAGAACTACAGATACAGGGCACATGTTTTGCGAGCAGAATCACAGGTTCCACCCTTGGCATTTCCAGGAACAGCAGGAAAAACTCCTGCCTGCAATCTCACAGCACGTCTGCTAGTCAGTGTTGATAATACAAGACTAAAATGGACCAAGAATCAGCAAGGCCAAAAAAAGTTGTTGGCAAGACCTCAATAGTCACACAACATTTCAACAAGTCACTGTTAGCAGGTAAGTGAATTCTTGCCCATGGGCTAGATCTAGCCCCCAGGGCCAATTCATCTGACCCACACCACCCTCATCACTCCCGGAAGCAGAAGTAAAACATACCCATATGGATGCATTTTACTTCCACTTCCGGGAGCAACGAGGGCCAGGTGAATTGGTCTTGGAGGCTAAATCCGGCCCACAGACCATAGTTTGGGCACCCCTGGCTTAAGCAGAGAAAATGGCAGCTTAAACTCTATCTCATCCTGTTGCAAAACAGATTGCAAGGCATGTTTTACTTCTGCTTCCAATGGGAGGAACCATGTGACCAGCCCGCTGAACCATGTGACCGGCATGTAGCCCAAAATATTTAGGCAACCCTGGCCTTGAACAAATCCCATCTAATGGCCAGTGACCTGTACAAGTAATACCTCATATAACATTAGTATCGAATAACACTAAAATCGCATAACATTAAGGAATCTGGGGGGAAGAATTGCATCAGATAACATTAAGATCCTATGGGATGCTTCAGATAACAACCGCTAAAGCCTGTGTGGTTACAATGTATCTCTATGGATCCCATAGGATTTTAACATGCATCAGATAACACTAAAAATCATATAACACCAAGACTTGTGGAACCAGGTTTTAGTGTTATATGAGGTTTTACTGTATTTTCAACCTGACTAAAGAGGGACCAGAGAATCTGGCACCAGGCATTTCAAGGGCTCAAGTTACTGTGCAAACAATGATTAAAACTCAGTTGGGAACAGCAGATATTGTCCTCCTTCCTGGGGGTGCAAAATACAATATCTCTCATATCTCAGAAAGAAGTATGTGTATCTGTGTGTGCGCATGCACACCGGTGCATGTGTGTATGTGAGAGAGAGAAAGAGAGATATGACATTCAGATTGATCTTAAAACTCCTACACCAGTGATTGCAAACCTTTTAGAGACTGAGTGTCCAAACTCAACATGCTTGCCATCCATGCTGCAGTGGGGCAGGGTGAACTCTGTGCTGGGGGAAAGGAAGTGCTCCCATTGGGCTGCTGGTCAGAGGGGTGGGCCTAACTCTCTGCTGGGGCGACAGAGCATGTGTCCAGAGAGGGTTCCGAGTGCCATAGGATTGCCACTACTGTCCTATACAGTCCCTCACCTGACCTCAAGTTCAATTCTTCTTGGAGGAGGAATCATTTTGTGGGATGTTTGCTTCAGTACAGATTCCCCAAGAACCAGGATCTTAAGTAGTAAGGAAAACACCTGTTGTTATTGAGCTAATACAGAGGTGCTCAAAATACGGCCTGCAGGCTGGATCTGGCCCATACTACCAATTAATCCGGCCCATGCTGCCATCACTAGCCCTAGAAGCGGAAGTAAAATATGTTTGTGCATAACACACCTGTGCATGCACATAATGCTGCCGTAAATGACCTGCGGCTGTTATAAACACATTTACAACAGCCACGGGTCATTTATGGCAGTGTTATGCACATGTACAGGAACATTATGCACACCCACATGCTTCTGGTGGGAGGATCGACGTGACCTGTACTCTCAACCACGTGACCGGCCCACAACCCGACAAGTTTGGCCACCCCTAATCTCATAGCTGTAACCTAAGCTTCTTTGTTCACTCCCACGAATTCCATTTCACCAACACTGTTCAAACATCCTCCAACACAATGGTAATAAAAGACTGGGAAAATAAAACAGGAAAGTTAGGGCTCATGTACAAGGGGAAAGTCTTCCTCCTTATACACCTCCCAATGTATAAAGTACACCAACTGGTCTGGTGCTGGTGTCAAGCTTTTTTAGGAAGAGGATTATGAAACTGCTAGCTTCTAAGCAGCATGGGAGGCATATTTATTCTAACCCTGGGGTGGAACAACAAATCTAGCAAGGTTAATAGCTTGAGTTTGCTGGAAGCTGCATGCAAGTTATTACAGTACCAGTGGGTGTGGTGGAATGCCTTTTTTTAAGGGCAACAAATAGGCTTTGAAGTCTGCTTAGACATGCAGAACACAATTAAAGATTGCTCTGCATCAGGCTCAGGCTGGCAGATGATCCCAAGCCCTTTATTATGAAAAGTGCCCTCTATGCTTTGGTCAAAACACAATCACATCTGCTCACAAGTTTACATTTCAGCTTCCACACTGGCTTTGCAAGGAAAAGACAGCAGGAAACATGCTGAATGGATTTTTCCTGCATACTCATAATCCTAGGATCCTGGCATTCCCCAGTTTATTAAAATCAAAATAATTTAATAAGTTTAATTTCTATACTGCCCATTTAGTTGTGGGAACACACTATCCTGGATGGTTTACATCCAATAATAATAACCTCCAAAACCAAACCAACGAGTAATAAAAATAAACCATAATATAAATGACAGTAATGTATAAATTTAAGTAATAAATATGTCAAATAAAAAGGAAATTTTGGAACTCAGGGAAGACCTCAACATGATTTTAGCTGTTTCCTCAAATGGAAATTCATTCCATGATAGTTAATGCTTGGCCCTGAACTGGCTGTTCTGGGCAAAGCTTAACTGAGGGCTCCCTCTCTCCCTTTTTAAAAACATATATACAAGAGCAAAGATTTCTCTCTAACGTCGTCTGGATGTCACACACGCACACCCTAAAGTTTATGTTGAAAACATTCAAACATCAAATTCACCTCTCCTACACTGGAGAAAACTGGGGCCACAATGGTTAAAACGCTGAGCTTGATGATCAAAATGACAGATCAGCAGTTCAAGACCTGAGCGTCCCTCATCTGCCCCAGCTCCTGCCAACCTAGCAGTTCAAAAGCAAGAAATTACAAGTAAATAAATAGGCATCGGTTCAAAGGGATAGGTAATAGCATTCCATGTGCTCTGGTATCTAGTCATGCCTGACATAGGACCGTGGAAACATCTGCAGACATTGTAAATGGAGATGAAACCGGGACACGGCTGGCTTTCGAGCAAGGGAGACCTACACAGAAGAAATCATCCCCACTATTATATTCCCAAAACCATCCAAACACTTGTATTCCTGATCATTATGAGTAGGTGTGAAAGCTGGGCAGTGAAAAAGGCTGACGGGGAGGGGGGGGACTCTGTTTGAATTATACTGGGGAAGAGTTTCCCTGATGCCCCGAACCTTCCAAAAAGACAAACAAGTGGGTCCTAGAGCAAATTCAAGACTGGATTAGGCAGCAGGAAAAGAACAAGGCCAAGTAGGAGATGGGTTGGTTTCCTAAAGGAACAACAGGCTTAAGTTTGCAAGAGCTGAACCAGGTTGTTGAGGACAAGCTATTTTGGACATCACTCATTCATAGGATTGTCATTGGTCAGAGGTGACTTGACGGCACGTAACAACAACAACACATAGGGGGCGGGGGAAGTGTTTCATAATATAAAGATTCAGATATTTGTTTTAACATGAGCTTTTGTGGAGTTAGAACACAGTACTCAAGACACAGATTTCTATGCAGACTGAACAAGATTAAGGGAGTTAACACTCAGACCTGAATACCAATTAAGCAGTCTTGCTGCCAACTTTTTATGGTAACCAGCCATTTCAAAATTCATCACTTGAGTTAACACAAGTAATCATTTCTGCATGTCTTTCCAGTCCAATCTCAACTCCATAATGACACATCACTATACATATACACTCGTAAGTTAAATCCTATACTCCAGGTTTCTCAATCTTGGACCCCAAGATGCTCTTGGATTTAAAATCCCAGAGGCCGCGATCAGCAGACATGACTTTGGGTTTCTGGTAATTGAAGTCCAAGACCATCTGGGAGCACAAGGTTGTGAAACCCTGCCCTATGCCTTAGAGCAGCGATGGCAAACCTTTTAGAGACCGAGTGGCCAAACAGAGGGGCGGGGTGAACTCTGTGCTGGGCAGAAGGAGGAAACACTCCCATTGGGCTGCTGGGCAGAGGGGTGGAGTGAACTCTGTGCTGGCGGAGGGAGGAAGCAATGGTGTGCATGCCAATAGAGAGGGGTGGGAGTGCCTTCTCTGGTACATGTGCCATAGGATCACTACCACTGCCTTATTGGATGTGAACTGTAATCCATGAAAACTCCTGGAATCTTTTCCAGCCAAATCTTGATTTCTCCTACAAGTGCAATTACAATGTCCCTAAAAGAGAATTCTGACTACATTAGGAGCCACAAGACATCACTAGCACTGTTGACACTCAACAAAATGCCAGCCTAGTGATTAAAGTTCCACTTTCCTCTCCTTTTTGATATACTGAAACAGGCTCACAGTTATGTCTCTGGAAACTGCTGCAGAAAAGAGACTCACAAACCTTCTCTTTTTGGTTCCTTGCTCTGCACAATATCAATTTTCAGAGTCAGTCACCTTATTTATTAATACAGTAATACCTCGGATAATGCTAAAACTTAGTTCCACAAGTCTTGGTGTTATCCAATTTTAGTGCTATCCGATGCATCTTAAAATCCTATGGGATGGATCAGATAACGTTAAAGCGCCATAGAGATACATTGTAACCGGACAGGCTATAGCGGTTGTTATCCGATACATCCCATAGGAGCTTAATGTTATTCGATCCAATTCTCCTCCCCAGATTACTTAACGTTATGCTATTTTAGCGTTATCTGAGGTAAACGTTATCAGAGTTATTACTGTACCATGAAATGCTCATTTTTCACTACATAAATTCTTGAGGACAGACTACAAGGAAGTCATCCTAGAATCTGACTAGGTAAAGGTCGCGCTTGCTCGAAAGCCAATCGTATCCGACTCTAGGGTTCAGTGCTCATCTCTGTTTACAGCCAAAGAGCCAGTGCTGTCTGCATCTGCAGACATTCCTGTGGACAGGCGGCATGCATACCTTGATACAGAATGCTGTTTACCTTCCTACTTAAGTGGTACCTGTTTATCTATTTGCAATCTCTTGCTTTCGAACTGCTGGGTTGGTAGGAGATGGGAGAGAGACGGGAGCTCATTCCATCGTGCAGTACTTGAGTCTCGAACTGCTGACCTGCCAACCATCAAGTTCAGCGTCCTAACCACTCAGCAATCTGTTAATCGAAACATGTCAGTGGCTCTTTACCAATGTGCTATCAGCAGGGTGTGTACTTCCAAGAGGTGGTAATATAAGAAGAAATTTTGAATAAACTAAAAGCCTAGTTTATGTTCCCCTGACCAAAGCAGAAGCAAAACTGTCTTCTCAATAACACATCATTAAAAAAGAAAATATGTTTTTAATGAATTTCAAATAATCTTTGCCCTGGTTCTGTCATAGCTACTGCCTGCTTGTATTGGCAGTTTCATTCTACACAGAAAAGTACTTGTAGGAGAACAAGGGGAAACTATCTAGGCCAGAATTCCGTTTGCTTTTATAATGGCATGAAGGCAAACACCCAAGTACAGTATTGCTCTTTCTAGAAGCCTGTCCTTTGCACACTCATTGAGAAATCGGGTGCAAGATTTGCAGTACAGCTCAGTGGGAGGGCAAAAACACTGCAATATTGTTCTTATACAGTACAGTAACACCTTGGATAACGCTAAAATCGGATGCCGGGGAATTTGAGGCAAACATTTGCATTGCACAATGTTAAGATAACGTTGTGTGATGCAACTGTTTGCCTCAAATTCCCCTACTTGATCTCTGCCCCAAAGCTCACAAGGCTAGAGACAAGCTCTGCGGGGTTTGAGGCAGAGATCTACCAAGGCTTACACCCATCAGTTTGGTTGGGGGGAGATCAGGCACACCTGTCCGTCTGTCCCCCCAACAGCCAAACCGATGCTATGGGCTCTCTGCTTGGGATCGGGGTGGCCGTCTAGGCTGCCTGCTTTAGGAGCAAGGTGGCTGGAGGTGCCTTCCACCCCCAGCCACCCTGATCCCAAAGCAGAGAGCCCGGGCGGGCTGCCTGCTTTGGGATCAGGTTGGTTGAGGGTGGAAGGTACCTCCAGCCACCCCGATTGTAAAAGCAGGCAGCCGCCTGGGCTGCCTGCTTTGGGATCGAGGTGGTTGCTCCAGCCACACCGATCCCAAAGCAGGCAGCCCGGGTGGTCTGCTTACTTTGGGATTGTATTGGCTGGGGGTGGAAGGCTGCCTGCTTTAGGATCGGGGTGGCTGGAGGTGCCTCCACAAGCAAACCAGATCGCCCCCATGTTCCCTTTCCTCTTCGGAAAGGGAACAGGTCTTTTTTTTAATGTTGGGCGATCAATGCATCGCACAACGGTAAAAACTGGATAACATTATGACTTGTGGAACCAAGTCATAACGTTATCCGAGGTACTAGTTGTATGTGCATATTTGGCCCACTGCATCAAGGATGCTGTCTAACCATCTCATCCTCTGCTGCTTCCTTTTCCTTTTGCCTTCGATCTTTCCTGGCATCAGAGCCTTCTCCAGTGAGTCCTCTTATCTCATTTGGTAGCCAATGTGTTTGAGCTTCATCTTAAGTATTTGTCCTTCCAAGGAGCAGTCAAGGTTGATTTCCTTCATGACTGATTTGATATCCTTGCAGTCCAGGGGACTCTCAAGAGTCTCCTCTAGCACCACAGTTCAAAGGAGTCTATTCTTCCACGCTCAGCCTTCCTTATGGTCCAGCTTTCACAGCCATACATTACTACTGGGAAGACCATTGCTTTAACTATGCAGACTTTTATTGGCAGGGTGATGTCTTTACTTTTCATTATGCTGCCTAGGTTTGCCATAGCAGGTGTTATTTACCAGACCATTTTTAAGGTAATGATCCAGATATGTACTCTTTTCAGTTCCATGCCCTGTGACCCACTGGCTGCACCCTCACAACCAAACATGTCTAATTAACAAGACAATGTTCTGTACATCTTACGGAAGTGAGAGGCAGTTCAGAAAAGTGTGTGACAACTGAAACTTGCCAACCTTTTCAAGTGCCAGAAGAATCTTGGTTGCTTTTGCTATAGCAGATTGACACCCCCGGAAAACTTTGAAGTCATATTTCTATAAAAAGTATGTGTACATTTCAAAGTCTGTGTCAATTTAGTTTCACAAGAGAGTTCCGTTTCTTATAAATAATGTCCTATATTTTGCTTCCCCTTACTGGTATAAACCCTTTACAGCGCTCTCACACCCACCAAGCAGCTGCTATTTTATATCATTACTGTAGGCCACACTGTATACAGGACCCGATTCCCCAGAAATCTGGAAAAAGCTGCTTCTGGAGGGCTATTGCATGGGAAATCCTTCAGACAGCGTGACTATGGAGTTGCAGTCCAAGGAAATAATACAGTCAATCTTTGATTCCTAAGAAGTGCAAGTCTACACATTTCTCGTATGCTTTTATTTAGGTGTAAGGACTGCAGTGGTTTAGTGGTTAAGATACTGAACTTGACGACCAGAAGGTTGGCAAGTCAGCAGTTTGAGACCCGAGTTCTGCATGATGGAGTAAGCTCCCATCATCTGTCCCAGCTTCTTCCAGCCTAGCAGTTCGAAAACAAGAAATTGCAAGTAGATAAATAGGTACCACTTTGGTGGGAAGGGTAACAGCATTCCGTGTGCTTGGTGTCTAGTCATGCCTGCCACATGACCACAGAAATGTCCGCAGACATAGACAATGCTGGGTGTATTCCATCTGTGCAATGACATTGGGTGTATTCCATCTGTGCAATGAGACAAATTGTGCCTGATTAAAGAGTTCCTTTTTCAGTTTCAGTGACTTAGGGAGGCCTTTACCTTTAAGGCACCTGGGCATTTGATAGACACCCAAATTGTAAAAGTGTCTTGGAACAAAGGGTACAATCCAACAGATGGAAGCACATTAAAGAAAGCATCAAATAATATGAAGCACTTGCATTGTAATTTTCAACTACACAGGATAAAGAGTAGAGGTCTAACTCTCGTTATGAAGATCCGAATAGTGAGATGCTATGTATCCCCAGTGTTTCTATATGGAGTCAAAGCTTGGACGCTGACTAAAGCATCTGAAAGAAAACTGAACATTCTGAAATATGGATATACAGGCGGCTGCTAAGGATATCATTCTTACTAATGTAAAAGTGTTGCACCAGATGGATAAAGAAGAAGAACTGTTTAAGACCATTAAACAAAGAAAGTGCTAATACGCTGAACATATCTTAAGGAATGACATAAATTATAGGATACTCCAACTCGTTATGCAAAGAAAGATCCCTGGGAAGAGAGGCCTTGAACGTAGACGGCCATCATAGCTAAAGAAAGTTAAGTAGTACTTACTGGTAATAACTTTTGTTCTTCGAGTATGTATTCTGTGAATTCACACTTTTGGGTTCTGCGCATGCGCGGAGCCATTACCGGAGCTTTCAAGCTCATTGGATAAAAGTTTGAATGTTAGGGCTGCCCACCGTACTGCCCACCCTTTGGTGCCATTTCACACTCTTTCCTCAGTTAATACTTAAGCCAAGCACAGGATAAAAATAAGTTATCTCATCCTTGCAGCTCAAGCGGGGAGGAAGGGTGGGAAAGTGTGAATTCACAGAATATATACTCGAAGAACGAAAGTTATTACTGGTAAGCACAAATTAACTTTCTCCTTCATGTATTATGTGAATCCCCACTTTTGGGAGATTAGCAAACTCATACTTAAGTGGTAGGTGGACAACCAGATGAGATGAATCCATGGTCACGCACAGTCACGTCAGATAGACAGGATGGACCCTCACAGACATGGAGCCTGGAGCCCTCTGACAAGGAGGGCACGACCAAGTCTGACATCTGCACTGGCTCTGGTATCCATCCGGTAATGTTTGACAAATGTAGAAAGTCTGGACCAGGTGGCAGCCTTACAAATGTCTTCAATTGGTGTGCCCTCCAGAAAGACAGTGGAGGTGGCAACAGCCTTGGTAGAATGTGCTCCGACATGAGGAGGAGGCAGAGAAGCAATCTCGTAAGCGAGATAGATGACAGATGAGACCCATTTGGAGAACCTTTGTGATGTGATGGGTTCTCCCTTGGACTTCCCTCCATAAGCTATGAAAAGGTGTTGTGTCTTTCTGAATTCCCTTGTCCTGGTGATGTAAAACAATAATGTTCTTTTTACATCAATGCTCTTTCTTGGAAAGAAAGTTGGCAGGGAAATAGACTGTCTCAAATGGAACTCAGAGACCACCTTAGGGGAAAAGCTGATGTCTGGATAGGGAACCACCCAGTCATGGAAGAATTTGGTGAACGGTGAATCCGTATGCAGGGCGGTGAGTTCACATGCTCTTCTGGCACAAGTGATGGCCACCAGAAAAGCAGCTTTCCATGTCAGAAGTGGCCAGAGGCTCAAACGAAGCTTTGGCAAGCACAGTCAGAACGGTGGATGACCACTGTGCGACTAGAGTCTTTACAGGTGGAAAAGTGTTACGGAGGCCTTTTAGAAACCTTTTCAACCATTTGGTCCCTGAATACTGTGGAAGCTATGGAACCCATTAGATAGTGTGCCACAATGGTTTCCAAATGGACTCTGATGGATGCAAGTCCTAAGCCAGTCTCTGCCAAATGGAATAAGTACCCCATAATGTCCTGGAGGCAAGTCACGGGTCAGGGTCACCAGTTTGGAGTCAAGGAAGGCACAAAACCATTTATATTTAGACGCACAGGACCTCCGTGTGGAGGGCCTCCTACTCATGTTGAGTATTCTTGCCAATCTGAAGTTATCCTCCACGCTGTGAGATGCAGGCTGGGCAGGTCGGAATGGAGGATTTGACCATTCTCCATTTGGAGCAGCAACAGAGAATCCGGTAGAGTGATTGTAAAGACAGCTGAAGTAGAAGAGAATACCATGGCTGTTTTGGCCACACCGGCGTGATTAAAATCGCTTGAGTTCAATGATGGAGCATCCAAATTAGGACTTTCTGGATAAGTGGAAACAGAGGGAATGTGTAAAGATAGTCCAAGTCCCACAGTTTCATGAAGGCATCGCCCTTGGAGGCTAGGCCCGATTCATGCTCTGGAGCAGTATCTCGAGTACTTGTGGTTTGTTTCCGAAATGAAGAGGTCGAGATCTGGAACCCCCTGCTGATGACAAATGGACTGGAACACTTGGTTGTCCAGTTCTCATTCGTGAGTCGTGGAGCTCTGCCTGCTCAGCCCGTGGGCTAAGACTTGAATGTAAATCCGAATGGGGAAAATGTGTCTCTCCAGGCACCATTTCCACAGTTCCACTGCCAAGTAGAGGAGTGTCATTGATTTCATGCCTCCCTGCTTGTTGAAACAGGCTATCACAGTGGTATTGTCTGATGCGATTTGGACAGCTTTGCCTGACAGCACCATTTCAAAAGACCTCAGAGCCTTCCAAATGGTGAGAAGTTCCAGGTAGTTTATATGAAAAAACTGCTTACTCCTGTGTCCACAAGTTGTTCACAGTGAGAGACACCCCCCCCCCCAAGCAGCTCCCCATGCAAGGTTGCCTGTGTTGGTTAAGATCTGTACCAATGGTTGAGGGGAGTAAAAATGTTTTCCTGTTGCCACATTTAGAGGTGATGTCCACCATGCTAGCAGTTTGGCGTGAGGAACCACAGATGTAGTTGATGCCATAAGTACTAGCAGTCTCTGAGCCTTCTTCACTAGCACATAACTCCTGCGCTGAAAGATTTCTATCACCTTAGTGATGTCCTGTAGGTGCTTTGGAGAGGCACAGGTTCTGACATTGAGTGAGTCAAGTATCGCTCCAATGTACTCAACGCGCTGAGATAGATCCAGTTTCAACTTGTCAAAATTGATCGGTAGACCGAGACTCTCCATGAGTCGTACCATGTAAGTGATGTCCTGAATGGCCTTATTTTCTACCACAAAGTACCTCAAGTACAAACCATCACTCCATTTCAACAGTGGTATGGTTTCTATGGCTCCTTTCGACAGTAGTGTTGCCATTTCCTCCTGCAGGTAAGATGATGACTAACGAAAACCTGTGACAGAGCTTGATGACTCAAGGAACTCATACGGTGGTCCGGAGGTAGACTGTCCAGGCGAGGCCAAACCGAAGAACTTTACTGTGGTCTTGGTTTGCAGCAGTTTGTTCAGGGCCTTATCAATGTCTTGGGCGAACAGACCTTGGCCGTCAGAAGGCAGATCTTCGATTAGCTTCTTGGTAGGCTCCTCGAGCTTGGTGGAGCGAAGCCAGACATGCCGATGCAACAGAATGGACATGGACATGTCCTTTGCCACTGCGTCATTCATGTGATGCGCCATCCTCATCTGTTGCTCAGAGAGGTAATCACTCTCGTCACAGAGGGAGTTAAACTCCGTGTGCAGGTCAGCGGGCAACTTGGCTGCAAAGGACTTCACCTGCTCCCAGAGATGGGAACTGTAAAGCCCCATCACTGTAAAACAGTTCACTGCATGGAGTGACAATGACGTGGTGGCGTAAAGCTTACGCCCCAATGCGTCAAGCTTCTTGCCCTCAGATGAAGACGGCATGGGGAAACTGCTGACTGCCATGTTACTCTGCGAAGCCTGGATAACCATGGAGTTTTATTTTTTATTTATTTATTAATCACATGTATATTCTGGCCTACTTGCACAAGTGAAATGGTGCCAAAAGGTAGGCGGCTCCAACATTCAAACTTTTATCCAATCAGCTTGAAAGCTCCAGTAACAGTCCCGCGCAGGCGCAGAACCCAAAAGTGGGGATTCACAGAATACATGAAGGAGAACCTGAGCGACTGGTGTGGCATGCCCTCGGAAGAACTGTTCCGAGGAGTTAAGAACAGGAAGACTATGGCCTAGCCCAGGGGTTCTCAACATTTTTAAGCTGTGGGCCCGGACTACACCACCTCAGAAAACTGAGCAGACCAGACTGATCTTCCACCCTGCCATAAACACTGCCATAAACACTGCCATAAAATGCATCCGCGGCTGTAGTAATAAAGCCCACATGTGGCCAACCCCAAGTAGTCATTTTGGTAGGAAACAACAATCACCAGCTGGTTTAAAGGTATTTTATTTGCTTTTGGGTTTTTTTTTTTTTATTAAACCAAAGGCTACACTATCCCAATAAATTAGGCCACTGGCACTGATTTCATGCCACCATAAGCGTTAAGAATGCTCTCTCTTTCTCTTTACAAGATGGCACTAGGACAGTGATGGCCAACCTTGGCACTCAGGGTGTTCTTGGAATTCAATTCCCAGAAGCCCTGATGACAGGAATGCTGACTTGGGCTTCTGGGAATTGAAATCAAAGAGCACCTGGAGTGCCAAGGTTGGCCATCACTGCACTAGGATAATTATAGATCACGGAAGGGCTAAGCTTGAGTAGTTTCACATGAGCCTCCCGACATGGGAGTTTGGAATGAAATCTTCAGCACATCTTTTTCTGAAAACAAATGTCAGAACTGCTATAACTCTACCCAATTTTGGCTCTGCAGACATGAATTACGATCTATCCCATGCCTGGCAACCTTCCTGTTCTTGCAAGCTCAAGACAGCAAGCAAGAACAACACTTCTACTGAATTTGAAGCATTGCTGAATATTGCCTCTGAGAAATATTCACCTTGATAGGTCACAAGCAACATGAGACTGATTCCAACAATACAGGCATATTTTGGGTTACAAAGACACCATCCCAGTCTAACCCAAACAGCCAAATATTGGAGGAGGAGATAGTCTTATGGCACCCCAAAGATTCACTAGCTTTATTTTGAACAAGTTTTCATGATAGGCGGTGATCCACGAACGTGTATGCCAAATAAAATGTGCCATCTTTAACATGTCACAAGTCTCTAGGTAAAGGAAACGTCACCCTTGCTCGAAAGCCATATCCGGTTCAGTGTTCATCTCTGTTTATAGCCAAAGAGCCAGTTCTGTCTGTGTCTGCAGATGTTTCCGAAGACCTGTGGCAGACATGACTAAACACGGGAGTGCATGGAATGCTATTTACCTTCCCACCAAAGTGGTCCCTATTTATCTACCTGCAATTTCTTGTTTTCGAACTGCTTGGTTGGCAGGAGCTGGGACAGAGACAGGAGCTCACTCCATCGTGCAGGACTCTGGTCTCGAACTGCTGACCTACCAACCTTCCAGTCATCAAGTTCAGCATCTTAACCACTAAGCCACTGCAGTCTCATTTCTCTAGGATGATTTTATTAACACCACCAGGGGCTGTGGTGGCTCAGTAGTTAAGAAGCTCACCTTGTTAGCTGAAAGGGCAGCAAGTTGGCAGTTTGAAACCCGGGTACTGTATGACGGATTGAGCGCCCGTCTCTGTCCCAGCTCTTGGGGACATGAAAGGAGCCTCATTTGGCTGTTCCCGGAGCAATTTCTCCTGCAAAAATCCTTTCAACCCAGAATAACTGACATGAAATTATTATTATTATTATTATTATTATTATTATTATTATTATTATTATTATTATTATTATTATTATTATTATTATTATTATTATTATTATTATTATTATTATTATCAACAACATTAACATTACCACTAATAAGGAGAACATATTGGACTGCCTGAATTTATGAACAGAAGAACACCTGCTTAGAGTTTTTCCGTGCAGATGAAAACATTTATCTCCAAGTACAGTTGTACCTCGCTTAAAGAGCATAATGCATGTCACAGGATTGCTCTTTAAGCGAGTTTGCTCTTTAAGTGAAACACCATTGTAAATGACCAATTGTGGGGGTGATTGTGAACCTCAATTTATTTGTTAAGCGAGTTTTTTGTTGGTTTTATTTGTTATGCGAAGCGAACATTCAGAGAAAATTCTGCTTTTTAAGCGGCGAGTGAGCGGCAATATAAATTTGAACTAATAAATAAATAAATAAATAAATAATAAGCGAGGCGCTCTTTATGCGAGGTTTGACTGTATTCGGAAGTATTACAGGGAAATTATGCTCAGGTATTAAGATCTAGATAGATTGGCTTGGTTTTCAACAAAGTGGAGGGAAAGGCAATCCTCCTTCCAATAGAGATACAGTATTTCAGTATTATCAAAAGAATGAGAATGACTTGACCACTGGCATCCATATTTGCAAGGAGAGAATTGCTTCATTTTCTGATTGAACTAATAGTATTTGAATAAAACAGAAGTGGCAGCCTGTGTTAAATCAGATGGGAGCAAAGACAAGCAAAACAACCATCAGCTTTCAGGCATGAAAAATAAAAACAGCAGAGGCCAATTTTATCTGTTCTCACTTTCCTCGAACAGGACATACCCATTATTTTCTGCATGTTCTAATCTGAGAGGAAAGATTATAAAGAATTAAAAACTAGGATTCTGTCAAGGTCTTGGAAATTTTTCCTACTATAAGATGCAGTGAGGTTTCTCAAACGAACAAAAACATGATAAATAATATTTGAAATCACCAAGAAACACCACACCAGGCTCACAGCCTACTGCATTACATAGAACAGAGACAGAAGGCAGCCCATGTCCAACTTGTTTAGCGCTATTTGAGTCTTGCCACACTTGTTCCATGTTCTAAAAAGGTGAAAATGAAAAAGAAATACAGTACACCAACTACTAAAGATATAGATGCAAAAAAATCCAAACTGGAAATAATGTAAGCTTTGTGGGTCAAGTGAAACCAAGAAACAGATGTTTGTCTCATTTAGGAATGACAGGCTTAATCCAAAGCCTCCTTGAAGGGACTAAATGCCAAAGATGAAAAACAAAAAAAGGGGGTGCAATTTTCCAAGATTCACTCCTCTTCTTGCACCCTTCCTTGTGCTGCCACTCATCACTCTGGCACAGTTTTTCTAGCAAGTATAGAAGAAAGGTATAGGAGAAAGAGGAATCAGAAACATCGCATCTCCTTTTTTCACCTTAAAACATCTGATCTTACTTGATTTCTGGAAGCCAAAATTAGCACCTATTAACATCTGGATGTAAACCACCAGGAATTAAAAAAAGGATTAGGAGTAAGAAACAAGTCTGTCTGAATCCTGGAGAGGTGCTAGATAAACGGTGACCATGGAAATGAGATGTCAGAGGAAGGCTGCTGGAATGACTAGAAGGGATAAAATCAGGAATGAGATTTTAAGGGAAAGAATTGGAATAGAACCAATCTTAAACTATATGCAGAGACAACAAATAAAGTGGCTTGCCCATCTGGAGAGAATGTCTTGGAATTCCATACTGTAAAAGACACGTGGAAAGAAAAGAAGGACAAAGACCACGAGGCAGACCCAGAGGAAGGTGGAAGGATAACATCAAAGAAACATAACAATAATACCAAATAACATCAGTGGAGGCTGCTAGAAGTGCCAGATCAAGAACCCTGTATCTCCTTCAACAGAAAAAAAAGGGTAGAAAAGGAAATATGTTAACAGTCACTCTAAATCTCTTGATAAGATAAAGGTCACTAGAAATAGAATACAGTACTGTAATGAGGGTGTTTATTGAAATTTTGTATTTGTACCAATTTGTGTGTGTGCATGTATTCACACACCTGAAGCACAACAGAAGAATGAACTATAATAAGTAATAGGTATCAGGAACATCTTGTACTCAATGACAAGCCAAGATAAAAATAGTTCAGCCCTGCAGGGAACAAGAAAAAAAAGAATCAAAGAAATTTAATGCTTGACACATTATTGTGCAAATTTAAGAAGCAGAGATGCAGAAACCAAGTCCTTTTTTATATTTTCTTTCTTTCAATAAACAGGATATGTTTCCAATATTTCTTGTAGGTCAGATTGATTCCACTTCAGTTTATTAACGAGACCATTTAAAATATTATCATAAAAGTTGGATTTTGCAGACTCACAAATCAACTATCACATGCAATCTCAGTGAAATAAAAGCATTTGTCTAAACTTATTGGAATTATCAAGGAATCATTTAGATCAGACAACCATAAGATGAGCATTCTGTTTCCTGCAGCAACCAAATAATATGTGCAATCAAAGCAATTCTGACTTTAGCGAAACCTTCCCCAGGGTTTTCTAGATAGTAAATACTCAAAAGTGAAATACCACTCCCTTCTTCTGAGGGAACATGCTACTACGCGACACAGGCTGTTTCTTCTCCCAGGAGGAATACTGGGGAACTGAACTCACAATCTCTGGCTCTGAAGCCACTGAACTATCCAGCAAGAGTGGCCAAAAGCTTCCTCTAAAACAGGGGTCTCAACTTTTTCAAGCCAGGGGCCGGGTCATGCTTTGAGGGCTGGATGGCCAACTTGCCCTGCCTGCATGATGTGGGCAGCCTTTTTGTCCCAACAGCTTCAAAGAGTAGCTATTTTGTTTCTTGAATGCTCTTGGGGGGGGGCACATGAAATGGTGCCATGGACCGCATCCAGCCCTTAGGTTGGGAACCCCGGCTCTAAAAAGGCATGTTGTTGCTTCCCAGTGAGTATAATTTATCTCAATATAACACAAACATCATGAGCAACATGTGCACTGTTTGGGAGCTATCCTACTACTCATCACTTTGATGTAGAGGTGGAACACATACGGCACCCAAATGCAATGAATCTGTGGTTCCTTATCACAGCAACTCTTCACCAACCTGAGCCAACAGGTTGTCTGTCAGACTTTTTCAGGCCTAATCCCATCACTTCTGACCATTGATTGTGCTATCTATGGTTGACATCAGTCATCAGGTTGGAGAAGTCAGTAGGAACAACAGCAATAACTGATAAGAAGCTTGAACACAACACTCCAGACATCTGTGTGTGTGTGTGTGTGTGTGTGTGTGTGTGTGTGTGTGTGTGTGTGTGTGTGTGTGTGTGTGTGTGTGTGTGTGTGTGTGTGTGTGTGTGAATGAGAGAGAGAGAGAGAGAGAGAGAGAGAGAGAGAGAGAGAGAGAGAGCACAACAGTAATATCAGTAGTGAGAGCAATCCCAAAAGAATGAAAAAAACATTTTAGTGCAGTTGATATTGATAACATCTTAATGGGACAGTTACAGAGTGTAGCATTACTAGGTGCCAACTACATTATCAGGCAGTACCTCACACCACCACAGCAGAACTGGAAAGGGCCCTATGGACTGTCATGTCTATCCTCTGCCAAAGAGGCATAGAGTCGGGTTCTCCCGAGTGGGGCGGGGTAATAAATTCAATAAATAATAATAATAAATAATAATAATCAAAATCTTAACCCTTGGTTTTGCTGCCAGAGACCAACAGCAATTAGTCAGTGTCATTAAAATAATCTGCTACAGAAATATTAAGAAAATGAACTGAGGTCAGGACATACTTTCTACAACTTAGTACAAGTTATAAACAGTCAAAACCCATGGCTGCATTTATTATCCTTAATGGTGTTTTCGAAGAGACAATTACCACAAAAACAATCTGAAACCACTCTGCTTGAAAGAACATGACACAGAAGGTCATAGAGTAAACATGTCATGAACCTGATCCATAAAAAGTAACATTAAAATGTAACAATTAGTCTTTAAAGTGTCTTTATTTTATTGTTGTTTTGATTTTTGTCTGACCTACGTGAATATTTGGCAAATTCCCTGTTCTTGCCAAATTCCGTTGACCATAACAGGAACAATCTACCTTGGATTCCACATAGCCTTATATATTCCAAGGTTTATACTCTTGTCAAAAGAAAGAAAAATAGTTTCCTGGCTCACCCCTCTTACTACAATATCAAAGTTTTCAGCTCTAGAAGGTGGAGTTCTCCCTTCTATGAAGAAACATAATAAGCTAGGAAAGAGCAATAGAGTCCAAAAAATGGGTTTGCTGAACCACAAAGAATTCCAGGGTATACATTTCAAGATAACAGCACTAACCAAACCCAAGCCCTTGTTATATGCAATATAAAGGAACAAGATATGACCTTCCCATTACCACATTAGTTCTTCCAGTGCTTGATTTATTTGTACATCCTACTAGAAGAAGTGCTTAGGAACAGTTTATTAGATTATTTTTCCTTGCTGTCACACATATTTTCTTTTTAAAACGTGACAAACTGCAAAAGTGGTATGTACTATAATCAAAAGGTTAATGATTCTTCTTCTCCTTCTTCTTTAAGTGCCGTATCCAATTCTGAATATAGGCTATCATCACTGGGGTTCAGTCATGAAGATTGTTCTGGCAACAATATAATGTAGTGGCCTTCCATTTGCCTTCCACATCGTAGCATGAGACCTGGACCACTGATCCAGTTCTGCAAATCACTTTCTGGTCCGGAGCTCTTTTGGCAAACAAAGTCCTCTTCAGCCCCAGGCTAGGATTATTATGAAGCTGCTGCCCTCCATTCAAGTGGAATTTAATTCAAATGGGGACTATCACCCTTCTCTTTGGACTTCACCACCAAGCCCGTTAGTCCTCAGGGTTGTCAGGTTAGTTAACCACTGCCTGAAACTCAGTGTTCAGTCACTGGCAGTGGAGTCTACTCTATTACCATAGCAGGATAAACTGGCCAAACTAGGGACTAAAAAATCTGAACATCTTGCTATATAAACCTGTCCAGGTCTGAAGATCACCAAAAGAAAGACTGTCCCATCATCCTCACAGACATATTTGACCAGAACAAAGCTGAGGGCCTTCTTGGTAGCTGCTCCCAGTCTATACAATTCCCTTGTAAGGAAGGCCAGGGTGGGCATCCTTCCATTACACAGTCATCCTGGCTAGAGGAGTCCCAGAGTTGTAATACAAAAAACCAACTTTCCCAACCTATGACTCAAACTTCAACAGAACTTAGCTACTGGAGAGCAGGGGATGAGAAACATGGCAGGCTTCTCGGTCCTCTTTTCTGTTGCATCTGGAGGAATCTAAGCACCACTAACAGGTTGGTGAGAAGTCCAGTAGATGGGCCATGCTTTGCAAGAGGTTGACAGGACAAGCAAGTGCCAAGGTTGGGCTTAGTACATGGATCATAGTGATCCAAAGATTTCTGACCGTGCAGAGGTAGAGCAAACGTATGAAAAAGTCACAGAAATTATGCCTTACAGTACTTGTGTGTATTATGTGTTCACACCCTCCAGGACTGTGTGAAAGTAGATTTAAACAGTAGCTGACCAATAGATGCTATTCAAGCTGAACTGATTAAAGAAGGTCAAATAGTCTCTCAATCAAAATCATAATGGAAAAAATAATTTACTGTGTTGTCCTTAACTACAAGGTTAAGGTTTTAAAAGGGTCCGCAATGGCTTAGTGGTTAAGATGCTGAACTTTACGACCTTCTACTGCATGATGGAGTGAGCTCTCCTCTCTGTCCCAGCTCCTCCCAACTAGCAATTCAAAAGCAAGATATTGTAAGTAGATATATAGGTACCACTTTGGTGTGAAGGTAAACAGCATTCCATGCATCCATGCCACATCTCCACGGAAACGTCTGGCAATGCAGACAGCACTGGCTCTTTGGCTATAAACAGAAATGAGCACTGAACCCTAGAGTCAGATATGACTGGCTTTCGAGCAAGGGAGACGTTTACCTTTACCCTAAAGTTTTAAAGGGGGCAGAAACAAATGAAAAAATTAAATAAAAGAATAGGGTATACATAGATCATGAAAAAATATGAGAGGAAACCATAGTAGCACTCCCTGTGAGCAGCTGATTTTGGTATGGTATCACCCATTGCTATTTAAACATAAGACATGCTTACATAATTCCTGCAAGAGAATTTAACCCAGGGTGTGGCAAGACTTGTGAACCAACAACAGAGAGGCTTGAACTGCAGGAAAGACAAGCCCAGATTGTTAAACAAAAAATCTCAAAGTCATCAATGGCTTCAGGGCACACTCTGTCCAATATTTATTGATCTGTCTTGGGCAGGTAATGCATTCACACACCAAATACTCACTCCTGAATCATTTAGATTGCTCCACTTCAGAAGGTAATCAGCTTATCCTATTCAGTTGCCTCTTTTGTGTAATGCTCCCCCATCTCTCCATATTCTGAGAAAGCAGGCAGAAGAAGCATTTAATTTATAGGAAAAAAGTACTCTCCCAAGTTCTTACTATTAGGAGGAAGGCAGTACTGTACTTACAATCCCACCACTTCCTATGCTGTTTCTCTGCAACCATTACCAGATTTTCCTTACCATTTCCTCCAGAAAGCAATATCCTATGTATTGTTAAGAGGATAGGTGACCCACTGAACTCAATGTGTCTCACTTCTGAGAAGACACGAATATGTTCTCAACTGTTCAACCCCATCCTAGCTGGGTCACAGAAAAGAAGGGAGCATGATAATCTGGCAAAGCCCAGATCCAGGCCCCAGAGGGGCTGAATTTTGCTCAAGAGTCTAAGTTTCCATATGGGACCCAACAACATGGTGAAGGGTAAGCAGATAATATCATGACTTGCTTGCTGAATAGTTTTCTACCAGAGAAGCCAATGATAACAATGGGAAGGGGGACAACAGTGACAGTAGCTGGCAATAATTGAGGTGAGAAAGCAAAGGGTTCATAGAAGGGCTCTGGTCCACAGGCACTAAAAAAGTCAGTGGCTATCTTGTTCATCCTCTTCTCATGAGCTTCCAGCTGGCCACTATTGCAGAAGGAATGTGAGATGAGGCAGACACTGGTATTAATCAGCAAAGCAGCTCCCCTGAGAGTATGCCAAGAGCAACAACATGTGAATAGCAAGAATAACACTGTCCAGCTATTAAGCTGCACTTCTAGAATGCACAATGGTAATTTACATATGCAAAGCTCATAAAAGTTCCATTTTCTGCTGTGAGGTGGGGTTTCCAGAGTCCCTCAATCGGCATCACATCCTCCCTGCTGTGCTCACCTTCAAGAGGCTCTTTTCAGGAAGAAAATCCCTTGGAATGTAGACGGTTTGGACATTTGCCCCAAATTTCCCAAGCACCAACAAACCTGCCTTTTATGTCTTGAATTCTTAACCCATCAAAGCAAGCAAAAGTGTCATCCAAGCACCACAAACCTGGTGCTCAGCCTGGTAAATTATAACCTGGCCCCTTAAAGGAAAAGCAGCCAACTGCCACATCACCTGAGCACAGGGTTTTTTCCAGCTCCGTCGCCCTTGTGTCTGTTGTTTTTTAGAACCTCATGACCTCAGAGTGGCATGACAATCACACATCACACCCCAAGTTATCTAGTTCTAATCACGCAGAACTTTTCTGCAGCAGATTGTCATTTGATGTCATGGCTGGAGATTATAAACCCAACAGATATGGAGAGAAATCAATGTTACCATAATGGAAAAGCAGTGAAGTCAAAATACAGGGTGTGGAGGCAAAAGAAAGCAAGGAAAGGGCAGATAAGAGAAGAAAGAGCATCTCTTTCTACTCTGCATCTCCAGTCCATGGAAGTTCCTGCCAAATAAAACTTATTAGTCTTTCAGGTTCACAGCAGCAAAATAACACAGTGAGTACTGCATTAATCTATAGGCCAAAGGTTACTGGCAAAAAACAGCAATGACTTGATACAACTTTTCATGAAAGAAGAAAGTGCTAAATGTAGGAATGCGATTATACAAAAATCATCACAACAGAAGAACTACACAAATTTAATGTTAACAATGATGATAGATAGTGAAAGGTTTTGTATTCCTAGGTTCAATCATCAATCCAAATGGCAATTGCAGCAAAGAAATCAGAAGAAAACTGAAACTCAGAAGGGTGTCAATGAAGAAATTAAATTAGAAAAGATCATCAAGTGGAAGACTACTATCAATTGTAGCAGAATAAAAGTCATTTTGAATTTTATGTGAACAAGAGTAAAACATCCCCCTTACCCCCTCCCTGTGTCTCTGTGTGGAAGGAAGCAGGTAAAAGAACTGAGTTGTTATGCAAAAGAACTTGGTACAAGACAAGGGAGCCTGATTAATTCTGGCCTATTGTGAATGTTGTGTACTAGGTGTCTGATGTCTGTCTTAACCTTCTTTATAAGAAGACTTAAAAGTTGGAAAAGACAATAATGCTGGGAAAGGTGGAACACTAAATGTGAAATGGATTGATTCCTAAGGGAACCCGCAGGCTATAACTTGCAGGAGCTGAGCAGGGCTGTAGAAGATAAGGCACTTTGGAACCTTCATTCATAGGGTCACCATAAATTGGAAACAATAACAGTACTGTACAGTATTACATACATTAATCCTCTGTGACACACAAGGAATTAAGAGGCTGTGTTTTCTGCCTAAATGACTAAGGCTATAAAAACTGATATAAGGCCAACACAATTACACAACCAAACCTATCATCAGATACAAAAATATCTCTTAAGACACAGAAACTGATGACTGTTTTTGCACATTCAAAAGACCAAATCATTTCCAAAGTTTAGGAAAATCACAAAAAGGGGAGCAAGAAATGATTATGGGCACAACAGTTTACACCAGTGGTTCCCAATGTGGGGCACATGCCCCACAGGGCACTTCAATTCCCAGAAGGCTGCCTAAAACATTACATTGGCTGATCAGTGCTTTGGTGAATTGACTTAGGCTTCTGGGAAATGAAGTTCAAAAAACAATGGTTGGGAAACACTGGTTTACACTCACGACACCCTCGGTATATCTATTATCTTGGGGAAAACAATTACGTGCAAAGAGGAACAAAATACATAAACTATTGATTAAACTCACTCTCAGCTCTCACACTAGGTCAGGCCAAAAACACTGCAGAATGAACTCACCAAAAGGTGCCTTAATTTTGGCAGTTTCAAGTCTGGCCTAGACATGGTAGAAAAAGAAGAAGCAGCTCTTGACTTTCCCCCAACCACCCTTCTCAACTCTTCTGGATAGCAACAGGCACAGAAAGCAAACATGTTTAAAGTTACTGAGACCTTTGAACCCACAAACTGCTTGTAAGGGACCACTCAAAAGCAAATGCTGAGGAGCTCCCCTGTTGCTAAGGAAGGAACTGGGGTTTTTTGAGCAGCAAATCATGGCCTTGAGGTTTTCACACCTATGTTTTTGCCTTGTTTTGCAAGCAGTCAGTTTCAAAGTCCCATGTGCTGGTTTCAAGCAATTCAAAGCATCTGCTGGAAAAGGCACTCACCACAACTCCCAAAGTTGGAAACAGGTCTGCTTTTCGTGCAACAAGAAACTGCAATGGCTGGAAGATATTTTGAATGAAAAATATGTTTATTGTTACCTATCATGTATTTAGGTAACAATAAACATTTTTCCCTTTCAAAATATCTTCCAGCCATAGCTATTTCTTGTTGCACGTAAAGCAGGGGTGCCCAACTTTTCAGGCCGTGGGCCAGTCACGTGGTTCAGGGAGCTGGTCACTATGGCCCAGGAGCCGGATACGGCCCCCAATGCCAATTCATCAGGCCTGCAAAGCCCTCATCGCTCCTGGAAGCGGAAGTAAAATGCGCACATACGGACACATTTTACTTCCACTTCCAGGAGCAACAAGGGCTTCGTGGGCCGGATAAATTGGCGTTGGGGGCCCCATCTGGCCTCCAGGTTGAAGTTTGGGCATCCCTGACATAAAGCAATCCTATTTACAACTTTGGGAGTTGTGCTGAGTGCCTTTTCCATCTTGTTACCTATCCTGTATTAGGGACTGCAGTGGTTTAATGGTTAAGATGCTGAACTTGATGACTGGAAGGTTGGCAAGTCAACAGTTTGAGACCAGAGTGCTGCACAGTGGAGCAACTCCTGTCTCTGTCCCAGTTTCTGCCAACCAAGCAGTTCGAAAGCAAGAAATTGCAAGTAGATAAATAGGGACCACTTCGGTGAGAAAGGTAAACAGCGTTCGGTGCACTCCGGTGTCTAGTCATGCCTGCCACATGTCCACAGAAACATGCGCAGACACAGACAGTGCCAGCTCTTTAGCTATAAACAGAGATGAGCACTGAACCCTAGAGTCGGATACGACTGGCTTTTGAGCAAGGACTACCTATCTGTATTACCTTATACAGAAAATACTGTATATCTGGATTTTCATTTTGTCACTATTATTGCTATCTCATTTTAAAAACCCTTTTAGGATTGCTATGTCACATACAACTTGATGACATAAAACATATTCCCACACTATTCTTGAATCAGAAACTTGATGGCATATTCAACTACTGTCTTCTTTTCTACTCCTGCACATAGTGAAAGGATGCCTTGGCTTAAACCTACACCAGTTGAGAAAATATACCCTCTTGTTGCTATAGCTCCACCTAAGATAAGGAGAGAAGTAGCAGCAGAGGCTAAGAGAACTAATCAAGAAAATAACCTTCAACAGCCTCTGAATGGATATGTGCCTCAAGTCTGTCAACTCAGATCCAGTAAGAGTTTTATGCTAGGAACAAGAGCAAAATCAAATTAGAAGAAGGAGGGAAGAGATCACTGGACAAGGAATAACATTAAAGGAGGATATAGCTGAGGAACTCAATTTTTCCAACATCACTTGCAGGACCCTGAATAGGCTGAGGATTGGAGTCCTTACCTGTGAGACCAACATGCTCAAGTGGGGGCTGCTGAATGTGGAGAGATGCAGAATCTGGCTCATTTGCTAGTCTGCAGATTTCTACCAGAAACATGTACCAATGAGGACTTAAGTTTGGTCAACGACAAAGCCAAGAACGTGGATTCATTTTGACAGGACAGGGTTTGATTGGGACATAAAAAAGACTATAACTAATAAACAACCCAATAAATTAGAAAACTGCTTTGACTTCCTTAACATCCATGTAATATTTTAAAGAGTGAAATGGGAAGGGGGCTCAGCTCAGTGCTGGATTACCTTCTTTGCATGCAAAGTGTTCTGGATGCAACCACTGGCCCCTTCAAACAGATGAGCGGAATTCTGGGATTTGTCGTTTAGAAATACAAACTGTACACCGCTAGAATACTGTACTGTACTGTACTTTGAAACCTTGGAGAACTATTATGGCTAGTCGGAATTGCCAACACTAGGCCAGACAGACCAAGAATCTGATTTGGTGTAAGGCAATTTTTTATATGGCTGTCCTGCGTTATGTCCTTGAATGACTAAAAGATAAACATATTTCAAATATTTTTCACAGCAAGGTAACAAAAATGAATTTAAAACAAAGCACCTCCAGTAATTAAAAAAACCCTTCAGAGGTTTTAAAAAATAAATCAGGTCAAAACAGGCTACTGGATAGTAAAGCAGTATCGCGTAGCCATATAATAAAGAGACCGGATAACAGGCTATGCAAAAATTCTCAGCAGTTTAAAAGCCCTGTTCATGCTAATTACTCTGTGAACCACTCAGAGAGTGCACTAAACACTATGGGGCAGCATAGAAATGTAACTACTATTGCTATTCATTAATTGTTTGGACAAATCAGGACTTCTGGCGTGGCACCTAAAGCTGAAGAGAAATTATCTGGTGACAGTATGCCATACGTAGGAGTGAAAACATTAAACTTCCCCCTGTTTCAATCACCTTCCAAGAGAAGGGAAACAAGAGAATCCTACAAAGATCAAAATATCTTAGTAAACAAAACCCCAGAGCTCTTTTAGGATGTTTTCTGTTGTTCAGTCACACAGTCAAGTCCAAACCTATGCAACCCCATGGACCACAGCACACCAGGCTCCTCCGTCATCCACCATTATCCATATCAATGTATCAATGATGCCATCTAGCCATCTCATCCTCTGCCACTCTCTTCTCCTTTTGCCCTCTTTCCCAGTCCAGGCCCTTCTCCATCTTTTTACATCTTTTAGGATGTAAAAGATGCAAATTCCACTTCTTCTTGCCCGCCCTTCGTTTCATGGCAAACACACAGCAGCCCCTCAAATCATCTACTCTTCTATCCACATGGACGTCCACATCAGAATAAACAGACACATCCAAGTGTTACAGAGCTGCAGGACCACTGCTTGATATATATTTTTTAACCAAGTATGAATCATCCACTGACTGGATAGCTCAGTAGTTCAGGCATCTGTCTCCGGAGTCAGACATTGGGGGTTCAAATCCCTATGTGTCTCCCTGGGAGAAAAGCCAGGCTGTGCAATGATGGGCAAGCCTGCACAATACCAAGGCACCTCCAGAGGAAGGGAATGGTAAACTACTTCTGAGTACTCTCGACCTAGAAAACCCTTGAAATGGTCACCATAAGTCAGAACCGGCTTGACAGTTTGCAATTATTATTATTATGAGTCGCCCGATCACATGCAAATTTCAACAATTCAAGAGTTCCCTGATGAACTGTCTGTGCCTTTCAGTAACACAGGTATGAAAACACAAAGAAAATAGAACACAACAGGACGTTTCCCAACCAACAACTAAAGGCTAATACAGGTACAGTACTGTATCTACATTTAGCAGTAAGTAGTAAATTCTTTCCTGGACCGTCTCATCTAGACCAAGGAGGTTCCATGAAGGCTTGACCACACTTCCAATAACTTATTTTCATAAAATCCTCCAGCTACGGTGTTTAGTAGCAGAAATATAATAAATACTTGCCTGTTCTTTAGCCACAGGTTTTACACTTACACTTATATACTGCCCTATAGCACTTAATGTACTCTCTGAGGTGTTTCCAAGGTCTTCTTCTTCTTTGCCTCCAACATGCTAGGTACTCATTTTACTGCCCTCAGAAGGATGGAAGGCTGAGTCAACCTTGGTTCCTGGTCAGGATCGAACTCACAACGTTCTGGCTACAGAACAGCAGTTTAACCACTGCACCACCAGGGCTCTTGATTTACCAAATGGCACTAGGTTTACAATTCCCTTCTCCTCAGGGCACCCTGGGGCTGATCAGCTTGCTCATAACTACACACGCTGAGTCTTCTCCTTGGAAGCAAAGTGTGGAATCGAACTCCCAACATGTGGCTCTGCAGCCAGATACCTAAACCACTCAGCGATCCCACTAGTTAAAAGAAGCAGGGAACGCATTTCAGATTTCAAACAAGAACATTTCAAAGACCATTCTCCTGGAAGATATCTATCCCCATATTATAAATTGCACACTAACTTTGTACAAAATGATCTGCCCATTCCCTTGGCAGCAATTTTTTATTAGTCTAAGAAGCCAACCAGACGCACACTATAGAAATATGGATGATTTATAAGATTTTCTTTTCCCAGACTCTGCACGTGACAAACTTGGTACTAGGAATAGCATGAGGGTTTCAAGTACTCCTTTCACTTCTGCATTTTCTTTCAGATACTAAAGTTGAAAAGTTGCTGGAGTAACAGGGTTTTCATGGTGACCAGGCATCTCATTCTACAAACATGCGAGGCCCCAATACAATTGTCAAGATAAAAGTGGGGAACAGGAAAGCCATAATATCAGTGGGATATAATCTGAAAAATTCCAGGGCCCAGACACACCATTCCCTATGCTGTGGAGTGTTTGACCCACTCCTATAACCAAAAATTCTACATTGTTTTCAAATTTAAAAACCCTCTCACACCATCTAGTGCCCCAATTTAAAAAAAAAAAAAACCAACCAATTTTTTAGGGGATGTATTGGAATTATATGGGGCTATGGTGGCTTAGTGGTTAATAATAATAATTTTGTGGGTTGAAAGGATTTTTGCCGGAGAAACTCCACTCAGGGGACACCCAAATGAGGCTCCTTTCATGTCACCAAGATATCTTCCCACAGAAGTGATCCCTATTTATCTACTTGCAATTTCTTGCTTTCGAACTGCTAGGTTGGCAGGAGCTGGGACAAAGACAGACGCTCATTCCATCATGCAGTACTTGGGTCTCGAACTGCTAACTTGCTGGCCTTCCAGCTAACAAGGCAAGATTCTTAACCACTGAGCCACTGCAGCCCCAGCTTAGTGGTTAAGATGCTGAGCTCGATGACTGAAAGATCAGCAGTTTATCAATTCAAGACCAGAGTGCTGCATGACCGAGTGAGCTCCTGTAGTCTGTCTCAGCTCCTGGTAACCTAGCAGTTTAAAAGCAAGAAATTGAAGTGACCAATAACCAAAGGTTAGGAAACACTGCTCTAACTGAATTGACATGCTGTTCCTTACATTTCTATTGCCATTTCCATTACATTTGCAGTCCCTGTTTACACCTGTGTATATCCTTGAGATGGAGCCTCGATGGCTTAGTGGTTAAGATGCTGAGCTTGATGATTGGAAGGTCAGCAGTTTGAGACCCAAGTGATGCACAACAGAGTGAGCTCCCATCATCTGTCCCCGCTCCTGCCAGTGTAACAGTTCAAAAGCAAGAAACTGCAACTAGATAAATAGGTATCGCTTTGCAGGAAAGGTAACAGGGTTCCATGCATTCTGGCATTCTAGTCATGCCTGCCACATGACCACGGAAACATTTGCAGATACACACAGCACCGGCTCTTTGGCTGTAAGTGGAGATGAGTACCTCCCCCAGAGTCAAACATGAGTGGCTTTCAAACAAGAGGGAACTTTACCTTTACAAGAAATATATAGTGCAAAATAAAGCAAAATACAGTAACCCCCTTTATCCCTTAGAGTGCATAAAGAAGCTGGGGGGGGGGGAATATATTTTTTCTCAAAATATTTGTAATATATAACAAAGTAGATAAATGCAATTAGGCACTGCATTCTCTGGGACTACATGTTTTCCAGCCTTATGTTTTTTATCCTCCCTCGATTTTACTGAAGGAATAGCAGAATATAAATGAAATTAATAAATAAGAAAAAAGATGCTGAAAGGAATGAATACTGTAATTCTATTCAAGAAACCAATGAAAAATACTTGATTTTGATTAAGACATACAGTACTAGTTCTTTGTAACATATACTGCATGCCATTGGCCACAAACTATACAAACAAGTCAAATCCATAGCAAACTAAATCAGCACTGAAAGTACAGTATGTAATGTCTCAACAAAAACAGTATGTCATATTTAATACCAGAGATGGAACATGAGAAATACTTTACTGATGTCTCTTGCAATTTCAGGAACATAGTCATTGTATTGTACAAGATATATAGCCTTCTAGTAAGATAATGTTTAGATAAAAATTAAAAGTTAAGAGATTTTTAAAAAGCATAATACAACCTAGGCCAGTGATGGCTAACCTTGGCACTCTAGGTGTTCTTGGACTTCAATTATCAGAAGTCCAAGACAGCACTCCTGTTGATCGGGGCTTTTGGGAATTGAAGTTTAAGAACACCTGGAGTGCCAAGGTTAGCCATCACGGACCTAGGCCCTGTTTTCACTCTTTTTCTTGAAGGATGCAAATTGCAAAAAAGACAGAAGTAGAACAAATGTAAAGGAGTGGTGTTTGACTTTTTAATGATTATTCCTCATACAAGATTTTATTTCTGATGCCAGGTGTTTACTGAGAACCCAATAAAAGCCCCTGATAAAACAGTGCCATGCAGCAGCAGGCGGAAGCAGCACAATGAGTGGATGTGGTTCTTTCACTCCATAGCTGTTTGGAAAGCTACAAAGGACACTCCCTCCCTTCTCGGCACTCAGTATCCCAAACACACCCAGTCCCAGAAGCAAAAGATTAGCCATTTATTAAAAAGGAAACACACTGCAGAGAACTTGCCAGTTATGATTTCAAGGGTCATGCTCACAGCTGGTAACCATCCAAAAGACAAGCAAAGTTTATGGTAGAGACAAGTGCCTAGCATAAGGCAAGAGGAGAGACTGAAGAAATAAGAGTCAAATTATACTTGGGGAAACCATAAACTGTCTGAGAAGTGATTAACTGAGGCCAATCTGTCTCTCTCGGCCTGAGCCACCTCATAAGAATGCTGCCAAGCGAGCAACGTTATACCGCCTTGAGTGCTTTCAGAGAAAAGGTGAGATATAAATGTTGTTTGTTCTTATATGCTCTCAAGTCACTTCCAACTTATGACCCTAAAAATTAAAGATCTCCAAAATACTGTCATTCACATTCCTGCTTAAGCTGTAAGCAAACAAAGCCGTGGCTTCCTTTACTGAATCAATCCATCTCAATATCCTCTTTCCCTACTGCCTCCAAGTCATCCTAGCATTACTGCCTGTCTTTCCTGTGAATCTTACCTTCTCATGAGACGCCAAGCACATTGGTGGTGCAGTGGTTAAATTGCTGTACTGCGGCCAAAATGTTGTGAGTTCAATCTTGATGGGGATCAAGGTTGACTCAACCTTCTATTCTTCTGAGCTCAGTAAAATGAGTCCCCTTCATCATGCCAGTAGTAGTCACACACAAGTTATGCTGTAGAATTCTGACATTCTTCCAGAGAAAAGTAGAAAACTTGGAGGAGAGTTCTTAGATCAATAAACTATTCTTCCTGATGATCCTATGTCTCATTGAGTAACTAACAGTCCATAGCAAGGCCAATGGGGAATATGGCTCAAGGCTTCAGTTTCCATGTGGGTGTTGTTTTGAGACTCCCTCTGCCTGCCTTCTCTCTGCGTGCAACTCCAAGCGAGTATCAGGATTTTCAGCAGTCACGGCTGGCTTAAGCCTGGCTATGCTTGATGTGATAAATGCAACCTGCAGTCAATCTCTAAGACAACAAAAGTAGATTCCAGTTCTGCACATAGGTAAGCCATATCACCCTAGTGTATGCTAAGAGAAAACATTCCACAATCACTCAAGCTCCTATAAGAACAATAAAGCCCGGAAGAAGCGAAGACGGAAAGAATGAAAGTAGCAAGGTTGGATAGTGACGTACCACCGTATGGGTCTGAGCCTCCCATCCACTCTCAAGTCAAAACATGCCGATCTTCTTATTTATTCTCACTGAACCATTATTACTGCCACAGGGATGGCACTATATGTCTTAGCGAGAATGATTTTCAGGAAGGCCAAACTGCAAGCTGAGGAAGGATGTGAACTAAAGAGTTCTAAGCTGTCTAAAATCCTAGGCTTCCGGATATCAACCACCAGCACCATTTCCTGGGTCGTAAGGGAAGGCAAAAGGTGAAGACAAATGCTTTTTACTCTCAGCCAACAACAGCTACATAATGGGGTGGCAATAACAACAATAATGGGGTGGTTATAATATCTGGCTCTCTAGTAAACGAACAGATTTATTCTTGCTTAGCTTACACTGGAATCAAGTGCTGTGGATATACATTTGGAAAACATCCTTTGTTCTTCACCTTTCAGGTTGCATTAAAGAGAATTAAAATATATTTAATTACAGTAGGTACTTGTTTAGTAGACAGGCTGCAAAAGGCTTAACTAACAAATAAGTATATGATAGGTTAATTACCAACTTGCCACCATTCATATGTAGTTTGATTACAACTTCCATCACCGTTTTAGCAAGTACAGTACTGTAATCTTCTATTACCATACTCATACTGTCACATGCACTTTCACACACACAATGCACGGTGGCTTTCTTGGGGCAATAACTGGTTGTAGATTTTTCACCACTCTATTACACCAGGGATCCTCAACCTACAGCCCGTGACACCAAATCATCCAGCCTGCACCCTTGCTCCAGTCGCTGCTTCCGCCACTGCCACCTCAATTCTTACAACATCCACCCTGCTTCAGAGCACTGTTAAGGACATGCCAAGCCAAGCGGAGGAGATAAGGATTGAGGCGGTTGCGGTAGAAGCATGCAGGTTCCCCCCCTCCAGTGTCTTTCCCAGGGGCCACTCTGGCCGAGCACAGCTTTCCAGGTGGATGCACATGACCACCCGTGTCTTTCCCGGAGGCCGCTCTGGCTCTAGCCAAGCACAGATGAAGACAGCCTGGACTTCTCCTTCACCCATACCATGCATCTCCTCCAGGCAGGTAAGCAGTGTGGGGTGGAGTGGGGTGTGGCTTGGGGTGGTCCCACCGCTGCTAGCAATGGTGGGAGGGATCGTCCCACCATCAGTTGCAGCTGCACCACCTTGAGCCCGCCTCCACTCCCTCCCCTGGCAGTGGCAGCTGGACCACCAGTCAGGCCCCTCAATAGTCTGAGGGGGTGTGAACTGGCTCCTGGCTTTAAAAGGTTGAGGACCCCTGTATTAGACTGACAACAAGCAGGACCATTTGAGGAATCCCTACATGGTAGTGGGCCAGGATACTTAAGAGACGGCATCACCCCAAGGACATCTGCCCATCCCACTAGAGCGGACTGGAGGGGCTCTTTAAAAATACCAACTGCAAGAGAGGCTCACCTCTCTAGCACTAGAAGAAGAGCCTTTTCGGTATCCGCTCCTGCCAGTTGAACTGCATCTCCAGACAGAGCTGCTGCCCTTCAGGAAAGAGCTGAAAACTTGGCTGGCAAGGAAGGTGAGGGGAGGTGGAGAGGGAGCAACACCTCACCACCACTGGCTCATTTAGAGCAGGATCACTCATGTTTTTAAAAGTTTTAAACTAGATTTTAAATAGCTGCAGGTTGGAGGTAGTTTTTCAGTGTTTTTAGGAATTTTAAGGGTTTCTATAGTTTAAACATTGGGGATTTTATGTACACCGTACAGCGTCGCATGTTGATTGGGGCGGCTATACTAAATAAATAAATAAATAAATAAATAAGGCTCTCCTCGGAAAATACACATATTGTATATATATTTCAAGTAATAGAAGTTGTTGTGTGTCAGAAATTATTCTGGGTTGAAAGGGTTTTTGCAAAAGAAACTCCACTCAGGGAACACCCAAATGAGGCTCCATTCATCTCCCAAAGAGCTGGGACAGAGACGGGCACTCAATCCGTGATGCAATACCCGTGTCTCAAACTGCTGACTTGATATCCTTCCAGCTAACAAGGTGAGCTTCTTAACCATTGAGTCACAGCAGCCACTATTTTTCAACTGGTAGATGTGTTAGTCTGTGCTAGCATAATAAAAGATTAATGCTGCCAACTTAATAATTCTTCCACACCATAGCTCAAAATGAACTCCTTAAACCTTCTTTAGGCCTCATCACTAAACCAAGCATCATTATCTCATTTGTTTTAAAAATGGCATAAACATATTTAACCTATATTTGACCACTCAAGCAGTATAAACGTCATGACACCAAGGCTTTAGAAAATGGACATTCTGAGGAAACGCTAACATGCTGAATATTTTAAACATGATGCCATCTCACTCTGTGCACATTGTTCTGTGCATGTTACAGAACATTATCAGCAAATTCAGAAGTGTGATTGTGCATCTGATGACACTCCATCCAAACCAGCTTCACAATACCCTCTTTATGTAACTGCCACAAAGCCTTGAAATAGAGGAAAGAAACAAAACTGATCATACATGGACAAAAACAAGGACAAGAAGATTCAAAATGCTTTTTTGGAAAACGCTTCAACAGACTGTGTTTAGACAAAACACAGGGTAAATGCCGAAAGCATTACCAAGATATTAAGGCACTCTGCTTGGTAAAGCATGGGATTTATTCCAACATTAGGTAGTATGAGATGAATAATTTGATACTGAGAATACATAGACTGGCAAGCCCCAGTACAGAATGACAAATTATATATAATGCTTCCCCCCCCCTTTTCAAATCCAAATGGGGACAACAGCCACAAAATCAGAAGACTGAGACCTGAAAAAGCAGCAAAGGAACTGGAAAAGATCATCAAGTATAAGGATGAGTCACTAGAGATCAAGTGCAAGACCATCCACATTCTTGTATTCCCGACCTATGTAAATGTGTGAAAGCTGGACAAGGAAGTTGGCTGACAAGAAAAAAAAGAGATTCATTTGAAATATGAGGCTGGACGAGAACTTTGCAGATACCCTGAACTGCAAGAAAGACAAATAAGTGGGTCCTAGAGCAAATCTTGACAGAGGAGCCTGGCATGCTGTGGTCCATGGGGTCGCAGAGGGTCAGACTCGACTGTGGTGAAGAACAACAACAGAGCAAATCTAACCTGAACTATCTCTAAAGGCAACAATGATGAGGGGAAGGTTCTCAGGAGAAAAAAACCAATAATGCTGGGAAAGGTTGAAGGCAGCAATTAAACTGAAAGACCAAATGTGGAATGGATTGGCTCCTTAAAAGAGGGGTGCCCAAACGTTTTGAGCCACGGGCTGATCATGTGGTTCAGAGGGCCGGTCACATAGTTCAGAGGGCTAGTCACATGGTTCCTCCCACCAGAAGTGGAAATAAAACACACCTTGCAATCTGTTTTGCAACAAGATGAGATAAATTTTAAGCTGCCATTTTCTCTGCTTAAACCAAGGATGTCCAAACTTCAGCTTGTGGGCCAGATCTGGCCCTTGACACAAATTCATCTAGCCCATGCCGCCCTTGTCACTCCCAGAAACGGAAGTAAAATGTGCCCGCACAGACACATTTTACTTCTGCTTTTAGAAGCAATGAGGGTGGTGCGGGCTGGATGAATTTGCGAAGGGGACCAGATCTGGCCCACAAGCCATAGTTTGGCCACCTCTGCCTTAAAAGAAGCTAAATGCTTGAGTTTACAAGAGCTTAGCAAGGGTTGCTGAGGACAGGATATTTGCGAGATTGCTCGTTCATAGGGTCACCATGAATCAGAAATGACTTGACAGCACAAAACAACAACAGACTGAAGGTGGAAGCTGCACAGCTGAATGTTAGAAACGGAAAGATCTAACAAGCCATGAAGAATACCTCAACCTAGGCTTTTTCCAGATATTTTTTTTTATTACATTTTTCAAACAACATAACAATACATTAATTTCAAAAAAGGCAAAACTGTTAGTTTTCACATTATCTCATCTATGTATGAAATAACAAAGAGAAAAGGGAAAAAAGCAAACACTTACATTACATTACAGGACTAACAATCTACTACTAATATTATAAAATTAAAAGGAAAAAAGGATTTCTTGTATAAACACATCTAATTACTTAATTTGTATCAATCACCCTTGTGATATTTACATTGCCAAGGAGATAGGAGATATGTTTTTGATACTATTGCCACAATTGAAATACAGGATTTTTGGATACGAACTGAGGGAGAGCTTTTGTCTCCCCTTCATTTAAAGACAGAGTTTACTGTTTCTAACATTACCACTCTGCATTATATAGCCGCCTATATACCACCATCAGCTATGAAGTTGCCCAAAGGGACTGCCAACAATCCCTTGTTTTATCGTAAAACGGTGGCAGGACTGCATGTATGAAAAGAGTACAGCTTATTAATTTTGAATAGACAACTTTAAGAATACTGTATGTTGTCTCTGTACTACAGCAAAAACAGAAACTGACAGATCAGTTCTGGCCCCAACCTATTTAGTTTTAAGGTGGAAAAAAGCAGGTTGGATTGACTGCATAGAACCGTGATGGCAACCCTTGGCACCCCAGATGTTCTTGAACTTCACTTCCCAGAAGCCCCCGTGAATCCACATGAATGGGTTTACTGTGATTCATCTGGCCCACGCTGATCTCGTGATTCATCCGGCCCACGCTGCTTCTGGAAGCGGAAGTAAAATGTGGCCATACTCACAGACTTCAGTTTAGAAGAGCTGAGCAAGGCTACTGAAGACAGGTAATTTTGGAGCTGAATAATATTTGATAGCACGTAACAACAAGAACTCTTTGCCAATTTAACCTCATTATTGTTACAATTTTAACTTCCTCTTTTTCCTTTGTGGAGCAGCATGCAGAAAGGTGCAGAAGTTTGAGGATAGGTGACACAAGTAAAATTCCCCTACTTGCCATAGCTCTGGGGAATGATAAAGTGCAAGCTAATTATTTCTCCCTTTCCACGCTAGCGAAAGCAACAGAGATATCAAGAATAGGTGCCCTGAAAAGAATGAATAGGTGAGGTTTCCTCAACAGTAGGGAAAACAGGAAGATAGAGTTTCATCATCAAAGAGTGAAACAACTAAACATCAAATGGGAAGTTCTGAACAATGAAAGGTGGGGAATTCGTGCCTTCCATAGGTAGGACTCCAACTCTCATCAGCACTCAACAACTGAGCTAACAGAGGAATGATGGGAGCAGTAATTCCTCAAAATCCAGTTGACTACTTCACTTTGCAAGAAAGCTAATGGTTGTCTAGTACAATACTAGTAAAAGATTATCATTTTTGATAAGTGTCAAACCAGCCATACACCTGAAGTCCTTACAGTCCACAAAGAAACATTACCTCCCAATTCGAGTGAACTAACCTTAAAAGAAGTGAACACCAGAAGATTCTTTATAGCCTAGCATATGCTACCACAGCATGCAAGAGTAAAAACCACAAGCCAGAGTTCTCACAGACTTCTGTAACTAAAACAGGGTGAAGGGGGTGTGTACTTATAGAGTTAAGTGGGGCGGGACATTGATTCAGATATATTGGGTTGTCCTACAGATACACAGGTAAGCCAAAGCTGCCCAAAAAGAGCAAAATCATTTTGTTGCCTTTTCCATCAATTCATTTGATATTTATGATAACTATAATAGGATTTTTGAACCAAGAGTAGTTTGCCACTGTTATTATCCCAGTGTAGTTTCCACTCCCCAGTGGGGATATGAACCCAGGTCTCTTGACTTCTAGTCTATGGTTTCCCACCCTTGGGCCCCCAGATATTCTTCAACTTCAATTCCCAGTAGCCCTGATCAACAGGCGTCCTGACTTGGGATGCTGGTAAATGAAGTCCAAGAACACCTGTGGCCCAAAGTTTGGAAACCCTGTTCTAGTCTGACACTTCTGCTGACTAGTTCTCAAAGGTACTTCTGAGTCTTTCAACCTTTATAAACACATCTATTTAATGGTGCCACCTCTTAATGAGCTTCCACACTGTTTCTGTATGGAAAATGGACTCTGTTTCTACGGAAGTACATGTATTCCTTCTTAAGAGCACAAATGGCTAGTGTTAAATTATCCCAAACCTAAACCCACCCCTGGGTGATATCTAACCAGACTAGCAAGAGAATTTTTTTACAATTCTCCCAGGATGAGGTGGAATCTCTGTTCTTACCTTGAATCAAGAGCAATGTTTCACAACCTTTGGTTTTTTACTTCAATTCTCAGAATCCCAAAACAGTCCTCCAAAACTCTGATCAGCCAATGTACTGACTTAGGCTTCTGGAAACTTAAGTTCCTCTGTGGGGCATGGGCCACACATTAGGAAACAATGATCTAGAGCACGGGTGCCCAAACTCTTCAGGCTGATATCACTCAGTAAGTGGGGTAGGAAAACAAAAGAAATCCTAAATCCCTCCCAATTTCTGGAAAAAAAATAAAGGGACATTGCCCATTCGCACCAAAAAGATTACTCCCAAACCTTGTAAACAGCAGCAGCTGCCGAACAAAATCTGCATTCCCAAGGTACCCTCAAAGACCAACTCCTAATACAAGGGTCCTTCCTACAATAATGTCTAGATTACAACATAATAGGGCAGGGAGTCCCTCTCCAAAATATCCCCCACCCCCAAACCTTGAAAGCAGGAGTAGCCTCAAACCTACAGACCCCTCTATAAATACTGGGGTGGGGGTGGGAATCATCCAGTCCCAACATTGTTAGAAGAAGGACATGACCCTATAACACCCCATAACCCCAAATATGACCCCAATGTTACTGTGCTGGACCTAGACTTGGGTTCAAGCTTGAAGGGAAGACAACAATCCTATTCTTAACCCTGAAAAGCAAAGGAAGGAAGAAACCCTACAACCTATTCCCTCCAGCCCATCTTTTTTAAAAGCCCTAAAAGCCTACCAAAACCGAGAAAAGTCTAGGTTAGCTGAGACGACACCCTCCCCCCAAACCTTTTGATCAATCTTTTCTGTCGCCAATATGTGTTCCTTGTTGCTGGGTTGCTGCTGTTTTTTAACGGGAGGTATAATTTTTGTTCTTGTTGATATTTACAATTTTATTCAATGTGTTTAATTTTTATTGACGAGATTTATTTTTCTAATAGGTTGCAAGCTGCCCAGAGTGGGGAAAATACCCCAAATGAGCAGGATAGAAATGCAATAAATAATAATCTTCTTTCCTGTCCCGATCAAACCCTGGACTGCCAAAATAAAGCTGCTATTATTATTATTATTATTATTATTATTATTATTATTATTATTATTATTATTATTATTATTAGGGACCGGGGGCCCCTCCAAGGTTATTACTTATCATAAATAATAACCTTGGAGACTCCTCGGTCCCAAATAATAATATTTTTTATTAAATAATGATAATAATATCATTAATAATAACCTCGGAGGCCTCTCTCGGTCCCAAATAATAATAATTTATTATTAAATAATGATAATATCATTAATAATAACCTCGGAGGCCCCTCCGTCCCAAATACGTCTTTCGGGGAAGGAAAGGGGAGGAAAAGACCCCATAATAATAGGGGTTGATAACTAAGGCCCGGAGGGTGAGACCCATATGGAGGGACCGGGGAGGCAGCTGGGGCCTTACCTGGCCAGCAGGGCGACTCTTCTTCCACCTCCTTCTTCCCGGGCCAAGGTGGCTACTACTACCTTCCTCCTCCTCCACCGCCGTCCCTCGCTCGGCCCCAACGCGGCGGGGAGGAGGAGCTGCCGCCGCCGCCGCGGCCTATTGCCAATCGAGGCCCGGGGCGGAGCCGCGACGCCCCGCAGAAGGGCCGCCCCCGGAGTCCTCCTCGGTTCCCGCGGGCGGGAGGACTAGAGGCCCGCTGGCGCCTGGCCAGGCCTAGCGAGGAGGTGGCCGGCCGCTCCGAGAGGGAGTGAGGGAAGGAGGCCGGCAGGCAGGCAGGCAGGCCCAGAGACCACGGGCAAGGCCTTCTTCTTCGAGGGCCCCCGCCCCGCTCTTTCCTTCACTCCCTCGGCCGTGCCAGGGACGGGCGGACACTGGCCTGCCTTGGCCTCCGCCCGCCCCCTCTCTAGACCTAGCCGGGAGAATTTCAGGCCCAGCGCCAGGTTAACACCACACACACACACACAACAAAACACAAAGAGACATTTATTTTGGCGTATGGCACACTTGTACACATTGAGTCAACATAAAACAAAAAGGAAATATATATATATATATAAACTATATAAAAAATAAATATTTAATTATTTATCGTATCATGAACTTAAGTTGCCTACATTAATGTTGATACTGTATATACTAGGGGTGCCCAAACTACAGCCTGGGGGCAGAATCCGGCCCCTGACACCAACTCATCTGGCCCACAAAGCCCTTGTTGCTCCCGGAAGTAATGCATGCCCACACAGTAGACCCGCACGGGTACGTTTTACTTCCACTTCCAGGAGCAACAAGGGCTTCGTACGGACGTGTTTTACTTCTGCTTCCAGAAGCAACAAGGGCTTTGTAGGCCGGAAGAATTGGCGTTGGGGCCAGGTCTGGCCCCCAGGTCATAGGGACCAGCTCCCTGAACCACGTGACCAGCCCGCAGCTGGTAAGCACAAATTGTCCATCTCAAGTTCCTAGCTAGAGTTCCACGTCTAGGTTTGAACGACATTTAAGGGGCTTCATCTGTGGCACTATAAAAGTCCTCCGATGTGCCTAAACATTAATTTATAAACATTTATTAAACATTAATTTATAAACAAACATTTAAACAATTTATATATTCAATTGCACCAGGAGTCACCCTTAGAAAATCTTAATTATTGCCCTCATATAAATGTCTGGCCAGTAGATCCTGCTATGGCAATAGAGTAGACCCTACTGCGAGCATTGGCCAAGTGTCAGGCGGCGGTTAACTAGCCTTACCACCCTGAGGGCTAGAGACCTTGGGTGCCAAAGTCTACAGGGAAGGGTGATGGTCCCCAAGCGGATTAAATACATCTTGATGGAAGGCAACGGCTTTATCCATCCTGGCCTGGGGCCAATTATGATTTTGTGTGCCAAAAGGGCTCGGTATCAGAAAGTGACTCACAGAACTGGATCAGTGGTACGGATGTCATGCTGCGATACGGAAGGCAGATGAAAGACCAAAGCATTATATTCTCAGGACAGTCTGCATGATTGATCTCCATGAGGAACGCCACTATTCAGATTCAGATACTGTACAGCAGAAGATTACCCTCGCCTCATATGCTATAACATAGGGATTCTCAACCTGTGTGCCCACAGGCCAAATGTGGCCCGCTGCAGCACCATTTCATTTCCCCCCCTCCACTGCCTCCACCACACCAGGAAGTACCATGTGGTGGAGAAAAGGCAAAATGGCCGTCCAGCCCTCGAAGCTGTCTGAGCTCTGAGGGAGCGTGACCCAATGGCTCCCGGCTTAAAAAGGTTGAGAACTCATGCTCAAACACACACTCATACACACTGCCCTCCCTCTTTTCCTTCATGACCAGCTGCACAAGGGCTGTCTCCTCTTACATACAATGTTGTGTAAACAAGGCTCATAAGCTGCTGTTTACCAAACAAGTGAACTAAGAGGGAAGCCAAGTGTTTCAGCTTCCCAAGGAACAAACAAGCATGGGTGGTATAAAAATGCAATACTGTATAAAGTAAACCCCCCAAACCCCACAAAATGCCAGTTTTGATAAGGTTGGTTCCTTTTTAATTTTTTCTCTTTTCCCCAGCAGAATATCAGTTCTGCTTGACATTTTTTTAAAAAGTGGTAGCTGGATGAGTCTGCAAACATCAGATTAAACAAAGCAGGAAGACAAACATTTTGTCTTTTTGTTTTGTTTACTCTCTGATATAGTTCTGCTTGAGTTTTGAGGTAGGTTTTTATTGTTTACATCAAGGTGCCACAAACTGGGTTCTGGAGCAAGATGAAGGAGGAGGAAAACCCATTGGGAAAAACAATTGTGCTAGGAAAGAAAGCTGGAAAAGAGGAAGGCCAAACCTGAGATGGATTGGTTCCCTAAAGGAAACCCCAGAGGTTTGTGTTTTTAAGAGCTTCTTCTGTGTCTAGTGGATTTTTAGGTAACATAGGCCAGACAAAAAACTGCCAAAATTAAGGCACCTTTTCGTGAGTTCATTCTGCAATTCCTTTCACCCAAACTAGTGTGAAAAAGATTATCTGGCAACACAAGTGCTACTCTCCGTTTACAGCCAAAGAACCAGTGCTATCTGCATCTGCAGAGGTTTCTGTGATCATGTGGCAGGCATGACTAGACATCAAAGTGCACAGAATGCTGTTACCTTTCCCAATGAAGCAGTACCTGTTTATCTACTTGCAATTACAGTATTGTACTTGCTTTCAAACTGCTATTTTGGCAGGAGCTGGGACAGAGATGGGAGCTCACTCGGGTCTTGAACTGCTGACCTGCCGACCTTCCAATCATCTTAAACACTAAGCCATGGGAGTGCTCTTCACTTTATATAATTATCTCCTAATTCCCTGTCTTCCGCCCCTAGATTTAACATGCTTAAAAATTCTCCCCAAATCTCTTTAAAATCATTTTTAATCAATCCCTTCTTTAACTTTAATTCACAAGTCAATCCGTCATTTATTGCTATCTCCCATAGTACTTTATACCAACACAAATTCAGAATATATTTTCTATTTTTTAACAATAAGCAACCTCATAACTGTTACCATTTCAATAACCATTGCTTTGTTTCTTACTAACATTTTATTTCCAAAAGCCATTAGCAGTGCTAATCTTGGACACATAAGAATGAGAACTTTCCCAAATAGGCAGTATAAAAATGCAATAAATAAATAAATAAATTTAAAGACAGTACAGTAAAACCCCGGGATATATTGTAGGTCAGTTCCAACAGCCTCTGTTGTAACCTGAAAAAAATTGTAAACCGAAACATTCATAGGGATGCATTTAAAAATCAAAAAAATGGTCCTGAATTGATTGTTGTAAACCGGAAAAATAAAAATAAAAATTTGTAAACCAGGACGGCATTTCCATAGGATTTGCCATTCTAACCTGCAGCAAACTTAAACTGAGATGGTTGTAATCTAGGGTTTTACTGTACAGTATTTGGTTAATTTCTTCTAAAACCTTTTCTCAAGTGTTCTGAACAACCTTACAATCACACCACAAATGAAAATACAGTATGTCCCTATCCCATCCTTAAAATCTGCAACAATCCTTTTTATATTTAAGGTCATAACCTCCACAACAGGGCATCATAGGGCTGCCATAAATTGTAGATTACTTGACTGTATGTAACAACAAGCCACCAGCATGGATAATGTTCCAGAAGCTTTAAGATTACAACTCTAAGCCAACAAAGAAAGGTAGAGAGGGACGGTGGCATTTGCCACAGACCTTGAAAAATTAACTTTTTCCGAAGCAATTGTTATTTACACATTACCTTCACACCACTCCTCTTTCCAACAAAGTGTACAGAGTGGATTTAATGGCCTCTTATCACTGGATTCAAGAAGATGCCGCCTTTCCTGTTGCCCCTGCGTTATCTTCACAACAAGCCTCTATCCTTCATAGGGTTGCTATAGGTTTAAGGTGACTTAATGGCCCCGAACAGCAACTGTTCTTCCACAGTCATGGTTTTTGCCTTCTTAATATCCAACTGCAATTCTCTTTTTGACACTTTTCTTCTTTTTTCATCAGATGTCCAGAGGATGAGGAAGAGAAAGGTCTCCTTTTCCTGAAATTGTAAGAAGCTGCTGCCTGTCAAAGTAGCTAGACAGAGCAAGGCAAGATAGATTGATAATATAGCTCAGTATAGGACAACTTTACCTGATGGTTCTTGCTTTTGAGTTCTCGTGTATCTAATTTTCATGTGTGCCTTCCAATCAGTTTAATCTATATTGCTGTTTATTCTTCGTCACTGCTGACCTTTCATGGCGTCTGTGATACCCAAGCCACATTGGACATGGACCGGTCGGTCACAGTCTGATCCGTCCTGTGTTGGCATAGATAAATGTTCCAGTCTCTTGAGGCAAGTTGTTGCCAGAACATTCACACCTTGGCTTCTATGCAGGAAAAGAAGAATGTGAGCTACGTATCAGATAAGTTTGACAGCATTCTTCTAATTAACTTGGGGGGAAATACGTTGACGGTGTCTTGTTTATAAAACAACTGACATGTATCACCAAACACTTTGCTTTCCTTTAGTAAACTTGGTACTGTACTTCTTGAGCAGCTGACTCTGTCTGCCAGTAATATTGTTTAGGAAGGCACTGTTTCTAACCTTGGAAAGGCAATGTTCTAAGCTGAGAATCACTGAATTGGAAAAGAACTTAAAGCGTGCCCAATTTTACTTTACTGCTCAGGACAAGATCTACAGTTCAGCCTTTCTTTAAATACTTTGAGAGGCAGTCTGTTCCACTGTCCAATAGTTCATACTGTTAGCAATTTTCTCTTAATGGTTAGCTGTAATAGTTTTCAATGCCATTTCCATCCATTGGTTCTAGTTCAGAAGCGTAGCGTGCCTTGGCGGGGCCCCATATAAAAATTTGTTTGGGGGCCCTTAGGAAGGGTAAAGATTTGTTTTGCTTACGCACATTGGGGGCCCCCGTGGCCCGGGGGCCCCGTATAATTGATACGGCAGATACGGCGGTAGCTACGCCCCTGTTCTAGTTGCGTCCTGTGTAACGTTCACTCTGATATTTGAATAAGTACTGTATTTTCTTCTTCCATGTCTAGGTCAGACATGAAACTGCAAAAGTGAAGCCACTTTTGGTGATTTAATTCTATTGTCGTTGCTCAGGGTATGCCTGATTGTGGTTCTAAAATACCATAATCTTTGATGAGGCTCTTTCTGTGTACCACAAGTATTATACTGTTTTTAAAGGATCGGTTATTCTATTTTGATTGCTCTGTTATTCAATGTACTATATTTTAATTTGTTTTTATTAAAAATTGTTAGCTACTTTGAGTGCTATTCCTTAGTACAGGGGTTCCCAACCTAAGGCCCGTGGACTGGATCCAGCCCATGATGCCATTTAATGTGGCTCCAACCCTCTAAGAGCATTTGAGAAAATGGCCACTCATTTGAAGCTGTTGGGACAAAATGGCATCCCCCTCATGCAGGCAGGGCAAAATGGCCATCCAGCCCTTGAAGCTGACTGAGAGAACGTGACCCGGCCCCTGGCTTTAAAAGGTTGGGGACCCCTGCCTTAGTGGAAAAGCAATATCAAAATGTAGTAAATCCTTCTTATTTTATTTATTTATTTGTTTGTTTTGTTTTACTTTTGTTGCCGCCCCCTCGCCAAGGCGACTCCAGGCAGCTTACGGTCTAACTAATAAGAATACTAAAATATAAAAGAATCCGCCCAAAATAACAATTAAAATCATAAAAGCATTAAGAACCGTTAAAATACCCCTCCACTTTCATAAGTTAAAAACTAAAACCCAGATGGCCATTCATATGAATCAGCTGGGGGGGGGGGGGCTGCTCCACAGGCAGCACCTCACACCCGCTGCCAGCCAAGTTTTGAGGCCTTTTCTATTTTGTGTCCTGATCAAACTTCGGACTGCCAAAATGAAGCCACTTTATTGGTTTTATTGTTGGCCAAAATTAAATTTTTATTGGTCCATTCTGATAGTAATCAGCAGGCCAGTAAATGAATCAGATTCTGTATCTCTCTACATTCCTTTCACCAAAATGGCAAAGGATAGAGGGTTTGCAGCACCCACAAACAGTACATAATGCACAAGAAATTTAAATATTTTCCAACCATGCTTTGGTGCGCTTTTAACCAGTTCAATTCCAAGCACCTAAAATTGTTTAGGGCCAAATGCAGGGTTTTGTTGTTGTTGTTTTGCCTTTGTGACTCTTGAAAGCAGCTTTGGGATGAAACATCTACTGTATCTTGAAATAATCAATTAAAGCCTAGCACTATCAGTAAAGGAGGATTCACACTCTATTATGGCCTTAACTTCTGCCAGAATTAGATCTTTCATTACAAAAGGATGAAAGGAGAGCAAAGGGGAACTGGAACACAATAGAAGCAATTTTAATTAATTTCAACTCCCAAAATACCTCAATAGCCACCAGCTAGGTTGGCTACAAATTTGGGGGGATTGTAATCTATAAAGGTCACTTTCCATCTGTGTTCCATTCCTCTTCTCTGCTTTTCATTTAGTCCAAGCTGAGTTGAAGGGCATTTTGGACAGGGTTATAGCTTACCCAGGGATTGCAGTGGCTCAAGTGGTTAAGGTGCTGAACTTGATGACTGTTCGAACTGAGTACTGCACAACAGAATGAGCTCCTGTTTGTCTCAGCTCATGACAACCTAGCAGTTCGAAAGCAAGACACTGCAAGTAGATAAATAGGTACCAATTCGGTGGGAAGGTAAACAGTGTTCCATGCACGCCAGACTAACAAAATATGGTGTCAACCATCTTTCCTTACCTAAAACAACTCCCAGAATCATCCAGAAATGTGAGACAACATTTAGAAATCCCTAGTAGTGTAGCTCTAGTGCAGGGGTGGCCAAACTATGGCCCATGGAGTATACCCAGCACATGGCACCATTTCATATGGCTTGCCACCACCCTCGCCACTACTGGAAGCAGAAGTGGGCACATTTGCAACAGCTATAAAACGCACCTGTGGCTGCGTAAACACACATGCGCCTACTGTAAACGCCGTTGTAAATGCACCTGTGGCTGTCATAAATGTGTTCACAACAGCTATGGAAACATTTTATGGCAGCATTTACAGTGGAAGAAACCATGTGACCAGCCTGCTCAATCACATGACTGGCCCACAGCATGAAAAGTTTGGGAACCCCTCCTCTAGTGGTTAGTGCACTGACTCTTGAAAAATCTAGGTTCTAATCCTCTCACTAGTTCATTAAATTCACTGATGGGCACTAAATTAGCCCACCTGCTTTTAGACTGCCTTCCTTTACAGCAGGGATGGCCAAACTTTTCAGGTCATGGGCCGGTCACATGGTTCAGTGGGCCAGTCACGTGGTTCCTCCCACCGGAAGCAGAAGTAAAACGTGCCTTGCAATCTGTTTTGCAACAGGATGAGATACATTTTAGGCTGCCATTTTCTCTGCTTAAACCAGGGGTACCCAAACTATGGCCCATGGGCTGGATCCGACGCCCAATGCCAATTAATCTGGCCCATGCCATCCTCACCACTCCTGAAAGCGGAAGTAAAACGTGTCCAGGCATGTTTTACTTCTGCTTCCAGGAGCGATGAGGATGGCATGGGCTGGATGAATTGGCATCAGGGGCCAGATCTGGCCAATGGACCATAGTTTGGGCACCTCTGCTTTACACATTTGTTGTGAGAATAAAGTGATGAGAAAGAATGACATGTACAGTACTGTACTGTACCTTGATCTCACTAGAACAAAGGTGGGGTATAAACGTAAAAATTTGACAGTCAATTCAGGTGTAGGCGTACAAATTTCTTTTTTCATACCAGGGCATTGAACAATTTGATTTTTTTTTAGGAGTGGAGTGCTTCAAAGGCGTTATCATAGCCATTTATTAGAATTTATGTTGTACATGTGGCAGGGCATAAATTGCACGCACATAAATGTTGCATTGATGAAATTTTTCCACATTTGCAGAAAAATTGTTCTGCATCCAACTAGCTTGTTTCACTCAATTACTCTTTGATCTTCTACTTCACTTTGAAGTTTATTAAGTGGTTTGCACATGGTCCAGCCAGTATCATGTCCTGCTGGAAGACACTTTGCAGCAGTCATCCATTCAGCAAGACATGTTTTTTGTGCTCTCAATAGGTTTACCCTAGCAGCGGCCTCTTCTGGTTTAATCTTTAGCACTTGAGATGTGTGCAGAAAATGTCTAAATTTTAGGTGTGATCTAGGCCTCCTTGAAGCGGATGGGTTTAGTGCTGTATTTTCTTATCTTGTTCATTATTTGCTAGCTTCTCTCGATGTAATTCCAGAGGGCCAATGCCAGCCAAATATTTGACTTCTTCAGTGTTGCAGATTTCAGGCAGCCAGTAATAATGCTGGATGATTAAAAGCTGTGTCCACTTTTGGCCGTATGCGGATTGATAACATACAGCACTAGCATTTTCTGATGGAAAGTAACAGAGGGAAAAAGCTGTTGTTTTTATTTGTGAATGTGCATCCAAATTGACCCAGCCTTCTTCCTAAGTGTGTTCTTTCTGACAGGAACTTTGTCTGATGTTTAGTTAGTTTTTGTTTTTTGGAGGTCAGGGTTTATTCTAGAGCAGTGGTTCCCAAAGTGGGGCCCACACCCAACAGGGTGACTTCAATTCCCAGAAGCCTGTCAGTACATTGGCTGATCAATGCTTTGGGGAATTGACTTAAGCTTCTGGAAATTGAAGTTTAAAAAAATCTACAAACGTTGGGAAACACTGTTCTAGAGTGAAGCCCAGATAACTTTGGGGTAGGGCAAAATTCCAACAGAGAATGACTTCTCTATTCTTTAAGTGGAAGGCACAGAGCTGTACTTTCAAACAGTACAAGTTCAGCTGATTTTTTTATAAGATCTGGAAAGGCAGATGTTAGCTGAACCTCAATGGATTTAAAGGTTTCCCCCTGGACTATCAAGGCAAGATTATCAACATAGATGAAACGCCTGGCACATGAGAATGCTGGTTGATCATTTGTGCAAATGCTAATTAGTAACAGGGAGAGGACACTACCCTGTGGTTTGTTGTTGTTCAGTCGCACAATCGAGTCTGACCCTTTGCGACCCCATGGACCATCGCACGCCAGGCTCCTCTATCTTTCACCATCCTCCTCAGCCCACTCAGATCTGCACCCATTGCATCAACCATGTTATCTATCCACCTCATCCTGTGCCGCTCCCTTCTCCTTTTTCCTTCTCTTTCCCAATTTTATCCCAGTGGATAAAAATATCTATTTTGGGAATATTATAAATGAAAAGTGGGATCACAGGGTAGAGATCAGGATGCGAATAGATAAAACAAGATCCACCTTCATAAAAATGTGAATGTGTTATACAGTAGAGATACTGTATTTCGCTATGAGGATCTGAAAAGTGCTGGGGGGAGGAAGTGCTCCCATTGGGCTGCTGGGCAGAGGGGTGGGGCAAACTCTGTGCTGGTGTGACTGCACGGGTGCCCACAAAGAGGGCTCTGAGTGCCACCTCTGGCACGTGTGCCACAGTTTCGCCACCACTGGACTAAAGCATCTGAAAAGAAAACGGAAGCTTATGAAATGTGGATCTACAGATGGCTGCTAAGGATATAATGGGTTGACCATGGGACTAATGTAGAAGTGTTGTGCTGGATGGATAAAGAACAAGAACTGTTTCAGACCATTAAGCAAAGAAAGCTCCAAAACCTTGGCCATATCATGAGGAACGACCTAAAGTATAGAATACTCCAACTTGCTCTGCAAGGAAAGATCCCTTGGAAGAGAAGCCCTGGATGTAGACAGACTTCATGGCTGAAGAACCTGAGAAACTGGTATGGCATGTCCTCAGAAGAATTGTTCCAAGGAGTTAAGAACAGGAAGATTATCGCCATGATGATAGCCAATATTTGGAATGGATATAGCACTTGAAGAAATACTTCAAAGCATAGTTTATTATATTTTTTACATAGCATTAGCAGCAGTCGGCATATTTAGGCAAGAGTACAGAAACATTCAGATACAGCAAATCTCACAGTATCTTCAAACCAGCCACAGCCAAACTGGTGGACTTTAGTTGCAATGCAGTATTAGTCACAGAAATTTGCCAGCTGGTATCAGGTTGGACTAGACTAGTGACAGACTGCATATCACCTGATACAACCGTACATAAACATCATGCATACAAATAGACTGTATGCAGTGTATATGCAGTGGCCATGCAGACTTAGGATTCTAGCAATTGCAGTTCTAAAAAAAAGAACATTTATTACCCTCTGGTGTCCAATATCCAAGACACCAGATTCCACTAATTAAATCGTGCAGTATAGTAACAGTTTTAGGAAAGTGTCTGGTTTCTTTTTGAATCTGCCAAAGCTGAGGGTAAACTTGTTTTTATAAGTAAAATGCAAGACCAACTGGTATTCAAAACAGAAGATCATAACCTTGCTCTGTCAAAGCAATTTCAAACCCTACTTTTGGTGTCCGTGATCAGAAATGGAACCAGGGTGATATTCTGTTTCCTTCATACTGGAAACTCCAAAGAACTAGAAGAGAAGCAAAAAAATGCATGAGTATTCAAGGCACTGATTCAGAGACCAAAGCCCTAGCCAAGAAACCCAGCATGGCAGTGACTGCTCCAACAGTATGAAGGAACATGTTACCATAGAGACAAACAGAAGAATAATTTTGCTGCAATGTCAGGAGAGGAAAAATCAAATGCCTTGAAAGAAGAATTGTGTGGATTTGTTATTGGCAGGAGTCCAAATCCTGATCAGACTGAACGATAGTTTGTAGATTACTTTTTTTAATTAAAGCATTCAAGGCAGATCAAGGTCTGTGGTTATTTTTCTATGGAAGGGGTTACATATAATCCAGTTATTTAACTTCCAATGGAGTCCTTAAAAGGCAGACACTACATTTGGGAGAACAGCCTCCACATTTTGCAATTTCTTTGCTCAAGCTTGCTCAGACAACCTTCTGCTTACCATCTCCCTCTGGTGGATATTGAGAACATAGGGAAATGACTAAGACCAACAGTTTTGTTTATGGTCTTTTAAAGTACCTGTGTGTTAGGTCGCCAGTTCAAGACCTGAGTACTACAAAGTGGAATGAGTGCTGGTCTCTGTCCCAGTTCCTGCCAATTTAGCAGTTCGAAGGCAAGAAATTGCAAGTAGATAAACAGGGACCACTTGGATGGGGAAAAATCTTGGGGACATGAAAGAAGCCTCATTTGGGTGTCCCCTGAGCAGAGTTCCTCCAGGAAAAAATCCTTTCAATCCAGAAAGCACCTTTCTGTGTTTCTGACATATTAAAAAAAAAGTTGTGTGGTTTTTTTAAATCCTACAAGAATGGTGCCATCAAAACATAAAAAGCAGAAGAGGGATTTCCATTTAACCATTAGGAGTTACCAATGACCAGAAAAATAAGAATGTTGTATGGAGTCTGGGGCTAGGTTTATTCTATGGTAAAAGAGCAGACCATACTGCCAGCAATTCAACGCCAAGTGTCAAGTGTCAGTTAACTAACCTGACCACCCTGAGGATGAATGGCCTTGAGTGCCGAAGTCCACAGGGAAGGGTGATGGTCCCCAAGTGAATCCCTCTTCATCTATCCTGGCCTGGGGCTGAGGAGGACTTTGAGTGACAAAAGGGCTCAGGGCCAGAAAGTGACTTGCAGAACTGGATCACTGATATGGGAGTCATGCTCCAATACAGAAGGCAGATAAAAGGCCATGACATTATATTCTCAGGACAGTCCTCACAGCTGATCGCCATGAGGATCACCTAGATCAGTGTTTCCCAACCTTTGGGTTTTGGACTTCAATTCCCAGAAGCCTAAGGCAATTCCCAAAGCACTGATCAGCCAATGTACTGCCTTAGGCTTCTGGGAATTGAAGTCCCCCTGTGCGGGTTGTACCCCATGTTGGGAAACACTGACCTAGATTCAGCTAAGAAAGAAGAAGCAGAAGAATGTAACAGTGCTTCTTCTTCTTTGCTTCTTCTTTTACCCCATCGGGTGTTGACAGAGATACAAAGTTCCTGCTCTGACACTTCGCGTGGCCTCCACTGGTGTTATTTGGTGTTCTTGTAATATTTATTTGATGTTATCTCTCCATCTTCTTCTGTCTCTGCCTTGTGGTCTTTGTCTTGTCAGGCAAAATGGAAAAGCAGCCAGATATGTCAAAGTACAACTTTCCCAGTTCAAAAATGGTGATGTAAGGAAAACAAGATACCTTGATTTTTTAGAGAAGACCTTTTGATTTTTATTTGAAGCCTATGCTGGTGGGAGTATTTCCAGATCTTTCAAACCAAACGGTAATTGCTACCAAGCTTGGAACATCCTACCGGATCTGGTGGGTTTTAAACAGAAACAACTGGGAATAGAAACCTAGCATGGATTTCCCTAGCTCTGGAACAGAACCTTACGCACTCTGAAGCAGCAGGGGGCTTAGGCTGGCTTCTTAAGTGAGTGATGGTCTCTGTCAGGGTGGAACGAGTCCTATGAGGGGGGAACTGAGGAATAGTTTCCTTACATGACCAGTATTTCAGGCATGTTCCAGCAACCCATACAGCTTTGTACAAGAGAAGGGAAATGTGGGTTCACAGGAGGGAAACAGGTTTTTCTTAACAAGCCAAGTCAAAATCATCCCGTTCCTGATTGTAGTTCAGCACATGCTGGCGTATACGAGAGGAGTCAGTCCAGGTGATAAAGTCCTCCAGGGCCCGGGTCACCAAAAACGCTGGGTCAGTCACTACTTCGGGCCCGATCCGAATGTGTCCCTGCTCCACAAAGGTCACAGCCGATTTCAGATTCTGGGCCATGTGCAGCTTCAGGAGCAAGCAAGGTAAGCGGCGGCGGCAGAAGGAAGAGGCTGAGACCCGGTCACAAACCTCTAATGAGCTTTTGGAACCAATGAGACCCATGGCATAAAGCTTCTCCAGGAGGGCAGCAGTGCTTTGAGCCCGAAAAGCTACCGATTCCGGGGCATCTCCCAGGTCTCTGATGCGGCGAGCCAGCTCCCGAACCGCCCGACTCAGCTGATTGTAGCGGGTGTAATCCTCTCTGCGCTGCAAGCGGAAGCGGCGGATGATGCGCAGCTCAGCAAGGTTGCCTGTAGAAGCCTCCCAGTTAATGAGATCTAACTTCTTGAGGAGCTTCTGCTCATGAAACTTCAACTTCCGCACCATTTTTTCCTTCCTGGATAGAAATCACCAAGGACAAAAGATCCTCATGATGTACTTCTTAAACCATCATCACCACCACCCCTTCGGTCAGACAGTCACTTGTCCCTCACACTTCTACCTTTTAATCATTAATTAAAACTTCCCTATTTATAAAAGTTTTCAAAGTATAAGCCAACATACTGGTTTGATTTCCCACTGATTTTTTTGTTTGAACTGCCTTTAATAAATTTTTAGCAGACAGTTGTAAGTCTCTTTAATTTTAGAGATGTCAAGTGTGATTCGGGTCACCCTTGCTCAAAAGCCAGTTACATCGGACTCTATGGCAGGGTTTAACAACCTTTGGTTTTTGGATTTCAATTCCCAGAAGCCTAAGTCAATTTCCCAAAGCACTGATCAGCCAATGTACTGACTGAGGCTTCTGGGAATCTAGGGTATGGTGCTCATCTCTACTTACAGCCAAATGTTGAGGGACCTAAGTTTGAGAACCTCTGCTTTAGAGAAATGGATGCTCAATGGCAGCACACACACCCCATAGATAAAAGATCACTGTGGCCCTAGCAATACTCCTTTCATACAACATGCCAAAAGTTTTCTTCTTTCTTCTTCTAGACATGGAACAAAACAACCCTGTGCATACCATCAGTGCTGCTCTGTGCTATGCAACTCAGTTGGTGAACACTTTGTCCCACATCCTCAATATAAACCTTCCCCAAGAAACTGTATAACAGGTCAAGGTTGCTCTTGCTCATAATCCAGTCATGTCTGCTCTAGTAGTGTTGCAAATCTCAATTTGCAGCCAAAGAACATCTGCAGACCTTTCCATGGTCATGTGGCAGGCATGACTAAACACTGGAGCATACACAACGCTCACCAAAGTGGTACCTATTGATCTACATGCAATTCCTTGCTTTCGAGCTGCTAAGTTGGCAGAAGCTGGGACAAAGTCTTTTTAAAGAATGGGGGTAGGGGAGGCAGGGACACTTCAGCCACCTTAAAGAAATGCAGACGTCATTTAACAAAAGCTTTTGTAGAGTCCCTCGTTCCTTCCAAACACGTTCAGAAATCCTAGTTTCTGAAAAGATGGGCGCCTCCAGTACACGGAATTTATTTAATGCTCCTCCCCAAGTTTTAGGACGGTCTTTAAAGCGCGATAAAATGGCACATGTAAGAAAATCGTTTTACATGAATTGCTCCTTAAATTAGGCTCCAAGCCTACACATATTATTATTATTATTATTATTATTATTATTATTATTATTATTATTATTATTATTATTATTATTATTATTATTATTATTATTATTATTTACGCCTCTATGATCATACGCCTCTAAGGGAAGCAAGTCGAATTAAAAACAATGGGATGTAGATTTTTCTTTCCCCCTGTAGACACGTGTATAGGAAAGTAATGTCGGAACCAAAAGGAGGCAATTCAAGAGGGCAAACCACCCGAAGCATTTCCCCTCCTCCTGAACCCACCTGGAAAGGTTTTTATTTCAACGGGCAGAAGAATGAGGAGGACCCCCGCAGTAGTAGTTAAACAGGCGCTGAACTTCCTCGCGTGGACACCACCAGCATGGGGGAAAGAAGGCCCCGGCCAACTTCCGGTCTCGCTTCCACCCGTCGCTTCCTGCCTTTTCGACTATAGATTTAGGCAAAAGTAGAAGAGCGCGCAGTAGTCAGTTGGCGAGTTGACTTAAGAAGGCAAAGGCGGACAGGCGCAAACAACCAATGGGACCTCGAATTAGCGGGACTCTGTCGGTTGGCGCAGCCAATCAGTGGCCTGGGAGGCGGGAGAAAGGAGCAAGGAAACAGGGGACCCAATCGGGGACGATCATGTTTCTCATTGGTGAGCTATCGTGAAAGAAAGGAGAAGTAGCCAATGGAAAGTCGAAGGGCGTGCCCCGCTGCGACCAATCAGCGACGGCCGTTAACATTTGAACCAGAGCTGAGACGAAAACTGTTCCTTCGCCTCAGGAAGGCCGCGCGGAGCTTAAGAGCGGCGGCAGGGAAGCCCAGGCGGCGGCGGAGGCCCAGGGAAGCCTCGGACCAAGGCCTCGGGTGGGCGCGGAAGGAGGACAGGGAGCTCCCGACTAACTGGTTGACAAACGTCCTTAATTAAAAGGTAAAAAAGGTCACCCTTGCGCGAAAGCCAGTCGTATCCGACCTAGGATTCGGTGCTCATCTCTGTTTCAGTGCAGAAGAGCCAGCGCAGTCCGCTTCTGCAGACGTTTCCATGGTCATGTGGCAGGCATGACTAGACACCGGAGCGCATGGAACGCTGTTACCTTCCCACCGAAGTGGTCCCTATTTATCTATTTGCAATTTCTTGCTTTCAAACTGCTAGGTTGGCAGGAGCAGGGACAGAGACGGGAGCTCACTCCGTCCTGCAGTACTCGGGAATCGAACTGCTGACTTGCCGCCTCCCAGTCACCGTCTTTGCCACTTGAGCTACTGCAGTCCTTCTTAATTGATTAGCTATTATTTAATTAGGTATTATTTCGCGATTACAGCTTGTTCTACCCCTGTACGCCCAACAGACTAAGTCTGCACAGCCGGCAGTGGACAGGAAGAGATCAGTACTGTACCATATAGAATGATATTTTATAATAACATTACAGTATATAATAATATAGTATAGTTATAATATGTATTATGCGTGTGTTTTCTTTATTCTCTGATATGATTAAAATATAATACAGTCAAACCTCGCATAAAGAGCGCCTCGCTTAAAGGGCAGAATTTTCTCTGAATGGTCGCTTCACTTAACAGATAAAACCAATCAAAAACTCACTTAACAAATAAATCAGGGTTTGCAATCCCCCCCACAATTGGTCACTTACAATGGAGTTTCGCTTAAAGAGCAAAGTCGCTTAAAGAGCAATCCTGTGGAACGCATTATGCTCTTTAAGCGAGGTATAACTGTACAAAGCACCATAATGGGTTCTCAACCTGTCAAGCGAAGGACAGGTCACGCTCCCTCAGACAGCTTCAGGGGCCTAGACAGCCATTTTGCCATGCCTGCCACACATGACACTTCTGGATGTGGCTGAAGGGGCCACATCAAATGGTGTTGTGTGCTGCGTCCAGTTCCCGGGCCGTAGGCTGAGAACCACTGTGCTGCAACATTTTTGTTTTGTTTATTCTCTACTTATATTTATTTATTTATTTATTTATTGGATTTATATTGTGTGGGATTTATATATGTTGAGGCAGAAGACACTGAAGTAGGAGTTGGACTGAGAGTCTTGGAGAGAGCATAGAACGGTGAGATTTAATTTAAATTACAAAATGAGCTTTTACATTAAGTTACAGGTACAGTAATACCCCGGATAACGTTATGACTTGGTTCCACAAGTCATAACGTTATCCGATTTTTAGCGTTGTCTGATGCATGTGTTGAACAACGCTAAAAAAAAAATGCCCTGACTTCAGGGACAAACCGCTTTAAAGGCAGGCAGGGAAAGAAAGAGACCCGATCGGGTCTCTCTTTTCCTCCCTGCCTTTTAAAGCCACCCCCCACCCGCAGCAGTCTCTGCGACTGCAGTAGATTCGGGGAAAGGCGTGCCTTTCCCCTGACCCTACTGCAGTCACAGAGACTGCTTGTGTCTCTTTCCCTCCCTGTATTTAAAGTACAGGAAAGGGGAAAAGAGAGACGTGATTGGTTCTCTAGAGACCCAATCACGTCTCTCTCTTTCCCCCTCCCTGTAGTTTAAATACAGGGAGGGAAAGAGACAAAAGCAGTCTCTGCGACTGCAGTAGGGTCGGGGGAAAGGCGCGTGCTTTTCCCTGACCCTACTGCAGTCGCAGAGACCGCTGTGGGTGGGGTGGATTGGGTAGTTCTACCCAAACCACCCCACACCCGCAGACCATTGCCTCGGATAACGCTAAGAATTATTATTCAGAATCATTATCCGATGCAAGTTTTTCCCAAAAAACTTGCATCGTTATCCGATTCTAGCGTTATCCGATGCAATCGTTATCTGGGGTATTACTGTACTTAGATGATGGTAAGTGAGAAGTAGGGGTTTTCAAAAATAAAAAAGCAGGTGTGATAATGAATCCTTGGAACTGTTAACAAGTTGTTGCACAGGGGCCAACACAGTCTTCTGGAAAATTTACAGAGGAAAACATGCACATATGCAAAGAAAGGGGAGAAACTATTAAAATTGCAATACTGTACTCATCTTATGCTGATAACAAAAGATGAATACAGTACAAGTCACGTTTGACTTCTGCAGTTATAGCAGGTGTTCGAATTGGGTACCTGTCAGGGGTCACAACACTCTTCACACACACCTAAACGTACAGTATGTGAGAGTGCTCACCTAGCTTTTCCCTGACTAGGCTTTAACCCCTTGCCAAAGAGGACTCCTTGCCTGGGCCCTCCTATGACCTGGCCAGATTCCACTTAGACTATATTCCCCCAGGACCCACACAGGTCTCTCCAGACTCCATGGAGAAGTCTGCTTGGGCTTCAAGCTGACCACCACAGCTGTCTGAGATCTACTACTCTAGAGGGGGTGAGGGCCAGTCCTTGGAGTGCCCGGGTTTCTCCATGGACTGCATTTTATTATATGCATATGCTGTTTTGGCCTGTGGGCCAGAGGTTGAGAGCTGCTCCTTTAAACAGTAAACCCTCATAATATGATATTTTGAACCATTTAAAAACCTTTGTCCAACTTTTTAACTTATTGTAAATCTCTGTTTTCAACAATGGCATTTCCATGACAGTACCATCAGTGTCCGGTCACTTTTGATTACAGCGAACTACTGCATGAGCAACGTTGACCAAAGTGTCCACTTGTATTACTGTGCATGCTGTTTCAATTCCTTTCTGAAGTACTGCTAGTATAGCGGGTTTTCTACGGTACACCACATCCTAGGGCTCTTTCAAATACCACATGACCTAAAATTGGCCACTTTTGCCACCGCCCCATGACTTTCTGTGACCTTTGACCGACCCCCCTAAATCACGTGGTTTCTCAGCTAAATAAGAGAAATAGCATGGGAAATTAGCATTATTCAGCACATTTCTTACTTGCAAACTCAAATTCAAAAGTGGAAAAGGATTCACAAAGCCAGCCCCTTTAAGCAACACAATGCAAAGAACCCAGCTAAATAAGAGAGATAGCATGGAAAATTAGCTTTATCCAGCACATTTCTTACTTTCAAACTCCCAGGGAAATTCAAAAGTAGAAAAGGATTCAAACAGCCAGCCCCTTTAAGCAACGCTATACAAAGAGAAATAGCTTGGGAAATTAGCTTTATCCAGCACCTTTCTTACTTGCAAACTCCCAGGGAAATCCAAAAGTAAAAAGGTATTCTCTCCCCTTTTGGAGTCACGTGACTTCACGCTTTTGTTCGATCTCCCCCCCCCCAAAAAAAAAATGGTCATGTATTTGAACGGCCCCCTACCCATAGGTAGAAGTCAAGGGGTGTGTCACGCTCCAGCCGGCCCCCACACTTCTGGTAAAACCCCTGGAAACCAAAACAAACCTACCGAGGCGGGCTGGACGGCTAATTAGAACAGAGATACAGTAATACCCCGTATAACGCGAGTACCGTATATCGTTAAAACCGCATAACGTTACAAGATTTTCGGAAACATCTTGTATCGAGTAACGCGATTTTAACGTTACACGATACAGTCGTTCTTAGCAGCAGGGTGGGTGGAAAGCTGAACGGGGTTCTCCGTTCAGCTTCCCAGCCACCGTGCAGCTACGGAGGCAGGGGTGGGGAGGCTGGAAAGCTGACGGGGGGCTCCCCCATCGGCTTACCCAGCCACCCCACAGCTGCGGAGGCATGGGCGGGTGGCTAGGGAAGCCGACAGGGAGTCCCCGTCAGCTTCCCCAGCCACCCTGCAGCTGTAGATCGGGTCCTCTGATCTCTCTGGAGGTGTTTCAGGGCTTCCCCGACGTCCAGAGCCGGTGCAGCAAGCCAGAATGTCAGGATTCGAATCCCGACGTTCTGGGTTGCTGCACTGGCTCAGGACGTCGGGGAAGCCCAGAAACACCTTGGATCGGGTCCCCACACCTCCCTGGACCCGGCGGGGGGGTCAGACCCCCCAAAATTGGTAAAAAAAAGGACGTTTTTTTTTACCAATTTGGGGGTTTCTGACCCCCCCGCCGGGTCCAGGGAGGTGGGCAGACACGATCCAAGCTTTTTCTGAGCTTCCCCGACGTCCTGAGCCAGTGTAGCAAGCCAGGATGTCAGAGTTCGAATCCCGACGTTCTGGGTTGCTGCACTGGCTCAGGACGTCGGGGAAGCCCAGAAACACCTTGGATCGGGTCCCCACACCTCCCAGGACCCAGCGGGGGGGTCAGAAACCCCAAAATTGGTAAAAAAAAACGGACGTTTTTTTTTTACCAATTTTGGGGTCTCTGACCCCCCCGCCGGGTCCAGGGAGGTGGGCAGACACGATCCAAGCTTTTTCTGGGCTTCCCCGATGTCCTGAGCCAGTGCAGCGACCCAGAATGTCAGGATTCGAATCCCGACGTTCTGGGTTGCTGCACTGGCTCAGGACGTCGGGGAAGCCCAGAAACACCTTGGATCGGGTCCCCACACCTCCCAGGACCCAGCGGGGGGGTCAGAAACCCCAAAATTGGTAAAAAAAAAAAAACAGACGTTTTTTTTACCAATTTTGGGGTCTCTGACCCCCCCGCCGGGTCCAGGGAGGTGGGCAGACACGATCCAAGCTTTTTCTGGGCTTCCCCGATGTCCTGAGCCAGTGCAGCGACCCAGAATGTCAGGATTCGAATCCCGACATTCTGGCTTCCTGCAGCATAAAAGAGGGTGGGGGAAGTTCAAAATTAGCGCGCATCGGGTCTCCCGACCTCCCTAGAGCTGATGTGCGCTAATTTTGAACTTCCCCCACCCTCTTTTATGCTGCAGGAAGCGAGAACGTCGGGATTCGAATCCTGACATTCTGGCTTGCTGCACTGGCTCAGGACGTCGGGGAAGCCCAGAAACACCTTGGATCGGGTCTGCCCACCTCCCTGGACCCGGCGGGGGGGTCAGAAACCCCAAAATTGGTAAAAAAACCGGACATTTTTTTACCAATTTTGGGGTCTCTGACCCCCCCGCCGGGTCCAGGGAGGTGGGGAAACCCGCTCCAAGCTGTTTCCAAAGTTCTCCCACCTCCCTGGAGGCAGCAGCAAGCCAAAATGTCAGGATTCAAATCCCGATGTTCTCGCTTCCTGCAGCCTCCAGGGAAACAGGGCTTTTTTTAACATTGTGTGTTCAATGTATCGCACAACGTTAAAAACCGAATAACGACGGGACTTGTGGAACCAAGTCATAACGTTATTCGGGGTACTAGTGTACAACTCTCAGCTGCTTATCAGCTCTTAAGGGGTTTTAATTGGGTAGCGTGTTCAAAGATTTGTGTGTGTGAAAGGCAGCTCTTACCCTTTTTAGTCCAATGAAGACACGTTGTTCAGAAAAATGATGAAGATTTATTGATCAGGTTCATAAAGCATAAAAGTCAGTAGCATAAGTCAGTCCAATAAAGTCCACAGGCAAATCTAGGTAACCATTTTTAAGGAGCAGAAATGCATAGCTCCTAGGCTAACGATTGCTAGCCAATAGAGAACCAGAAACAAAAGCTCTCTAATCAAAAACAGGTCTTAATCCATGAAGAAACAGAGACGAACTCTTTCTTCTCTCCAAAATGGAGAATTTGCAGTGAGGTGGGACAGCTTAGCCAATCACGTAACAGTGAAAACTTTCTCAAAACAACAGTACATTGTTTATACACGTGCCTACAGGATGCACTAGGGCTAGCCATAACATGGCTCTCGGCTAGCTTACAAAAGATAAGAAATACTGAAAAACAGGCTGTCTGTAACACAGTCTTAAGGCTCAGAGAAGACAAAAGATTTTTTCTAAGGCCTATCTGAAAATTGGCAATTTCAAGCCTTGGGAGACATTAGGAAATAGGTCCATTTCCTGACAGGGTGTTAAGTCAGGAGAAGGGGGGGGGAGACTCAGTTGCACCTCTTCAAAATGGTCTTGCGTTCCTGGTGTTTCTGTTGTTTTCTTTGTCCTGTCTGTCACATGATGATACTTCTTCCAAGTCTAGGCCAGATGTGAAACTGCCAAAATGAAGCCATATTTTGGTGAGTTCATTCTGCAGTTCCCTTTGCCTGCCTTAGTGTGAGAAAGATTATCTGGCAACACAAGGTTAACATTACCAGAGTATGCCACAGTTTTCAAGGAGGCTCTGTGTACCCCAGGAGTTCTCAACCTTTTTAAGCCAGGGGCTGAGTCACGCTCCCTCAGACAGCTGGGGGGGGGGGATATTTTGCCCATCCTCCACCACATGGCACTTCCTGGTATGGTAGAGGCAGTGGGGGCCACATGAAATGGTGCTATGGGCCACAGGTTGAAAATCCCTGGTGTACCCCATGGTGACACTAGCATTAATTCTTTTGAGCCAACGTAATGCTACATGTTGCTACCATAATTCAATTCAGTTTTGAAAAGGAAGACATAGATAACATCTATTTAAAAAATTAGGAATAGTAGCTGAGTTAGTCTTTGTTTCAAGCATATCAGAGGATAAACAAAAAAACGCCATAGCACTTTGAAGACTGTGTTAAATTCTAATGTTAGCTTTCATGGCTCAAGTCCACTTTGTCAGACATGTAGGCGTCAATTTATATACATCAGGTACAGGATGATTGATTAGCATAACAGATAAGTATGCAGATCAGTATGTCTATTTACAACTGGTAGTAGCAGATGATCTCTGGCACTTATTTGGATTAGTTATAAATACCGTATCCCCTTTTCAATTGCAAATAATAATGCTCGAAAGCCAGTCATATCCAATTCTGGGGGTCGGAGCTCATCTCCATTTACAGCCAAAGTTTCCCTGGTCCTGTGGCTGGCATCACTAGACGTCAAAGTGCATGGAACGCTGTTACCTTTCCTGCCAAAGTGATACCTATTTATCTACTTGAAATTTCTTGCTTTCTTGCTGCTAGGTTGTCAGGAGCTGGGACAGAGATGGGAGCTCATTCTGTTGTGCAGTACTCTGGTTCCGAACTGCTGACCTACCGACTTTTCAGTCATCAAATTCAGCATCTTAACCACTTGAGCCACTACAGTCTATTGCAAATACTAGGAAGATACAAACAAACACCTGGAATTGAACACTTGCTAATGAGTTTAACCTTTAGCACCTATTCACAATTGTGTGAGTTCATCCTTTGTTCTGTGAGGCAGCCTATGTTGTGAATGAAATTTTTACAGGAAAGTCTTTGTGAAGGTGATATAACAACATATAATATACAGTAATACCTCATATAACATTAGTATCGAATAACACTAAAATCGCATAACATTAAGGAATCTGGGGGGAAGAATTGCATCAGATAACATTAAGATCCTATGGGATGCTTCAGATAACAACCGCTAAAGCCTGTGTGGTTACAATGTACCTCTATGGATCCCATAGGATTTTAACATGCATCAGATAACACTAAAAATCATATAACACCAAGACTTGTGGAACCAGGTTTTAGTGTTATATGAGGTTTTACTGTACAGTAATACCTCGGATAACACTAAGACTTGGTTCCACAAGTCTTGGTGTTATCCGATTTTTAGTGTTATCCGATGCATGTTAAAATCCAGTGGGATGTATCGGATAACATTAAAGCTCCATAGAGATACATTGTAACCGCACAGACTTTAGCGGTTGTTATCCGATCCATCCCATAGGACCTTAAGGTTATTCGATCCAATTCTCTTCCCCAGATTACATAACGTTATGCGATTTTAGCGTTATCCGAGGTAAGTGTTATCCGAGGTATTACTGTACTGTAAAGCATATATAGCAACTTATAATACAACTATGTATCAAATTTGATAATGTCCCAGAAACCCTTGACTAATATTCAAACCTTTGCGATGGTTGCCCAAGCTGTGGATGTAGTTTATTTCTGCTATGTATTAAAATGTGTATGCAATTTGTTTTAGCACCATCTGTATCATGGCAAAAGTTTTCTTAGGTCAGAGCATCCACTGAAATGAACTGTAATTACTAAAACTTGCACTATATCTGAAATTCTTAACCTTTTGGCATTTCCCCTCCTTTACATTGTGTTAAACAAGTACAGTTGTACCTCGCTTAAAGAGCATAATGTGTTCCACAGGATTGCTCTTTAAGCAAGTTTGCTCTTTAAGCGAAACACCATTGTAAGTGACCAATTGTGACCAGTGTGGGGGGATTGCAAACCCCAAATTATTTGTTAAGCAAGTTTTTGGTTGGTTTTATTTGTTAAGTGAAGCGAACATTCAGAAAAATTCTGCTCTTTAAGTGAGTTACTCTTTAAGTGAGGTGCTCTTTATGCGAAGTTTGACTGTACAGTACAGACAAGAAAGGCAGATGTGGAACATAACTTGTCTCATATACTCTCCATGTTTTAGTATTATATACTGGGAAATCTGTTTTTAATAAGCTCAAATGAGAAAAGATGTTCTGGTGGTTTATTTTACTCTTTTAATTGTTGAGAAGTTGGTATTCTTCTTACTCTTTAATTGCAGCATTTTCTTACATGTGTATGCCTGATGAAAACTGCTTGGGAATGGAAACATGCTGGGTGGGGAAATGCAAACCAGTAACGTAAACCTTTGCTCTTCATTTTATCTAGAACAGAGAAGATGGCTACAAATTTTACTAGTCGATATAAAAAGGACCTGAGTACCGAAACCCTCAAGACAAAACTTGTCCGCCGGAAGTCCATTCAGCAGAAAGAGAACAGGCAGAAGGAGTTCAATAAAGGCCGGCAGTTTGGACTGATTGATGTCAATATACAGGCATCGAGAGATGGGGCACTTTCTCAGTTGAATGAGACAGGCGAAGCCCACTCACCAAAGAGCATTGCTAAGCCTAGTAAGTAAAAACTAGTGGTCTTCTTTCATGTTCCAGTCAAATCCTGGACTCCCAAAATGAAGCCTGTGGTGTAATTTAGACATTCTCACTCTAGTCCAGTGATGGCAAACCTTGGCACTTCAGGTATTCTTGAATTTCAATTCCCAAAAGCCCTGATCACCAGGTGTACTGACTTGGGCTTCTGGGAATTGGAGTCCAAGAACACCTGTAGTGCCAAGGTTTGCCATCACTGCTCTAGTCTGACCTAAATTTGTCAAATTTTTCTTTAAAAAAAGACATGGATGTCTTAGATCAGGGGTTCTCAACCCACAGGCCAGACCCGGCCCACAGCACCATTTCATGTGGCCCATGTCACTGGAAGCAGAAGAGTATAAAACAGCTGTTACCTGAATTTCAGACTCCAAGGCCTTAAGAAGTCTGAAATCATTTTATTTTTAATATTTAGGAACCTTTTCACAGGCGGAAGCTTTAAAAATGAGCCATAGACCAATTGTTTGATACATAATAAAGAAGTTTACTTGAAAATCAGATTGAAATAAAAAAGCAACGATAATTAGTACAGATTTCAACAGGGAAAGAGCCTGTAGTTTTTGACCTATCTCTAGGCAGATGGTAGAAGCAAGGAGAATAGGTAAAGTTTACTGACTGCAGAGTTGTTTTATATGTTTCAGGGCCCCCCTACTCTTACAGTTACAGTAAAACAAAGAAAGGAAGATCATGACTATTCAATTAAAATAGGTACACAGATTAAAGAGGAAATGTTACAGTTTTACAATCACAGAAGAAACAACAACTTTTAGGTCTCTGCATTCCTTTCTTGATGAGTCATAGAAGTGTTAATCAGCAAACATCAGCAAGGGATGGGCAGGAGAGGAAGTACTCAGCTCCTTTCTTTAGGCAAATTATCAGATGTTATCCTTAGCAGTGCAGGGAGACAGTACATTGGTACCCCGGATAACGTTATGACTTGGTTCCACAAGTCTTGTCGTTATCCGGTTTTTAACGTTGTGCGATACATTGATCACACAATGTTAAAAAAGGCCCTGTTTCCCTGGAGGCTGCAGCAAGCCAGAACGTCGGGATTTGAATCCTGACATTTTGGCTTGCTGCAGCCTCCAGGGAGGTGGGGGATCTTTGGAAACAGCTTGGATCGGGTCTCACCACCTCCCTGGACCTGGCCGGGGGGGGGGGTCAGAGACCCCAAAATTGGTATTTAAAAAAAGGACGTTTTTTTTTTTACCAATTTTGGGGTCTCTCTCCCCCCCCCCCCCCGCCGGGTCCAGGGAGGTGTGGAGACCCAATCCAAGCTGTTTCTGGGCTTCCCCGACGTCCTCAGCCAGTGCAGCAAGCCAGAATGTCGGGATTCGAACCCTGACGTTTTGGCTTGCTGCACTGGCTGAGGACGCCAGGGAAGCCCAGAAACAGCTTGGATCGGGTCTCCCCACCTCCCTGGACCTGGCTGGGGGGGGGGGCCAGGGACCCCGAAATTGGTAAAAAAAAAAACGTGTTTGCTCTGTGTTTGCTCTACCCAGTAGCCCAATTGGAGCACTTCCTCCCTCCCCCAGCATAGAGTTCACCCCGCCTGTCTGGGGTAAGGCAGGCAGCTGACATGTAGTGTGAGGGTGCATTGCAGTTGCAATTTAGGCACACAGTTCACCATCACTGCTCTATTCTGATGTTGACACATTCTTGCAAGTTTATGTAATTTGAACATGGACAGGCCTTGGTTGTTCATTTTAATGAAGTTAATGGGGAGATTTATACCCTTTCCTCCTCTTCCTTTCGTCCCTTGAAGGTCAGATCCCAAATGCTGCAGTAAAGTATCGGGGCCAGCAACGCCTAGAAATGCTCCAGCGTTACAAAGCTGAAAAAGAACTTCGAAAGTTAAAAGAGCAGAGAGAAAAACCTACATTTAAATGTGGGCGATTCAGACCAGAAGACCATCCCTTTTTACCCAAAGGATCACAAATCCCTGTGCTGAGCAAAGCAAAGGAGGTGGTTGCAAAAGCATCAAGCATTGTACGTATGGCTTCATTTCTGTCCATTTTCTTTTATGTCATTCACATGGGCTTAGTTCAGTGATAGCGAACCTCTTAGAGAACGAGTGCCCAAACTACAAGCCAAAACTTATTTATTGCAAAGTGCCAACACAGCAACAGGGGAGGAAGGAAACACTTCCATTGAGCTGCTGGGCATGGGGGTGTGTGTGCACTCTGTGCTGGGGGGAGGGAAGAAGTGGTCCAATTGGGCTGCTGTCAGAGGGGCAGGATGAATGTGTTGGGGGGAGGGAGGAAGCGGTCCCATTGGGCTGCTGGGCAGAGGGATGGGAGTGCCACCTCTGGCACACATGTCATAGGTTCACCATCACTGGCTTAGTTCATGTGTCATACCTAAAAAAATTCCATGGTAGTCATTGTGTTCTGGGAGTGGTTGTGTGTAAAAGTAAAATCACCTAGAACCATGATGGCGAAGCTTGGCACTCCAGCTGTTCTTGGACTTCAGTTTCCAGAAGCCCAAGTCTCTGTGGATCCACATGAACGGATTCACTGCATGTACGTGTAGTAAACCCATTCGTGTGGATTCACAGAGACTTGGGCTTCTGGGAACTGAAGTCCAAGAACACCTAGAATGCCAAGCTTCGCTATGACTGACCAACTGTATCAACAGTCAAGAATTCTTCAGGGCCAAGATTGCAGTCCAGTGATATCAGGGTGGGTGAGTGGAGAGACAACTACCTGTTTCCCCGAATATAGGACCTCCTCCTATAGTAAGGCACTCCCTATTTTCCCCATTTCAGAAATATAAGGGCCCCCCAAAAAATAAGGCACCTAAATCTTGCCCTGGCGATCCACTGTATCAGCCATAAATGTGTACTTTATTCTTTGTCATGGAAAAATAAGACATCCCCTGAAAATAAGACCTTGTGCATATTTTGGAGTTTTTAAAAATATAAGACAATGTCTTATATTCGGGGAAACACGGTAGGAGTCACTATATTTACTGGTTAGGAAGTGCAGATTATTTAAATAGTGTAGCTTTAAAACATACCCTATTTGCCGGCTTATGAGATGCATCGGAGGATAAGATGCATGCTGTCATTGCCAAAATGGACCCGCTAGAGGCCACTATATACAGTGAATTTGCAGGCACACAAGACACACTCCTTTTTCCAGTGTATTTTAAGGGGAGGAAATGTGTCATACACAGGCAAATAGGGTATACAGTAAAACCCCTACTTACGTAAAAAGTGTGTTCCATAGGCTTTTATGTAAATCGATATTTTTTTTACTTCAATCGAAGCAAACCCATAGGAAAAATGATTTTTTTTAACTCGAAGCAAACCCATAGGAAATTGCATTAGGTAAATCGGGACATTTATGTAAATCGGGACATGGTTTTAGTGCAAAAATCACTTAAGTCAAATTTTATGTAACTCGAGGCATATGTAAGTTGGGATTTTACTGTATATTCTAAAGCTATAATATCTAACAAGTAGGATAGGAAATCTAATCAATCTTATATCTTGATTCATTCTAGGAAGAACCTCCAATGAGATTAACAAGATCAAAGGCAAAGAACCAGTTGCAGGAGCCAGTTAAGCCGCAACGTTCTATGGTTTGTCTTTTATTTTTCTCATTATAGTTTTTGAGTGTTAAATAGAGAAGTGGGCCAACAGAGTTTGGGCATTAACCTCTAAACCTGGAAGATGTGCTATGTGTGCATCTGTTGAATCTGATATGCACCTGAAATTAAACATAGGTGGATGGGTGACCTTTTCTCTTACCTGTGAACTATTTTTCCCTGTTCCTTGTTTTACACCAGACGTAATTACATGTCAATAAGATATTTATGTCTTAAGGCAAGCTCCCAGCTATAAAATACTCAGCAGTGGTTTCCCAGTTGTTCCTTCTGATCTTTTCTTATTCATTCGTGTCAGAGGCATCACTAACATGTAACAACATACAAAGCTAAAATTAATACATCTAAAACAAAATAGAAATAAAAGAGCTAGATAACATCTGCCCAATATCAGGCTACATCAACAGCATTTCCTTTTGCCAATATAAGGTCCTCATTGCACATTGGGGGGCATTGTGTGCATTGTATCATATGGGAGATAGTTTGCACTTCTCCGCATTCACACAGGCTGTCATCTACAGGGAAACCCCACTTTCTCATATATAGCCCTTGATCTTCCTACCCCTGCAGGCAGTCCGTTTAAAGCTTTCAAAACAGGCCATGGTCGTTCTTGGCCAGGCAGTAGAGAGTCCTGTGGTTCTGCCCAGTTATCTGGTAGCTCCTTGCTCGCCTTCCCTAGTTCTAGTTCTAGGATGGTCTGTGGGGACTAGTTGTTTGGAGGGACAAAAGTTGTGAGGTAGCGATGCCTTGATTTCGGTCTCTGCTTTGGTGGTTGGTGATCAAAGAGCAGGTGTGTTTCCAAGGATATGACCCATTCTTTCTGAGCAGCACTTTCTCAATGGAATTTTGATGGGGGGATGCCAGCTAAACAATGCACTTTGTAGGCATCCTGTGACCAATCTCGCTGTTTTGTTTAAGGCCACATCCACCTTGTTTTGCATGTTTCCAAAGAGTGTCTTTTCCATGCTTAGTTGTAAAAGAAAGCTCTTCTGATGCTCGTTGATTTATTCTACTTTCCCAAACAACAATAACACTTTGATTAAAAAACAGCCAGATACTAGAGGAGATACCCTGAACATAACTTATAAGGGTCCTACACATGAGTAATAGACCACCCATGGAAAACTTGGAAGCCTAGATTCTTTCCCAGTTGACAAAGTTAGTTTATCAATAGGGTTGCACCCTGAGAAGTGTTGTGCTTTTTGATTCAATATTATCCGTATATACAATAGAACCCCGGACAACGTGATGACATGGTTCCACAAGTCATGACGTTGTCCGGTTTTTCACGTTGTTCGATACATTGATCGAACAATGCTAAAAAAAAGCCCTGACGTCAGGGACAAACCACGCCGAGGCAAGGCTCGGCATTCCCCCCCACCCCGGGTAGGCATGCGATCGCGTGTCGTTCGGGGTTAGGGCAAGGTACGGGAAAGACCCCCGTCTCCTGCCCTAACCCCGAACGACACGCGCGCACACGCTCGAAGTTGCGAAAGTGTAAGGATCTTTACCTTTTTGCAATGTCGGGCAGCTTGGAGGCTTGCGTGGTGGGGCGGCAGTGACGGGAGGATGCGGTAAGGTCCCTCGCATCCTCCTGTCACCACCACCGTGCGCGCACGCCCAAAGTTGCGAATGTGTAAGGATCTTTACCCTTTTGCAACGTCGGGCGGCTTGGAGGCTTGCGCGGCGGGGCGGCGGTGACAGGAGGATGCGGTAAGGTCCCTCGCATCCTCCCGTCACCACGCCGCGCGCGCATGCCCGAAGTTGCAAACGTGTAAGGATCTTTACCCTTTTGCAACGTCGGGAGGCTTGCGCGGCGGGGCGGCGGTAACAGGAGGATGCGGTAAGGTCCCTCGCATCCTCCCGTCAACGCGCCGCGCGCGCACGCCCGAAGTTGCAAAAGTGTAAGGATCTTTACCCTTTTGCAACGTCGGGCGGCTTGGAGGCTTGCGCGGCACGGGGGCAGTAACAGGAGGATGCGGTAAGGTCCCTCGCATCCTCCTGTCACTGCCGCCGTGTGCGCACGCCCGAAGTTGCGAACGTGTAAGGATCTTTACCCTTTTGCAACGTCGGGCGACTTGGAGGCTTGCGGGGCGGGGCGGGGTGGCGGTGACAGGAGGATGCGGTAAGGTCCCTCGCATCATCCTGTCACCGCCGCCGCGCGCGCACGCCCGAAGTTGTGAACGTGTAAGGATCTTTACCCTTTTACAACGTCGGGCGGCTTGGAGGCTTGCGCAGCATGGCGGCGGTGACAGGAGGATGCGGTAAGGTCCCTCGCATCCTCCTGTCACTGCCGCCGCGCCGCGCGCACACGCCCGAAGTTCTGAAAGTGTAAGGATCTTTACCCTTTTGCAACTCGAAGTTTCGAAAGGGTAAGGATCCCTGTACCCTTTCCAAACATCGTGGTGGCGGGCGCTGGGGGGGGGTTGGTTTGGGTAGATGTTCTACCCAATCCAACTGGGCCCCCCCCCGCATACGCTTGTATCGAATAATGTGAAAATTGCGTTATTCGATACAAGATTTTCCCGAAAATCTTGTCGCGTTATGCGGTTTTCACGCTATCGGGTACTCATGTTATCCGGGGTATTACTGTACTTGAGTATAAGTCATCCCAAATATAAGTTGATGTCCAGTTGTACCTTGCTTGCTCTTTAAGCAAGTTTGCTCTTTAAGCGAAACACCATTGTAAGTGACCAACTGTGACTTCTGGTGGGGGGGATTGTCAACCCTAATTTATTTGTTAAGCAAGTTTTTGGTTGGTTTTATTTGTTAAGCGAAGCGAACATTCAGAGAAAATACTGCTCTTTAAGCGAGGCACTCTTTATGAGAGGTTTGACTGTATCTAATTTGGACATCTAAAACTAGGAAAACAGATTGACCCAAGTATAAGTCGGGGTTGGAAAATGCAGCAGCTGCTAGTAAGTTTCAATAATTAAAATACTTGGAAATACAATAAAATTAATTAATTTAACATTTGTGTGGGTATGTTTTTTAGTGTTTATGTTGACCTGAGTATACGTCAAGTCCCATTTTTGTACCTCATTTTGGGGGCTAAAAAACTTCACTTATACTCGAGTATATATGGTAATTTAATTCCTCAATGTTGCAGTAATTAAGGAAAATCCGAATAAATCCGAATAAATAAAAATAAATAAATAAATAAATAAAATATCATCTTGTCTATCTGACTACAAGATTAATTCTCCAGAGAACTCTAACAGTGCTAACTGGTGCATGGGATTTCTCTTATTGATAGAGAATTCCCCACATTATATCAAATTTTTCTTTTGAAATTGATGCTCATATATATGGCATGTTCCCACCATTTCTCTGAAGTGCTCTCGGACACATAAAAGCTTGAGAAAAATCAAAACCAGTTAACCTCATGATGTTACAAGATGTCTAGATTTATTTCAACTTCAACACTTCTAATACAAGGAAAATGTAAATATTTCTTTATTAGTGCTTCCCTGAAATTAAGATCTCGTTGGATCAAATGCTACAAAGATTTGTGCTTTTGTGAATAATCCACTTTGAGTTACCGGTATTTAATCTTGCTTTAAGCAAGTTTGTAAATGAATGTTGTCTATGGTGAGTAACATTTCCCACCAGGTGCTTGCGTGAGCGGCTTTACTAAGGACAGACTTAAGCTGTGTATAACTGAAGGAGAAGAGGACTGCTGTGGTATTAGTGGTTAAGACACAGAACTTGATGGCTGGAAGGTTGACAGGTCAGCAGTTCCAGACTGAGTGCTGCATGATGGAGTGAACTCCCATCTCTGTCCCAGCTCCTGCCAACCTAGCATTTCTAAAGCAAGAAATTGCAAGGAGATAAATAGGTATCACTTTGGTGGGAAGGTAAACAGTATTCCTTGCACTCTCTAATCATGCCTGACACATGACTACGGAAATGTCTGTAGATGCAGACAGTGCTGGCTCTTTGGCTGTATATGAAGATGAGCACCGCACCCTAGAGTCGGATATGACTCGCTTTTTGAGCAAGGGTGACCTTGACTTTTACCCTTAACTGAAAGAGTCATTGTCTTGTTATATGTGATACAGCTGAGATTGCAAAAGAGCCGCAGCAAACTTCTGAAATGTCTCTTCAACTTGTCTCTGCAGAAGGTCCCCAACTACAGCAAAGGCAGCACATCCCAAGCACCTAAGCAGAAGCAGATCTACATAGACAAACCTCTCCCCAAAAAAGAGAGCAAAGGTATGAAAAGTTGACCCTGAGAACCAAAATAGCATTGCTTAGATTTTTGCCCTTCCAGATGTTTTGGACTCCAACTCCCAGAACCCCATGCTGTCAGCCAAACTGGCAGGGCCTCCTGGAAGCTGAAGTCAGTACCGTCCAAAAGACCAAAAGTTGGGAAGTGCTGGTCAAGCCATTGGCTGAAATCCAATTGCTTAGTGTATTCTGTAGCACCCAACATGACAAAGACATTTGAACATTAAAGCTACTCTCTGTGTGTGATGTTTTAATTAATTGCATGCTGTCAAGCCAATTTCAATTTACAGTGAGCCTTTCTAGGTTTTTCTATGTAGAGAATATACAGAAGTGGCTTTCTGTTCCCTCCTCATGGGGGCATCCTGGGAGTCTGCATCTTGCCCACGACTATACAGGAAAATTGAAATCCCAACATTTTGGTTCTACAGCCAGACACCTAAGCTGTTATTACTATGGGGGTGGCAATGAAGGTGGACAGTTTCAGGGAACTTTATTCCCCAAAGAATACCTTTCGAAACTGTGGAGATTGTCTAGATCACTGTCTAATAATGTTTAGAGCAGAGGTGCCTAAATGATGGCCCATGGGCCAGATCCAGCCCCCAATGCCAATTCCGCTTCTGGGAGCAACAAGGGCTTCGCAGGCTGGATGAATTGGCGTCAGGGGCTGGATCCGCCTGTGGGCCATAGTGACTGGCCCCCTGAACCACATGACCAGCCTACAGCCCAAAAATTTTGGGTACCTCTGGTTTATAGCCTCCTCTATAAACCGTCTTGGCCTTGTTTCAATTTCAACTGGAGTTTTGCAATCAGTTTGAATAATCTGGAATAGAATTTTAAAGTTGGTAGAGGTTCTGTAAGAATCTTTTTTCCTGGGTATTCCAGTAGGAATATGGAAAAATGTTTTGGATTTTAAGTATCCCTTAGCTAGCATGCCCAGAAGCCATACCTGCTGGTGTGTTCTTGAGTTGTAATCCAAAAAACCCACAATGTTCCCTTGCTTTGGTACTAGATTTCCAATTGGTTCTAGTTTTGCTAGCAAGGTGGCTTGCTTGATGCTTGCATTTATTCTGTTTTAGCCCTACCTGTAAGGGCCTTTAGTCTTTCCTGTTCAGTTGATGTTGGCTATGCTCTACCAGATATTTTTTTCTACTACTGACGACACAAAGAAAGCCAAATATTCACTATGTCCTGAGTTGCAATGCAATAGCATATGGTATGAAATCCCATTTCATTTTATAGGATTTAATTTTGGGTATATGTGGAATGGGGTTTGGAGTGGCTTAGTGTTTAAGACGCTGAACTTGACGACTGGAAGGTCGGGAGATCAGCAGTTTGGAACCCGAGTCCTACACAACGGAGTGAGCTCCTGTCGCCTTTCCCAGCTCCTGCTAACCTAGCAGTCCAAAAGCAAGAAATTGTAAGTAGATCAATAGTTACCGCTTTAGTGGGAAAGGTAACAGCATTCTGTGCACTCCGGTGTCTAGTCATGCCCACCAAATGCCCATGGAAACATCTGCAGACCTAGACAGCGCTGGCTGTTTAATTGTAAATGGAGATGGGCACTGAACCCTGACTGGCTTGAACAAAGGTGACATTTATCTATATTATATGTAGATTAAATTGTGTGATTGATGTGAATAGCCTTTCAGAGTGTGAAAAGATTTTAAAATGCAACAACCTATGCCTTCCATCCACTTGCAGTGACTCCACTTCCAGTTTCCACCACTACAAAAGGAAGAATTACCAGAGCAACAACATCTGCAAAGAGCAAAATACCCCAGGCTTCACAACCAGCTGCTCCTATGGGTGAGTAAAGAAGTGGAAAGCTACACCTGAGCCCCTGGATGTGGAGCATTCAGCTCAGCTTTATCTTTTCTTTATCTGAAGCTTTGCCTGGCTGTCTGGCCAGGTTATCCTGCTATGGTAACAGAGTAGACCCTACTGCCAGCTACTCAATGCTGAGTGTCAGGCGGTGGTTAACTAACCTGACAACCCTGAGAACTAATGGCTTGGGTGCCAGAGTTCAGAGGGAAAAGTGACGGTCCCCAAGTGAATTAAATCCCACTTGAATCCATCTTGATGGAGGGCAGCAGCTTCATCATTACTGGCCAGGGGCTGAGGAGTACTTTGCTTGCCAAAAGAACTCAGGACCAGAAAGTGGCTTGTGGAACTGGATTAGTGGTACGGGGGCCAAGCTGTGATGCGGAAGGCAGATGAAAGTCCACTGCATTATATTCTCAAGACACTCTTCATGGCTGATCATCATGAGGATCACTACTATTCAGATTTGAACACTACAGAAGAAGAAGAAGCTTTGCCTATCTGAGTTTTTAGTCCATGCTTTTCCAATCCTATAAAACATCTGGGTGTTTTCTTTTTAAACTTCTCTGCCTTTGCTTTTACACTGTGTGCGCACCAGTCTATAGATCTTTTTTAAAATATTTTTTAGTAAGATTTTCAATCAAGTATAAAATGAAACAAAATAATAAAGGAACAAAAAAAGGAAAATATTTTAACAATAATAATTAGCAGTAAGTTTGTAAGTCTTTTCTAATACACTATTTAGATCAACATACAGTCTAGATCTTTGGTTTTAAAAAATAAATGCAAGTAATACTGCTCTCTGTTGTGTTTTAGGTAATCCGCCACATAAAAGAGCTATAACTAGAGGGAAGCAGCAACAAGGGATGAAATACAAAGGGGCAATGGTGAGTGTCCTGTTTTAATTTATTTATTAATATTTTTTGCATGCCAACTTCACACAGATTGTGTCAACAGGAAGGAATCTTCCATGGCAGGCAAATCAGTGAAGGAGAAATCCAGCAGCGTAGTGTGCTAAAAGCCATGCCAGAGCGTCAAGGATAACTTGTCTCCACATGGCTAGCTGGTGAACTCTTCTGCATCTGTACTTCAGGGATTGTAAGGATAATGCCCCTCAATTATCCCACTATTGTAGGACTCATTCCACCTTCCAGAGACCTGTACCCAGTGGTGGGCAGCAAATTGTTTTTACTACCACACTGTGGGTGGAGCCTACATCGTGGGTGATCTAGTCATGCCTGCCATATGACCATGTATACATCTGCAAACACAGGCAGCACTGGCTCTTTGGCTGTAAATTGAGATGAGCACTGCACCCTAGAGTCGGATATGACTGGCTTTTGAGCAAGGGAGACCTTGAACCACTTTCAGGGACAAAACCTGACGTCAAATTTGAATACCAATCAGGGATCTTCTGTTATTAGGTAAAGGTTGCCCTTGCTCGAAAGCCAATCGTTACCAACTCTAGGGTTCAGTGCTCATCTCTGTTTATAGCCAAAGAGCCAGAGGACTTGATCCACAAAAGCTCACAGTAAAATACAGCAGTTAGTCTTTAAGGTGCCACAACGTTTTTGTCTTTTTGTTTTGTTTACTCTCTGATATGCTTGCACAGAATAAAACATTTTAAATGGTAGCTTTGTTAGTCTGGGCAGGGCAGGGAGGTGGGCGTGGCCACCCAATTTCTCTCTCTCTCTCTCTCTCTCTCTCTCTCACACACACACACACACACACACACACACACACACACACACACACACACACACACACACACACACACACACACACACACACACACACACACTGGCTGAAGGCCACCCAATTTTGCCACCCCCCTGCCCGAAGGCCACCCAATTTTGCTACCCCCACCCCTGCCGGGTGTGTGTGCAAACCTGTTGCTGCCCACCACTGCCTGTACCCTTTTGAGAAGCCCTCACCAACCTTTGTGCTGCTTCAGAGTACCTGTGGCTTTGCTCCAGGCTAGAGAAATTATGATAGCTCTCAATCACTGACTGTTTCTGCTTACAGACCAGACAGATCAAGTAGGACATTCAGTGTGGATTAGCTTAATGGTAGTGTTGCCAATAATGAAATAAAGGAATTGGATTTCTCCCACCAGCTTAAGTTCTATGAATAAGTACAACGTCTTCTGGTTCCAATCAGGTTTATTTAGATGAAAAAATAGAAAAGTTCAGGTTCAGGTACAAAATAGGAAAAAAAGGAACATTTTTACTTTCCCCTTTCCCAGAACAAAACAAGAAAAACATGTCTAGCTATATTTCTCTGGCCTGGCCTAGCCAGCTAACACATTTGACTACATATTGCTATTGTTTACTCACAAGCACACTATTTCTTGTTCAGCATCTTGGTAATCAGAGTCATGGCAGTAGCAACCATGGCATTTTCCTCCCACATTTCAATATAACAAAACCCATCTTTTCCCTCATCCCTCCTCTTCCTGGGTTATCACCAATTAAAGCACAGCATACAATGTTCATCATCTTAGTTCCTTCACACAGTTTTCAGCCTGATATGACTACAGTGGTATCTTGCTTTACGAATGCTTCAGTTAACGTAATTTACAAATGAGAATCCATTGAAATTAATAATGCCTCGTTTTGTGAATTTTTTTTTGCAACAGATTAATTGGTTTTCAGTGCATGGGCATGTGTCTTTTGCTTTATTCTAGACCAGGGGTTCTCAATGTTTTCCAGTTATGGGGCATACCACACCGCCTCAGACAGCTGTAAAATGTGGACTCATTTATGGTTGTTGTAAATGCATTTACCAAGGCCACAGACTCATTTATGGCTGCATAAACACATTTACATGGCCATAAATGAGTCCATGGTTAATTCTGGTGCCTGCAACTGGAGCAAGGTGGGGGGGGGGATTATTTGGCACCATGGGTTGTAGGTTGCAAATCCCTGTTCTAGACACTTAGGTTGCCTAATGAGATGGGGCATTGGCGGCTCATGATTGGCCAGAAAAACAAAAGGTAAATGGAATAATGAATTAATATAGAGGCTTTGCTTTAAATGATAAAGTAGTTTCCTTGAGTTGTTAATTCCCTGGACAGAGCTAGAGAAGCCTGGGAATTCCGCCTTCAAGGCAGATGCTGATTAGTTTACTTTAAATGTGCTGTAACCATAACAGGATGAAAACTGTGGGAACGGAACTAAGATAATGAACATTATATGCTGTGCTTTAATTGGTTAAAGCCCTGGAAGAGGAGGGAAGAGGGGGAAAGATTTTGTTGTTGTTATGGGGGAATGTGGAGGAGAAACTACCATAATTTTGCCATGTTTTAGGATCGCTTGTCACGATGTGTACTTGTGAGTAAACAATAGCAGAATGTAGTCTACTTTGTTAACAGGCTATGCTAGGCTGGAGAAATATAGCTAGAAATGCTTTTCTTATTTTATTCTGGGAAAGGGGCAAGCAAAATGATTCTATTTCCTATCTTGTGCCGGATTCTGATCTGTCCTAAATAAACCTGATTGCAACCAGAAGAAGTCGAATTTATTTCTTATAGTGCTAAGCTGGTGGGAGAAAGTCCAGTTTCTTTATTTCATTCTTGGTAAGTTAATCCACACTGCAAGTCCTACCTGATCTGACTGGTTTTTAAGACTAAACAGGCAGTGATTGAAAGCTATCATAGATTTCTCTAGCTTGGAGCAGGACCAGAAGTATTCTGAAGCAGCACGAAGGGTTGTGTGGGCTTCTGGAAGGGGTGCAGGTCTCTGGAAGGTGGAATGAGTCTCATGATATTGGATAATAAGTGTGAGTCTTAACCTTACACATTCATTCATTCGTTTCATTTATTCGATTTATATGCCCCCCTACTCGGTGCAACCAACGCAGGGCGGCTCACAGAACCCACAAATATAACATTCCACAAACATCAACACTATAATCAACAATATGCTACATAATCACAATATATCACAATACATTTGAAATTAAATACAATAGAAAATACAATGCAAAAAACCAGAAAAATAACAACAAATACATCAATATTATCAATGTACAATCAAACCTCGCATAAAGAGCATTTCGCTTATAGAGTAACTCGCTTAAAGAGCAAAAATTTTCTCTGAATGTTCGCTTCGCTTAACAAATACAACCAACCAAAAACTAGCTTAACAAATAAATCAGGGTTCACAATCCATCCCACAATTGGTATCTTACAGTGGTGTTTTGCTTAAAGAGCAAACTCGCTTAAAGAGCAATCCTGTGGAACGCTCTTTAAGCGAGGTACAACTGAATATCATAGAAACAGTTACAAACAGTCACTTCCCTCTGGGCAGACAGTGATAGTTACAAAGCAGCAGAATAGCAACCAATACATCGATATTATAGGTACATATCATAAAACAAATTACAATACAAAAAAATCACTTCCCTTCGAGACAGATATGATCATTTCCCTCCAAACGGACAGTTATGGTCACTTCCATCCAAGTGGGCACTGGGCAAAGGGATCCTTCCTTGGGGGCCCAAGGCCAGCTGGGCGGTGGTGTTCCGTGGTCTTAAAAATGTCCTTGGGTTGTTTGTAACAGGCAGTGTGTGAGATAAAAGAGAACATTCAAATGGCACCAGTGGAAGAAGAGATGCCCAAGTCAAGGACAGTTACTGAAACACATGGAACTTCCCTGGAAGAAGAAAACCTGCCAGCCTCTCAAGGCCCAGCACCTGCTCTGCCAAGGAGAAACCCTTCCTTTGCCCCGCAGAACTTTCTCTTCAAGCCTCTGGAGGGCCTGGCCCCCTTCCAGGTGAAACCTATGAGTCCTTCCAGGGCAGATCTATTCCTATCACCCAATCTCTTCTGGAATCCCAGCCACAGCACCAGGTATGGACCCTTATATGACACTCTTGAGTTGGACTGGCCTGACACGTGTAACAAATAGCAGCAACACTTCTATACCGCCCCATAGCACTTAATGCACTCTCTATACCATGGGTGGGAGTTAGTCTGTGTTCTGGTTTGGTTGTATTTTGTGAGGTTATATTTTATACTTTTCATTGTACTGTTGCTGTTTTGACTGTAAGCCGCCCTGAGTCGCCTCGGCGAGTGGGCGGCAATATAAATCAGTCACAAGGTACACAGAAGATCTGGCAGAGTGTTGGTCATCGCACTGAGCAATTGCACTGATGCTTGCCTTGTGAAACATGCTTATTTTAAGTCATATCAGAAAACAAAACACAATAAAAAACACTAGCACTTTAAAGACTAACTGCTATATTTTTATTGTTAGCTTTCGTGGATCAAGTCCACTTCTAGACAAGGAGTGAAACTTGCAGGCATGGTTTTTATACACCAAATTCAGGGGTCAAAGGGAGCAGGGTGTGTTCAAGCAAAATGACAGACAAGAAGCAAGCACAACTACAGATTCCCACAGCCATCAGCAACAATAGATTATTCAGATTAGATCTAAATGTCTCCCTTTCAATCTCAAAGGTGCTGAGAAAGCCCATTCTGGTCTGATCAACCATTGACTTGCAAACAAAAACACTATACCTGGTTACTTCCTGTTTTGCTAAAGAGAATTGGCAGGAAGATTGTAATATAATATATAAAATATGTAGCAGCATATAGTAATCTGTGTATCAAATTTGATAATGTCTCAAAAACCCTTCGCTAATATGTAATACCCTGTGATGGGTATCTAACAGATGGATGTATTTGATTTCTGCTGTCTCCCTTTCAATCCTAGTTTTGTAATTTCTCTGTTCCAGAATTGTAACTTTCTGGTCTTGGATAGAGTGTCCAGTTAGATTGAAGTAATTTGAGACAGTGGTTTGAGGCTGGGGATAATGATAGTGGAAAGAGAAGCATAAGAAAAGAAACCAGGATATCTTTCTGGAAGTTTGAAATATATTCTGCAAGGGTAAAGTAGAACAGAGAGGTTATTTTTGAGTTTGGGATGGAAAGCAATGCTTTTTGAATGTTTCTGGTCCATATTTTTCTTTAGTACTAAATGTCTGTAAGTGTTTGTTATTAGGAGAAGACAAAGATTATTTTGCCCTTCATAGGTTTGTATTGTTTAATAAAGAGAAATCTATTTTTGCTTAAACACCAAAAGTGTCATACTTGTGGACTGTGGATGTAATAGCAGTGTTAGCTAAGAATAAATTAATTTGTAGTTCCCGTCACTGCAAAAGTTGCAGCAACTGATGAAAAGCCTCGGAAGACTTCTCCAAAGTCTGGAGGTCTAGAAACTGTGGTTCTTAAAGGTACAAAATGCATTTAAATAGTTGGGACCAAAAGGGAGCTAGGCAAGGGGTCCTTCCAGGTATGATGGTGACCAGTCATGACAGGGCCAGAAGCAGGCTGAGATTCCTGGTTCGTGTCATCCTCTGGTTCAGGTACCGGCTGGAGCTGAGGGTCAGATGCAGGCTGAGATGGCAGAACTGGGGTGGGCAGAGGAAGTATCTCCTGATTCAGGTTACCTTTAGAGTCTGATGAGGACTGGATCACAACAAGTGCTGAGGTGGAATGCGGGGGCCACAACTCAAAGCCTCACCCCAGCCTCATTCACTCGCAGCCGAGTAGGAGCTGGTGGCGAACGGGCTAGGCAGGCGAGCCCATCTAGAAGCGGCTGGTCGAAGAGGTGTGCCGAGCCGGACAGAGGAAGCCCTGGCAGGGAGAGGGAGAAAAGAAGCCTTTGCTGCCCTCTTCTCCTGTTGTGTTGTTGGTGTGGGTTCTAGGAACCTGCCGGAGCCTTCCTTTGCTGCCATGCGTGTATGTGTGTGTTGCAGGTGGCACAGCCAGGAAAATAGAGCAGATGACTCAAGTGTAAGCCAAGTTTGTTTGTTTTTTCAGAACACACACACGTAACAATCACCTTCCCAACAGTGATGACTATAATAAATAAGTAAAAAAAACTGGGTCCCACCCCAAGCAAGTTAATTGCCTTGTATCTCCACCCAAGTATTCTGACTCACTGAGAATATTAGAGGTTGATATCCTCAAGGTGCACTCAAAAAGAGAGAGCACTGATCAAGAAACCACACTTTCTAACCCACCCACCCCCTGTTCCTTCTTGGGAGGAGAAGCCTTGGTCCATGTTGAGAATCATTCATTAAGAGAACTTGAGGTGCCAAGCGGTTGGAATTCTCCCAAATGATGTAACAAATATCTTATTATTATGCTTCTCCCTAGTGAAGCCCCTAAAGAAGGTACCAAAGAAATTGGGCTAAAGGACTGCAACGATCAAACTTTCTCTCTCCCAGAAGTGGCTCAGAAGGAAAATCAGGAACACCAGGCAGCGCTGGAATTGCTGACACCAGAGGAAGGTAAGACAGAGAAAGAACTCTGGTACAGCACAATTGCTGAGCAGCTCCATTATGGCTCACAAATTTGCCTTTTTTAACTACAACTCCCAGAATCTACTTGCAAACAGGGACACTGGGACCTGCCAGCTTGGGCAGGGGGCGGCAACCTTTTAAAGTCGGGGGCCAGACCATGCTCCCTCAAACAGTTTAGGGGGCTGGACTGGTGTTCTCCCTGCTATAAATGCTGCCGTAACATGTCCGCAGCTGCTTCCGCTGGTGGCAGTTGGGGCGAGGCCAGATTATTTTGTGCCATGGGCCATATTCTGAGCTAGGGGATTCTGGGGGCTTAGTCCATTTGGCCTCAGTCCATTGAATTGGTGGGATTTACTGAAATGTTGAGTTAACTCTTCAACAATTGAGTCAGTCGCTTTGCTCAGTCTGGGACCAGCAATCAAAGTTGATCTGTAAAGGATAAAAATGTTTGACAAGCTCTGGCCAAAGGCCTCCACTTCCTATCTCAGCTGTCATAGCAAAATTAATGCAGGACTTAGGCAAACATTCATTCTTGGCCCTTATTATGGGCAGTGAAGTTTTGTAAAATAAGCCGATTGATCAAGGGAGACACAGAACAGGTAGTCTGCAAACAGGGCAGGATTTTGACTTTGCTGCATTAGAGTCCAGTTGAAAACATGGTTCCCCTGCACTCTGGCTCTCCTACATTTTGAGGGAAGAATATCTAGTGCAGTGATGGTAAACCTTTTAGAGACTGAGTCCCCAAACTGCAACTCAAAACCCATGTATTTATTGCAAAGTGCCAACACAGGAGAGGAAGGAAACACTCCCATTTGGCTGCTGGGCAGAGGGGCAGGGCAAACTCTGTGCTGGGGGGAGGGAGGAAGCACTCCCTTGGGCTACTAGGCAGGGCAAGGTGACTGCATGGGTGGCCCACAGAAAGGGCACCAAGTGCCACCTCTGACACCCATGCCATAGGTTCACCACCACTGATCTAGTGCAAGGATTCTCAACCTACGACCCGTGGCACCATTTTATGTGCCCCACATAAAAGTATGATATGGTGGAAGAAGAGCAAAATGACCATCCAGCCCCCAAAGCTGGTTGAGGGAGCATGACCCGCCCCTTGTAAGGGCCCCCAACACCCTTCACAGACACGTGAGCATATGTGAGAGTGTTTACCTAGCCTTTCCCTGACTAGGCTATTGTAACCCCTTGCCAAAGAGGACTCCTTGCCTGGGCCCTCCTACGACCTGGCCAGCTCCACTTAGACTATATTCTCCCAGGACCGGCACAGGTCTCCCCAGGCTCCACGGAGAAGTCTGCTGGACTTCCCGCTGACCACCACAGCTACCTGAGATCTATTGCTCTAGAGATCTCAGAGGAGGGATTTAAATTATTTTTACTCAGTAGCTGGGTCTTTAGATATCTGGCAAACACTCTTTGTTAAGACCCCTTTTAATAACCACACATGGTTATAAAAACACAAACGATACTTTATTTTAAATTAGACAAATGTTCCTTATACTGGTTTAAAGAGTTACAAAAGTTCACAATACATTCTGTAAACCTCCTTCTCCCAGGAACTTACAGGGACTTTGTTCACCCCAAACTTAAATAGAACCGAACTGTTCTAAGTCCTGCCCAACTTACATACATTTATAGAGAATCTCTGCTTTCTCTCCTGCACTTTTCTTCTGTTGTTACTTTGATTCTTTATGCCTGTAAAATAAATAAATATGTAAGTCTATAAGTCTGTAAAATAAATAAATAAATGTCACCACCATCTTTCTCTTTTGCTCCCTCCCTCCCTTTTATATCTCTCTCTTGCCTCCCTAATTATCAACTCCCAATCAGAGGCTTGTTTCCTACAGGTAGGAAAAGCTGGCTTTCCTATCACCTTCATTCCCTCTCTTTTCCTTCCTCCCGCCTTACACACTACTTTCTGCCAATCAGGAGAACAATAGAGGGATACCTTCTTCCCTTAGTTTACCGCCAGTGAAATCTCTAAGGTGTTTCAAAATCTTCCTTTCTATTCCCCCAGAGACAAAACTGTTATATTATCACTGCCTCTGCCCTCTTTAGGTTAAACAGAGAATGTGATAGTGTGGCCTAAAGTTGACCCTGTAAGCACTTTTCAATATTCAAGCATCAGACTATGACATTTTGAACCACTTTAAAACCTTTTTAATTTTTAGGAAATCTGGTGTCAATAATGGTATGCTCATGGGAATTGGTGATATAATCCCATGACAGCTCCTGGCTTTAAAAGGTTGAGAACTCATGATATAGTGGGGTGTTTGTACATTTGTGTACTTGCATGTGCAACAACAACACTCCAAACTAAGGTTGTGAAAGCTAAAATTCAAGGAATATGTACAATAGCAAATGCTGAGTCTGGCAAGAAAAAGGCAAACTGTCACACCTCATCTGTGAATATTCTAAGGTTGTGCAGACAGATAACAAAGCAAAATAAAATAAAATTGATATACTGGTCAAAGTGTTAACTCAGCAACAGGGGAGGGAGGAAATGCTCCCATTGGGCTTCTGGGCAGAGGGGCAGGTGAACTCTGTGCTGGGGGGAGGGAGGAAGTGCTTCCATTGGGCTGCTGGGCAGAGGGGTGGGGCAACCGCTGTGCTGGGGGGACTGTGCCCACAGAGAGTGATCCGAGTGCCACCTCTGGCACGCGTGTCATAGGTTCATTACCACTGCATTATGGGATTATATCAGCAATGCCATTTAGTATTTAGTTTGGTTGAATATTATTTTGTTTGATTCCCATATATCGCTGTTTGGGTGTATTTTTTTTTTAGTGTTGATTTTGCAAATCTTGTATTTTCCTAATGTTGTACGCTACCCAGAGTGGATTGACCACCCAGATGGGTGGTTTATAAATCGGGATAAATAAATGTATAAGGAAAAATTGGGTGGGATTACTATAGAGTCCGTGTCTCTCCAGGGAAGGGTGTGAATGGTTTCTGCATCCCTGGAAATTGTTTACCCCTTTCATTTTCCACCTAATTATTAATGGCTGCTTTTCTGAAATGTAGGTTACTATCATTCCAGGTGCCTTGCCAAATCACCTGTAGATACCAGATTATGTTACTACACCCTTGAAAAACTAATTCATCCTTGGTTTGAAAGCAGGGAATGGTTCAAGTTGAAAATATTTTGTTGGTATAGGCTGCATAAATGTTGCAGTTCTCCCTCTGGGCTGCTGTGCAGAGTTCTGCTGTTTTTCTCCCTAAAAGAGCTTGTTTTTGCAGACGGTGCTCCTCCGGACAAGACAGACACTGTTCCCTTGGAGAAACAGCCCAGCGGACAGCAGGCAGAACTGGAAACAGGCAAATCCACTGGGGAGCTGTTGCACAATATCACCTACTTCAGGTTTGTCCCCCAAAATCAGAGGGGTCTAACCGTAAAGATTTATGTCCACACTGAAATAACTGTAGAGCATCATGCTTTCCCACTGTGAAAATTTAACAGTGCCACCCTTTGCTTGAAACCACATCCCACTAAACTCATTGGGGTTTGCACTCTCATTGAGGAATTCAGCCTCAATCTGGTACTCTCCCCATCCAGCAGTTTATATGATGCCCATTGATTAGCTACTGCTTATGCCTATTTTGTGTATGTCTCGACCAAACCCTGGACTACCAAAATGAAGCCACTTTCCTGGCTTTGTCGTTGCCCAAACTTAAGTCTTGATCGGTGCCTGTTTCTGGCAGTAACCTGCAACCAAAAGGTCGGTAAAATTGAGTACCCAGCATGTTGGGGGCAAAATGCTAATTAACTTGTAAACCACCCAGAGAGTGCACTAAGCGCTGTGGGGCTGTATAGAAGTGTGATTGCATTCCATTGCAGTAACCGGCAGACCAGTAAATGAGCCGAATTCTGTATCTCTCCATGTTCATACAGTGTGTTGTTGTCTGCCAGCAGGGCCCACTTGAGCACGTTGGTCTTGCATTTAGGGACTCCAACTCTCAATCTATTCAGGATTCTTCAAGTGACATTGGGGGGGGGGGGTTTGAGTTCCTCAGCCATATCCTCCCTTTAACGTTGTTCCTTGCCCAGTGAGCTCCTTCCTCCATTTTTAAATTTAGTTTTGCTCTTGTGTACCCTCAAGAATGTTTGTTCGTGCCATAGAACTCTTCCTGAATCTGAGTCTGTTATATACCTTCTATAGCCATTCATCTACTGTACTTCCCCTGACAGTGTCAGTTTTTCAGGCAAATTTACCTTGCATGATACTTTGGGAGTGGGCCACTTTAAGCTTTAGAGGTGAAGAATAGAACACAGTTATGGTCAATAGTTGGAAAAGTTACTTTTTTTGGGTCTGTAGCTCTCAGACTCTCCCAGGAATGTGACATGTTTTCTGGAGTTTAGCATACAAAAAGTAATGTTTCCAAACCAAGGATATATTACACTTGAAAGATAGTCATAAGCAGGAGAGGCAGGATCTGTTCTTGATCAACCCAGAGTGCAAGACAAATTACAGGAAACCAGAAATAGGCTGAATAGCAGGAGAAACATCTTAACTCTTAGAGCAGTGCAACCAATGACTTTAGGAGGTGGCTAGCTCTCCAACATTGGAGGCATTCAAGAGAGACCTGGACAACCCTCTGTCAGATGTTTTGATTTGGATTCTTGCAATGAGAACAGATTTGGACTGGATGATTTTATAGGCGTCCTTCAGCTCCATTATTCTATGATTCTGCAGGATTAGGAATGATAACCTGCTGTTGGTTTTACTGCTCATCTAACCACAATCCACATCTTCACTTTCCCTTTTTTATTTTATAGAAAAATCCTTCAATCTGAGACACAGAGGTTGGCTTCACATTGTCAGGAGTGGGACGGAGCAGCCGAAACGGATATTCCAGAAGATGGTAAGAGGGGTAAGGTAGGGAAATACTATAGCAGTGATGGCAAACTTTGGCACTCCAGGTGTTCTTCAATTCCCAGAAGCCCAAGTCTCTATGAATCCGCACAAATAGATTTACTGTGCATACAATTCACAGAAACTTGGGCTTCTGGGAATTGATGTCTAAGAACACCTAGTGTGCTAATGTTCGCCATCATGGTACTATAGAATCGCAGCCTCGCATTTTCAGTTCTGGCCATTTTCTTGACTTATCATACAGTAAAACCTCGGGTAATGATTGCATCGGATAATGCAGCGATGATTTCAGGGACAAACTGCACGGTTTGTCCCTGAAGTCAGGGCTTTTTTTTAGTGTTGTTCGAAGCATGCATCGGACAACACTAAAAATCGGATAACATCATGACTTGTGGAACTAAGTCATAATGTTATCCGAGGTTTGACTGTATTAGACTAAGTTAGGGGTGGCCAACCTTGGTGCCCCAGCTGTTCCTGGACTTCAGTTACCAGAAGCCCACTGCAGTGGCTCATGTGGTTAAGACGCTGGCTGAGAGGCGGAAGGTCAGCAGTTCAAAACCCAAGTACTACATGACGGAATGATCGCCCATCACTGTCCCAGCTCCTGGCAACCTAGCAGTTTGAAAGCAAGAAATTGCAAGTAGATAAATAGGGACCACTTTGATGGGAAGGTAAACAGTGTTCTGTGCACTCCAGTGTCTAGGCATGCCTGCCACATGTCCACAGATCCAGACAGTGCTGGCTCTTCAGCTATAAACAGAGATGAGCCCTGAACCCTAGAGTCAGATACGACTGGCTTTTGATCAATGGTGACCTATACCTTTATTTTTACCTAAGTCAGCACAGCTGCCTATCTGGGCTTCTGGGAATTGAAGTCCAAGAACATCTGGGGTGCCAAGGTCCCCCCCTGGAATTCGTGCTTCCCTGGCTGTGATTCCTTCAAACACAATATATAGGTTTGAATCTGTTCAATTCCTCTTACAACCTCATGTGCCTAACAAAGTCTGTGCCTTTTCAGCCAAAGACCTCGTCCGCACAACTGTCGGACAAACCAGACTGCTGATAGCTGAGAGATTCAAGCAGTTTGAAGGCCTGGTGGATAACTGTGAATTTAAACGTGGGGAAAAGGAGACAACGTGTGGAGACCTGGATGGATTTTGGGACATGGTTAACTTCCAGGTAAGAATGCCAGGTAAAGTTCAAAAAAGACAAAAAGATTGTTGGAAATATAAAAAAGAAAACTGGGGCATATTTTCATTTATGGTGGGAGTGTATGAATGAGATATGGAAAGCGGTTGTGTTCTTTAAAATATTGTCTATAAAATTGGAGATGTATCCTAAAATAGCATTATTAATGGATTTTGGAAACCCACAGATTAAATGGAGAAAGAAATAGATTTTTTTCTTCCTTGTCTAGGCCAGACGTGAAACTGTCCAAATGAAGGCACCCTTTGGTGAGTCCATTCTGCAGTTCCCTTCGCCTGACCTAGTATGAGAAAGATTAGCTGGCAACACAAGGCTGCCATTACCAGGGTATGCCTGATTGTGGGTCTTTGAGGAGGCTCTTTCTGTGTACTCCAGGAAAGAGATGATTGCTATATTTGTAACATCTTTGAGAAATATTGTTTTAAACTTGAAAGTAGATTGGGAATTTGAATTGGATGGTTGGTATTAAGAGATATGGACTATAGCTATAAATGCTAAATTAACATGTGACTTAAAGGTAAAAAAGGTACAGTAATACCTCGGATAACGCTAAGACTTGGTTCCACAAGTCTTGGTGTTACCCGATTTTTAGTGTTATCCGATCCATGTTAAAATCCTATGGGATGGATCAGATAATGTTAAAGCTCCATAGAGATACATTGTAACCGGACAGGCTTTAGCGGTTGTTGTCCGATCTATCCCATAGGACCTTAACGTTATTCGATCCAATTCTCCTCCCCAGATTACTTAACGTTATGCGATTTTAGCATTATCCAAGGTAAACGTTATCCAAGGTATTACTGTATTAGTAAAAAAAACTGGCTTTAGAGAAAAAAGGGGTGATTTTTTACATTATTATTGAAAGGTAATGCAATAAAGCCAGAGCATAATGTAGTATCTTTTTGGAACACGGAGGCGAATGTATAAAAAATGTAATGATACTGAGAACAATTAAATGAGAAGGTTTAACATCCCACTGGTGCTGAGTACATGTAGTAGTTATATATAATGTTGTTAAGGTTTCTGTGGAGTTTTTAAAAATCTGTGTTTGTTTTGATGTTTTTCTTTGTTTATTTTGTAGGTGGGGGTTGTTTTTGTATTACAGTCAAAACTCGCATAACGAGCGTTTCGCTTAGCGAAAAACTCGCATAACGAGCAAGTTTTTTGCTAAGCGGTCTGACTCGCATAACAAATTTTTCGCTATGCGAGTCAGACTTTTCCCTACGGAAAATCTTGCATAACGAGTTTTCCCCATAGAAACGCTCGTTATGCGAGTTTTTCCATAGGGAAAAGTCCGACTTGCATAGCGAAAAATTTGTTATGCAAGTCTGATTCACATAACGAATTTTTTGCTACGCGAGCAGCCTCGCCGAATTCATTAAATTGATTATGCGAGGTATGACTGTATTACTTTTTAAAAAATGCTAGGTGAAATTTTTTATTTGGTTTCATTCCACTCATGTCAGAATCTCCCTATTTGATTTTTGACACAGAAAGAGCCTCCTCAAAGATTGTGGTATTTTTCAATCACAATCATATATACCCTGGTAATGGCAACCTTATGTTGCCAGCTAATCTTTCTCATAGTAGGTCAGGTGAAAGGACCTGCAGAATGAACTCACCAAAAGGTGCCTTCATTTTGACAGTTTCGTGTCTGACCTAGACACAGGAGGAGGAGAAGAATTTGGTTTTTGAAATCTTGCCAAGCTAACGAAAGCCTATTTTGGCTTATGCCATTTTCTATATGTTTGATTTCTTAAAATAAAACTTGAGATTCTCTGGATAAAGGATTCCACACCCAAAACTGAGTTTTCCATTTGGGTCGCATTTCAGGGGAACCCATAGGCTTTATGACTTCCTGCTGTTGTTGTTTAGGCTCAGTCCTGTATGGACCAGACAAACGTACCTGCAGTGTTAGTATTTTTATGGCTTTCTTGGGCTGGTTCATTACAGCCTAATCTTGTCACTGTTTGTCTTTTCTTCATTAGATAGAAGATGTAAATAAAAAATTTGAGACCTTGACGAAGCTCCAGGCAAACGGATGGCAAACAGTGGAAGATGCCCAGTCTAAGAAGCCGTGCAAGGTGGGAGAGAGTTATAGATCATCTTTCATGGATCCACCATCATTTTTAGAAGTTACAGTAATTAGAAGCAGCCAGATGGTCAGGTGATCCTGCTGTGGTAATAGAGTAGACCAGGAGTGCCCAAACTTTTGGGTCGTGGGCCAATCATGTGGTTCAGGGAGCCAGTCACTAAGGCCATATGGGCGCGTTTTACTTCCGCTTCCAGGAGCGACGAGGGCTTCGCGGGCCGGAGGAATTGGCGTCAGGGGCCGCACCCGGGCCCCAGACCTTAGTTTGGGCACCACTGCCGGCGACTCAATGCCAAGTGTCAGGCAGCAGTTAACTAACCTGACAACCCTGAGGACTTTGCATGCCAAAAAGGGCTCAGGACCAGAAAGTGACTCATGGAATTGGATCAGCAGTACAGGGGTTATGCTGCAATGTGAAACACAAATGGAAGGCCACTGCATTATATTTTCAGGACAGTCTTCATGGTTGATCACCATTATTATTGTTGTTGTTGTTGATTTGGTTACTGGGTTTGTGGTGGTGTGGTGGGATTGTTTGGTTTGCACATATTTGCGTAACTTTTTCTTTTTTGTGAGCCACCTAGGGTTGGGTTCGTCTGATTGGGGTGGGATAATAAATCTAAATAAATAAATAAAATTAAGATCACCAGTATTTGGATTGGGATATGGCAGAAGAAGAGAATGATTCTGGCCCTTCCTAGGTTAGTGGAGCCCATGGTATTCTGCAGTTGGCCACGAGAGGGCTCTGGATTCCTTTGACTGGCACAGAGTCACCGAACAAAATTGGGTTGGATCTAACCTAGGTCTGGCAGGCTTTGGACCATGGTCTATTTTTCCCCCAATCCTGCCTTGGCAACTGTAGTGGCCTCTATTAAAAGAGGGTCATTTGGTCTATGGATTACTGTGGCCAACACTTCCAACGTTGGAGCTGTGGAAGAACTGAATTCTGTGAAGAAATCTTGTTTCCTACTTTCTCTTACTCTGTATATCTGTCTCTTGTTAACTGGATAGCTTAGAACAGTAAACCCATTTGTGTGGATTCACAGAGACTTGGACTTCTTGAAAAGCTTAGAACAGTAAACCCATTTGTGTGGATTCACAGAGACTTGGACTTCTTGAAATTGAAGTCCAAGAACACCTGGAGTGCCAAAGTTCTCCATCATGGGGTTAAAGTGCTTTAGGTCTTTGGCTGTGCAGGTCAGTTCTCCACTGGGCCGCCTGGAGGAACAGCCAACCTGTGTAGCCCTGGGATAATTGCACAGTCCCAGGAGCTCTCTCTAGTCCAGTGGTTTCCAACCATTTTTAGCCATGCCCCACCTAACCATCCCTAAAATCCTGATTCTCCCCTCTCCCTATGACATGTAATTCTTATATTATGAGTCGGTTTTACCAAGCAGGGCGGTATACAAATCGAATAAATGAATGGATGGATGAGTTATTCAGAAAGTGAATTATTCGTGTGGAGGAAGCCTAAAAGGTCATTAACTTGGTCTAAACCAGTGTTTCCCAATGTGGGGCCCACACCCCACAAGGAGACTTTAATTCCCAGAAGCCTAAGTCACTACATCAGCTGACCAGTGCTTTGGGGAATTAACTTAGGCTTCTGGGAATTGAAGTCCAAAAACCAAAGGTTGGGGAACACTGGTCTAAACTTATTTTCGAATTGCCCCCCTGTGGGGCATGTGCCTCATGTTGGGAACTACGTCTCTAGAGGAAGGGAATGTTAAAACCTATTCTCTACCTGGAACATTTAGGGTGGCCATAAGTCAGTATTGACATGAGGCTTCTTGTTGTTCAGTCGCAAAGTCGATTCCGACCCTTTGCGACCCCATGGACCACTGTCCACCAGGCACTTCTGTCTTCCTCAACTCGCTCTTTTCTGTACCCATTGTCTCTACAATACCATCTAACCATCTCATTTTTGGCCGCCCCCTTCTTCTTTTGCCCACCCTTCCCAGCATCAAGGCTTTCTCAAGCGAATCCTCTCTTCTCATTTGATGTCCAAAGTACTTTAGCTTCATCTTCACTATTTGACCTTCTAAGGAGCAGTCACGTTTGATTTCTTCTAAGATTGACCTATTTGTTCTCCTTGCTGTCCAGGGAACTCTCAAAACTCTCCTCCACACTACATTTCAAAGGCATCCATTCTTCTGCGCTCTGCTTTCCTTATGGTCCACCTCTCACAACCATACATTTCCAGCGGGTATATCATTGCTTTGAATATATGAATTTTTGTTTGCAGTGTGATGTCTCTACTTTTCACTATGTTTCCCAGGTTTCTCATAGCTTGTCTCCCAAGAATCAGTTGCCTTTTTATTTCATGGCTGCAATCTCCATCTGCAGTGAGCTTTGATCCTAGGAAAGTAAAATCTGTCACTGCTTCTACTTCTTCCCCATCTATTTTCCAGGGACTGATAAGGGCCTGTTGCCATTATCTTGGTTTTCTTTCTATTGAGTCTCAAGCCAGCTTTTGCACTTTCTTCTTTCAACCTAATCGGGAGCTTTTTTTAAGTCCTCCTCACTTTCTGCCATTAGGGTGGTATCATCTGCATATCTCAACAATTATTATTATACATTATAGCAGATAGCAAGCAATAACAATTGCACTTAGATACCACCCCATAGCACAGGGGTTCTCAACCTTTTCAAGCCATTGGCCAGGTCACACTCCCTCAGACAGCTGAGTGGGCCAGACTGTTGATCCCCCATTTGAACACAGCTGTTTCCACCACCTCTGGTGGTGACAAGAGCAAAGGGCGGAGGGACACATGATTTGGCACTATGGGCCGTAGGTTGAGAACCCCTACCATAGCACTTTGAGTATTCTCTGGATGCTTCACAAGGTAATTAGTATCCTCCGCCCCCTGCCCCCCCCCCCCCAATCAAGCTGGGTACTCATTCTGCCAGCCTCAGAAGGATGGAAGGCTGTATCGACCCTGATCCCTATCAGGAGCAATTTCATCACATGAGCACAGTTTTGGCTGCAGTAGAGCAGTTTAAACATGAAGGCTCTTGTCATCCTACACTACTTGTCATTTGGACTGTCAGAAGAAACTTATGAATTTAAAAAAATGTGCTCTGAGCTGTTCCATTTAACCTTGGCAAAAGAATCCGTGCTCTGCTGTGCTGTGAGATACATAAGAGCTTCATCTTCTCCAGACATAGTGGTTCTAATCAGACCTTGGAAAATTTGTGCCTCGAGCCCACGTGCCTCGAGCCCAAAGAGCCAGTAATTTTTCTGGGACGTATCAGGAACCAAAGTACATAGAAATAACTTTTCTGGGCAGCATTCCACCACCCCATTGCCCTCCCCATGTGACATTGCTATGGGAGGGTTGAATTTTACACCGTTGCTACCCAGATGTCTCTGAGCGGTCTTGTTGACTTTATGGTTTTAGCTCAGGCTGTTGTGGCATTTAAAAAGTCAAAAGCAAAGCGATCACACTTCTGTACAGTGCTTAGTGCACTCTCTGGGTGGTTCACAAGTTTATTAGCATTTTGTCCCCAGCAATGCTTTCTGTGACCTTTGACCAACCCCCAAATCACATGATTTCTGCATTTCCCCTGATTTGAGGAGAAACAGCAGAAACATGGCTGACCCGGAGCATGAGGACCCCTGCCGCCCCACCCCGAGACCCCCACCTGGCCAGGGGGGAGGGGTTTAAAAGCCCACCAGCTCAAGCTACGGAGGACAGTCCCACTTGGAGCCTGAGGACGCCTGACGCCCCACCCCTGGACTTCCACCTGGCCAGGGGGTTAAAATTTTGGAGTCGCGTGAATTCACGCTGAACCTCTCCTCCTGTGACTTTCCGTGACTTTTGGTCAACCCCCTCGCCCCCTAAAATGGTCATGTGGTATTTAAAAGACCCCTAAAATGCTTACTGTTTCAAGCTCTCGTTTCAACACCTGTTGGAACTGGAGAAGGATCTCTTCAGTACTTCCTGAGTGTTCAAAGCCCAGCCATAACCTTGAGAAACATTGTAAATTTGTTCAGACTCATCTTTGATGTGCAAATAGCTGGGGGTGGAGGAGAAGGGGGTCCTTCCCAGCTGTTCCCCTGAAAATGTCTTTTTTCCAACTTGCAGAAGAAAGTTCTTCCTCCAAGGGCAATCAAGGCAGCGGGTGGGTCTGCCGAAAGGAGAGCAGCCCATAAGCGCCTGGCATCCATCAAGGCTGCTGTGAGGAGCAAGATGAAGCAGGCGAAGCTGGTGGCAGAGGCGACCGCAGACCAAGAGAAGCCAGCCACGGCGGAAACCTTGGTCTTTGACGGAGGGTTCTTCCAAATTGAATCTCCTGCCAAGCCGTTGCCAGGTTGGTCTGGAATAATTTTCTTTGGGCTGGGCTTCATACTGCAAGTAGGAAAAGATTTCTTACCTTAAGGGGCGGAAAGCAAAGCAATTACACTTATATAGTGCCCCATCACAAGTTAACACTGCAATGCTTTCTGGATCAGGAGGATTGATGAGGGTGTTTTTTTCTAGATTTTTTTATAGCAGGGGTGCCCAAACTACACCACTCAGGCCAGCCCTGGCCTGTGGCACCATTCCATGTGGCCCACCCTCGCTGCACCCAGAAGTGGGAACACATGTATTTACCGTACATCAGACATAAAACACGCCTGCACATGTGTAAATGGGCCCACGGCTGTCATAAACGTGGAAGTGGGTGCATTTACCACTCTCATAAATGCGCCCACTACCACGTCCGGGGAAGTGGTCAGGCACACTCAGCTGTCCAGGGGCTTGGTCAGAGCCGTGGCATGTAAAGTTTGGGCACCTCTGTTTTATAGGATCCACGTTTCTTTTGCATCTCTGAGAAGAAAATGAAACAGAACAGCAAAGAGAGAGAGAGAGAATGTTGTGGCACCTTAAAGACTAACTCCTGTATTTAAATGTGAACTTTCGTGGACCAAGTCCACTTCATCAAACATAAGAGTGTGGGCTCATGGCATCAGTTTATACAAGGGTTTCCTTTGGATACTTACAATTTTCTGTGCTTCATCTCATCTGCCACCATAGGTTGGACTCCTAGATCAGCCACCAGGCTTTCCAGACGGGCAACTCCCAAGTCTGCCACCGTAAAGACCCTGCTCCAGAGTTGTGAAAATACTCGTGTTGTGCAGCACGATGCCCCAACGCCATCCAAACCCATCCCCCCAATTCCAGATCTAAATACATCCATGGGTCCTTCTGCTGATGGCCTCCTTGGCTCCATTTCTGAAGAAAGGTAGGTAGTCCTGATTTGAACTTGAACCATTGGTCTACTGTAGGGGTGGCCAACTACGGCCCACAGGCCAGACCCGGCCCATGGCACCATTCCATGTGTCTTGCCACTGCCCTTACTGCATCTGGAAGTGGAAGTGAACACAGTTATGTCAGCTGTAAAATGCACCTGCACATGTGTAAATGCACCCATGACTGTTGTAAACATGGAAGTGGGCACATATACGGCTGTTGTAAATATACTTGCTTCCGCTTTCAGGGGACATGATCAGGCCCTGCTCAGCTGTTCAGTTGGCATGGTCAGGCCCACAACATGAAAAGTTTGGCTACCCCTGATGTAGAGCTTGAATTGCTCTTTAGTGTCAGCAGAAGTGTTTTCCCTCTATGTTCTCTTGTGCAGATGTGGGTGTAATGAATTTGAAAACTTTACTTATGAAAATAAGCTCATCATAATGTGTCACCATGATTCTGTTAATTACAGCGGCTTGTTGTTCGGAGAAACGAAACTTTCTCTGTCCAACTTTATATTGAGATTTACCAGTGAAGCTTTACGTCACTGGGATGAGCGCCCCTAGTGACTCCTTTAATCATCAAGGGAGGTATTACCCAGACCCACCTCAGTGCAAGTTCACACCCTTTGAACTTCCGGGTGTGGGGTGAAAGCTTTGGCACCTTGCCAGGAAAAGGTCTGATCCTGGTAACCTTGAGAGATCTTGCAGAGATAACAGATATCTTATCTCTTGATCTAGCTTCAAGGCCACTTGACATTCCTAAGGGTGGGGAGACAGTCACCTTTTGGGAATAAAAGGAGCATTTTGAGCCCAGTTGAAAAGAAAGAAGGACAAGATCTTCAGGGGACTTCTTTGGATTCAGCAAAAGCCTTTGATCCACGGGACAACGATAGACTTCTGAAGCAGATGAGACCGGGACCAGCTGACTCTTTGAATCTTATCAGAAGGGAGGCAGGCTAGTCGTCTGGCTTAGTCTAGATTTGAAGGCTGAATACTTAGAAATATTCTAGCATTTGTACTTTGCCAATTTTCTGGGTATCTTCGGACTTCGAATATATTCTGATAGCTTGGAGAAGCTACTCTTAGAAACTATCACATTTCTTATTCTATTAGCCAAAGTGTTAAGTTGGCTTTGCGTCTAGATTAGTTTCCTAGAAACCAGAATGCTTCTAGATTAGATTTTACCCAACAATGGGAAGCTTGATTTTGGCTTTGTGTTGCCAAGTTTTGCTTTTCACTATTGCTATGTTTTGCTTGATGAAACAACACTTTGCTTTATGGGCTTTATTTTATTCTTTATTCCAATGAAAGGGAGAGGCCGCCCAAGGTCTCTTCCATAAAGACACTTGGAAGTGTTGTGTCCAAGTTTGGTGTGGTCCTGGAATAAGGGATTTTTGGCACCACATGCACCTGCTTACAGTTTATAAATTGCAATTACAGTACTAGAATTTTACCACGTTACTGCAAAACTCCCATGGCTTGACCTTGAAGATCACGGCCTGAGGGGAGATAAGGGGACTTTCTCAGGCAGAAAGCACAACATTCCGGGGGTGGGTTGTAAGGAATCATGGGAGCTTACTTTTGCCCTGAGATTGAAAGAAATCACTCTAAACACGTGTACCCCGACCGTGAGAGTGGGCTGTGGCATAAGCATGATCATTGCCAGGACAGATGAAGGATTCCTCGGGTCAACCCTTCTGTTTTTCAGAAAAACCACAGAGGTGTTTATTGGGCATGCCTATGCAGGACAGAAGGTAATTTCTGATCCTGTGGTTATTTTCAGAATCTGACATGTAAAATTATCTTCTTCTGCCATATCCAAATCCGAATACAGACGATCCTCATGGCGATCAGCCATGAAGACTGTCCTGAGAATATGATGCGATGGCCTTCCACATCGCAGCATGACACTTTCTGGTCCTGAGCCATTTTGGCACACAAAGTCCTCCTCCACCCTACACCAGGATGGATGAAGCTGCTTCCCAGCTATTCAGGGGTGGGAAAAAACACCTTTAAAAATGTATCACTTCTTTGTTATAGGCTGTAAAGAGTGATAAAGAGTCTTCAGTGGCTAAAATTTCAGTCTTTTTGGGATATGTAACCCTAAGTCAGGGAGTCTGGTGGCTTAGTGGTTAAAACGTTCAACTTGACAATTGGAAAAGCATCAGATCCTCTAGTATTGTGGCTCTTGGCTAAGTGGAAAGTTTAGGGGCTTCCTCATATAGCCTTTCTCCCTGGTCTCTTTCACATACACCTTCCCTAAGATAAATGTGGAAAACTAGGTGAAATCAAAGCTGCCCCATTGTTCAGACTGTGTCTCCTTTTTCCCTAGTAACCTCCAAGCTGCAGAAGAATCTGGTGTTACAACAGGAAGCATGGAAGGAGAAGGAGAAGCTGTCGTAAGTAGCGTCTTACTGTACATGTATCTGTCCTTTGAAATGTTAATTTTTGAAAAGGTTTCGTTTAGCGAAGGTTATGTGGTTCCTCAGAAGGGCCTGGAGTCCTAAAGTTGACCCTTGCATTATTCACACTCTGGGTTTTAATTAAATAATTAACAGGACTTTTTGATTATCCCAGCACAGTAAACCCATTGGTGTGGATTCACAGGGACTTGGGCTTCTGGGAATTGAAGTCCAAGAACACCATGAGTGCAAAGGTTTGCCATCACTAATCTAGTTGATTTACATTTTTATTCCATTCCCTCCCGTAGCTGCTGTTCAGCCTATATCTGGCTTCCTGTCATTTCAGCCCCTTCTTACATGTCCTGCCCTCTGGGTTGATGGAGAACAGATCCTTCCTCTTTTTGATTACCTTTCAGAACTGGACACAGTTCTCTAAACATGGTCTAACTAGTGTTGAATAGAGGAAGACTTGCCATACCTCACAGGTGTTGGAGACTAAACGTCAGTTGATACAGCCTAAAACAGGGTTGGCCTTTTTTGCACCCACATCGCACTGTTGACTTGTATTTAATCTGTGATCTTTCAGAACTTAATTTGTGGACTTCACTTCCTAGAATTTTCCAGTCTTGCAGCTAGATGTTCTCTCGTTCTTTCTCTGAGGCTGATTGGATTAAGTGACTCTCTAGAACAGGAGTTCTCAACCTTTTTAAGCTGGGGTTCGGGTCATGCTCCCTCAAACAGCTTCAGGGGCCGGACAGTCATTTTGCCCTTCTTCCACCACATGGCATTTCCTGGTTGTGGAGGTGGTGGGGTGCCACATGAAATGATGCTGCGGGCCACATCTGACCCACAGGGTGCAGGTTGAGAATCCCTGCTCTAGAACCCTTATCCTTATTGAACTTATTTTTCTTTCTGAGGAATGGACTGTCTTGGCCCCACTGTTAGCTGAGAGACACTGGGTCTTGTGGTCTCTTCCCCAAAATGATTTCCAGGCTCTGGACATTGAATACTTGGAACCCAAAATACGTACAAAATCTGGAAACTAATATGGAACTGAGGGACTGAATTACAATGACCCGGAACAGTGGCTGCTTGGAAAGCAACTCACAGAATTGTCACAGTCCTAGAGCTGCAACCCTCTAGCACTGAGTCAACCTTTGTTCCAGGTCAAGATCGAACTCACAGTGTTTTGGCTGCAGTACAGTAGTTTAACCCCAGCACCACCAGGGCTTTATAATGACAGGTTGCTTACCTGTAACTGCTGTTCTTCTTCATGGTCCCCTGTGAATCCACACTAATGGGTTTACAGTACTGTGGATTCACAGAGACCACAAAGAAGAAGTTGATCGAGCGTAGGGGCAGAAATAGACATTGTAGATGGCCCATAATTAGAACATTGTTCTTTTTAACAAGGATCGTTATATTTAACAAGGATATAGAAATAGCAATTGGACTTCTATACAGCTCCATAACACTTAATGCCCTTTCTGAACGGTTTATGGGCAGAATTATCATTTTGCCCCCAACATGCTGCTGGGTACTTATTTTATTGACTTTGGAAGGTTGAGTTGACCTTGATCCCCTTCAGGATCAAACTCACAACATTTTGGCTGCAATACAGCCATTTAACCACTGTGCCCCCAGGGTTCCCTGAGGGCAGTGATGGAGAACCTTGGCACTCAGGGTGTCCTTGAACTTCAATTCCCAGAAGCCTTGATCAGCTGGAGTGCTGACTTGGCCTTCTGGTAATTGAAGTCCAAGAACACTTAGAGTGCCAAGGTTTGCCATCACTTTCTTTATTTGTGTCAGATGCACCACCAGCATAAAATAACATAAAAAGCTAAAACGAACACATCTAAAAACAAAATAGAAATTTACAAGATGACATCCGCCCAATATTGGGCCACCTCAGTGGCATTTCCTCTTGCCAACATAAGGTCCTCCGCAGTGCATGTTGAGGAGCATTGAGTGCATTGTAGCATATGGGTGATTGTTCTTCTCTGCATTCACACAGACTGTCGTCTATAGGGAAACCCCACTTTCTCAGATTTAGCCCTCGATCTTCCTACCCCTGCATGCAGTCTGCTTAAAGCTTTCAAAGCAGGCCATGGTTGTTCTAGGCCAGGCGGTAGAGAGTCCTGTGGTTCTGCCCAGTTCTCTGGTAGCTCCTTGCTTTCCTTCCCTAGTTCTAATGAGGTCTGTGGGGGCTCGTTATTCGGAGGGGCAGAAGTTGTGAGGAAGCTGCGCCTTGATTTTGCAACCACTGCCTCAGGGTCTCAAGCCTGACTATTCATGAGAAACCCCTGTTTTTTTAATATGCTCAGAGGACCTCACCTTGGTTTATTTGTTCCCCACAGCCCAACCCAGATGCCAGCCTTTTCTTCACCCCTCTCAGGAACAAAACCCTGAATTCTTCAGTGGCGGCGGCAGCAGCCGTGTGTGATGATGACCTCATTGTCTTCTCTCCCCTTCCATTGATGGAATAGATTAATGCAGGATTAATATTGGAGGTGTGCTAAGCCTGGGGACATTTACAGCCTCGCACTGTCTATTTGCATTGATGGATTTCTACCCCCATTGCATAGTGAGATTTATAGTCCTTTTCTCAGAGATATGCTAGAATCTTCATTACTCCTGTTTTTAACGTATCTCTCTTTAGTTAATTTGTTTATCAGGAAGTTCCCTCTGTATGGGCTTGACTGCAGTTGTGAGTGAAACGTTTCACTTCTAAAAATATGTAAATGAAAGTCAAGGTTTGTCCTTGAGGACAATGGTATGGAGGCAGAGAAAAGTTTACTGCTTTGGCCAATATTGTCTTTAAAAGTTATCAGATATTTTAATCTTATGATATGTGTCAGTATTCCATGGAAATGCTCTATTAAAAGTTACATTAAAAGAATTTCAAGTGTATGGAGCTCCCTGTGTCTGCTTTAATGATCCCTCCCTGTGTCCAGATGCTGAGCTTGATGACTGGAACGTCAGCTGTTTGAGACCCGAGTGCTGCATGACAGAGTGAGCTTCCGTCTCTGTCCCAGCTCCTGCCAACCTCGCCATCCGAAAGCAAGAAATTGCAAGTAGATAAATAGGGACTACTTTGGTGGGAAAGGTAACAGCATTCCATGCACTCCGGTGTTTAGTTAGGTCTGCCACATGTCCATGGAAACATCTGGAGATGCAGACAGCGCTGGCTCTTTGGCTGTAAAAACTGAGATGAGCACTGAACCCTAGAGTCAAATACGACTGGCTTTCAAGCAAGGGCAACCTTTACCCTGTGTTAACATCTTTTTCACTTCCAGCAAAAAGGAAAGGTTTTAAATCAGGGCCATTTAAAGGTGGTTCCTGTTCCCTCCTTTCATTTACACACAGAAGGAGGTCCAGTGAGGGTGGAGTCCACAGGCAAGAAGTCTGTCTAGATGCCAACCTGGCTCAAAGCAAAGCAATCACACTTATCTACTACTTAACTTAATGCACTCTGGGAGGTTCACAGGGTAATTAGCATTTTGCCCCCAACATGCTCAACTCATTTTACCAACCTTGGAAGGATGGAAGGCTGAGTCAACCTTGTTCCTGGCCAGGATCGAACTCACAATCTATTGTTTGCAACGTAGCCGTTTCAACCACTGTGCCACCAGGGCTCCTGGTTCCATCCCTTGCAGCTGTTGCTATTAAAGGCACAATGGCCGCCCCGACCATCCCATGAGGGTTGAGTCTCTGGCACTAAGCCCTGGGGCACAGTCCCCCCCCCCCCCGGGGACCTCCGTTGCCTTTGCTTGGAATTCCAGGAGGTCCAGAAGAGCAGATGGAGGTATAAGTCCCAATTAAAGCTGGGTAGCAGTAATTGGGCTGCTACGTTTCCTGGAGCCTCCCCTGTGCCCTTTGTCACTCCCATCTCCAGCGCTTTAGCTGAGTGCAGGGAGGTACGGCATCTCCTCTCAGGACGGCACCATCCTCGGGTTTCCAATGCCGTTTGCGGCCAGATGGGCAAGGTGGAAGGAGAGGACGTCGCGTGAGAAAACCTTATTGTTGGTATTGCTCCATCTAGAACAGTGGGGATGAACTTATGGCTCCTGCCCTCCCTCCGGGGGCCCCATCATCTCAGCTCGGAGGAGAAGACTGCGGTCAGGGGAGAGGACGTTGTATCTGTAACATCTGACCATGTTGTTATTTTGTATTGCAGGAGGGATTTTCTTGATGTTATAGTGTCATATTGTATACTATATTATATTGCTGTCAGCTGAGAGGAGATATTTTTGATATCAGACCATATTGCTATTTTGTATTTCTGGATGGGATTTCCTTGACATTATATTGTTGGATTGTACTGTTGTATTATCGCTTGATTGTATTGCCATATTGTTGCTGTTATGCTGTGTGGTGTTCTGTCACAGTATTGTTGCCCTATTATTGTTTTGTATCGGTGATTGTATTTTACTTGTTTTGTACACTGCCCAGAGTTGGTTGCACCAAGTAGGGCCGGTATAGAAATCTATAAAATAAAATAATGGCATGCATGCCAGACGTGGCACTTGGAGCCCCTCTCCATCGGCACCTGTGAGGTCACCCGAGCACAGAGTTTCACCTGCCCAGCAGCCCAATGGGAGCGCTTCCTCCCTCCCCTATTGCTGTGTTGGCACTTTGTGAGAAATAAATGGGCTTCAGGTTGCAGTTTGGGCGCTCGGTCTCTAAAAGGTTCGCCATCACTGACCTAAGATAAGGAGAGAAGTAGGAATGGAGGCCAAGATAACTAAGCAAGAGAATGACCCTCTGAATGGATATATGAGCCCCACGTTCAGATCCAGGAAGAGCTTTATGGCAAGAACAAACACTGTTGAGGGTACGCAAGAGCAAACCCACATTAGAAGGTGGAGGAAGGAGCTCACTGGACAAGGAACGACATGAAAGGAGGAGGAGATGGCTGAGGAACTCAACTCTGTGTCACTTGGAGGACTGAGGGTCAGAGTGCCATAAGACCAACATGCTCACGTGGGGGCTGTTGGTGGACAACAACATGCGGTGTGAATGTGGAGAGATACAGAATCCACGGGGGCTCATTGGCTGGCCTGCTGATTATTACTAGGAACATTTACCGATGAAGATTTAATTATGGCCAGCGACAAAGCCAGGAAGGTGGCTTCATTTGGCCAGTCTGAAGTGTTATCTGGATGTGAAAGGAGAAACAGCTTCACACGGAGGCCTTCTCCTCCTTTCCGTAAACACCTTCCACATCCACAGCTGTGCTGCATCAGCCAGACCGGGTGGCACCATTCCACCAGCTCAGGGTTTGGGAGGCTTGCCATCTCCTGAGCAATGCTATGGGCCTGTGAAGTGGGGGCCCGATGACCCACTGTGGGCACACAGGATGACCTCATGGAAGGCATGGTGTTTTTTAGCTTGTGTATGTTCCGAAGTCATGAGAACAGATTCCAGCCTTCAAGCCAATGTTCCCCGTCATGCTCAAAAGAAAACTGTTTTGCTCCCCAAATGCCAAATTATTTGCCAGGATCGTTTGGAGTTTTCTCGGTTTGCTCTTTAAACATAAATTTTCCCCCTGTCCAGGCCTTAACATAAGAAGCATGAAGTGAACAGTTCACAACACAGAAAGAGCCTCCTCAAAGATTGTGGTATTTCTGAGCATACCCTGGTAATGGCAACCTTGTGTTGCCGGCTAATCTTTCTCACACTAGGTCAGGCGAAGGGAACTGTAGAATGAACTCACCAAAAGGTGTCTTCATTTTGGCCATTTCACATCTGTCCTGGACACAGAAGGAGAACTCAATGGTGGAGTTAAATGACTTCTAAAGAACAGGTGTGGGGGGGTCCTAATTAGGTTTACACGTGGGCTTGACTTTATTCCATTTCAGCAGTTTGTGTCTTGGTCAAGATCCAACCCACAAGTCCAAAGCGAAATGCCAGTTCCCATTTTAGAGCAGAACCATCAAATTGACCCAAATGTAGACCAAAAGGTTTTTCAGCTGAGTCTACTGTGGATATGTGTGGCAGTGAACTGCTGCTAATTAATGAATTAACACCTTTATTCCTAGTTGCATGCCAACAATTGCATGCAGTAATGCAGGCGTGGCCAACCTATGGCCTGTGGGCTGGCCCCGGCCCGTGGCACCATTCCATGTGGCCTCGCCACTACCAGAGGCAGACATGTTTACGACAGCCATAAAACACGCATGCGTAAACGTACCTGCTCTAAACCCTGCAGAAAATGCACCTGCAGCTGTTGTAAAGGCATTTATGACAGCTGTGGACAAATTTTACAGCAGTTTTTATGGCTGGGGGAACCACATGACTGACCCACTCAGCTGTGGGGGGGAGCGTGGTCCAGCCCGTGGCATGAAAAGGTTGGGAACCCTGCTGTATTGTTATGTGCTAACAAATTGGAATTGCGCTACAAGCACCCCACTTCAGCATTCATCTATTGTAAAGATTTGTGTTGCTGATTGATTAGGCCTAGAAATACAATACTTCGCCTAATCCATATTGTTCAAATCTCTGTGAAAAGCAACCATGAAATTGGCTACTAGCAACTCTTTTCAGCGGCATCAAAACTCCCACCTTCTGAGAATTCACTTAATTTTTCACATCCTATCAGATCTATATTTGTAACTATGAGGACTTGCTTTAAAAAAGCATGAAAATAAAGATTTTTACAATGCTAAACTTCACATTTGCAAAAATAAAAGCCAACTCCAGGACATTTTACCTTGAAAGCCTTAAATTCCCAGAATTCCCTAGCCAGCATGGCTGAACGGTTCTGGAAACTAGTCCAAAGCTTTGGAAAAGGCCAGAGTTCATAGCCCCACATGTGTAGTAAAAATAAGATAACACCCAACCATTGTGGAACTGAGTCTACTTTTTATTAGTGATTTTGCATTACAAAGTTAACAGACTTTTTGTAAGGAGGGGGGAAGCTTTTTTTAAGACAGGTGGAATTTTCATTTGATGGACATTTCCAGGAGGTCTAAAGCTTTGGTTCTTTTTAGATCATAGCAGGCGTGACGCTGTCAAGGGTAATGTCACCAGCAATGGAAAGTTGGGTGATTTGGTTCAGCTCCTTGATGCGGTGGATGTACTCCGTGAGATGGGCATCATTGACGGCTACCTTGAAGCGATCCGCTTCGCAAAGCATTTGGATCTGCAAAAGAACAAGCTATTAAAACCCTAAAAGCACTTGAGGCTACAATGTTGTTCATTGAGAAGGCCCACAAGATTGATCATTATAGTCAGGAGAGTTTTGGAAGTTCCAGTTCAGAAAGTAACTTTACCCAGCACTGGGGTTCTTTGCTTAGCTGGCCTAAGTCAGTGGTGGCGAACCCATGGCACGTGTACCAGAGGTGGCACTCGGGGCCATCCCTGTGGGCACTCATACAGTCACCCCAGCACAAAGTTCACCCCGCCCCTGTGCCCAGCAGCCCAATGGGAGCGTTTCCTCCTTTCCCCCAGCACAGAGTTCGCCCCGCCCCTCTGCCCAGCAGCCCAATGGGAGCGTTTCCTCCTTTCCCCCAGCACAGAGTTCGCCCCGCCCCTCTGCCCAGCAGCCCGATGGGAGCGTTTCCTTCCTCTCCTGTTGCTGTGTTGGCACTTTGCAATAAATAAGTGGGTTCTGGGTTGCAGTTTGGGCACTCGGCCTCTAAAAGGTTCGCATTCACTGGCGTATATGACTGAAACCCAGTTACTCAGTGTAGTAAGTTGCAACTAGAGTAGGCTCACTTAATCAATGGGAGGTATAGTACAGTACAGTATATGCATTTGACTTATAAAACCCTTTTTGAATCAGTGAGTCTACTCTAGTTGCAACTTACTACAATAAGCAGCAGAGGCCTGGAAGCGCAGTGGTGTACTGCAGCCCAAAGGTTGTGAGTTCGATCCTGAGGGGCTACAAGGTTGACTTGTCCTTCCAAGGATAGTAAGATGTTGGAGGCAAAAATGCTACTTTGTGAACCGCCCAGAGAGCGTGCTAAGCGCTATAAGGCAGTATATAATAGCTACTGCAGGATGTTAGCCATGGCACTTTTTCACAGTTTTAATTTCCAGACAGGAAGCAGCCCTAGGAGGTCCCTTGGAGTTAAAACAGCCAAGTGTCTTGTAACCCCATTTTTACTGAGGCAGGAACAGCCGTGGACGGCAGTCTACTTGCATCTTCCATGCTAGGTATTTACTCACCTAATATATGGCTGTGCTGTTACTAAACTACCGTGAAGCATAATTCAGTCTGCTTTCAACCTCTAACTTAGTGTTTTCCAACCTCTGGTGATCGGACTGCAATTCCCAGAAGCCTCAGTCATTACACTGGTTGATCAGTGCTTTGGGGAACTGACTTAGGCTTCTGGGAACTGAAGTAAAACAACAACAACAAAGGTTAAGAAGGTAAAGGTCACCCTTGCTTGAAAGCCAGTAATATCTGACTCTAGGGCCCAGTGCTCATCTCTGTTTCTAGCCAAAGAGCCAGTGCCATCTGCAACTGCAGACAGTTCCATGGACATGTGGCAGGCATGCCTAGAGTGCACGGAACACTGTTTACCTTTCCCACTGAAGTGGTACCTGTTTATCTACTTGCAATTTCTTGCTTTTGAACTGCTAGGTTGACAGGAACTGGGACAGAGACAGGAGCTCACTCTGTCATGCCGTACTCAGGTCTTGAACTGCTGTCCTGCCAACCTTCCAAGCCATCAAGTTCAGCATCTTAACCACTAAGCCACCATGGGAAACACTGCTCTAACTGAATCATTGTGCTCCCTTCCTATTGCCATATCCATTCCATTGGCAGTCCCAGTTTACACCTGTGTATATCCTTGACACGAGGCCTTGGTGGCTCAGAAGCTGAGCATGACGATTGGAAGATCAGCAGTTTGAGACCCGAGTGCTGCATGACAGAGTGCGCTGCCATCATACGTCCCAGTTTCTGCCAAACTAGCAATTCAAAAGCAAGAAATTGCAACTAGATAAATAGGTACAATTTCAGCAGGAAAGAGAACATTATTCCATGTGCTCCTGTGTCTAGTCATGCCTGTCACATGACCACAGAAACGTCTACAAATGTTGACAGTGCTGGCTCTTTGGATGTAAACAGAGATGGGAACCAACCCCTAGAATCGGACACAACTTGCTTTCAAACAAGAGAGAGAGCTTTGACAACCAAGGATATTATACTTGACAACTAGGATTCACATGCTAGGGTAGTGATGGCGAACTTTGGCACTCCAGGTGTTCTTGGACTTCAATTCCCAGAGACCCAAGTCTCTGTGAATCCTCACAAACAGGTTTATTGCGTGTACACAGTAAACCCATTTGTGTGGATCCACAAAGACTTGGGCTTCTGGGAAATGAAGTCCAGTAACACCTGGAGTACCAAGGTTCGCCATCACAGCACTAGGCATTTCATGAACTGGCCTTTAAGCTAGTGAAGGCATATACAGTACTGGTTTTGTTGCTACTTGTCATTAAATAGCTTCCAGTTTGGGACAACCTAAAGGAGAGGCGCCCAAACTTTTCAGGCCACAGGCCAGTCACATGGTTCAGGGGTGCCCAAACTATAGCCTGGGGACTGGATCCGGCCCCCGGCGCCAATTCATCCAGCCCGCACCACCACCCTCGCTCCCAGAAGCGGAAGTAAAATGAGCCTGTATGGGCACTTTTTACTTCCGCTTCCGGGAGCAACGACGGTGTCATGGGCCGGATGAATTGGCGCTGGGGGCTGGATCCAGTCCTGGGGCCATAGTTTGGGCACCCTTGACCTAAAGAGTAAGTGACCTCCATTCCCTGCTCAAGACCTGCAAACTCGAGGCAATGGCTTTATGAGTGAATCTATCTTGTATTTGAGATTCCTGATTCCCTGCGGCCTCCCATTTCCCCGTCACTCTAGTCTTGTCCAGTGAGTCTTGTCATCTCGCAAGTCTATTCGGGGGATCAGCTGTAAAAGAAAGCAGGTTGTTTTGTGGTTTTTTACCTTGAAAGGTTTTCCAGCCTCAAAAGGGAACCTGGGGCATGTCCGGTCTTCCTTCCCCCAATTATTCTGAATCATGGAGTTGCATACAATAACCTTCCTATTGTCTTCATTGAACCGGGGGTTAAAGTGAAGCGCGATGTCTTTCCCTTTCTTTAGGTCCACTTGGAACCTGCACAGAAGGAGGAGGCACAGCTGGTAAATACCCCTTCGAATCATAGGATAACTGAGTTGGAAGGGATCTTTTAGACCAGGGGTTCCCAACCTATGGCCTGTGGGCCGGGCCTGTCCTGAAGCGCCTTTTCATATGGCCAACATCATTGCCACTGCCGCACCGGAAGTGGACACATTTACGATGGCCGTAAATGCACCCGCAGCTGTCGTAAATGTGGAAGCGAGCACATTAATGGCTGTCGTAAACGTGTTTATGACAGCCGTAAATGCTTCCGCTTCCAGGGGGGGGGGGTATTCCAGCGCTCTCAGCTGTTCATGGGCATGGTCTGGCCCACAGTGTAAAAAGGTTGGGCACCCTGTTTTAGACCATTGAGTCCAACCTCCTGCTCAATGCAGGAATCCAGATCAAAGCAGATATGAAAGATGGTTGTTCCAGTTTTGGAGCGCTCACCACTTCTCAAGGCAGTTAGTTTTATTGTTATACTGCTCTAACTGTTAAGAGGTTTTTCCTAATATTCAGCCTATATCTATCTTCCTGTAGTTTGAGTCCATTATTACACATCCTGCACTCTGGGGTGACCAAGAACAGCTCCTTCCCTTCTTCTTTAAGACTACCTTACAGGTATCTCAAGAATGCTATCATCATATTCCCTCTCTGTCTCCTTTTCTACAGTTCCTTCAGTCTTTCTTCTGAAGGCTTGGTTTCCACTCCTCTGATCATCCTCGTTGACCTTCTCTGTACCTGCTCTAATTGTAGAGTCTTATTCAGTGCTTCGGGAAGCCCCCAGTAACAATGCGCTTGGCTTCACTTTCACTGAACATTTCCGCCAGGTTGCTTTTGGTTTGGACATCATAATTCAGATGGAGCCACCAAAGCAACATATGAAGACAGGAACTGACTTTGGCCTGGACTATTACTGGACCAGACAAAAAATCTCAAAGGGATGCAAAGTTTGTTCCTTGCTTACATCTTATACTGGTGGATTCCACTGGAAACAATAGTTCTGTTACAGTAGCTGTCCATGTAGTACATTTCTCTCATCCAGGAACAGAGCATCTATTCCAGCTGCCTTGTCAAGCATTCATGGGGAACTCCACCATTCATAGTACTGTACCTACATCAGCTTTGGCCTTGAGTCTCTGTGGCAGAGTATGCTGGTCCACTATGGAGCACATCCACACATATGAGACAAGTGGACATTGCTGTTAATGAAGCCATGCGTAGAGTGACAGGATGCCTCAGACCTAAATCAGTTGAGAAAACCTACCCTCTTGTTGGTATTGCTCAACCTAAGATATGGAGAGAAGTAGCAGCGGATGCTGAGAGAACTAAGCAAGAGAATGACTCTTGACATCCCATCCTGTGAATGGAGATGAGCCTCAAGTCCACCAGCTCAGGTCCAAGAAGACCTTTGTGGCAAGATTAAACATTCTTGAGGGCGAACAGCCTCAGTTCGGCCAATGGTTGGGCTGACCCTTCCACGCCTTTGCAGCCAGCCCCTGCTTGAGCCTTACCTGTTTGGCCTGGAATTCACTTTCCCCATAATGGTAATTAGCAAGCGAGGCACACATCCTGAAGGAAGAGGCAAGTCATAGGGAACTTTCTGCAAAAAAAGAAGAAGAAGGGGGAGGCACAGATTTATTGGCATAAGATTCATTTTTAAAAAGCTCAACGTAACCACAGACCCCATCATTTTAATTTAATTTTAATTTAATTTAATAGATTAGTATTTCACCCTCCCCCATCCAAAGGACTCAGGGCAGTGTACACAAGTTAAAACCAATATAAAACAATTTTAAAAGACTTAAAAACATAGCAATATTTTGCAGCCTGGTTCAGATTACCGCCATGTTGATCAATCCCTGAACTCTGATGTTTTGGCTTTCTTAAGAGATGGAATCGCCTCCTAAGAAAGGGGAGGGAAAATTGGTATTTCCTCCCAAGAGGAATTTTACTGAAAAATTCAACAAACAACTTCATAGACCAGGGGTTCCCAAACTTTTTGGGCTGCAGTTTGGCGGGCCAGTCATGTGGTTCAGTGGGCCAGTCATGTGGTTCCTCTC